>CM026390.1:20212807-20353629 GCA_014843695.1 Archivesica marissinica | reverse complement strand
CCTATACAGGTAGGTCAGGTTGTTAGCATTAAACAATATGTTACATTACTGGCAAGCTATCCTACATTGCCTTACCTATATAGGTAGGTCAGGTTGTTAGCATTAAACAATACGTTACATTACAGGTATGCTATCCTACATTGCCTTACCTATACAGGTAGGTCGGGTTGTTAGCATTAAACAATACGTTACATTACTGGTAAGCTATCGTACATTGCCTTACCTATACAGGTAGGTCAGGTTGTTAGCATTAAACAATACGTTACATTACAGGTAAGTCAGGTTGTTAGCATTAAACAATACGTTACATTACTGGTAAGCTATCGTACATTGCCTTACAGGTAAGTCAGGTTGTTGACATTAAACAATACATCACATTACAGGTAAGTCAGGTTGTTAGCATTTAACAATACGTTACATTACTGGTAAGCTATCGAACATTGCCTTACCTATACATGTAGGTCAGGTTGTTAGCATTAAACAATACGTTACATTACAGGTAAGTCAGGTTGTTAGCATTAAACAATACGTTACATTACAGGTAAGCTATCCTACATTGCCTTACCTATACAGGTAGGTCAGGTTGTTAGCATTAAACAATATGTTACATTACTGGCAAGCTATCCTACATTGCCTTACCTATATAGGTAGGTCAGGTTGTTAGCATTAAACAATACGTTACATTACAGGTATGCTATCCTACATTGCCTTACCTATACAGGTAGGTCAGGTTGTTAGCATTAAACAATACGTTACATTACTGGTAAGCTATCCTACATTGCCTTACCTATACCGGTAGGTCAGGTTGTTAGCATTAAACAATAGTTACATTACAGGTAGGTCAGGTTGTTAGCATTAAACAATATGTTACATTACTGGCAAGCTATCCTACATTGCCTTACCTATATAGGTAGGTCAGGTTGTTAGCATTAAACAATACATTACATTACAGGTAAGCTATCCTACATTGCCTTACCTATACAGGTAGGTCAGGTTGTTAGCATTAAACAATACGTTACATTACTGGTAAGTCAGGTTGTTAGCATTAAACAATACATTACACTACAGGTAAGTCAGGTTGTTAGCATTAAACAATACGTTACACTACAGGTAAGTCAGGTTGTTAGCATTAAACAATACGTTACATTACTGGTAAGCTATCGTACATTGCCTTACTTATACCAGTAGGTCATGTTGTTAGCATTAAACAATATGTTACATTACTGGTAGGTCAGGTTGTTCGCATTATACAATACGTTACATTACAGGTAAGTCAGGTTGTTAGCATTAAACAATACGTTACACTACACTGACTACAGGTAAGTCAGGTTGTTAGCATTAAACAAAACGTTACATTACTGGTACGTCAGGTTGTTAGCATTAAACAATACGTTACACTACAGGTAAGTCAGGTTGTTAGCATTAAACAATACGTTACATTACTGGTACGTCAGGTTGTTAGCATTAAACAATACGTTACACTACAGGTAAGTCAGGTTGTTAGCATTAAACAATACGTTACATTACTGGTATGCTATCCTACATTGCCTTACCTATACAGGTAGGTCAGGTTGTTAGCATTAAACAATATGTTACATTACAGGTATGCTATCCTACATTGCCTTACCTATACAGGTAGGTCAGGTTGTTAGCATTAAACAATACGTTACATTACAGGTATGCTATCCTACATTGCCTTACCTATACAGGTAGGTCAGGTTGTTAACATTAAACAATACGTTACATTACTGGTAAGTCAGGTTGTTAGCATTAAACAATACGTTACATTACAGGTAAGTCAGGTTGTTAGCATTAAACAATACGTTACACTACAGGTAAGTCAGGTTGTTAGCATTAAACAATATGTTACATTACTGGTAGGTCAGGTTGTTCGCATTATACAATACGTTACATTACAGGTAAGCTATCCTACATTGCCGTACCTATACAGGTAGGTCAGGTTGTTAGCATTAAACAATATGTTACATTACTGGTAGGTCAGGTTGTTAGCATTAAACAATACGTTACATTACAGGTAAGCTATCCTACATTGCCTTACCTATACAGGTAGGTCAGGTTGTTAGCATTAAACAATACGTTACATTACTGGTACGTCAGGTTGTTAGCATTAAACAATACCTTACATTACTGGTAAGCTATCCTACATTGCCTTACCTATACCGGTAGGTCAGGTTGTTAGCATTAAACAATACGTTACATTACTGGTATGCTATCCTACATTGCCTTACCTATACAGGTAAGTCAGGTTGTTAGCATTAAACAATACGTTACATTACAGGTAGGTCAGGTTGTTAGCATTAAACAATACGTCACATTACAGGTAAGCTATCCTACATTGCCTTACCTATACAGGTAGGTCAGATTGTTAGCATTAAACAATACGTTACATTACAGGTAGGTCAGGTTGTTAGCATTAAACAATACGTTACATTACAGGTAAGTCAGGTTGTTAGCATTAAACAATACATTACATTAATGGTAAGTCAGGTTGTTAGCATTAAACAATACGTTACACTACAGGTAAGTCAGGTTGTTAGCATTAAACAATATGTTACATTACAGGTAAGTCAGGTTGTTAGCATTAAACAATACGTTACATTACAGGTAAGCTATCCTACATTGCCTTACCTATACAGGTAGGTCAGGTTGTTAGCATTAAACAATATGTTACATTACTGGCAAGCTATCCTACATTGCCTTACCTATATAGGTAGGTCAGGTTGTTAGCATTAAACAATACGTTACATTACAGGTATGCTATCCTACATTGCCTTACCTATACAGGTAGGTCAGGTTGTTAGCATTAAACAATACGTTACATTACTGGTAAGCTATCCTACATTGCCTTACCTATACCGGTAGGTCAGGTTGTTAGCATTAAACAATACGTTACATTACAAGTAGGTCAGGTTGTTAGCATTAAACAATATGTTACATTACTGGCAAGCTATCCTACATTGCCTTACCTATATAGGTAGGTCAGGTTGTTAGCATTAAACAATACATTACATTACAGGTAAGCTATCCTACATTGCCTTACCTATACAGGTAGGTCAGGTTGTTAGCATTAAACAATACGTTACATTACTGGAAAGTCAGGTTGTTAGCATTAAACAATACATTACACTACAGGTAAGTCAGGTTGTTAGCATTAAACAATACGTTACACTACAGGTAAGTCAGGTTGTTAGCATTAAACAATACGTTACATTACTGGAAAGCTATCGTACATTGCCTTACCTATACCGGTAGGTCAGGTTGTTAGCATTAAACAATATGTTACATTACTGGTAGGTCAGGTTGTTCGCATTATACAATACGTTACACTACAGGTAAGTCAGGTTGTTAGCATTAAACAATACGTTACATTACTGGTACGTCAGGTTGTTAGCATTAAACAATATGTTACATTACAGGTAGGTCAGGTTGTTAGCATTAAACAATACGTTACATTACTGGTATGTCAGGTTGTTAGCATTAAAAAGTACGTTACACTACAGGTAAGTCAGGTTGTTAGCATTAAACAATATGTTACATTACTGGTATGCTATCCTACATTGCCTTACCTATACAGGTAGGTCAGGTTGTTAGCATTAAACAATACGTTACATTACAGGTATGCTATACTACATTGCCTTACCTATACAGGTAGGTCAGGTTGTTAACATTAAACAATACGTTACATTACTGGTAAGTCAGGTTGTTAGCATTAAACAATACGTTACATTACAGGTACGTCAGGTTGTTAGCATTAAACAATACATTACACTACAGGTAAGTCAGGTTGTTAGCATTAAACAATACGTTACATTACAGGTAAGTCAGGTTGTTAGCATTAAACAATACGTTACACTACAGGTAAGTCAGGTTGTTAGCATTAAACAATATGTTACATTACTGGTACGTCAGGTTGTTAGCATTAAACAATATGTTACATTACTGGTAGGTCAGGTTGTTCGCATTATACAATACGTTACATTACAGGTATGCTATCCTACATTGCCTTACCTATACAGGTAGGTCAGGTTGTTAACATTAAACAATACGTTACATTACTGGTAAGTCAGGTTGTTAGCATTAAACAATACGTTACATTACAGGTAAGTCAGGTTGTTAGCATTAAACAATACGTTACACTACAGGTAAGTCAGGTTGTTAGCATTAAACAATATGTTACATTACTGGTAGGTCAGGTTGTTCGCATTATACAATACGTTACATTACAGGTAAGCTATCCTACATTGCCGTACCTATACAGGTAGGTCAGGTTGTTAGCATTAAACAATACATTACATTACAGGTAAGCTATCCTACATTGCCTTACCTATACAGGTAGGTCAGGTTGTTAGCATTAAACAATACGTTACATTACTGGTAAGTCAGGTTGTTAGCATTAAACAATACATTACACTACAGGTAAGTCAGGTTGTTAGCATTAAACAATACGTTACACTACAGGTAAGTCAGGTTGTTAGCATTAAACAATACGTTACATTACTGGTAAGCTATCGTACATTGCCTTACTTATACCAGTAGGTCATGTTGTTAGCATTAAACAATATGTTACATTACTGGTAGGTCAGGTTGTTCGCATTATACAATACGTTACATTACAGGTAAGTCAGGTTGTTAGCATTAAACAATACGTTACACTACACTGACTACAGGTAAGTCAGGTTGTTAGCATTAAACAAAACGTTACATTACTGGTACGTCAGGTTGTTAGCATTAAACAATACGTTACACTACAGGTAAGTCAGGTTGTTAGCATTAAACAATACGTTACATTACTGGTACGTCAGGTTGTTAGCATTAAACAATACGTTACACTACAGGTAAGTCAGGTTGTTAGCATTAAACAATACGTTACATTACTGGTATGCTATCCTACATTGCCTTACCTATACAGGTAGGTCAGGTTGTTAGCATTAAACAATATGTTACATTACAGGTATGCTATCCTACATTGCCTTACCTATACAGGTAGGTCAGGTTGTTAGCATTAAACAATACGTTACATTACAGGTATGCTATCCTACATTGCCTTACCTATACAGGTAGGTCAGGTTGTTAACATTAAACAATACGTTACATTACTGGTAAGTCAGGTTGTTAGCATTAAACAATACGTTACATTACAGGTAAGTCAGGTTGTTAGCATTAAACAATACGTTACACTACAGGTAAGTCAGGTTGTTAGCATTAAACAATATGTTACATTACTGGTAGGTCAGGTTGTTCGCATTATACAATACGTTACATTACAGGTAAGCTATCCTACATTGCCGTACCTATACAGGTAGGTCAGGTTGTTAGCATTAAACAATATGTTACATTACTGGTAGGTCAGGTTGTTAGCATTAAACAATACGTTACATTACAGGTAAGCTATCCTACATTGCCTTACCTATACAGGTAGGTCAGGTTGTTAGCATTAAACAATACGTTACATTACTGGTACGTCAGGTTGTTAGCATTAAACAATACCTTACATTACTGGTAAGCTATCCTACATTGCCTTACCTATACCGGTAGGTCAGGTTGTTAGCATTAAACAATACGTTACATTACTGGTATGCTATCCTACATTGCCTTACCTATACAGGTAAGTCAGGTTGTTAGCATTAAACAATACGTTACATTACAGGTAGGTCAGGTTGTTAGCATTAAACAATACGTCACATTACAGGTAAGCTATCCTACATTGCCTTACCTATACAGGTAGGTCAGATTGTTAGCATTAAACAATACGTTACATTACAGGTAGGTCAGGTTGTTAGCATTAAACAATACGTTACATTACAGGTAAGTCAGGTTGTTAGCATTAAACAATACATTACATTAATGGTAAGTCAGGTTGTTAGCATTAAACAATACGTTACACTACAGGTAAGTCAGGTTGTTAGCATTAAACAATATGTTACATTACAGGTAAGTCAGGTTGTTAGCATTAAACAATACGTTACATTACAGGTAAGCTATCCTACATTGCCTTACCTATACAGGTAGGTCAGGTTGTTAGCATTAAACAATATGTTACATTACTGGCAAGCTATCCTACATTGCCTTACCTATATAGGTAGGTCAGGTTGTTAGCATTAAACAATACGTTACATTACAGGTATGCTATCCTACATTGCCTTACCTATACAGGTAGGTCAGGTTGTTAGCATTAAACAATACGTTACATTACTGGTAAGCTATCCTACATTGCCTTACCTATACCGGTAGGTCAGGTTGTTAGCATTAAACAATACGTTACATTACAGGTAGGTCAGGTTGTTAGCATTAAACAATATGTTACATTACTGGCAAGCTATCCTACATTGCCTTACCTATATAGGTAGGTCAGGTTGTTAGCATTAAACAATACATTACATTACAGGTAAGCTATCCTACATTGCCTTACCTATACAGGTAGGTCAGGTTGTTAGCATTAAACAATACGTTACATTACTGGTAAGTCAGGTTGTTAGCATTAAACAATACATTACACTACAGGTAAGTCAGGTTGTTAGCATTAAACAATACGTTACACTACAGGTAAGTCAGGTTGTTAGCATTAAACAATACGTTACATTACTGGTAAGCTATCGTACATTGCCTTACCTATACCGGTAGGTCAGGTTGTTAGCATTAAACAATACGTTACATTACTGGTAAGTCAGGTTGTTAGCATTAAACAATACGTTACATTACAGGTAAGTCAGGTTGTTAGCATTAAACAATACGTTACATTACAGGTAAGTCAGGTTGTTAGCATTAAACAATATGTTACATTACAGGTAAGTCAGGTTGTTAGCATTAAACAATACGTTACACTACAGGTAAGTCAGGTTGTTAGCATTAAACAATACGTTACATTACTGGTAAGCTATCGTACATTGCCTTACCTATACAGGTAGGTCAGGTTGTTAGCATTAAACAATACGTTACATTACAGGTAAGTCAGGTTGTTAGCATTAAACAATACATTACACTACAGGTAAGTCAGGTTGTTAGCATTAAACAATACGTTACATTACAGGTAAGTCAGGTTGTTAGCATTAAACAATACGTTACACTACAGGTAAGTCAGGTTGTTAGCATTAAACAATATGTTACATTACTGGTACGTCAGGTTGTTAGCATTAAACAATATGTTACATTACTGGTAGGTCAGGTTGTTCGCATTATACAATACGTTACATTACAGGTATGCTATCCTACATTGCCTTACCTATACAGGTAGGTCAGGTTGTTAACATTAAACAATACGTTACATTACTGGTAAGTCAGGTTGTTAGCATTAAACAATACGTTACATTACAGGTAAGTCAGGTTGTTAGCATTAAACAATACGTTACACTACAGGTAAGTCAGGTTGTTAGCATTAAACAATATGTTACATTACTGGTAGGTCAGGTTGTTCGCATTATACAATACGTTACATTACAGGTAAGCTATCCTACATTGCCGTACCTATACAGGTAGGTCAGGTTGTTAGCATTAAACAATACATTACATTACAGGTAAGCTATCCTACATTGCCTTACCTATACAGGTAGGTCAGGTTGTTAGCATTAAACAATACGTTACATTACTGGTAAGTCAGGTTGTTAGCATTAAACAATACATTACACTACAGGTAAGTCAGGTTGTTAGCATTAAACAATACGTTACACTACAGGTAAGTCAGGTTGTTAGCATTAAACAATACGTTACATTACTGGTATGCTATCGTACATTGCCTTACCTATACCGGTAGGTCATTGTTAGCATTAAACAATATGTTACATTACTGGTAGGTCAGGTTGTTCGCATTATACAATACGTTACATTACAGGTAAGTCAGGTTGTTAGCATTAAACAATACGTTACACACTGACTACAGGTAAGTCAGGTTGTTAGCATTAAACAAAACGTTACATTACTGGTACGTCAGGTTGTTAGCATTAAACAATACGTTACACTACAGGTAGTCAGGTTGTTAGCATTAAACAATACGTTACATTACTGGTACGTCAGGTTGTTAGCATTAAACAATACGTTACACTACAGGTAAGTCAGGTTGTTAGCATTAAACAATACGTTACATTACTGGTATGCTATCCTACATTGCCTTACCTATACAGGTAGGTCAGGTTGTTAGCATTAAACAATATGTTACATTACAGGTATGCTATCCTACATTGCCTTACCTATACAGGTAGGTCAGGTTGTTAGCATTAAACAATACGTTACATTACAGGTATGCTATCCTACATTGCCTTACCTATACAGGTAGGTCAGGTTGTTAACATTAAACAATACGTTACATTACTGGTAAGTCAGGTTGTTAGCATTAAACAATACGTTACATTACAGGTAAGTCAGGTTGTTAGCATTAAACAATACGTTACACTACAGGTAAGTCAGGTTGTTAGCATTAAACAATATGTTACATTACTGGTAGGTCAGGTTGTTCGCATTATACAATACGTTACATTACAGGTAAGCTATCCTACATTGCCGTACCTATACAGGTAGGTCAGGTTGTTAGCATTAAACAATATGTTACATTACTGGTAGGTCAGGTTGTTAGCATTAAACAATACGTTACATTACAGGTAAGCTATCCTACATTGCCTTACCTATACAGGTAGGTCAGGTTGTTAGCATTAAACAATACGTTACATTACTGGTACGTCAGGTTGTTAGCATTAAACAATACCTTACATTACTGGTAAGCTATCCTACATTGCCTTACCTATACCGGTAGGTCAGGTTGTTAGCATTAAACAATACGTTACATTACTGGTATGCTATCCTACATTGCCTTACCTATACAGGTAAGTCAGGTTGTTAGCATTAAACAATACGTTACATTACAGGTAGGTCAGGTTGTTAGCATTAAACAATACGTCACATTACAGGTAAGCTATCCTACATTGCCTTACCTATACAGGTAGGTCAGATTGTTAGCATTAAACAATACGTTACATTACAGGTAGGTCAGGTTGTTAGCATTAAACAATACGTTACATTACAGGTAAGTCAGGTTGTTAGCATTAAACAATACATTACATTAATGGTAAGTCAGGTTGTTAGCATTAAACAATACGTTACACTACAGGTAAGTCAGGTTGTTAGCATTAAACAATATGTTACATTACAGGTAAGTCAGGTTGTTAGCATTAAACAATACGTTACATTACAGGTAAGCTATCCTACATTGCCTTACCTATACAGGTAGGTCAGGTTGTTAGCATTAAACAATATGTTACATTACTGGCAAGCTATCCTACATTGCCTTACCTATATAGGTAGGTCAGGTTGTTAGCATTAAACAATACGTTACATTACAGGTATGCTATCCTACATTGCCTTACCTATACAGGTAGGTCAGGTTGTTAGCATTAAACAATACGTTACATTACTGGTAAGCTATCCTACATTGCCTTACCTATACCGGTAGGTCAGGTTGTTAGCATTAAACAATACGTTACATTACAAGTAGGTCAGGTTGTTAGCATTAAACAATATGTTACATTACTGGCAAGCTATCCTACATTGCCTTACCTATATAGGTAGGTCAGGTTGTTAGCATTAAACAATACATTACATTACAGGTAAGCTATCCTACATTGCCTTACCTATACAGGTAGGTCAGGTTGTTAGCATTAAACAATACGTTACATTACTGGAAAGTCAGGTTGTTAGCATTAAACAATACATTACACTACAGGTAAGTCAGGTTGTTAGCATTAAACAATACGTTACACTACAGGTAAGTCAGGTTGTTAGCATTAAACAATACGTTACATTACTGGTAAGCTATCGTACATTGCCTTACCTATACCGGTAGGTCAGGTTGTTAACATTAAACAATACGTTACATTACTGGTAAGTCAGGTTGTTAGCATTAAACAATACGTTACATTACAGGTACGTCAGGTTGTTAGCATTAAACAATACATTACACTACAGGTAAGTCAGGTTGTTAGCATTAAACAATACGTTACATTACAGGTAAGTCAGGTTGTTAGCATTAAACAATACGTTACACTACAGGTAAGTCAGGTTGTTAGCATTAAACAATACGTTACATTACTGGTAAGCTATCGTACATTGCCTTACCTATACAGGTAGGTCAGGTTGTTAACATTAAACAATACGTTACATTACTGGTAAGTCAGGTTGTTAGCATTAAACAATACGTTACATTACAGGTACATCAGGTTGTTAGCATTAAACAATACATTACACTACAGGTAAGTCAGGTTGTTAGCATTAAACAATACGTTACATTACAGGTAAGTCAGGTTGTTAGCATTAAACAATACGTTACACTACAGGTAAGTCAGGTTGTTAGCATTAAACAATATGTTACATTACTGGTACGTCAGGTTGTTAGCATTAAACAATATGTTACATTACTGGTAGGTCAGGTTGTTCGCATTATACAATATGTTACATTACAGGTATGCTATCCTACATTGCCTTACCTATACAGGTAGGTCAGGTTGTTAACATTAAACAATACGTTACATTACTGGTAAGTCAGGTTGTTAGCATTAAACAATACGTTACATTACAGGTAAGTCAGGTTGTTAGCATTAAACAATACGTTACACTACAGGTAAGTCAGGTTGTTAGCATTAAACAATATGTTACATTACTGGTAGGTCAGGTTGTTCGCATTATACAATACGTTACATTACAGGTAAGCTATCCTACATTGCCGTACCTATACAGGTAGGTCAGGTTGTTAGCATTAAACAATACATTACATTACAGGTAAGCTATCCTACATTGCCTTACCTATACAGGTAGGTCAGGTTGTTAGCATTAAACAATACGTTACATTACTGGTAAGTCAGGTTGTTAGCATTAAACAATACATTACACTACAGGTAAGTCAGGTTGTTAGCATTAAACAATACGTTACACTACAGGTAAGTCAGGTTGTTAGCATTAAACAATACGTTACATTACTGGTAAGCTATCGTACATTGCCTTACTTATACCAGTAGGTCATGTTGTTAGCATTAAACAATATGTTACATTACTGGTAGGTCAGGTTGTTCGCATTATACAATACGTTACATTACAGGTAAGTCAGGTTGTTAGCATTAAACAATACGTTACACTACACTGACTACAGGTAAGTCAGGTTGTTAGCATTAAACAAAACGTTACATTACTGGTACGTCAGGTTGTTAGCATTAAACAATACGTTACACTACAGGTAAGTCAGGTTGTTAGCATTAAACAATACGTTACATTACTGGTACGTCAGGTTGTTAGCATTAAACAATACGTTACACTACAGGTAAGTCAGGTTGTTAGCATTAAACAATACGTTACATTACTGGTATGCTATCCTACATTGCCTTACCTATACAGGTAGGTCAGGTTGTTAGCATTAAACAATATGTTACATTACAGGTATGCTATCCTACATTGCCTTACCTATACAGGTAGGTCAGGTTGTTAGCATTAAACAATACGTTACATTACAGGTATGCTATCGTACATTGCCTTACCTATACAGGTAGGTCAGGTTGTTAACATTAAACAATACGTTACATTACTGGTAAGTCAGGTTGTTAGCATTAAACAATACGTTACATTACAGGTAAGTCAGGTTGTTAGCATTAAACAATACGTTACACTACAGGTAAGTCAGGTTGTTAGCATTAAACAATATGTTACATTACTGGTAGGTCAGGTTGTTCGCATTATACAATACGTTACATTACAGGTAAGCTATCCTACATTGCCGTACCTATACAGGTAGGTCAGGTTGTTAGCATTAAACAATATGTTACATTACTGGTAGGTCAGGTTGTTAGCATTAAACAATACGTTACATTACAGGTAAGCTATCCTACATTGCCTTACCTATACAGGTAGGTCAGGTTGTTAGCATTAAACAATACGTTACATTACTGGTACGTCAGGTTGTTAGCATTAAACAATACCTTACATTACTGGTAAGCTATCCTACATTGCCTTACCTATACCGGTAGGTCAGGTTGTTAGCATTAAACAATACGTTACATTACTGGTATGCTATCCTACATTGCCTTACCTATACAGGTAAGTCAGGTTGTTAGCATTAAACAATACGTTACATTACAGGTAGGTCAGGTTGTTAGCATTAAACAATACGTCACATTACAGGTAAGCTATCCTACATTGCCTTACCTATACAGGTAGGTCAGATTGTTAGCATTAAACAATACGTTACATTACAGGTAGGTCAGGTTGTTAGCATTAAACAATACGTTACATTACAGGTAAGTCAGGTTGTTAGCATTAAACAATACATTACATTAATGGTAAGTCAGGTTGTTAGCATTAAACAATACGTTACACTACAGGTAAGTCAGGTTGTTAGCATTAAACAATATGTTACATTACAGGTAAGTCAGGTTGTTAGCATTAAACAATACGTTACATTACAGGTAAGCTATCCTACATTGCCTTACCTATACAGGTAGGTCAGGTTGTTAGCA
Source organism: Archivesica marissinica (assembly GCA_014843695.1). Lineage (NCBI taxonomy): Eukaryota > Metazoa > Mollusca > Bivalvia > Venerida > Vesicomyidae > Archivesica > Archivesica marissinica. Next base: position 20,341,126 of record CM026390.1, on the reverse strand, counting down.
TTAAACAATATGTTACATTACTGGCAAGCTATCCTACATTGCCTTACCTATATAGGTAGGTCAGGTTGTTAGCATTAAACAATACGTTACATTACAGGTATGCTATCCTACATTGCCTTACCTATACAGGTAGGTCAGGTTGTTAGCATTAAACAATACGTTACATTACTGGTAAGCTATCCTACATTGCCTTACCTATACCGGTAGGTCAGGTTGTTAGCATTAAACAATACGTTACATTACAAGTAGGTCAGGTTGTTAGCATTAAACAATATGTTACATTACTGGCAAGCTATCCTACATTGCCTTACCTATATAGGTAGGTCAGGTTGTTAGCATTAAACAATACATTACATTACAGGTAAGCTATCCTACATTGCCTTACCTATACAGGTAGGTCAGGTTGTTAGCATTAAACAATACGTTACATTACTGGAAAGTCAGGTTGTTAGCATTAAACAATACATTACACTACAGGTAAGTCAGGTTGTTAGCATTAAACAATACGTTACACTACAGGTAAGTCAGGTTGTTAGCATTAAACAATACGTTACATTACTGGAAAGCTATCGTACATTGCCTTACCTATACCGGTAGGTCAGGTTGTTAGCATTAAACAATATGTTACATTACTGGTAGGTCAGGTTGTTCGCATTATACAATACGTTACACTACAGGTAAGTCAGGTTGTTAGCATTAAACAATACGTTACATTACTGGTACGTCAGGTTGTTAGCATTAAACAATATGTTACATTACAGGTAGGTCAGGTTGTTAGCATTAAACAATACGTTACATTACTGGTATGTCAGGTTGTTAGCATTAAAAAGTACGTTACACTACAGGTACGTCAGGTTGTTAGCATTAAACAATATGTTACATTACAGGTAGGTCAGGTTGTTAGCATTAAACAATATGTTACATTACTGGCAAGCTATCCTACATTGCCTTACCTATATAGGTAGGTCAGGTTGTTAGCATTAAACAATACATTACATTACAGGTAAGCTATCCTACATTGCCTTACCTATACAGGTAGGTCAGGTTGTTAGCATTAAACAATACGTTACATTACTGGTAAGTCAGGTTGTTAGCATTAAACAATACATTACACTACAGGTAAGTCAGGTTGTTAGCATTAAACAATACGTTACACTACAGGTAAGTCAGGTTGTTAGCATTAAACAATACGTTACATTACTGGTAAGCTATCGTACATTGCCTTACCTATACCGGTAGGTCAGGTTGTTAGCATTAAACAATATGTTACATTACTGGTAGGTCAGGTTGTTCGCATTATACAATACGTTACATTACAGGTAAGTCAGGTTGTTAGCATTAAACAATACGTTACACTACAGGTAAGTCAGGTTGTTAGCATTAAACAATACGTTACATTACTGGTACGTCAGGTTGTTAGCATTAAACAATATGTTACATTACAGGTAGGTCAGGTTGTTAGCATTAAACAATACGTTACATTACTGGTATGTCAGGTTGTTAGCATTAAAAAGTATGTTACACTACAGGTAAGTCAGGTTGTTAGCATTAAACAATATGTTACATTACTGGTATGCTATCCTACATTGCCTTACCTATACAGGTAGGTCAGGTTGTTAGCATTAAACAATACGTTACATTACAGGTATGCTATCCTACATTGCCTTACCTATACAGGTAGGTCAGGTTGTTAACATTAAACAATACGTTACATTACTGGTAAGTCAGGTTGTTAGCATTAAACAATACGTTACATTACAGGTAAGTCAGGTTGTTAGCATTAAACAATACATTACACTACAGGTAAGTCAGGTTGTTAGCATTAAACAATACGTTACATTACAGGTAAGTCAGGTTGTTAGCATTAAACAATACGTTACACTACAGGTAAGTCAGGTTGTTAGCATTAAACAATATGTTACATTACTGGTACGTCAGGTTGTTAGCATTAAACAATATGTTACATTACTGGTAGGTCAGGTTGTTCGCATTATACAATACGTTACATTACAGGTAAGCTATCCTACATTGCCGTACCTATACAGGTAGGTCAGGTTATTAGCATTAAACAATACGTTACATTACTGGTAGGTCAGGTTGTTAGCATTAAACAATACGTTACATTACAGGTAAGCTATCCTACATTGCCTTACCTATACAGGTAGGTCAGGTTGTTAGCATTAAACAATACGTTACATTACTGGTACGTCAGGTTGTTAGCATTAAACAATACATTACATTACAGGTAGGCTATCCTACATTGCCTTACCTATACAGGTAGGTCAGGTTGTTAGCATTAAACAATACCTTACATTACTGCTAAGCTATCCTACATTGCCTTACCTATACAGGTAGGTCAGGTTGTTAGCATTAAACAATACATTACATTACAGATAAGCTATCCTACATTGCCTTACCTATACAGGTAGGTCAGGTTGTTAGCATTAAACAATACGTTACATTACTGGTATGCTATCCTACATTGCCTTACCTATACAGGTAAGTCAGGTTGTTAGCATTAAACAATACGTTACATTACTGGTAAGTCAGGTTGTTAGCATTAAACAATACGTTACATTACTGGTAAGCTATCGTACATTGCCTTACCTATACCGGTAGGTCAGGTTGTTAGCATTAAACAATATGTTACATTACTGGTAAGTCAGGTTGTTCGCATTATACAATACGTTACATTACAGGTAAGTCAGGTTGTTAGCATTAAACAATACGTTACACTACAGGTAAGTCAGGTTGTTAGCATTAAACAATACGTTACATTACTGGTACGTCAGGTTGTTAGCATTAAACAATATGTTACATTACAGGTAGGTCAGGTTGTTAGCATTAAACAATACGTTACATTACTGGTATGTGGTTGTTGTTGTTGTTTGGTGTGGTTGTTGTTTTGTTTTTGGTATGCTATCCTACATTGCCTTACCTATACAGGTAGGTCAGGTTGTTAGCATTAAACAATACGTTACATTACAGGTAAGTCAGGTTGTTAGCATTAAACAATACATTACACTACAGGTAAGTCAGGTTGTTAGCATTAAACAATACGTTACATTACAGGTAAGTCAGGTTGTTAGCATTAAACAATACGTTACACTACAGGTAAGTCAGGTTGTTAGCATTAAACAATACGTTACATTACTGGTACGTCAGGTTGTTAGCATTAAACAATATGTTACATTACTGGTAGGTCAGGTTGTTCGCATTATACAATACGTTACATTACAGGTAAGCTATCCTACATTGCCGTACCTATACAGGTAGGTCAGGTTATTAGCATTAAACAATACGTTACATTACTGGTAGGTGGTTGTTAGCATTAAACAATACGTTACATTACAGGTAAGCTATCCTACATTGCCTTACCTATACAGGTAGGTCAGGTTGTTAGCATTAAACAATACGTTACATTACTGGTACGTCAGGTTGTTAGCATTAAACAATACATTACATTACAGGTAGTTTTTGTTTTGGTAGGTCAGGTTGTTAGCATTAAACAATACCTTACATTACTGTGTTTTTGTTTTACAGGTAGGTCAGGTTGTTAGCATTAAACAATACATTACATTACAGATAAGCTATCCTACATTGCCTTACCTATACAGGTAGGTCAGGTTGTTAGCATTAAACAATACGTTACATTACTGGTATGCTATCCTACATTGCCTTACCTATACAGGTAAGTCAGGTTGTTAGCATTAAACAATACGTTACATTACTGGTGTGGTTGTTGTTTGTTTTACAGGTAGGTCAGGTTGTTAGCATTAAACAATATGTTACATTACAGGTACGTCAGGTTGTTAGCATTAAACAATACGTCACATTACAGGTAAGCTATCCTACATTGCCTTACCTATACAGGTAGGTCAGATTGTTAGCATTAAACAATACGTTACATTACAGGTACGTCAGGTTGTTAGCATTAAACAATACGTTACATTACAGGTAAGTCAGGTTGTTAGCATTAAACAATACGTTACACTACAGGTAAGTCAGGTTGTTAGCATTAAACAATACGTTACACTACATGTAAGTTAGGTTGTTAGCATTATACAATACGTTACATTACTGGTAAACTATCCTACATTGCCTTACCTATACAGGTAAGTCAGGTTGTTAGCATTAAACAATACGTTACATTACAGGTAAGCTATCCTACATTGCCTTACCTATACAGGTATGGTAGGTTGTTAGCATTAAACAATACGTTACATTACTGGTACGTCAGGTTGTTAGCATTAAACAATACGTTACATTACAGGTAAGCTATCCTACATTGCCTTACCTATACCGGTAGGTCAGGTTGTTAGCATTAAACAATACGTTACATTACTGGTAAGCTATCCTACATTGCCTTACCTATACAGGTAGGTCAGGTTGTTAGCATTAAACAATACGTTACATTACAGGTAAGCTATCCTACATTGCCTTACCTATACAGGTAGGTCAGGTTGTTAGCATTAAACAATACATTACATTACTGGTATGCTATCCTACATTGCCTTACCTATACAGGTAGGTCAGGTTGTTAGCATTAAACAATACGTTACATTACTGGTAAGTCAGGTTGTTAGCATTAAACAATACGTTACATTACAGGTAGGTCAGGTTGTTAGCATTAAACAATATGTTACATTACAGGTACGTCAGGTTGTTAGCATTAAACAATACGTCACATTACAGGTAAGCTATCCTACATTGCCTTACCTATACAGGTAGGTCAGGTTGTTAGCATTAAACAATACGTTACATTACAGGTAGGTCAGGTTGTTAGCATTAAACAATACGTTACATTACAGGTAAGTCAGGTTGTTAGCATTAAACAATACATTACATTACAGGTAAGTCAGGTTGTTAGCATTAAACAATACGTTACACTACAGGTAAGTCAGGTTGTTAGCATTAAACAATACGTTACACTACATGTAAGTTAGGTTGTTAGCATTATACAATACGTTACATTACTGGTAAGCTATCCTACATTGCCTTACCTATACAGGTAAGTCAGGTTGTTAGCATTAAACAATACGTTACATTACAGGTAAGCTATCCTACATTGCCTTACCTATACCGGTAGGTCAGGATGTTAGCATTAAACAATACGTTACATTACTGGTAGGTCAGGTTGTTAGCATTAAACAATACATTACACTACAGGTAGGTCAGATTGTTAGCATTAAACAATACGTTACATTACAGGTAAGTCAGGTTGTTAGCATTATACAATACGTTACATTACAGGTAAGCTATCCTACATTGCCTTACCTATACAGGTAGGTCAGGTTGTTAGCATTAACCAATACGTTACATTACAGGTAAGCTATCCTACATTGCCTTACCTATACAGGTAGGTCAGGTTGTTAGCATTAAACAATACGTTACATTACTGGTAAGTCAGGTTGTTAGCATTAAACAATACGTTACATTACAGGTAGGTCAGGTTGTTAGCATTAAACAATACGTTACATTACAGGTAGGTCAGGTTGTTAGCATTAAACAATACGTTACATTACAGGTAAGCTACCTTACCTATACAGTAATGTAATATTCCAACGGTTTTATTACAGAATGTGCTTACTTATTAATCTCACATACTTCCCGGTCCGAGGATCGAACCCAGGTTGCATTGGTAAGAAGCAAGCGCGCTAACAACTGCGCTATAAATGAGGAACCAAAAGTTGCTCATGAGCGGAGGTATTTTTAAGTTTGAATGGAGTAAAGTTTGTATTCTTAATGTCTAAATTTGGTGAATGTTGATTTCAAGTCTCCAGCTGTTATTGGTGGAGGAGGACCCTGGCTTTCCCTCCGGGGGACAAACACCTGGGTAGAACCACTGACCTTTCTCAAACCAGCTGAATATCTTCCTCACATACACACATACATATCTGGTAGAAGGTCACAAGCTTAAAAGCTTATAACGACCCCCTCTGTACTGCAATTCTGTGTGTAGTCCGTCCAGGTGGCGTATTGTTTCCCATTGAAATGTTTGTCTAGACTGTTTTGAAATGGCTCATTGTTAGTGCAGTAACCACCACTGCTGGTAGAGCTTCCATACATTGGCAACTGTAGATGAGAAAAACTGTTTTCTCACATCTAATCAACATTGTCTTTTATTAAGTTTAAATGAATGACCCCTTGTTTGTGTATTTTCAGATAGTTTAAAGAATAACTTATATTCAATGTCCTCTTTTATCATTTAGCAGTTTGAATTAAATCACCTAATGCACATGAAAGAATTTGACATCCCCAGTGGGATTTGACACCCCAGTAGGATTTGACACCCCCAGTAGGATTCAACACGCCCAGTAGGATTTGACATCCCAGTAGGATTTGACACCCCCAGTGAGATTTGACACCCCCAGTTGGATTAGACACCCCAAGTGGGATTTGACACCCCCATTGGGATTCGACACGCCCCCCCCCCCACAGTTGGATTTGAAGGAACAGCAGCATGGGACAAGCTTTGGAAGTCAACAACCATAACCACTCGGAAACAGATCTCAAGGCCCCTCCAGCACACATCAAATATTCAATCTCATACTTATCTAAATAATAAACTCTATTATGTTCATAATGATGCAGATACAATCAGCAGACTGGTTGGTGCACTCAAACTATCTCCTTAATTACCAATCAAGTGCACTCGTGTATAACAAAACATCCATATGTAATCTATATACCAAGTTCATACTGACATTAAAGAGACTTTCTTGGTGATAGCATCTACATTGGGGGGGGGGGGCTCTCCTCGCCGATTTATCCCGAAATGTATAGCGGTCCATTCAGTTGGAATTCATTGTTTTTATTGTTGTTAGACGAATTACAGAATAAATTAACCCTATCTAGAAAGATTTAGGGCATGTCTAGCTACTCTAGACTGTTGTGTTGAAAACATACCCCTACTCTAGACTGTTGTGCTGAAAAACATACCCCTACTCTAGACTGTTGTGCTGAAAAACATACCCCTACTCTAGACTGTTGTGCTGAAAAACATAACCCTACTCCTAGACTGTTGTGCTGAAAACATACCCCTACTCCTAGACTGTTGTGCTGAAAAACATAACCCTACTCTAGACTGTTGTGCTGAAAAACATAACCCTACTCTAGACTGTTGTGCTGAAAAACATACCCCTACTCTAGACTGTTGTGCTGAAAAACATAACCCTACTCTAGACTGTTGTGCTGAAAACATACCCCTACTCCTAGACTGTTGTGCTGAAAAACATACCCCTACTCCTAGACTGTTGTGCTGAAAACATACCCCTACTCTAGACTGTTGTGCTGAAAAACATAACCCTACTCCTAGAATGTTGTGCTGAAAAACATAACCCTACTCTAGACTGTTGTGCTGAAAAACATAAACAAACCCCTACTCTAGAATGTTGTGGTGAAAACATACCCCTACCCTAGACTGTTGTGGTGAAAACATACACCTACCCTAGACTGTTGTGTTGAAAACATACACCTACTCTAGAATGTTGTGCTGAAAAACATACCCCTACTCTAGAATGTTGTGCTGAAAAACTACCCTACTCTAGACGTTGGTGAAAACATACACTACCTAGACTGTGTGTGAAAACATACCCTACTCTAGATGTTGTGCTGAAAAAATACCCTACTCTAGACTGTTGTGCTGAAAAACATACACCTACCCTAGAATGTTGTGCTGAAAAACATACCCCTACTCTAGACTGTTGTGCTGATAAACATACCCCTACTCTAGACTGTTGTGCTGAAAAACATACACCTACCCTAGAATGTTGTGCTGAAAAACATACCCCTACTCTAGACTGTTGTGCTGAAAAACATACACCTACCCTAGAATGTTGTGCTGAAAAACATACCCCTACTCTAGACTGTTGTGCTGAAAACATACCCCTACTCTAGACTGTTGTGCTGAAAAACATAACCCTACTCTAGACTGTTGTGCTGAAAAACATAAACAAACCCCTACTCTAGAATGTTGTGGTGAAAACATACCCCTACCCTAGACTGTTGTGGTGAAAACTTACACCTACCCTAGACTGTTGTGGTGAAAACATACACCTACCCTAGACTGTTGTGCTGAAAAACATACACCTACCCTAGAATGTTGTGCTGAAAAACATACACCTACCCTAGAATGTTGTGCTGAAAAACATACCCCTACTCTAGACTGTTGTGCTGATAAACATACCCCTACTCTAGACTGTTGTGCTGATAAACATACCCCTACTCTAGACTGTTGTGCTGAAAACATACCCCTACTCTAGACTGTTGTGCTGAAAACATATGCCCTGGGACCACACATCCATAGAACATTTACTTAAGAAGATCTCCCTATGGCATTTATCAGCCTTTATCAACTTCAAAACGGGGTCACAAGCACTAAACTTTGATCAACTTCATCAAAATGTATGTACTAGAGCGTAACTTCAAGCTAGGAATCATAAATCACGAAATTTTATTTGTACAAACAACACTTCCTTAAAATATCAGGTGAACATATTAATTTTGTGAATGTGCACTTTCAACACAGGTAAAGTACATTGTAGTCTACAAGATATGGACCGGACATAAATTGTATGTTACGTTTATTTATCCTCGCTACCATTTGCCCAAATATGAGCGCTACGTCCGCTACGGTAGTCATCTTAGATTTTGGAGGATAGTGCAATGATACAGACAGAGGCTCATGTCAGAGTATCCTCATGGCTCTTTTACGTGCACGGTGTAAAGCACCGACACAAGACCTCGGTTTTTAAGTCTCATTCAAAAGACAACGTCATTTTAGTATAGCGGGGGATCGAACATGTGACCCCTGAAAGTCGAGCTTATTTAACCACTGGACCACTGATCCGCTACCATAAAATATGTAAACACATGTTGGACAATTGACTGTGTGATCTTGTCCTTGGATCTATGGATGGATGGAGCAGTATGAACATATATGTGAAGCCATTTTGATGGGTTTTAACGCCACTTTTAGGAATATACCGTCAAACCTTGGCTGGGATGGATCTACGGGTGGATCTATGGATGGATCTACGGGTGGGTGGATGGATGGGTGGATCTATGGGTGGATCTATGGATGGATCTACGGGTGGATCTACGGGTGGATCTATGGATGGATCTATGGATGGATCTACGGGTGGATAGATGGGTGGATCTATGGGTGGATCTACGGGTGGATCTATGGGTGGATCTACGGGTGGATCTATGGGTGGATATACGGGTGGATCTATGGGTGGATCTACGGGTGGATCTACGGGTGGATCTATGGATGGATCTATGGATGGATCTACGGGTGGATAGATGGGTGGATCTATGGGTGGATCTATGAATGGATCTATGGGTGGATCTATGGATGGATCTACGGGTGGATCTATGGGTGGATCTATGGATGGATCTATGGGTGGATCTACGGGTGGATCTATGGATGGATCTATGGGTGGATCTACGGGTGGATCTATGGATGGATCTATGGGTGGATCTATGGGTGTATCTATGGAGGGATCTATGGGTGGATCTATGGATGGATCTACGGGTGGATCTACGGGTGGATCTATGGATGGATCTATGGGTGGATCTATGGGTGGATCTACAGGTGGATCTATGGGTGGATCTATGGGTGGTTCTACGGATGGATCTACGGGTGGATCTATGGGTGGATCTACGGGTGGATCTATGGGTGGATCTATGGGTGGATCTATGGATGGATCTGTATGGACATATATGTGAAGCCATTTTGATGGGTTTTAACGCCACTTTTAGGAATATACAGTCAAACCTTGGCTGGGATGGATGGATCTATGGGTGGATCTACGGGTGGATCTACGGGTGGATCTACTGGTGGATCTATGGGTGGATCTATGGGTGGATTTGTATGAACATTTATGTCAAGTTATTACATACAGAGGCAATGAAACAACATGCTCACTTCTCGCCAATGCAACCCGGGTTTGATCCTCGGACCGGGAAGTATGTGAAATGGTATGGTGGTCACCGGATTGGACTCTGGTTTCCTCCCACACAAATGACAATATTTACAACGAAAGTGATTAATATAAGTTGTTAAAACTTGCTTCGCAATCGTTGTAAATTAAATAAAGTTTACAAAACAAACGAAACAAATAAACAATGTTAATATCGGCAAGGCTAATGCCCGGGAAGGATGCTCAGTGTTTAATTTGAAATGTCAATCTCCATTTCTTGCATTTCAAGACATTTTTATGGGTTTTAACACCCCTTTTATGCATGCATATATACAATCAAACCTGTCTTAAGCAACCATTCAGCCATAAAGTGGCTGCTTCCCTTTCCCCCTTAGAAGCGCCTCTCGACGCCAATGCCTATTGACATAGATCGGCACATTAGTAATCAACCAAGCTATAATAAAGATCGGAACAACGTAGTGTATACAACACGTAATAATTCCTAGTAACCTCCATGAAGGTGGAGTAGGCAAATTCGCAGCTTATCCATTGCCTATGATTGGTAAATTACAGCCAAATGTATGAAATAAAACTACATCTCTAAGGGGGAAGGGTTAAGACAGGTTTTACTGCAATTGCAATTCATAGATCATCTCTTGATTCAATTAATTTGTGTGTGTTCCATTGTAATAACTTTTCACAGTAATTTGTTGTATCTGTCTCAAAGGGGTGATCGTGTCACTTTGCAACTGTAAGTCTGTAACATACAATCTTTATTGTTCAATATATTCATTAATAACTAATTTAATTAACACAATCAAAGTACATACATGTACTGAACACTGGCCAAGATTTAATACTGCATAAAAAATGATTATAGCCATTATTAAAATTATCGCATGTGTCAGTTTGGCAACAATAAGTCGTATTCCACGATCACAGCAATATATAAAATACATAGAGGATATAGTACTTGGCCAACTCAACTTCTCCCCTGCATACATTCTCCCTTGCATACATTAAACTTCTCCCTTGCATACATTAAACTTCTCCCTTGCATACATTAAACTTCTCCCTTGCATACATTAAACTTCTCCCTCACATACATTAAACTTCTCCCTCGCATACATTAAGCGTCTCCCTTGCATACATTAAACTTCTCCCTTGCATACATTAACCTTCTCCCTCGCATACATTAAACTTCTCCCTCGCATGTAATAAACTTCTCCCTTGCATACATTAAACTTCTCCCTTGCATACATTAAACTTCTCCCTTGCATACATTAAACTTCTCCCTCACATACATTAAACTTCTCCCTCGCATATAATAAACTTCTCCCTCACATACATTAAACGTCTCCCTCCCATACATTAAAATTCTCCCTCACATACATTAAACTTCTCCCTCGCATACATTAATCTTCTCCCTCATGCACATTAGACTTCTCCCTCACATACCTGTACATTAAACTTCTCCCACGTATACATTAAACTTCTCCCTCGTATATTATTTAATTTTTAATGGTCTAATTTAACTTGCATTGGCCAAACAATGTAATTTATATTGTGTCTTAGTCCATTTTGTCAACCCATCTTATATGCGAGTGCATACCAAAACCCACAAATTTCAGGACCAAAGTATGGGGAGGGGGGTCGTCTTAAAGGCGAGATCGCCTTATAGGTGGGTATGGATGGTATGATGTTCCAGTATTCTGATAGAATGAACTTTTCTTTTGTTGGCTGAAACAAACAAGCTGAAAATAGTTGCTTATATTTTCTGTGTTCTATAAATAATAGGTGTCATTAAGTAAATCTTACGCCCTTTTCTCAGCATTTCTCACAGACAAAATGGAAAAGATAAGGCATTATATCAACATTGATGAGAAATTCCATGATGATTAAGTACTGTTATGGAATTGAGCCAAAATAAATCACTTTGCACACACACAAACTGTACCAATTATGGCGTGGAGATAAAACTGCTTGGCTTCTATGTGGCAACATATGGGCCCAGGGGCAGGGGAAAGATTTCCATCTGTGGGGGCTGCGGCCAAGCTATTGTTTGGTGAATTTAAATGGAAAATTGACAGTACAATTATGTACAGTAAAAAATGTGTGCTGTAAAAATTGTGTAAAGCAAAATTTTGTGAAGCAAAAAATGTGTGAAATAAAAATGTGTGAAGTAAAATACAATGTAAGATATGTGAAGTCCAGCACCTAATCTTCATAAGTGAAGGAGTGCTGTATAAACAAAGAAGAAGTAAACAAATGTGTGACGTAAACAATGTGAAGTAAACAAATGTGAAGTAAACAATGTGAAGTAAACAATGTAATGTGAAATAAACAAATGTGAAGTAAACAATGGGAAATAAACAAATGTGAAGTAAACAAATGTGAAGTAAACAATGTAATGTGAAATAAACAAATGTGAAATAAACAAATGTGACATAAACAAATGTGAAGTAAACAATGTAATGTGAAATAAACAAATGTGAAATAAACAAATGTGAAATAAACAAATGTGAAGTAAACAAATGTGAAGTAAACAATGTAATGTGAAGTAAACAAATGTGAGGTAAACAATGTAAAGTAAACAAATGTGAAGTAAACAATGTGAATTAAACAAATGTGAAGTAAACAATGTAATGTGAAGTAAACTATGTGAAGTAAACAATGTGAAGTAAACAAATGTGGAGTAAACAATGTAAAGTAAACAAATGTGGAGTAAACAATGTAAAGTAAACAAATGTGAAGTAAACAATGTGAAGTATGTGTAAAATGTGTGAAATAGAAAATATGTAAGCAAAAAAATGTGAAATGAAAATTATGCATGAAGTAAAACATATGTGAAGTAAATATGTGTACGGGTGTCACATGAGATTTTCACCCACGCGATATTTTCACCCGCGGGTGAAAATATCATGGCCTTGAGATCCCCCCCGTGCAAATCTTTCAATTTTGTCACCACCATATATAAAATAGTCAGATGACTCTCACATACCATAAGATAGAAGCAACACAGCAACAACAACGTTTGACAAAAATATTGGGGGGCGGGTGAAAGTCTCATAGGGGGGGTGAAAATCTCATGGCATTTTTTTCACCCACGGGTGAAAATGTCGCGCGATATTTTCACCCGCGGGTGAAAAAATAGGCGGGTGAAAATATCATATGACACCGGTATATTATAAATATGTGAAGTAAATATGTGTACCGGTATATTATAAATGTGTGACGTAAATATGTGTACCGGTATATTATAAATGTGTGACGTAAATATGTGTACCGGTATATTATAAATGTGTGAAGTAAATATGTGTACCGGTATATTATAAATGTGTGATGTAAATATGTGTACCGGTATATTATAAATGTGTGACGTAAATATGTGTACCGGTATATTATAAATATGTGAAGTAAATATGTGTACCGGTATATTATAAATATGTGAAGTAAATATGTGTACCGGTATATTATAAATGTGTGACGTAAATATGTGTACCGGTATATTATAAATGTGTGAAGTAAATATGTGTAAAGAAGGAGATCTGGTACTGCCTGCACATAGACCATGAATCCGCACGAAGACTGTGCTTGTCTTCATCATCCCAAACATGAAGCTTCAGACCCGAGTCGGGAAATGGATGTGTTGAGAATGCAATATTGATAGTTACCTAAGGACATTATGTTATATGTTATATTTCGGGTTTTACGCCTGCATCAGCACCTTTTCGGGCTATATCGCCGGCGGGCAGTTTACCTAACAACACCTTTCCTGGGCAGGCTACAACGGTTAACCAGTACTTGGGTGCACCAACCTCCGTAAGAAACTGCCAACTTTTTCATATAAATGAGACACGACCTGAGCGGGGCTCGAACCCGTGACCATCAGTGATGATAGGTTACAGTGGTATACAAGTCAGCGACCTTAACCACTCGACCACGGAGGCGGACACCTAAGGACATTAACGATATCGATAGATATGCTTACGCGGTAACTATCAATATTGCATTCGCAACACATCCATTTCCCGACTAATCTTCACAACTTCATTTTATAGGGACTACATAGGCAGCGATGCAAGCTGTGACTTGTTGTGAATTGTCCATTGTCAAATTTGGAAATATTGAATATGTGTACTAAAATTAGGTCCACAACTATCAGCCTCCCATTTTCAATGTTTTTCATTTATGACATTTTTTTTTTTTTCATTTTCCCAAAATATATGTCGGCCTAACAATATGTACGCCACTGACAACTATTATTGTACGACTGGTCAATGTTTGCGGATAGATTGACACAGTTGGGTGGATAGAGTGATACGGCCAGGTGGACGGACTGACAATGTCAAATCTGCCTGAAGGTTATTGGATGACCGGTCAACGTTTGCGGACAGATTACCCACCCAACTTGACACAGTTGGGTGGATAGAGTGGTACGGCCAGGTGGACAGACTGATAATGTCAAATCTGCCTGAAGGTTATTGGATGACCGGTTAACATTTGCGGATAAATTGACACATTTAGGTGGATTAGAGTGATACGGCCAGGTGGACAGACTGATAATGTCAAATCTGCCTGAAGGTTATTGGATGACCGGTTAACATTTGCGGATAAATTGACACATTTAGGTGGATTAGAGTGATACGGCCAGGTGGACAGACTGATAATGTCAAATCTGCCTGAAGGTTATTGGATAACCGGTTAACATTTGCGGATAAATTGACACATTTAGGTGGATTAGAGTGATACGGCCAGGTGGACAGACTGATAATGTCAAATCTGCCTGAAGGTTATTGGATGACCGGTTAACATTTGCGGATAAATTGACACAGTTAGGTGGATTAGAGTGATACGGCCAGGTGGACAGATTGAATGTCAAATCTGCCTGTGATCACAGGATCTTGAAACTTTATCTATAAGGTACTCAAAACCTTGACCTCTATCATAGAAACCCCTCAAAGCTTTCGGTGACTTATAGATACAATTTTAGGCTCTGTGTATGTATGTATGTATGTTCCATTAATGTCAAACCCCTTGCTAAAACTATATAAGGAGAGAAACTATATACGCTCTGCTTCCGTTTTGATCCTTTCCTATTCTTTGATTTTGTGTGCATGTATTGTTTTGTGAATGTATATAGTGGAAACAATATGTTTAAACCAAGCCCCTTGCGGGGACGTAGACATGTTTTCCTGGGCATGCTTAGCCGACCTATGGTAAGTGGTTAACCAGTACTAAGCAATGTGTGTGAGGTGCCTTGCTCAATGACACTACATACGTGGCCTGACCGAGTATCGAACCTGGGATCGATCGATTCCAAATCCGATGCTCTACCACTGGACCACGGATGCCACACCGTATCTGCTGTGACAGATGATAATATATCAAGAAGATAACAAATGTGTAATATTTTTCTTGTTTTTCCTAGAAACTATGGCTTTAGATATAGAGTGGTGGAACCTATGCTCGGCGTATTCCTATGCTCGGCGTATTTTTTCCATTTACATCCGTATTTAAAATATTTAAATAGTTTTAACCTATTTTCTAGGGGAAAAAAGAACGTGTTGTCTGATCAGGCTCTATGCTGTTTGGTATTCGGATACTGTAGCTGAAACACTTGTCTGAATAGCAAACAACATAGATCCTGATCAGATGCAGCATTACAACGTGGCTGATCTGGATCTATGTTGTTTGCACCACAGGGATTCGGCACGTTTGGGGGTACTAGTATATATATTTAAGTACAGGGATTCTACTCTGTGGGATGTCAGATTTCGCATCGATCAGTAAAATGGCCCTATCTGAAACAATTGTACAAAGCTGTCCAAATATAACGCCTATCCCGAGTCTTTATATGTTCTTCAAATAAAACACAACTTTAAGCTGCATGCATGTATACTTTGCAAACAATTGCCACATACATTGGCCATAGCAGGTCACATTTCCATACTAGGACACGGGTTCTGTCAGCAACAAAAAAAAATCTTCGACGGGAGAGTTTTAACTGTGAATAACATTATCAATAAAATGTGTTTCCACTAACCTGTATGTTTATTCGGCAAAAATGTACGTCAAAAAGAGATTTCGTAGCATTTTCAATTTGTTTTGAAAAATTCTAAAGCGGCGCAATTCGCGTTGAAACGAGCGTTCTGATTGGATTATGATTGTTCTTCATATATAAAAAAACATCTTGTTACATTCTATTTGTTTGCAAAGTATACATGCATGCAGCTTAAAGTTGTGTTTTATTTGAAGAACAATATAAAGACTCGGGATAGGCGTTATATTTGGACAGCTTTGTACAAAATTGTTTCAGATAGGGCCATTTTACTGATCGATGCGAAATCTGACATCCCACAGAGTAGAATCCCTGTATCCTCTAGTGTCCTCAAATCGTGATACCTTCGTTTTCGTTACCCCGTAAGTATTTACAATACTGCGCGCGATCGGTGTTTTCTGACGTCACCAATCAGGAATAGATAGTGTCAAAGGTCATTTTCCATATTTGGCAACAACAATGCGCCGTATAATCCTTGTAGGCATAAGTAATCGGTTATTTTCCTTGCATTGGTATAAAACATGCTATCTTTCATAATGCAATATTGCATCACCATTTGTCCATTTGATTTACTGCAAAATATTGACCATTTCCAGTTTTGTTTTGCGTCGTCTGATTTGTTTACCTACCTGTCATTTAATGTGAAGGTCAATATAGACTGGGTTACAATTTTAATTAGTGTAAGGGGAGTTCGTTTTGGAGACTTCTCTTATATTGTTTTGAGGTCCATACAGTGTTACTGTCATCGTCAACTAAGCGATGTGTCCTGTAGTGTAGTGTACTTAAAGGAATAGTTTTTAATTTTGTTTTAGGTTTATGGCAGTCCACCACCTACAAAGCGAAAGTACAGGCAATATTCATCAACAGCCCTTACAAATGGGCACAGTGTGACCATTGGACCCACCTCATTTACTGTTCAAAAGTCAGGTTTACAAGATTAGGTGATGAATTCAGGTGTCCACAAGTGAAAATGCTTGTTAACCCTTTCCCCCATAGAGATGTAGTTTTATTTCATACATTTGGCTGTAATTTACCAATCATACACAATGGATACGCTGTGAACTTGCATACTCCACCTTCATGGAGGTAACGAGGAATAAGTGTTGTATACACTATGTTGTTCCGATCTTTATTATAGCTTGTTTCATTACTAATGTGTCAGTCTATGTGTAATAGGCATTGGTGTCGAGAGGCGCTTCTGAGGGGGAAAGGGTTAAACTGTGAAAGAGTTCATTGTGAAAAGAAATATTCATCAAAATAATAGAAATTATCATTATGCTTTATAAAACGTGTTCGTTTTATATTTACACCCATTCGATGTTACGCAAAATTGATATTCTGAAAGGTCACGAAAACTCCGGTACCAGTCACCACAGATGTCTGTTTCGGGTCATGGTAAAAATGACAGCGCCCGTTGTTATTTACGTAGTCATATTCATTTCTAATTCTTTGGAATAAGAGGAACGTTACTTTATTTACATCATACATTTAGAAACTATGTAGTTTTAAGATTCGTTTTGTTGAATGCCATTCATTTCTTATCATAACGGAAACCGGAAACTCGAGGGTACTTAAATATATATACTAGTACCCCCAAACGTGCCGAATCCCTGTGGTTTGCACATTCCGTCCAATTTATTCGACAGGTTAATAAATATTCACAAGATTCAGATTTTTAGATTGCTGTTTGGAGGAATTATATTACATGAATACATGATCTACAATTCCTATACTAAGGCCCTGTTGCCCTGTGGCAGTAGCCAACCTTGTATGTATGTGTGTTCCATTAATGTCAAACCCCTCCCCTCATGGAGATTTAGACATGTTTAGCCGACCTAAGCGGTTAACTATGCAATATGTGCGAGATGCCTTGCTCAATGACACTACATACATGGCCTAACCGAGTATTGAACCCGGGACCGTTCGATTCCAAATCTACAACAGTAACCACTGGATCACGGACGTCACACACGTGTTCCCCCTAGATAATAATCAAGTTGAACAGCATATAGTCACTGACAGGCACGAAGAGCAAACAAAACACACTGATATCTGGTTATATACATGCTATATATAAATACCTGTTGATGGCTTGCTGCAGACGACTTACACACCTGTAGTGTAATTTATTATAACCCGCACTCTTATAATACTCCAGAAATAATATATATCTATATAACACACACACACTGCTCTAACACCAACTCTGAACAATGTTACAAACGTTGCAGGAATATAACTGTCACAACACCGGACGATGAAAATTAACCTACTTTTCTAAAAACATCTAAAGAGTAAAGTTATATCCGCTCACCTAAATACATGCGTACCTATACTTCACACCTCGGAAGACAGTCCACGGAAACTGATAGTCAGCGTTTACCAGTATCCCTTCACGAGTAGTCTCCCTTATATGCTATAGGGAATACAGATTCGAGGACGGAACGTATCACGAGAATACCGGTTTCTCTTATAGTAGATGAAATAATATTACGATGCAAAGTGATCATTCTTGCATTTAATGCGCTTGACTAAACACAGATTGCAATGATATCTTTTAAAATCAACAATTTCACTGACACGTGATACAACATGTCGTAAATAAAAGAACCTGTTTTCGGAAACCCAATCAAATTTCATGTAACAGAAATCTGTGACTGGCACGTGTTCCATTGCACAGTAAAACACGTGGCGTCTCACGTTTCAAAAACAAACAAATATATCTTTTTATATCTCTGCGTAATGATGTTTTAGGATAGACGTGAATGAGATTAGTGAAAACATCAACAGTTAGCCTACATCTCTTTGGTATAGGCCTAATGTGAATATGTGTGTGTGTGTGTGTGTGTGTGTTTATATTGTTCATTTTCCTGTTTTGCAGTTATACAAATTTAGTTTAGCTCGATTGCGAAACAAGTTCTTACAACTTATATTAATCACTCTCGAGACCTCATTCCTGATGAAATCCATCGACACGAGGGAGAGAGAAGAGGCAACATGGAATTTAAATGCCTTGCCTAAGGGCACAATCGTAACAGCCCCAGCGGGGCTCGAACTCCGGACCTTTCGCACCTGAAGCGAACGCGCATCCACTGCGCTATCACGACGTCCACAACATTTACATATTTTTTATATCATCATCATGTGAATATGTATGTGTTTATATTGTTCGTTTTCATGTTTGGCAGTTACCATAGCGTATACCATCTAAATCAAGCACCTGTTACGGACGACGATGAAGAAATTTGCAAAGAAATTCTAAAACAGGCCGATTGATAGGCCTACTTATTCTTATTTTTCCATTGTTCATCTATACATACTATGTCTGTAAACATTTTGGAAACTAAATCACTGTGGCGTGACTGGCGTCCGTGGTAGATGGTCGGATTTGGAATCGAGTGGTCCCTTGTTCAATACTCAGTAGGTAACGGCACGTATGTAGTGTCAATAAACACGGTCCACACACCTTGCTTAGGTACTGGCTAACCGCTTATAGCGGCTAAGCTTGCCCAGGAAAACATATATAGGTCCCCGTAAAGGGCTTGATATAAATGGAAGATAGAAACTAGAATTACATCTCACAAAGTGCATGCCCCATTCTAGATGGAACTAAGGCACCTCACCTCCAAAACGTCTCCTCTCCAAGGCACTCTGTCCCCAAACTTTGAACAAGTCGACCTCATTTTTCTCTCTCTCGATTTGTATTGATTTCACTCATGAATAACTCATTCTTTTTTTCTTTTCTTTTTTTACCTTTATTTATCGTCGCTACCGGTTGCCCATATGAGCGAATGAAGCGATTAGTCATTTTAGATTTTTTAGAGGATAGTGCAATGATACAGACAGAGACCCATTCCAGAGTCTCCTCTGATTCTTTTACGTGCACGGTGTAAAGCACCGACACGAGACCTCGGTTTAACGTCCCATCTAAAAGACTGTTTATTTTATTATCGTCAGACGGGGGATCGAACCTGCGATCCCTGGATTACCAGTCCAGCATGTTACCACTGGACTACAGATCCGTCTGTAACTCATTGAGGTTATAACTTATAACACTTTTCTCCAATCTCAAACTCTAACTCAAGGAATTTGATTGGTTGAGTCTGAGTTTTACACCCAGCAGAACCAATCAGATGCTTGAGTCTGAGTCTGAGATTGGAGAAAAGTTGTATAACCTCGGGGCTGGTTATATTGGTAATATATTCATCATATACAAGCAATTAGATACAATATATCGTCTTTATTGTAAAATGTTAATACAGCAAAACACGAAATCAATTAACACAACTGCAAATAAACTTCAGCGATGTCAATTAATGATCGTGTTCAATTGTATCAATTATTCACAGTAAAGAGAATGTGTTGTATCGGTTTACATAGGGTGAAAACGGTAATACAAATAAAACCGATTCTACAGTGGCAAGGTAACCTAACATTCCGAAGATCTCGAGACCCTCAATGTTTGATGATAACACCACTATTAGACCTAGTCTTTCAGTTTGTGTTATTGTCATTTGTTGCTGCAAATAATTGAAAAAAATAACATACCGTCTGCATCCGTTATGTCGAATTCATCGGGCAAATTACTTCTACATAACCGAAGTTTGACTTAATGAAATTCGATAAACGGAGTCAGTTATATGTAAAATGATAGTGTCTGAAACGGGACTTGGATTCGACTTTGAGATAACCGGAGAATTCGACATAACCGACTTTCAACGTTCAACTAATGTCTTTGCATGCTAGCGGTGTAACTAACAGGCAAATATGTCATGTAGTTTCATTATAATTGTGTCGTACCATTTCTAATGAAATTCAATGACATATTTCCAGAGTTTTCAGTAACAAATAAGAACAATCGGGTCATGATGGCACTGTATCGCTCACCTGACTCCACATTTTACCCCGGTGTCACCATTTTAGCAACTTTAAAATAGCATTGTACATCGATCAGTCAGTCCTATCAAATGTTGCCAAAATCCGACATAATCAACCGATTTTGATGAATATGGAACTAGAGTGATCGCCTCTTTGATACATTCGATTTCATATATGTCATGACCATATTCGCTCAAAAATAAAAGTTCACCCCTACTTGACCTCCCGGGCCACACCCATTTCTGATCTCGAGGATACCATTTAAACAACTTTGAAAGAGCATTGTACACCGATCATTCATATCAAGATACGTCAACATCCGGCTGGCTGTTCGTTAAAATATGTTTTAATGTGTGCTATTTTTAGACAGCAGCCATCTTGGATTATGTAATGATGTGATTTTAACATTTTTGTAATCCACCGCCTACCTAAGTACCATGGCCATAACTGGTGGAAATTAACCCAATGGTTACTGAGAAGAAGACGTTTTAAACTGTTCACGGACGACGGACAGACACAGTAATTACGGCAACAATACCTCACATGCTTTGTTCAGGTGCGCTAAAATACATTAATGAATTGTCGTCTGCTACACGTATTTGAACTATTTATAGCATTTGCTTTACCCAGCATGCACAGAATTAAAGACGCGTGTCATGGCGGTTGACATATGGTATTCAACCGGTAATACAAAAACAAACACAGATACTGATGTGGTAACCTAACACAGTTCAACGCCTTCCGAAGATCTCGCCCCAAGGTTGTATATGATACGCTGCAGAAGATCATCGGTATATACACAGAGAGAACTATATACAAGGTATGATATTTCACGCTGACAGGGCAGTGTCTGTGTCTGATCGAGGCGTTAATATCGCTGACATTGCAAAGATACAGGTCCCTGGAGTGTCTAGCCGATGTCACCTTTACGGTGAAATTGTCAGGTCGCAGAGCTGTGTCAAATTATGCGGTACGATATAGAACCGATCTATCTCTGTGGAAACATCTTCCTTAGAATTAATGGTGCGTTCGTGTCTCCTGGCAAAGTACAGACCACTCACGTGTTAACGACCATCTCCGAATAAAGACCACCTATTTGTTTAGTTCACACAATGATACAACATATACATGTACATACATTGTACACAGAATATAGATGCACATACATGTATAATAAGAAATGACATAATTAGAGCATGTTTGACATATACACAGCTTTGTTATACTATATTACATCCCTAAGTGTCGGGTAAATCCATCTTTACCCAATTTGAATTATACAATTAGAATACTTATACCGAAATGTTATTCCTATGAAAATGGATGCTAACGTATATTGTTGCATCGCTGTGGCAGTGTTGTAATATTGATATCAAGCTCATATTGAAAGCACTGTAGCAACCCTATTTCCAATGCAATTTAGCCACAAGTTTGTAGACAGCTCAGTCAGTTTCGATAATCATTAAAATTCCGTCCAAAACTAGGTCACTGGGTCAGATTAAAGAAAAACTTCACTTTAAACACTTTTTTGCGGAATAAGTAAAACCAATTTGAACATCGGACAATAAATGCAATATATTATTGCAACACCCTTTACGTTTTACTTATGGCGGCCATTTTTACTTATGGCGGCCATTTTTACTTATGGCGGTAATTTTGGGCACTGTGGCACCATTATAATATGACACCAATTATCATTGCATTATAAGGTTAATATGATGAAAATATAAATTTAAGACGTTTAAACTTTATTTATTTTACAACGATTGCGAAGCAAGTTTTAACTACTTATAACAATCACTCTCGTTGGCGCGGATGTGAGCGTAAATGTGGGCATTCGTGTGAGAGGAAACCGGAGTACACGGAGAAAGCCCTCCTGTCCGATCTGGCGACCATTGTACCATCTCACATACTTCCTGGTCCGATGATTGAACCCGGGTTGGGTTGCATTGGTGGTGAGAAGCAATTTAAGACGGGCATGTATTATAAGACAAGTATCAATAACACTTTAATTGAAGAGTGCACATGACCTTGGTATGCTATATTTCTCTGAATTAAGCGTAACATGGGCACACATTCCCCATATCCAGAGATGTTGGCACCATTTCGGCCTTTGATATGCACCACACAACGTCTGTGTTTTACGTTTATTTATCGTCGCTGTCGGTTGCCTATTTGAACGACGCCTCCTGAAGAGATTAGTCATTTTAGATTGTTGAAGGATAGTGCAATGATACAGACAGAGACCCATTTCAGAGTCTCCTCTGGTTCTTTTACCTGCACGGTGTAAAGCACCGACACGAGACCTCGGCTTAACGTCCCATCTGAAAGATTGTTAATTGTATTATGGTCAGACGGGGGATCTTTGGATTACCAGTCCAACGTGTTAACCACTGGACCACAAAACGGACGTACAGAGAGTTTATAAGGTCCGCCTCCGTGGTCGAGTGATTACGGTCGCTGACATGTATACATACCACTGTAACCTATCATCACTGAGGGTCACGGGTTCGATCTTCACTGGGACCGTGTCTCATTTATATGAACAAGTTGGCATTTTCTTACGGAGGTTGGTGCACCAAGTACTGGTAAACCGCTGGAGTCTGTCCATGAATGGTGTTGCTAGGTGAACTGCCCGCCGGCGATATAGCCCAAAATGGTGCTGATACAGGCGTAAAACCAGAACAAACAAATAAACAGAGAGTTTATTGTCGACTCATTTGCGTTGCATGTTTCAGGATCTGTAGTTAAAGAGAAGGGAACAGCGGCTTGTTTTCCATGGAGACGCTTAATTACATTCGGCATGTTATCATAACGTAGCCTGGGTTCCAGTCTGTCGAGCTTTCACTAATTTACTTCTGGCAAAATGACAGGCGTTGATATTATCAGAAACTCAATACGGCCCAATTCATGATCTCGGTGTTAAAATATATGTATATGACTGACTAGGCAAAATATATCGACAGACGGATCTGTAGTCCAGTGGTAACACGCTGGACTGGTAATCCAGGGATCGCAGGTTCGATCCCCCGTCTGAATAAAATTAACAGTCTTTCAGATGGGACGTTAAACCGAGGTCTCGTGTCGGTGCTTTACACCGTGCACGTAAAAGAACAGAGGAGATTCTGGAATGGGTCTCTGTCTGTATCATGCACTATCCTCCAACAATCTAAAATGACTAAACTCTCCAGGAGGCGTCGCTCATATGGGCAACCGGTAGCGACGATAAATAAACGTAAAAACACACAAAATATATCGACGCTTGTTCCCGGGCTAAGCATTGTGATGTACGGTTTAGGCGATTAGAGTTTTGGTACATTCGCTCAATGTATATTCAATCGACATTAAAGCGACATTACATCGCAAAAAGCTCTGACAATGCTTTTTTACGTATAAATAGCATTGCTACTACAAATGCTTCCGAAATAATTCGAACACTAACTTCTATACATAAACAGTGTTTGTGTGGTATACAAACTTTCAAAAGCGAAAGTAGGATGTCATATAACGGTCAGCTACGCTCTTGAATTGACCTTTCGTTTATTATTGGAGTCTATACCAAGCGCGTGCTACTGTCACTTTAAATAGAGATATTTTAAATCAAATTAGTTTAAAAATAAATATGCACAGACACAATTGTACAGGTGTAACGGTAAATCTGTACTATAAATCGTGTTATGCAGGATGCATACATTGCACATTGCATTACACATGCATGTTGACCCTATTTACATTAGTGTGTTATGTCAACAAACGACGTGTGTTTATTAGTTGAAATACTCAGCTTTGGGGGCACACTTTTTTGGAAAACAATTATACCATTTAATAGGAAAAAACAAATGTGTGTACAAAGTTGCGTTTTCACCGATGTAGTGTCGCTTTAACAATCTAATTTGAGGATAGAGGAGATTATGGAGAACAAGAAGCATGGGGCTACATATCTGACTGATTTCAATGTGTCCAGATAAAGAGATGAATACAATATGTGTTAAGCTTGGCTGCTTACTGGAGGTGACCACTAACACAGGTATGACTGTGTGGACAGAATGGTGCATTATATAAGCAGCCAGCCAAGGAAATTATAGAAAATGGCTGCTTAGCACAGATGGCTGCTTAATATAGGTTAAATGTATAATAAAACAACATATTGGGAATCAGGAAACTGGCTGCTTAATACAGCTTGGCTGCTTACTGGAGGTGACCACTAACACAGGTATGACTGTGGACATACTGGTGCATTATATTATTGGATCACATGCCGATTTGATAAGGAATGGATACTCATACGAAGTTTAACAGGTTAAGGAGTTCTAACTGTTAGTAAATATACATGTATATGTAAATCGTTCATTTCTCGTTTACATGTAAAAATAGTTAAAATACCGAAATAAATCATGTTTAGCCCTTTCGACACTACATGCCTCTAAATAGACTTACACAAAGTGTAGATCCAGATGAGCCGGCTGGTGACGAGCCGTCTCATCAGGATCTGCACTTTTTGCCAGTAATAATTATTACTATTTTTGGACACAATTATCCATTTTGATAAGTGAACTGGTCCAAAGGTAATTTTCTTATTAATTTATTGGTCTAAACATATCATGCACCAGTCCATGTCAGTTACTTGGGGTTGAATGGGTTACACTCAATTCCCTATACAAGAAAAAAACGATCATGTCGCTGCGCATAAAGTTGCCGTTATTAATCTAGTTATTCTTTGATGCGTTGACGGTGCGACATGGGGTGGAACAGTCCAGGAAATGTGCCAAACCGACTCTCTGGGTGTTTGTATGTTTGTTGTAGTGTAGTTGGGGAACTCGCTTGGCGTGAGGTACCGGGGCGGGTCGGACTATAATTAACAGACCCAATTCACAATTTAAATTTTACGAACAGTTTAATTTGTATTTATTTAATTTGTACATCTGTTTCAGGATACTAGTGTAAGCGCCATGCCTCCAGATTCTTAGGTATTTTATCTAAGCCCTGGTTGGATCTGCACATGCGCAGTTCGAACCACACATCTGCCCAGATTGGACAGCCAATGGGTGAACTTATCTTTTTTTGAATCTTCATCAACAAGAACGCCCACGGCATATTTCTTTGTGACACGTTGATATTTCCTAATCCGACACTTTTATGATGTACACAGATATGTAACAGAACAAATAATCTAATCTGACATTAATCCCATGTCATCCTATTACGAAGACAAGTAATCTAGGTGTTTGCATAATAATTTACCGTGATGGCAGTAATTATCTGTGAAACTATTTGATGCGCTTAATTGTAACGAACAAAATTGATAAATTATAAATGTATAAACTCTTCGAAATTAGCAAGGATAAAAACAGTTCCTTATTAGTTATGAAACTGAAGTATCTATAAATAAATGATTCCCTTATTTTATATACAAAATGTACATCGAATAGAAATGAACAGGCTATCAATTTGAGCTTGATAGCAAACGCAAATATGATTCGAAGTTCTTTGAACAGAATAGTGGTGTCTGCTGCTAGCTGAGAAATGTAGATAATGTGGTAAATAGCTAATAATGCTAATATTGTTTGTTTTGTAATGCTAATATTGTTTGTTTTGTAAAACGCTGACAATAAATAAAGCTTGAATTGAAATGCGGCTCTAAGTGGCATCCGTTCATAAGAAAGAAGGACTCTGGACTATGTCGCCTGCTATACGCAGGAAGCACCTCTCCTGGATGCCAGACCAACCTAGATAACTCAAATCATCTTTGACGATTAGTCACCCATATGCCGCGGCGGTGGTGACTTTAAATAAAACTACATGATTCTGGTATTGTAGCTTTGTTTATATTCGCATCCGCCGAGGTATGTGGGTAGTAGCTTAACCCCCTATACTACTGTGGGTGACTGGTTTCTCTAAGAAGTTTATGTTGCTACGTTGCTACGAGGTTTCTTCTTTCTTCCCAGAGCGACATGTCCTGTATCGGTGTTCATTTCTTTTGAAAACGGCCCCTTTTAGGGCCACATCTTCCAGTAGTAGAAATCGGCACAGATATCCACTTCAAGGGTTTTCGTAACGTCAATGCATCCCCGGGCTGTTCCCCTCATGCCAAACCTACACTAGGATTCGAGTCTGTGTCGAAGAGATGAAGTCTTGAATAAGCTGCTACTGTGGGACGTGCCTACGTCAAGACGTGCATGTTGTGGAGGTAGACCTGGACTACAAAATTGAACTTTATTATTATAATATATAAGACCTTTTTTTACCTACACAATTATCTCAAAACGAACTATTTCATGTAAATCTCGGACCAATTATAAAGTGAAAATGGTTCAATTATATGTGTTCGTCTGCGGTAACTTTTGTATAATACTGAGAGGCGGGAATTTATGAAATAATTATCTACATTGAAATTTGCCACGGACAAAAGGTTTGTTTCTTACTGTGGATTGCATAGACCTTCTCAACAATACATTCATTGCCAACAATACACCCAATTATCAACAATACATTCATTGCCAGCATTACACCCAATATACATAGTATATTTCCTATATACAATCAATTTTCAAATTCACAGTCAAAATAATTATTAGGTGTATAACTGACTATGAGTTTGGCTGTACTTATGATTTAAGAGAAACAAGGGACTAAAATGTTTCTCCTTCAAAAATGAACATATTTTCTAATCTTTTATATTTTTGGCTTGATTATCTTTCTTTGCGGTTTTATTGTTTGGAACGAAGTATAAATAAGATGGATACACATTATTTGATACTAAGTCAATGCGTTCCAAAGTGGTTAATATCCTGTTAATAAAACAATGGACATGAGTTTGATTATTGTTTTCTAAACGGATTATTTTCAGACTAACTTGCTATTAGAGTAGGACTATAATTATACGACATCACGGTTACCAGGTGAAATGTCTGCAGCTGCAGCGACATCATGTGGTCCTTGCTCTCGAGAGGGCAAGTCGGTCTCGTCTTCTACGAGATTCTGCGTTAATTGTAATGATACATTGTGTGACGCATGCGCCAAGCAAGTTCTTTCGGGGATTCACTTGTTTTCTGCACGAAACATGTTGGGAAATATCTGGAATCTTATTGTGGTATTCATAACGATGTATGCTGTAGTGTGTGTATAGCTGTGGACCATAGTACGTGTCGACGACCAGACGGCCACGGTATAGTTGCAAAGTAAAACTGAATGATAGACTTACGGTTCTTGAACGCGCAACACAGACCAAGTTAGGAGAGGTATATGTGCATGCTGCTGTTGAAGTGGAAAATGACATTCAGCTATGTGACGATGTAATGCAATCGCTTCAAGCTAGTCCAATTCTCCAAAGCAATAATATTAATCTGAACAACAGCGAGCTCTTTATTCACATGAAGAGAACAGAGAAGCAGCTGATGGACGGAAAGAAGATCATCGACACAGTAAGCGAAAACGTCGACAAAGAAATTATTGAATTTAAACTAGACACGAATCTAGAGCAACAGTTGACCAGACTGGACAGTTTTGGTATGTTCAAGCTTGCCCAACATTGCTATACAGCGATACAGATAGGGGAGTACAAGATTAGTCCAAGATTTGAGGCGGGTCAGAAACATGATATCATAGATGCATGTGTGCTGGCGGACGGACGTACTGCGATCATTCATGGAACAGAAAAGAAGATGAAATTTCTCGACAGGGCGTACAAGATCACTGACCAATTAGATCTACCAGGAAAACCATTTGGAGTGTGCGTTGTTAACGATCATGAACTTATAGTATGCATGAAAGATGGAAAATATCTACAGCTTATAAACGTTTCTGGAAAGCCGAAACTTGGTAATACTATTAAGGTTGGAGTTGAATGTTACGGCATCGCTTATTGCGGAGGAGAACTATTCGTTGCCTGTGGTGGAGGCGTCTAAGAAGCGAAGCCACAGTTACGAGTGTATAACGCAAATGGCGTGTTGATACGCATCATAGAAAAGGGCGCTGACGGAAAGCAGATATTTTCAAAACCCAGAAATTTGGCATTGAATTCAGAAGGTACTGTCGTCTTTATTTCCGATACGGATAGGGGCATTGTTACTTTCGACGTCAAGAAAAGCATCATTTCCGGTTTCTGGCATCGTGATCTAAAATCACCGCGTGGCATTGTGGTAGATAGCAACGGGAATGTGATAGTATGCGGGCATCACTCGCACAACGTAATACAATTTACACCCGGCGGGAAAATGGTCTACACAATTCTGACGGAGAAAGATGGTATTTCCTTTCCGCTGTCCGTCTGTCTGACATCAGACAAGCTCGTTGTCACTTCGGATAGGTCGAAATTCTTGAAGGTGTACGCACTTAGCAAGAAGTGAGGCATGGTACGAAAATTAACTCGACAACAGTGACCAAACAATGTGTTATGGATAGCTATTGTGATTGTTGTGTGTGTGTTTTAAGTTTTTTATCGTCGCTACCGGTTACCCATATGAGCGACGCCTCCTGAAGAGATTAGTCATTTTAGATTTTGGAGGATAGTGCAATGATACAGAAAGAGACCCATTGCATAGTCTTCTCTGGTTCTTTTACGTGCACGGTGTAAGCACCGACACGAGACCTAGGTTTAACGTCCCATCTGAAAGACTGTTAATTTTATTAGGGTCAGACGGGGGATCGAACCTGCCATCCATGGATTACCAGTCCAGCATGTTACCACTGGACTACAGATCCGTCTGTGATTGTTGTATGACAACTAATCTTTTTATATGCTATCCATTGGTGTATTACATAATGATTCGGTGCGTTTGGTGGTACCAGTGCATACATTTAAATGCATGCAGGATTACACCTGGTGGGATGTCAGATTGCGCACCGATGAACAAAGTGGCCCATAATGATAGACACATACTGTATTTAACAATCAACTTTGCAATTATAGATGATTGAGCTTATTTACCCTCGCCTTCGGCGAACCATGTGGGCGAGCAATCATAGTGTGCTCTAATCGTTTTTATAAGAAAGGTCTGAATTCCACACCCAGTGAATCATGTAGATTTTTATTCTTGTGAATCATGTAGATTTGTATTCTTGTGAATCATGTAGATTTTTATTCTTGTGAATCATGTAGATTTTTATTCTTGTGAATCATGTAGATTTTTATTCTTGTGAATCATGTATATTGTTATTCTTGCGGAATATTTACTTGCCTATGATAAACCTTTGGCGATCTTCATTATTTGGAAACTCACAATCATTTCTTCACACAGTTTATAGCTGTTATTAGCCTGGGTGCCAGTCTGTCGATTTTTCACTTTTTAACTTCTGGCAAATATGATATGATCAGAAACTCAATACGGCCCAATTAATAGTATCGGTGTTAAAATATATTTATTTGACTGACCAGGCAACATATATCGACGCCTGTTCCCAGGCTAAGCTGTTATGTGTGTTTTAATTATTACTTGGGAAGAGCCATCTCAAATGTTGTAAGAACTTGTGGCGCGACCCTTTTTTGCTTTCTTTGTATATATTGTATGTAGATTACTGTGTCATAATAGAGAAACAATAAAATATGATTAAACTAAACTAAAACTCAGAATAAAACCATTGCATAGTCTATTAGCTTCATAAATGTTTTATTGCTTCTTGCTTTTACGGCATATCACAACATAAAACACTGTCATGACGTCACACCTGTGTACTTGATGTACTTTATTTTTAATATTGGACTGTTCTAAATAGGCCAGAGTATTATATTAAATCCTATACATAAATGAACGAAAAGTA
Organism: Archivesica marissinica; assembly: GCA_014843695.1. NCBI lineage: Eukaryota > Metazoa > Mollusca > Bivalvia > Venerida > Vesicomyidae > Archivesica > Archivesica marissinica. The sequence goes on along the minus strand of CM026390.1, from coordinate 20,310,505 downwards.
TCCATTTTATACAGCATGCTCTTGTTATATAAGTGTTTGTTTATAAGTAAGATTTAAGACTCAAACAGATCCAAGATGTAAAATATTGACACAGTTGTCTGCGCAATGTTCCTCACACATTTCAATATATTACATATTGGATCATTTTCGGCTTATCTATACTTAGCTTAGATAGTACAGTGGTAGCGCGCGTTCGCTTCAGGGCGAACGGCCCGGAGTTCGAGCCCTGCTGGAGCCGTTACGATTGTGCCCTTAGGCAAGGCATTTAAATTCCACGTTGCCTCTTCTCTCTCCCTCGTGGCGTTGGATTCCACCAGCAATGAGTGAGTGTTTTACGTTTATTTATCGTCGCTACCGGCTGCCCATATGAGCGACGCCTCCTGAAGATATTAGTCATTTTAGATTTTGGAGGATAGTGCAGTGATACAGACAGAGACCCATTCCAGAGTCCCCTCTGGTTCTTTTACGTGCACGGTGTAAAGCACCGACACGAGACCTCGGTTTAATGTCCCATCTGAAAGACTGTTAATTTTATTAGGGTCAGACGGGGGATCGAACCTGCGATCCCTGGATTACCAGTCCAGCGTGTTACCACTGGACTACAGATCCGTCTGTCCACCAGCAATGAGGTATCGAGAGTGATTAATATAAGTAATATTGTAAGAACTTGTTTCGCAATCGAGCTACAATTAATTTATATAAACTATACTTAGTTTATATTAAAGCGATTAATAGTTATCTAGATATGATATGGCACACAGTTATATTGTAGTATGCAGGACAAATGGGCACGAATAATACTGTCTATACTGTTAATGTAGCCAATTATCGACAAGGCCCAAAGGGGGCTTGTCTAGGACGCAATGTCCCTTAAGACATAGACTATAAGTTATCAGCTCTTATTGTGCTTCAGAAGCAATTGTAACTCGATTAGTGTTCCACGTGATACAGTTGCACACGCAATTGCACGTGTTGTAGATCACAACTCGATGTTGTTATAGATCACAACTCGATTAGTGTTCCACGTGATACAGTTGCACAAGCAAATGTACGTGTTATAGATCACAACTCGATTAGTTCTCCACGTGATACAGTTGCACACGCAATTGCACGTGTTATAGATCACAACTCGATTAGTGCTCCACGTGATACAGTTGCACAAGCAAATGTACGTGTTATAGATCACAACTCGATTAGTGTTCCACGTGATACAGTTACACAGGCAATTGCACGTGTTATAGATCACAACTCGATTAGTGTTCCACGTGATACAGTTACACAGGCAATTGCACGTGTTATAGATCACAACTCGATTAGTGCTCCACGTGATACAGTTACACAGGCAATTGCACGTGTTATAGATCACAACTCGATTAGTGTTCCACGTGATACAGTTACACAGGCAATTGCACGTGTTATAGATCACAACTCGATTAGTTCTCCACGTGATACAGTTGCACACGCAATTGCACGTGTTATAGATCACAACTCGATTAGTGCTCCACGTGATACAGTTACACAGGCAATTGCACGTGTTATAGATCACAACTCGATTAGTGCTCCACGTGATACAGTTACACAGGCAATTGCACGTGTTATAGATCACAACTCGATTAGTGTTCCACGTGATACAGTTGCACACGAAATTGCACGTGTTATGGATCACAACTCGATTAGTGTTCCACGTGATACAGTTACACAAGCAAATGTACGTGTTATAGATCACAACTCGATTAGTGTTCCACGTGATACAGTTACACAAGCAAATGTACGTGTTATAGATCACAACTCGATTAGTGTTCCACGTGATACAGTTACACAAGCAATTGTACGTGTTATAGATCACACTCGATTAGTGTCCACGTGATACAGTTACACAAGCAAATGTACGTGTTATAGATCACAACTCGATTAGTGTTCCACGTGATACAGTTGCACAAGCAAATGTACGTGTTATAGATCACAACTCGATTAGTGTTCCACGTGATACAGTTACACAAGCAAATGTACGTGTTATAGATCACAACTCGATTAGTGCTCCACGTGATACAGTTACACAAGCAAATGTACGTGTTATAGATCACAACTCGATTAGTGTTCCACGTGATACAGTTGCACAAGCAAATGTACGTGTTATAGATCACAACTAGATTAGTGTTCCACGTGATACAGTTGCACAAGCAAATGTACGTGTTATAGATCACAACTCGATTAGTGTTCCACGTGATACAGTTGCACATCATCATCAACAGTGAGTAGTGGAAGTCGTGATAGCGCAGTCGTAGCGCATTCGCTGCAGGTGCGGCAGATCCGAAGTTCGAGCCCCGCTGGAGATGTTACGATTGTGCCCTTAGGCAATGCATTTAAATCCCAAATTGTAATAGACAATAATATAATTTCTAACCTAAACCGGAAGGTACAACAGGTAAACTGCTGAAGTATATTGTAATATACAATAATATAATTTCTACACTAAACCCTAAGGTACAACAGGTAAACTATTGACGTATATTGTAATATACAATAATATAATTTCTACACTCAACCCGAAGGTACAACAGGTCAACTGCTAATGTATATTGTAATATACAATAATATAATTTCTAAACTAAACCCTAAGATACAACAGGTAAACTATTGACGTATATTGTAATATACAATAATATAATTTCTACACTAAACCCTAAGGTACAACAGGTCAACTGTTGACGTATATTGTAATATACAATGATATAATTTCTACACTAAACCCGAAGGTACAACAGGTAAACTGCTGAAGTATATTGTAATATACAATAATATAATTTCGATACAAGCTAAACTGGTTGCCTATTCTTACGTCAAGAATGATCACAAGCCGTGTGTACGTATTTATGTATGTATATATACTGACACTAAAACGCAACTGTACAGTGTGTGTTTTACGTTTATTTATCGTCGCTACCGGTTGCCCATGTGAGCGACGCCTCCTGAAGAGATTAGTCATATTAGATTTTTGGAGGATAATGCATGATACAGACATAGACCCATTACAGAGTCTCCTCTGGTTCTGTTACGTGCACGGTGTAAAGCACCAACACGAGACCTCGGTTTAACGTCCCATCTGAAAGAGTGTTCATTTTATTAGGGTCAGATGGGGGATCGAACCTGCGATCCCTGGATTACCAGTCCACTGGAATACAGATCCGTCTGTAACGGTACACTTGCCTTAGAGGTAAAATTGATATCCTTTTAGAAAAATATATATGCAAAATGTGTGAAATATTTGGTAAATTAGTGCAATGTGTGAAGAATTATTTTCTTCACTCATGATAGTAAAATCCATAACTCTAAAATTTGTAACGAAAATGTATCGCTCAATATAAAAGAGCACCGTTTTTATGGTGTCAGTATGCGTACGTACGTATGTATGCATTTGCTTTAATTTCTGATCAATGTTTATTGTACGTTAAGCTTAATATTACATCACAAAGTATACAACAATACGTTACAATCGTGGGTTTAGAGCGAAACTGTCGCATCTGCCTTCATTATCCGTACGTACTAGGACCAGTACTGAACTAAGCCAACGTAATGTTTTAATTTGCAATACCCGGTATGTATTTTGTATTTATTCCTATGTCACATTGCATGGGTTTCACTTAAACCAGCGACCGTATTAACCATTTACCACACAACGCTGGCTGCTTGCTATCAGGAGTATATGTGCTGCTTAGTTCCAATTACTGACTGTTTCACAATGATTTGGATAATTCACACTTGATTCAGTTGAAACGTTGAAGTATGGCCCACTTTGTTATAAAGAGTATTAATTACTCGGAGGAAATAGGCGGGGGATGCGACTCTCCCAACAATCTACGCTTCGGATTCAGCTCGCACCTACAAGCATACCACTCGCCCATAGCACCTAGGTAAGATTATTGTTTTCTAATTTATTTCACCCCTAACGCCCCAGTCCCATATAAGCACATATGGACACGACAGTCCCGGAAAGTGCCGGATCCCGCCGGATCAAGATCCGGGACGATCCGTGCTCTTTTTGGGGTTTTTTGAGCGTCGACGGTCGTCCAACGGCCATCACGCCGATGGCAACACGGCAGATATACGGACGAACCCGTACAAACACGGCAGCAACACGCAATCAACACGGCGCCCACATGGATGACCAAGGACCGTCCCGAACAGTCACGGCAGAGCGACGGACTAACACGGACCAACACGGCAGAGACACGGACCACACCGGATATTGCCATCTCCCGGACCGTCACGGAAGAACAAGGCAGTTTTGAACTTCCCAAAACTGCCATGTTGGCCTCCAGGAGCACCAAGGACATTCCCGGACGTTCCAGAACCAACAGGGATCGCCGCGGAGCTACACGGAGGTTACACGGTTCACACGCAGGGTCGTGCCGGATGTAATCCGTGTTGATCCGGCACCTATATGGGACTGGGGCTTAAGGACGTTATGCTTCCCCGGTTTGTTTAAAGTCTGTTAGCTAGTATGCAGCGACGTAGGCAGCTGAAAATGATGTTCCATTTGAACTATTAAGCACCGTAGGTGAGAATTTGAGCACCAAAGGTGCAGTGGTAGAGCGTCGGATTTGGAATCGAACTGTCCGGGTTCGATACTCAGTCAGGCCACGTATGTAGTGTCATTGAGCAAGGCACCTGACACACATTGCTTAGTACTGGTTAACCGCTATGGTCGGCTAAGCATGCCCAGTAAAACATGTATAGGTCCCCGCAAGGGGTTTGACATTAATGGAACATACATACATACATACACCCGGTAGGGGGTCTGGGGGCATCCTCCCCACTAATTCTTTGAAACCTAGACATCAAATGGTGCACTCTGGCACATTTTAAGGGAAGTTTATCCACTAACAGACACATAAGAAAAGTTCAGTTTTTCATCTACATGTACTACTGTATATCCAGCAAAAAACATTCTTCCTGAATATAATGTGCAAGCCCGGCATTGTGGCGTAAAGGCAACTACGCGCCTGGTATGTTAGCAGGGTTAAGGAGGGGTGCTCATGATGATTGTCTGGAAGGTGCGTCATGTGCCTAGGACCAATCCACGTGCGAACAGTCCGGAGTTCGAGCCCCGCTGGAGCCGTTACGACTGTGCCCTTATATAGGCAAGGCATTTAAATTCCACATGCCTCTTCTCTCTCCTTCGTGGCAATGTATTCCAACCATCAAGGACAACAACATGATGGAAGTCGTGATAGCGCAGTGGATGAACGTTCGCTTCAGGTGCGAAATGTCCGGAGTTCGAACCCCGCTGGAGCCATTACGATTGTGCCCTTAGGCAAGGCATTTAAACTCCACGTTGCCTCATCTCTCTCCCTCGTGGTGATGGATTCCACCAGGAATGAGGTCTGGGGAGTGATTAATATAAGTTGAAAGAACTTGTTTCGCAATCGAGATAAGATAAATTTGTATAAACTAAAGGACCAATCCATTCATTTTTTTAATAATGATCCGGATATGTGTTACAGCGTGGCGGACGTATGTGCTCTATCTACCGAGTGCCATCTACTTATTTATTTACTTATTAATTAAATAATGATTATGCTTAATTAATTAAATAATTCATTATTTAATTGCATTGATTTACTTTTTATTATAATGAATTAATTAATTGAACTAAATTATTTCAATTAATTAATGAAGTAAATGCGTAATTAATTAATTGAACTAAATTGTTTCAATTAATTAATGAAGTAAAAGCTTAATTAATTAATTGAACTAATTATAATAATTAATTGTTCATAATTAATTGTTCAATTAATTAATTAAGTAAGTAAGTAGTAATCAAGTACTCAATTGTATAAGATATCTTATAAATATGGTTCATATAATCACTTGTATTAAACAACTACTAAATTGACTGATTCTGTTTCATATAATTATAACTTTTCCCTGCCCACACAACTTCCACTGGCATAACATGCCCTACAATAAACGTCTATTAGAACATTCAATAATTTGGAGTGATATCCAACGATCCAAATACAGCGGATTTACGACGTATGTATGGCGCGTGCATAGTGCAGAAGCACTGCAGAATGCATGTCGCAAATAGTGTGAATTCACGTCAACTAGAATGATTAATAGAGCGGGACACAGCCTGACTGATACACAGTTTAACCCTTTCAACACCACATACCTCTAAATAGGCTTACAAAAGTGTAGATCATCAGGATCTGCACTTTTTGCCAGTGATATGACTATTTTTAGACATAATTACCAATTTTGATAAATGAACTTGTCCAAATGTGATTTTCTGATTCATTTATTGGTTTATGAATATTATGGACCAGTCCATGTGAGTTACTTGGTGTTGAATGGGTTAACTTCGAACGAAATACTCCTCAACGCAACGACATCTACTTATTTTGGTTGTCCGATTAGCACAGTGGTTAGCGCGCTCGCTTCTCACCCATGCAACCCAGGTTTGATCCTCGGAGCGGGAAGTATGAGATGGTACGGTTGTCGCCAGATCGCAAAGATGGGTTTCCTCCGGGTACTCCGGTTTCATCTCACACGAATGACCACATTTACGCGTTCATCCGCGCCAACGAGAGTGATTAATATAAGTTGTAAAAACTTGCTTATCGTTGTAAAATAAATAAAGCTTAAATTAAATTAGTGAGGGAGGGAGTTATTATGTATGCGATTATTTATTTAATGTACACATTATAGTACAGGTCAGCTATAAGAATTTAAAAAATAACTTATATACAACATCTAAAGATAGCTGAGAGGGTTAAAACAAGTGCACGAGGACATTGTTCTTGTTATGTTTAAAAACCTCCAGTGGGTTTCCGATGGTTACTTGTTAAGATCGTTGACCTCAAACCTCTTGCTCCTCACCAGTTGTAGGTTCGAATCCCACTGAGGGTTTCTAATTAGTGTATGTGAGAAGAGTTATCCAGCTGGCTTGTGAACGATCGATGGTTCTACCCAGGTACTGCTCGAATAATAGCTGGAGAGTCGCCATATGACGCTATACCCATACGAACACACCAGAAACCAGAAGCAGGCCCGTAGCCACACTGAGGAACGCCTCTGTTAAAATATCCAAAGCAAAAAATAAATAAATGAACAATTAAATAAATAAAATGCAAACAATATCCCTTTGCTGTATAAAATGTTGACTGCTAGAGAGCTGAAAGGTCAGTACATAGCTATACGTCTAAACTCATTAAATCAGAAAACGCAGGATATCGCTTCTATACCCCAACAATGTTAAGCCTAATAAGGGGGAACATGCCCCCGTCCCACCTCCTAAATTACCTCGGTTGAAATTGCAGAAAACGGAGGAACTCGCTTCTATACCCCAACAATTTAAGGGGAACATGGCCCCTGACCCCCACCCCCTAAATTTCCTCGGTTGAAATTTGCCTCTGGCTACGGTACTGGGAAGAAACCTTCAACTTTATGCAGATAATGTAGTTATTGACCGGTGTTATCGTAATGTTATTTACTTTTTGTGTCTTTAATTACAATAATTATTGCTACCGACATTTTATACATAGGTCGCCAGCTCGGTGCCTGCCACAGTTCACGTGTATACGCACTCTATTGTACGTACACATGAATAATGTTTAACCACAAATCAAAGCCAATAACGAAAACTGACATTGTTAATAACAAATAATCCCGGATTACTATGTTAAACTGACGTATTGTGTACTCAACGTAATTTAAATGAATGTGAAATTTTCCGATATTTTATAAATCCGGAATATATGTGCAGAGGTTAGTCTGTTTAAAGTGCATTTTCCGACAGATATCTATTTTTTAAATTTTATTTTAGATTGAGGAGAAGCACTCTTCAGAACAAACATGCTATTTTAAGCACTGTATTGCCGTATGAACCTTTAATGTTATGGTTATGTAATTTATTTTTGTTAATTGTTTAAATTTGTTATTAATTTGTTATTTTATTTAATAATATTTTATTGCAAATCAATAGTACATATGTCATACACACAAAGATGCAATACATAGCATGAACATGCAACTGGTTTGGGCCACAAGTTTTAACAACATTAGACAATGGCCCGCACTTAATTTAATCATATTTATATTCAAACTTAAAGATATTTGAAATAGTTATGGTTTCTCGAACATTTGGGAAAATCCATATAGTGTACAGTGTAGCCAGTTTATAAGTTTGTTTAAACAACGTGTGATTGATTGTTTCATTCAAGGTTGGTTTGTAAGCAAAGAGACAAGTGGTGCACTAAACTTGTATGATAGCTGTAAATTAAAAGTTGAATATGAACCTTATCTAGATATTGTACCAAATATCTTACGTTTTTTAATTACAAGATTAAGAATTTCTGCACATTCATTACGAATACATACTGGTAGATATGGACAAAATAGAATTCCACAAAATGAACGCTATTGTTTGTGTTGCAATACACACGACCTAGAAGACGAATATCATTTCATACTTGTTTGCCCGTGCTATTAAGATTTGAGAAAACTTTACATAAAGAAATATTATTTTGTAAGACTAAATATGCTTAAGTTTATTGAATTGTTGCAATCTAATAAAAGAAATATCCTATATAATTTAGCTTTATTCTATAATAAAGCAGTTGACATTAAAATAACACTTTTAAATAATATGACATAAATCCAATATCAGCACTAATTATTGTTCATCCTCATAATTAGATGCATTTTCTTATTATTATCAGATTCTATATGCCACGATAAAATTGTTGTATATATTTACATCATATATATTTGTATATATGTATTTGACCATGTACCATGTACAAGTCTTAATAACATTTCTGTTCTGTTCTGTTCATATTCCATTGCAACTTTTACACAACGATGGTAACAATTTACAATTATATATCACAATAACATTACAGTCACATTTCTTGCATCCATAAATCCTGATAATCTCCATACATGACATTTTCAAAGTGCAAAAGAATTAGGAAGTTTTGACAACAGCCCTCTCCAAAAGGTCAATTTTGCTATTAAGTTGTTCCGATGTATGTAGTGCCAATGTAAGATTTTGATATTTTATTTCTGAATTCCAATAGGCTCAAAAGCCCATGAGGACATATACATGCATACTTTATGGCAAACAGTAAGTAAGACTTCCAAGATAATTATTGCTCATATTGAATAAGAAAATGATGGGATTCGTTTAATAGAATGCATGTACTAAACATGAATAAAACGAATTGGAAACAAGAGTCTTAACAGCTGCCCTGATAATTTAAGCTGCGTGATTGCCTTTTTCAGAACCCCCCACCTCAGAACAACATCGGTCAAGTTAGCGACAGAGATATCTCGATAAATGCAAATGGTGTGAATAATACCCACTTTAAATATCAAAGACTATCTAATTAGCGCAGTGGTTAGCGCGCTCGCTTCTCGCCAATGCAACCCAGGTTCGATCCTCGGACCGGGAAATATGTGAGATGGTACGGTGGTCGCCAGATTGGATAGGTGTATTTTCTCCGGGTACTCCGGTTTCCTCCCACACGAATGACCACATTTACGCGTTCATCCGCGCCAACGAGAGTGAATAATATAAGTTGTTAGACCTTGCTTCGCAATCGTTGTAAAATAAATAAAGTTCAGCGATATTTAGGTTTCCAGTAATAAACTGTTGATAAACTGTGAGTGATGGAAATGATTGAATATGAAATTAGCTTAAACAAATTCCTTTAGTTTATATGAATTTATTTTTGATCCATTGCGAAACACGTTTTTACAACGTTAGATTAATCGCTCTCGATACCTCATTCCTAATAGAATCCATCACCATGAAGGAGAGATAGAGATAGAGAGAGAGGGAGATAGAGAAGGAGATAGGGAGATAGTGAGAGAGGGAGAGAGGGCGAGAGAGGGAGAGAGAGGGAGATAGAGATGGAGAGAGAGGGAGAGAGAGAGGGATAAAGGGAGAGATAGGGAGAGAGGGAGTGAGATAGAGGGGGAGATAGAGGGATATAGAGGGAGGGAGATAGGGAGGGAGAGAGAGAGGGAGGGAGAGAGGGAGGGGAGAGAGGGGAGTATGATGGAGAGAGAGGTGGAGAGACGGAGATAGAGGGATATAGAGGGAGAGAGAGGGAGGGAGGGAGAGAGATAGGGAGAGCTCGCACCCGAAGTGAACGCGCTACACATTTCGTTCAGCTCTATTACCAGCAGTGCCGTACGTAGCCAGAATCTGAAAATAAACGAGGCGACGCCCCCCCCCCCCGAATTATGTTTATGTATGCTTGTCTGTGCATTCTGAAGACAGTTTTATCAGCTTTCCTATATACCTGTCGTTACTTGCCAAATTCTAGCCGAGGCAAGTGCCTCATTTACCTCAGTGAGGCTACGGGTCTGTTACCAACATTAGTTTAATCACGGTCGAGACATCATTCCTGGTGGAGTCCATTGTCGTGATGGGGAGAGAAGAGGTGAGGGGAGAGAAGAGGTGAGGGGAGAGAAGAGGTGAGGGGGAAGGAGAGGCAATGTTGATTTAAAGTATCATTACATCTGTTTCAGGAAGTCAGGTTTAACGCTGCCGATGTGGTTAAATTTCAAGACAAATAACCGCGATACACCTGGCGGTAACAGTGATGAACTACACAAGTCCACTCATAGTGAAGGTCGCACAAATACTTCCCCAGATGGAGGGCTTCCAGATCCAACTCGAGGAATATCGCCACAAAATAGTTCTCGAAGCAGCACGCGATCTCTCAGGTATGTTATATAACATACATAATAAATAAACGGAAAAGAGGATGGCTGCCGTATATCACCGTTGCAGTTATAAATGGATCGCGTAGTCTTAAAGTGCAACCTGTACATACAAACACTGCATACATACGATACGGTACGGTACAGAATCCATCATCATTTTGTTAGTTTATACAAAATTATTTAGCTCGATTGCGAATCCAAATTCTTACAACTTATATTAATCACTCTCGAGACCTCATTCCTGATGGAATCCATCGCCACGAGGGAGAGAGAAGAGCCAACGTGGAATTTAAATGCCTTGCCTAAGGGCACAATCGTAACGACTCCAGCGGGGCTTGAACTCCGGACCTTTCGAACCTAAAGCGAACGCTCATCTACTGCGCTATCACGACTTCCATCATGTTGTTGCTGTCCTTGATGGCTGTAACGTTATCGCTAAGATAACAAGAATATCGTCAAGTTCACACGTGATTTAAGCACACTACGCTATGGTCTTAATTAACCATTTGTTAGATAATTCATGTAATGTCGGCAAGAGTGTGTATTTTCGTTTTTTTATCGTTGCCTATATGAGCGAGGAAGAGATTAATCATTTTAGATTTTTGGAGGATAGTACAATGATACCAACAGAGACCCATTCCAGAGTCTCCCCTGGTTCATTTACGTGCACGGTGTAAAGCACCGACACGAGACATCGGTTTAAAGTCCCATCTGAAAGACTGTTAATTTTATTAGGGTCAGACGGGCGATCGGCGGTAAGAAAGAATCCTTCCTACGTTGTAGCTAAGTTACCATTATTGGTTCTATTAGAGATATTTTCATAGAGCATTTTCATCGGGAAAATTGGATTTGAAGAACAGTGCTAGTGGTTTACAGTTATGGTGTCCGTGAGTAAAATGTGATATGTTGTGTCCCCCCCCCCACCCACGTATTCACGGTGTTCCCTAGGTTGCAAGGTTCATCTAATAAATAACGGATGCGTAGTAATTTAATTAAAAACACAGGCGGATATGTAGCCCAGTGGTAACACGCTGGACTGGTAATCCAGGGATCGCAGGTTCGATCTCCCGTCTGACCCTAATAAAATAAACAGTCTTTCAGATGGGATGTTAAACCGAGGTCTCGTGTCGGTGCTTTACACCGTGCACGTAAAAGAACCAGAGGAGACTCTGGAATGGGTCTCTGTCTGTATCATGCACTATCCTCCAAAAATCTAAAATAACTAATCTCTTCAGGAGGCGTCGCTCATATGGGCAACCGGTAGCGACGATAAATAAACGTAAATTTTTTTTTAATTAAAAACTGGGTGGGTGACAACTCTGCAAATGTAGATTAAATAATACAGTTCAAAGACAAAAGGAGCGGACAATCATAAGCTCTACAGCTTTCTGTCCAATTCCTTATATCAGTTGTTGTAAATAATCATGTATTGACAGAAAATAAATATGTTTAAACTAAAGGCAGATTCATATTAATACCCCGCACCAAGGATGTCCGATTAGCACAGTGGTTAGCGCGCTCGCTTCTCATCAATGCAACCCGGGTTCGATCCTCGGAACGGGAAATATGTGAGATGGTACGGCGTTCACCAGATCGGACAGGTGGGTTTTCTCCGGGTACTTCGGTTTCCTCCCACACGAATGACCACATTTACGCTTTCATCCGCGCCAACGAGAGTGATTAATATAAGTTGTTAAAACTTGTTTCTCAATCGTTGTAAAAATCAATAAAGTTTAGATTTAACCAAGTATGCTCGTAATTTCCAGCAAATAATGTTGTTCTTTGGTTATGCATCTTATAACCACATGAACTTGAAATTGTATCCATTTATAAGCCACCAAAGGTCTTGTACCTCTATCCTAGGACCCCCCCCCTCTATTAAAAAAGTAGAGGGGGGTCCTAGGATAGAGGTACAAGACCTTTGGTGGCTTATGGATAACATTTCAAGTTCCTGTGTTATAACATTGCAAATTGAAACATAATAAAACATCTATATAGTGTGAAACATTTCCCCCAGCTGTACATATGGTTGCAAAACAACAAATACGTTGCCTATTAAATACATAGTAAAAGTAAAAACATACAGTCTGTTCATTTATATTTCCAATCTTTCATTTCTTCTGATACCACATTCACTGTGAAGAGGTATTCAAATCAAACTGAAGAACAGCAAAATTGTCCCAAAAGTTATGATTTGCATAGCCAGTGCTCACCTGTGAATAACGTCATTGTGTTTACACATAGTATTCCTCCGCCAAATAATACAGTATACCAACCTTCAGTTTGCAATAGCCTAAATTCCTATGTCACATCTTTTCTACACATCAACTAGTCTGAAGTCTTCTCAAGTCACATAATTTCTCAAAAAAACACAAACTATACTCTGCCTGTCATGAAGTACATGTTTACCAACCAAAAAGAAAAAGAAACTATATTAGTTATTAGGACTACATTCCAACCTCGGATGCACCTCTGCCTATTTACGTATATACAACCATATATTTGCAGATCTGGGAAATCATCCTGCTCTGCCAGTCACTTGAAGAAGAAATTAGAAGAGTATACACTGCACACGAAAACGAAAGAATGGCAGAAACAACAAGATTATAAAAGTATACGACAACGACGAAAGGATAGAAGAAAACAGTTAGATTCCAAGTTACGTGTAGTCCGGCGTTTATATATACCATCGGCAGCCTGTATTTTCCTGGGAATAGTATTTCTCTTCGGATCAACCATCCGCAGCATTGGGGAAGGCACTGTCTTCTGGAATTTTCGAGATCAATTTAGAATCATAGGACCAGTATGTTTAGTTCTTGGTGTAGTATTGCTATTGACTACAGTGGGCTTGGAAAACTACAGTATGGAAAAGCTAAAAAAGGAAGGACTCGATGAAGTTAAGCCGTTTATTCATCCGGATTTTCTAGCTGAACACAGTAGTGTAAATAGGCAGGCGTCAACAAATTCGCCTGTAAGTTCATATGATCCTACTTGTTCACAATTAGAACACAGACTGATATGGCAAGGTAATTCAAACCGGGATCCGGGTGCGGAAGACGGGTTTTTTAGCTCAAGCCTTACGTCAGCAGGGGGCGTATCGTCAGAAGATAACGGGAGGGTTGATTTGACCGCTGATTGGGCTAGAGCAATGGCGCTGAACTTTAACGATATTGGTGCTGAGGAGGAAAATAAATGTCAAACAATCATCCTAAATGGAGATATTGTAGAGTCCCCAAACAACATACGTGATAGTGCCCATCTTCGCGCCCTGTATAACGTCCCATATGTACAAGTGACAGACGTTGATGAAGTTACACCAGTACAGCCACCTACCACCAGAGCAACAAGTCCAATGGTAATGCCATCTGGCGAAACGATCTTACAAACGTCACCAATGGCAATGTCATCTCGCGAACTGGTCTTACAAACGTCACCAATGGCAATGTCATCTCGCGAACTGGTCTTACAAACGTCACCAATGGCAATGCCATCTGGCGAACTGGTCTTACAAACGTCACAGTTACCGATCACGTTATAAACGGAATAGTATCGAAGGAATGGAAGCCTTTACTTAGAATTAGCAACCATGTACAGTTGCACGGCATTTCTGAGGAAAGCGTTTCACAGATATAGAGGAACATAGTGCTTAACTTTCTCGGAACATGTTGAACAAAATCATCTAACAGTGCATTTTGATAATCATTATTGTGACCGAGCTTATCTTCTAGTAAGTGCTACAATGTCGACGTTGTTGTCATTTTGGAATAGATCTACACATCAGAGAAGAAAGACGTTTAAGGTCAATCGATGTACTCAACAAAAGTGAATCATTGCAAAGTTTAAAATCACGATCATAACATCATGCACATGACGTTATGTACGTTAAATCACCGCTAATAACGTTATACACGTTAAATCACCACTAATGCCGTTATACACGTTAAGTCACCCCTAATAACGTTATACACGTTAAGTCACCACTAATAACGTTATACACGTTAAGTCACCAATAATAACGTTATACACGTTAAGTCACCCCTAATAACGTTATACACGTTAAGTCACCCCTGATAACGTTATACACGTTAAGTCACCACTAATAACGTTATACACGTTAAGTCACCACTAATAACGTTATACACGTTAAGTCACCACTAATAACGTTATACACGTTAAGTCACCACTAATAACGTTATACACGTTAAGTCACCACTAATAACGTTATACACGTTAAGTCACCACTAATAACGTTATACACGTTAAGTCACCCCTAACAACGTTATTCACGTTAAATCACCCACAATACCGTTATACACGTTAAGTAACCCATAATAACGTTATACACGTAGTGTCACTCATAATAACGTTATGCACGTACAATCACCATAATAACGTTATACACGTTAAATCTCGCATAATGACGTAATGTACGTTAAATCACCCATAATAACGTTATACACGCGTTAAATCACTCATATTGACGGTATGCACGTTAAATCACTCATAATAACGTAATACACGTTAATCACACATAATAACGTAATGCACGTTAATCACACATAATAACGTAATGCACGCTAATCACACATAATAACGTTATGCACGTTAAATTATCCATGTTGACGTTGTGTACGCTAAATTACCCATAATAACGTTATGTACGTTAAATCGCCAACGTTAAGCACGTTATTTCATCCCTAATTACAGTATTCACGTTAAATCACCCATAACGTTATACACGTTGAATCATCCAAACTAACGTTAAGCTTGAGTGCATTTTCCACCAAGAAAATAGATTGTTTTGTATAATTATGTTATTTGTGTCTAATATAACCAGATTGTTTTAATTTCGAACATTATCAGGGGCGGGGCTAGCGAATAAAATATGTAAGCCCGACTAATACAGTTAGTACCAAAGGATGCTAGAGGGGTCTGGGGGCATGCTCCCTCATAAACCTAGAACGTCAATGGTACACGCATTTAAAGCAGCCCTATATCGTATGAAATAAAACATGTTTGAAAAATTCGAATTTTACGTATGTGTAGCAGTGCTGCTACGCATTCTTACATTATAATTGGTATAATTATGATCAATTAGTAAACAGTATGTTTTGCGATAAAACAAACTCGAAACCGAAAGTAGGACTTTCCGAGTCGATCGGTCACGCACTTGTTTACAATCGGAACGCATCGTCCGCACTTGTTTACATTCGGAATGCATCATCGTTTAATTGAATTACTTGAGATGTCGATCCATACCTCTGCTACTTAAGTCTTTTAGGGACATGTCTACTTCCACGCGAGGGATTCGACATTATAGGAAGATGGATAGATAGTATTTCATGTTCAAAATATGTTGAAATTCCAACGTGCTTTTCTACATCCGCTATTATTTCACGCATGCGCGCTGTGCGTGTTTACATTTCGTGTGTTGATAAACACATTTCGTTTGTTGATAAACAATTCGCTTATACGACGGTGTATAGTTATTGGATTTTTATCGTTTCTGAGCGACTCTTTCGATTTTTGTAAACACACATACATTAGTATTTATATTTTACCAATAAACATCCTTTATTACGATATAGTGCTGCTTTAAAAATGTACACCCTTAGGTGATCCAATTGCGATATCTTCAGAGATATGAATTTGACTTTTTATGTTGTGCAGAATGTATGCGACCTCCAAGTTGACAACCCAACTCGTAATCATCACCCCCCCCCCCCACCACACACACACACACCCATACACACGCCCCACCCTACAATTTTTATTGCATTTTGGGGTTTTAGATTCTTTATGTTCTAGGTCAATCCGCAGGCAACCTTAAAGCGACACTATATCGGTGAAAACACAAATGTGTGCAGAATGATTTTGCTATTATATGGTATAATTTCCCCCCCCCAAATATTTGCTTCAAAAACCGAGTATTTCAACAAATAAACAAACGTCGTATACGCGGATTGTTGACATAACAAAATAATGTAAATACGGTCGACATGCATGCGTAATATTGTTTGGCAACATTAAACTGAGACTAATTAATCTCCGCCAAAGCCTTCGTGAGTTTTCGTGAACTACGACCAGGACATACGTTAGGTTTTTACCGTTAATATTTGAATCAAGTAAGTGTACAATAATCTAAAGCTCATATTTTACTTCGGAAATTGATTATTAACGAAGTAAGTTCACGGAATATGCAAATGTCTCAGTTTAATGTTGCCAAACAATACAACGCGTTTATCCTGAATAACACGAGGTATGGTACGTATTCACCGTGATATCTCACATGTGTGCCTATGCATATTTATTTGTAGATTAATCTTATTTAAATTATCTCTAAACGAAAGTATCGCGTGTTTAGTATTGACTCTAATTACAAACAAACGTCAATTCAGGAGCGCGGTTGATAGTTATATGAAATCCTACTTTCACTTTTGATTCCATGTTAGTGTTCGAATGTATTCAGAAGAATGTGTAGTAGCAATGCATTCATACGAGAAACAAATGCATTGTATTTGCTTTTTGCGATGTAATTTCGCTTTACGGCCTTATAGTAACTACGGGCCTGATTAAGAATGGGCGGGGTAAGCGGACATTTTTAAATTGTAAATCATATACATGTAGGGCCTAATCTCCATTTAAATTACATGGACGCAAATAAACATGAAATGCCTTTGCCAATAATATAATAGACACTAAACACTGTTCTAATTAAATGTTCGTTAGTTTACAGATATTTAATTTTCCATTATAATACAGTTGGTACAATACATATAATACATGTATCAATTTACAGAACATGATCAGAATGAACGACAGAGCATGATATAATTCGTCTCCTCTAGCATATTAACTATGGTTCTCAATAAGATGTTTCAATAGAATCATTAAACACAAGCCATTCAAACAGCATTCTCATGTCGATCAAACTTTATACGTTATACCAGTCTATTAAATCAAGAAATACAAAGATAAATTATTTGCTAAAAGTAAGGCATTTTGGGATCTACTGCTGGTTCCTTGGCGTTGGTTATGTGATTGGCATGGCGTTTGCAGGCGGACTAAGTTCCGGTACGTCCAGAGTTCTTAACCACTACCAGGAGACACGGTGAGTTTTCTTAGTGTAAAATGACAAGGTGTTAACTAATACGATGTTAATGAATGTTATTTACAAAGGCGGTAAGATGTCTTTAATATATATATGAACAGTGATAATAGAAAGGTTTGATTAAACTTGGCTCGATTTATTAAGAATGCTTTAAACCATAGGAACTCAATATTGAACGCTTTATCTTCTTAATTACACAAAACAACTAACTAGAATGTTCATCCTCCATTTTAAATTAGATTACAGTAGCTATACGATAGCTTTATTGATCACTTGTTTATTTATATGTAATTATATGTATATAGTATGACTATGTACATGTACTTATGTATACGTCATGAATAAACTTATGTTATGTTCTGTTCGGTTCTGTCTTTATATCGCAAAACGACTAGTTGGCGCTGACGGGATGTTAGGTTCTGTTTGTGTATGTGTTTTACGTTTATTTGCCGTCGCTACTGGTCTCCCAAATGAGCGACGCCTCCCGAAGAGATTGGTAATTTTACATCTTGGAGGATAGTGCAATGATACAGATACAGGCCAATTCCAGAGTCACCCCTGGTTCTTTTACGCGCACGGTGTAATGTACCGACACGAGACCTCGGTTTAAAGTCTTACCACAAGGACTATGATATGAGTCATTTTAGCTTGGTATAGCCGGGGATCGAACCTGCGACACCTGGATTACATGTCCAGAGTGTTAACCACTGGGCCACTGATTCGCTACAGTGGATGTATTCCTCCTTATCGTCCACATGGTTTTCGCCGGCGGCGAAGGTAAATAAGCGCAATCATCATCAACATGTACAATGAACAATACAATATTATAAAACATGGTCCCAACACGAAAGACAATCATAGCACATATTTAAACTTAAACATTTTACAACGATTGCGAAGCAAGATCTAGCCTGGGAACAGGCGTCGATGTATTTTGCCTGGTCAGTCAAATAAATATATTTTAACACAGACTATTAATTGGGCCGTATTGAGTTTCTGGTGTCATTTTGCCAGAAGTTAAAAAGTGAAAAATCGACAGACTGGAACCCAGGCTAAGCAAGTTCTAACAACTTATATTAATTACTCTCGTTGGCGCGGGTGAAAGCGTATGTGTGGTCATTCGTGTGGGAGGAAACCGGAGTACCCGGAGAAAACCGATCTGGCGACCACCGTGCACATATTTGTGTTATCATCGCTGCAAAATCTGACATTGAATGGTTTGTATTGGGTTGAGTTCGCAGTGAAGATAACACAATAATGTGCCATGATCCACTTTCATTTTGAGACCATATTTATAACATATATTTTCGAGTTGGTTTATTGTGAGCACGTCTACATGTTTTCAAGCGTCTTCACATTAAATACAATTGTTTCATTTTATACTGACACAATAAAAAAAACTGTGTAATTTTATATTGAGCGTTACTTTATCGCTACAAATTTTAGAATTATGGATTTTACTATCATGAGTGACGAAACTAAACCTTCACACACTGCACTATTTTACCCAATATTTCGCACATATTAATACCAAATGTGCCTAAATTATTTTCTAAAAGGATATAAATTTTACCTCTAAGGCAAATGTACAGTTTCTTTTTGGTGTCAGTATAGGTTAGTTAATAACACTACAGCGTTTCAAGTTTCCACACCAATCAGTCTACATTACCATTTTAACAATATCAAAAGATGAAGATCTATTTTTTTCTATTTAAGATTATGAAACTATTAAGTCCTGTGCAGAAATGTTCATATCTGCACGCATGCTCTAGTAAAGATAGATATATAGATTTATTTATTTATAGAGGGTGACCTAATTAGTTCTGAACTAATCTTCCTTAGGGCCCTCTTAAATTTCTTAACGCTATATCATTAATGCACATACACTAATTATAACCAAAGTACACAGTTACGCCATGCAATATACATGCAAAATGTTGTACAATGTAACTTAAACAAATCAGGTAATGTTATCGAAATACAAAACGACATAAGCATATTGAATGACAATCATTATATATACAACTTTCTAGTGTATACCGATTAAAAAGCTGTACACAACTGTTAGTGTTTCATCATTATAGATACAGTGTTCAAGGTAAACCACAGACGGGTGCAATCAAACTGGGCTGTATTCGAATCATACTGGACAATGGTCCGAAGAAAACGTCGAAAGTGAAACTGATGAGAGAGAGAATCCGACAGTTCAGTATCTGGTTCTTTGAGAACGAGGAACAGAGAGAGATAGAACACATCCGAAAGAGAAAAGAACGAAAGAAGAAGAGGAGGTATAAAACGACAGTTTCTGCTTTCCAGTGGTTGACGTGGCTGTATAGAGTTGATGCCATTCTGTGGGTAGTTGGTCTTATATTTACTATGTGCAGTAGTGTTAAGGCGATTGGTCAGTATACATCATTCTACAGAAAGGGGCATATCTACCAAGTGTTGGGTCCATGTGTGCTCCTCCTAGCCACTGTTCTGTTACTCCTGGCAACAGGGTTTAGCCATCGTCTGGGTGCCAACTATGCCAAACGTCGTCAACGCAATTTCTACATTGTCCAGAAGAAAAAGAAGCACACGGACAATGCTTCCGGTAATGAAGATGATATCGTGATGAAAGTCGATTGTCAACAAGACCTACGACGCGTGGCATCAATAGGGGAAATGGACGACCTTGCAATCGCTAAAAGTAGAATCGGACCAGAGACTGGAGAGTTGGTGGAATTTGCATTAGAATACACAGAGCTGCTTGACCAGCCAACCGTTGGTCGGTATGATGTTCGCACAAGTCGTACACATGACAGACATGCTTGGACAAGGACTAATTGGATGACAGTAGAGACGGATTCTAAAGAATCAGTAGAGCTTGGAGACATCTCCGATCTGACAAATAATAATTTCGCAGAGAATCTTCAGAAAGCAGAAACTACGAGTGCAACGGAGGACACCCTGGTTGAGTTGCATACACACTCTGTATTACTAGCAGGTAAAGGTAACAAACGCAAGCCAAAGTATCAGTCGATCGTGCGGAATTGCTTCACGAGATCTTCAACAGAGTCGCAATCGTCTGCGGTATCGTCTATAAGTACAACTTCTGAATCAGCGCCTCTTGTTAGAAAATAAATAAAGAACTAAACATATCTACAAGCACCCAATTGCAATGTGCTCGTTATGTCTGTCCGTGACACGCTTGCATTGTAGTAACATAGTTATTTGTCGTTCCAATGTCAGGTTTTTCAATTAAAACATGTTTAACTTTATTTATTTTACAACGATTGCGAAGCAAGTTCTTACAACTTATATTAATCACTCTCGTCGTTGCGGGTGAAAGCGTATTCGTGTGGGAGGAAACCGGAGTACCCGAAGAAAACCAACATGTCCGATCTGGTGACTATCGTACCATATCACATACTTTCCGGTCTGAGGATCGAACCCGGGTTGCATTGGTGAGAAGCGAGTGTGCTAGCCACTGCGCTTATCGGTTTTTCAATTGATTATGATTACCGTGTAGTTGTGCAATTGCCATAACACTGTGATACACTTGTAGCATTCAAAACCAAGTTAAAACACATGTTCAAGAAACTATGGAGTGTTTCTTACACGAAACATTTTAGAACATTAGTATTTTAGAACAGTCAAATTGAGGCTATTCCGAGAAGAGTACCACAGGTGTAGCGGGATCCTCGTAGGTAGGGATCAACCGGATACACTCTGTGATACACTTCTTGGAAGTAGATTTTAGTTTAGTTTGGTGTGTTCCATCTAACGATGTATCTATAGCATTTTGCATTTTAATTCTGAACCTTTATTCCTTTATGTATTTCTTAATATTTTTGATAAACCTTTTTCTTTTCTTTTTATTCCTACCAAATTGTAGACTATTGTAATGTATGCTGTATAAATGTCTTACTATGCTAAATTAATGTTAAGCACTTTTGAACGTATAGTTTCTGTATGAAAAGAGTGCTATACAAATCTGGTATAATAATAATGACATGAATGTGTTTTGTGAATATTTTATCATGAAATGAATGCATTTTATAACAATTTTATCATGAACTGAATGTATTTTGTGAATATTTTATCATGAAATGAATGCATTTTATAACAATTTTATCATGAACTGAATGTATTTTGTGAATATTTTATCATGTAATGAATGCATTTTATAACAATTGTATCATGAACTGAATGCGTTTTGTGAATATTTTATCATGAAATGAATGCATTTTATAACAATTTTATCATGAACTGAATGTGTTTTGTGAATATTTTATCATGTAATGAATGCATTTTATAACAATTTTATCATGAACTGAATGTATTTTGTGAATATTTTATCATGTAATGAATGCATTTTATAACAATTGTATCATGAACTGAATGCGTTTTGTGAATATTTTATCATGTAATGAATGCATTTTATAACAATTGTATCATGAACTGAATGCGTTTTGTGAATATTTTATCATGAAATGAATGCATTTTATAACAATTTTATCATGAACTGAATACTTTTGTAAATATTTTATCATGAAATGAATGCATTTTATAACAATTTTATCATGAAATGAATGTTTTGTAAATATTTTATCATGAAATGAATGCATTTTGTAACAATTGTATCATGAAATGAATGCGTTTTGTAAATATTTTATGATGAAATGTGAATAATTTAATAGCAGACAACTGTACTGTAGGCTATTTACTTAACCGTCCAATCATATCATGGTTTATTGTAGCTTGAAAATAAATACATGTACATCCAACATTATATG
Organism: Archivesica marissinica; assembly: GCA_014843695.1. NCBI lineage: Eukaryota > Metazoa > Mollusca > Bivalvia > Venerida > Vesicomyidae > Archivesica > Archivesica marissinica. The sequence continues at coordinate 20,287,876 of CM026390.1, read as the reverse complement.
TTTGCATATAGTCGCCACCACCCAGACATGGACAACTGTATCGTCTAAGACGATTAAGGTAGTGTCTATTGAATGATCTGACATCCAGGAGAGGATCTTCCTTCGTATAGCAGGTGACATTAACATCACGAGTACTTCTTTCTTCTGATCGTCAGCATAGGGTGTGTTCTACGTTTATTTATCGTCGCTACCGGTTACCCATATGAGCGACGCCTCCTGAAGAGATTAGTCATTTTAGATTTTTGGAGGATAGTGCAATGATACAGACAGATACCCATTCCAGAGTCTCCTCTTGTTCTTTTACGTGCATGGTGTAAAGCACCGACATGAGACCTTGGTTTAATGTCCCATGTGAAAAACTGTTAAATTTATTAGGGTCAGACGGGGGATCGAACCTGCGATCCCTGGATTACCAATCCAGCATGTTACCACTGGACTACAGATCCATATGTGCTTCTGATCGTCAGCATATTAGCGACATATCCTATATACACGTCTCCGTGGCCTAGTGACTGTGGTTACGGCGTTCGGCTACGGATTGGGAGGTCGATGTTTCGAATCTCGTTAGGGGACCGTTCTGATATGGTCGGTTTGTGAGCCGCCAGCTAAATGAATAATGGTTACTGATTGCCTACCAACATGGCGCCTGGCATACAAGCATAGGATTCGGGAATTACTGATGTTCATAAAAAAGAGGTGTCTCATAAGTCAGAAATGGTTGGCCCTTTAAATAGGGGTGACACTATAATAAACAATCACTACTACTATATGTCACAGTAGCAGAAACCCGCAAGTACAGCTTTCCCATTTAAGGTCGATCGTCCGGACATTATCGAGCTGTTCCCTCATGTCGAACAATCGCGGCCTCAGAGAATATAACTATATAAACGGCAAGATGACACGAGGTACCGAGTCTGTATTGAGGAAACGACGTATTGAATTAGCTGCTGCTGCGGAGGTTTGATCTGGCAATAAATATATATAAACATGTATATATATTTTAAGGGCAAATGTTTTTATACTGACATGCTCAAAACCCTTTCGGCAGCATCACTAGCTGCGATATACCTCACACATATGCTTTGGTCAAATTCAGGAGTAAACCGCATCTGGATTTGATGCACAATAAGCTACATTAACCCTTTCAACACCACATACCTCTAAATAGGCTTACAAAGAGTGTAGATCCAGATGAGCCGGCTCGTGACGAGCCGTCTCATCAGGATCTGCACTTTTTGCCAGTGATATGACTATTTTTAGACATAATTACCCATTTTGATAAATGAACTTGTCCAAATGTGATTTTCTGAATCATTTATTGGTATATGAATATCATGGACCAGTCCATGTGAGTTACTTGGTGTTGAATGGGTTAAGAGGCACTTAAATTCCACATTCCATAACTATGAATTCCGTCACTTTGCACTGTACAGAATGATGTCACTTTGCACTGCATAAAATGATGTCACTTTGCACTGTGCAAAATGATGTCACTTTACAAAATGATGTCACTTTGCACTGCACAAAATGATGTCATTTTGCACTGCACAGAATGATGTCACTTTGCACGGCACAAAATGATGTCACTTTGCACTGTAGAAAATGATGTCACTTTGCACTGTAGAAAATGATGTCACGTTGCACTGTACAAAATGGTGTCATTTTGCACTGTACAAAATGATGTCACTTTGCACTGTACAATATGATGTCACTTTACACGGCACAAAATGATGTCACTTTGCACGGCACAAAATGATGTCACTTTGCACTGTACAGAATGATGTCACTTTGCACTGTACAGAATGATGTCACTTTGCACTGTACAGAATGATGTCACTTTGCACTGTACAAAATGATGTCACTTTGCACGGCACAGAATGGTGTCACTTTGCACAGCACAGAATGATGTCACTTTGCACTGTACAAAATTATTTCACTTTGCACGGCACAAAATGATGTCACTTAGCACTGTACAGAATGATGTCACTTTGCACTGTACACAATGATGTCACTTTGCACGGCACAACATGATGTCACTTAGCACTGTACAGAATGATGTCACTTTGCACTGTACACAATGATGTCACTTTGCACGGCACAAAATGATGTCACTTTGCACTGTACAAAATGATGTCACGTTGCACTGCACAGAATGATGTCACTTTGCACTGTACAGAATGATGTCACTTTGAACTGTACAAAATGATGTCACTTTGCACTGTACAGAATGATGTCACTTTGAACTGTACAAAACGATGTCACTTTGCACTGTACAAAACGATGTCACTTTGCACTGTACAAAATGATGTCACTTTGCACTGCACAAAATGGTGTCACTTTGCACTGTACAAAATGAGGTCACTTTGCACGGCACAAAATGATGTCACTTTGCACTGTACAAAATTATGTCACTTTGCACTGTACAAAATGATGTCACTTTGCACTGTACAACATGATGTCACTTTGCACTGTACAAAATGATGTCACTTTGCATGGCACAAAATGATGTCACGTTGCACTGCACAGAATGATGTCACTTTGTACGTCACAGAATGATGTCACTTTGCACTGTACACAATTATGTCACTTTGCACGGCACAGAATGATGTCACTTTGCACGGCACAGAATGATGTCACTTTGCACTGTACAAAATGATGTCACTTTGCACTGTACAAAATGATGTCACTTTGCACTGTACAAAATGATGTCACTTTGCATGGCACAAAATGATGTCACGTTGCACTGCACAGAATGATGTCACTTTGCACTGTACACAATGATGTCACTTTGCACGGCACAGAATGATGTCACTTTGCACGGCACAAAATGATGTCACTTTGCACAGCACAAAATGATGTCACTTTGCACAGCACAAAATGATGTCACTTTGCACAGCACAGAATGGATTGCGCTATCTTGTGGAAGCCACATAATTGAGTGTCTAAGCTGTCAAACCGTAATGGAGAGGTCAAGTTCTATTTTGTGGAAGAGTTCACGTATCCTATAATGATTAACTGCTTATGACATCACAATGTGCTGAGCATTCATTGAAGAGATATTTTACTGAATGTTTCGTTCAATAATTCGCAATGTCTCGTCAACAAACTCACAATTCAATGAAAACTCGGTTATTCTATAATCCATCATTTCGGTAAAAAAAACAACACTAAAATGTCACGATTATTGGTGAAGTTGCCAATCTATCAAATGCAGAATGGTTATTTCCCGAATACTGCTGCTCACTGTAAACATGGCAGACAGTCAAACCTGTGTTAGTAGTCACCTCCATTAAGCAGCCAACCTATATTATATATATCATCAAACCTGTGTTAGTGGTCACCTCCATTAAGCAGCCAACCTATATTATATATATCGTCAAACCTGTGTTAGTGGTCACCTCCATTAAGCAGCCAACCTATATCGTCAAACCTGTTAGAAGTCACCTCCATTAAGCAGCCAACCTATATTATATATAGTCAAACCTGTGTTAGTGGTCACCTCCATTAAGCAGCCAACCTATATTATATATACATCAAACCTGTGTTAGTGGTCACCTCCATTAAGCAGCCAACCTATATTATATATATCGTCAAACCTGTGTTAGTGGTCACCTCCATTAAGCAGCCAACCTATATCGTCAAACCTGTGTTAGAAGTCACCTCCATTAAGCAGCCAACCTATATTATATATATCGTCAAACCTGTGTTAGAAGTCACCTCCATTAAGCAGCCAACCTATATTATATATACAGTCAAACCTGTGTTAGAAGTCACCTCCATTAAGCAGCCAACCTATATATATCGTCAAACCTGTGTTAGTGGTCACCTCAATTAAGCAGCCAACCTATATTATATATATCGTCAAAGCTGTGTTAGTGGTCACCTCCATTAAGCAGCCAACCTATATTATATATATCGTCAAACCTGTGTTAGTAGTCACCTCCATTAAGCAGCCAACCTATATTATATATCATCAAACCTGTGTTAGAAGTCACCTCCATTAGCAGCCAACCTGTATTATATATATCGTCAAACCTGTGTGAGAAGTCACCTCCATTAAGCAGCCAACCTATATTATATATATAGTCAAACCTGTGTTAGTAGTCACCTCCATTAAGCAGCCAACCTATATTAAGCAGTCAGTGTTCAAGATTCCCAATATGTTGTTTTATTATATATTTGCCTTCTATTAAGTAGCCACCTGTGCTAAGCAGCCACTTTCTGTGATTCCTTTGGCTGGCTGCTTACGACGGGTTGGGCTGTCTTCGGGGCAACATTTCCATTTAGGTATAATTGTCATTTTAGTTCTTGGGAGATACAGAAGATGCCACAATTCCAGAAGCATCCGTGGCCTGGAGGTTATAAAACTTTTCTCAAATAGCAAACTTTGCAGGTTCGATCCCCCGTCTGACCCTAATAAAATTAAGTCTTTCAGATGAGACATTAAACCAAGGTCTTGTGTCGGTGCTGTACACCATGTACGTAAAAGAACCAGAGGAGACTCTGGAATGGGTCTCTGTCTGTATCATTGCACTATCCACCAAAAATCTAAAATGACTACCCGGTAATCTCTTCAGGAGGAGTCGCTCATAACGTCCCATCTGAAACTGTTAATTTTATTAGGGTCAGACGGGGGATCGAACCTGCGATCCCTGGATTACCAGACCAGCATGTTACCACTGTACTACAGATCTGTCTGTTATTTTAATTCTGATAATCTGTATCAATGAGAATCATATAGATTGCATTCTGGGAAATAATTGTATTTAGATTACATGGTGTTGGGTGCTCAAAGCTGTCATAATTCTCGCTTGCATTCTGGGAGATAATTGTATTTAGATTACATACACAGTGTTGGGTGCTCAAAGCTGTCATAATTCTCGCTTGCATTCTGGGAGATAATTGTATTTAGATTACATACACAGTGTTGGGTGCTCAAAGCTGTCATAATTCTCGCTTGCATTCTGGGAGATAATTGTATTTAGATTACATGGTGTTGGGTGCTCAAAGCTGTCATAATTCTCGCTTGCATTCTGGGAAATAATTGTATTTAGATTACATGGTGTTGGGTGCTCAAAGCTGTCATAATTCTCGCTTGCATTCTGGGAGATAATTGTATTTAGATTACATGGTGTTGGGTGCTCAAAGCTGTCATAATTCTCGCTTGCATTCTGGGAGATAATTGTATTTAGATTACATACGTGTTGGGTGCTCAAAGCTGTCATAATTCTCGCTTGCATTCTGGGAAATAATTGTATTTAGATTACACGGTGTTGGGTACTCAAAGCTGTCACAATTCTAGCTTGCATTCTGGGAAATAATTGTATTTAGATTACATGGTGTTGGGTACTCAAAGCTGTCACAATTCTCGCTTGCATTCTGGGAAATAATTGTATTTAGATTACATGGTGTTGGGTACTCAAAGCTGTCACAATTCTCGCTTGCATTCTGGGAAATAATTGTATTTAGATTACACAGTGTTGGGTGCTCAAAGCTGTCACAATTCTCGCTTGCATTCTGGGAAATAATTGTATTTAGATTACACGGTGTTGGGTGCTCAAAGCTGTCATAATTCTCGCTTGCATTCTGGGAGATAATTGTATTTAGATTACATAGTGTTGGGTGCTCAAAGCTGTCATAATTCTCGCTTGCATTCTGGGAGATAATTGTATTTAGATTACATACACGATGTTGGGTGCTCAAAGCTGTCATAATTCTCGCTTGCATTCTGGGAAATAATTGTATTTAGATTAGTGTTGGGTGCTCAAAGCTGTCATAATTCTCGCTTGCATTCTGGGAGATAAATGTTTCAAATGCTATCCATAATTACGTTTTAGAAAAGAAAGCATTCCGACACTGAACATTTCTTCAACTTGCACTGGCCAAACATGCAATTTATACTATACTTTTCTGGTGTCCATTTTATCAACCAGTTTTGGCGTAAACACTATTTTTTTCAAATCGTAAATCACAGAGTGGGGGAACCTATGCTCGGCATAAATCCCACATATAATGATCAGTATAAAATGTTAATTTTAATATTTTATTTCATTTATATGATTTATATTGGTACCGGTAATTGCATATTCGATGAATGACAGACATTGATGGTTTTTCTATTACATCCCTTGGTAGATTTATCCTGAAATGTATATTGGTCCTTTTAGTTGGAATCCCTTATTTTTACTCTTGGTCCCTAACCAGATGTTGTTGTATGATAAATGTGAGTTTTATCCAAATCATGTTAATTAACCCTTTCCCTCATAGAAGCACCTCTTGACGCCATTACCAATACAATATACATCGACATTGTAGTAGCCAAACAAATGTTCATAATAAAGGCCAGAATCTCATGAAGTCCCTGTAATATCTATGGAGGTGGTATAGATATGGCGACTACTTATCCACTGCATGATAGCTAATTGGCTGTTGTTTGTATGCAGATATAATAGTATATTAGCCTAAATCTCTATGAAGGAAAGGGTTAATTGATAGCAAATTGCAACAGTCCAGTTTACATTGGACATACTGTAGCATATCTGTCGAAATTTAATAATTATTAGATGAGAAAACATATGATAGCATGTGGTGCAAAGGAAACAACGATAAAAACAGAGAGAAACCAATTATAAAGTATTCATGGGGCAATAACTGATTGTTATTATACTTGTATTTAGTATTAACACAGTCTATATTCGCTATGTCAAAGTCGGTTATGTCGGGTTCTCCGGTTATCTTGAAGTCGGATCAAAGTCCCGTTGCAGACACTATCATTTTACATATAACTTGATCTGTTTATACCGAATTTCGTTAAATCAAACTTCGATTATATGTCAAGTATTTTGATCGGTTCGACGGAATTTGACATAACGGATGTAGACTGTATATAAATATATAATAAACAATGTCGCACACAATCTTAACAAATTCCCTAATTGTTTACTCCATCAATCATATGAACGAAATTTTCAACATTTTTCACAGGTTAATATGTTATGCATGTGGCTTGAACTGTTTTCAAGCATCTACTAAGTATAATCCAAAGTTCTATAGACACCGTCGGGCAAATACTGGTGCCCAATAATTTATACAAAAGTGAAATCCCTCTAAACTGTACATCCAGGGGAAAGCTGTCCGATTAGCGCAGTGGTTAGCGCGATCGCTTCTCACCAATGCAACCCGGTTCCAACCTCAGACCGGGAAGTATGCGAGATGGTACGGTGGTCGGCAGATCGGACAGGTGGGTTTTCTCTGTGTACTCCGGTTTCCTCCCACACGAATGACCACATTTACGCTTCCATCCGCGCCAACGAGAGTGATTGATGTAAGTTGTTTAAACTTGTTTCGCAATCGTTGTAAAATAAAGTTTTTAAACAAAATAGTTCTGTTTGGAAGGGACTTCATTCACGATGGTTTCTAATAGTGGCTGATGTACTTACAATATAGTTTGACTTTGCAATAGTTAAAATGATATCAGCATCTGGGAAAGCGGTTCCGGTTAATAAGTTTATTGACCATTTTGTAACAATAAGCACACAAGGAAAACAAAGAGGAACCACAAAAATCACTCGGTTTGGGGAATTCCAGCTTAAAGGGTTTATGGTATAGAGGTTTGGAGGGAATTCCAGCTTAGAGGGTTTATGGTATAGAGGTTTGGAGGGAATTCCCGCTTAGAGGGTTTCCGGTATAGAGGTTTGGAGGGAATTCCAGCTTAGAGGTTTATGGTATAGAGGTTTGCAGGGAATTCCAGCTTAGAGGGTTTCCGGTATAGAGGTTTGCAGGGAATTCCAGCTTAAGAGGTTTATGGTATAGAGGTGTGGAGGGAATTCCCACTTAAGAGGGTTTCCTGTATAGAGGTTTGCAGAGAATTCCAGCTTAGAGGGTTTCTGGTATAGAGGTTTGCAGGGAATTCCAGCTTAGAGGGTTTCTGGTATAGAGGTGTGGAGGGAATTCCCACTTAAGAGGGTTTCCTGTATAGAGGGAATTCTGGCTTAGATGGTTTCCGGCTTGGAGGGAATTCCCACTCAAGAGGTTTTCCGGTATAGCAGTTTAGAGGAAATTCCAGCTTAGAGGGTTTATGGTATAGAGGTTTGGAGGGAATTCCCGCTTAGAGGGTTTCTGGTATAGAGGTTTGTAGGGAATTCCCGCTTAGAGGGTTTCTGGTATAGAGGTTTGAAAGGAATTCCAGTTTAGAGGGTTTCTGGTATATAGGTTTGGAGGGAATTCCAGTTTAGAGGGTTTCTGGTATAGAGATTTGGAGGGAATTCCAGTTTAGAGGGTTTCTGGTATATAGGTTTGGAGGGAATTCCAGTTTAGAGGGTTTCTGGTATAGAGATTTGGAGGGAATTCCAGATTAGAGGGTTTATGGTATAGATTTGTATGTTTTCGAGGTTTAAAGTTTCACCAACGGCTTAGGATATATGACAACTTTCCCGCTGTTATTGGTGGAGGAAGCCCTGTGTGCCCCTCCGAGCAGTATTTCAGACACGGACGGGTACCCGGATACAACAACAACCAAGCTTCCACATCCCAGCTGAATAGCTTCATCACTCAATAATTCGGCACCTCAGTGGGATTCCAACTTGTGGTGGTGAGGGGCTAATGATTTGAAGTGAATGACTGTAAGTATTTCAGGTTAGAAAGGTTTGGTATGGTTCTGGTAGAGGTTTCACTATATACATAATGCTGTCATTATATTTTTGGTTTCACTCGTGTTCATTCCCAGAATTCCTCCATAACTCCATTTGTGTCACATTACTGTTTCTCTCCTTTATGTATTAACGTCTTAGTTTTCTTGCAGTATCAACATTTAACGTCTTAGTTTTCTTGCAGTATCAACATTTCACGTCTTAGTTTTCGTGCATTATCAACATTTAACGTCTTAGTTTTCTTGCAGTATCAACATTTGACGTCTTAGTTTTCTTGCAGTATCAACATTTGACAATCAACTTGCCGAGATCCTTCAAGAATTCGTTAATGACTGACATATTCTCATTTTTCTCTTGTGCAACCAACATTGGCTGACATATTTCTTCCAACCTGAAAAGTAAATTCATGTGCCAATTGATGCAACATCAATGTTTGATTAGATTCGACAACGTAATGTTACAGGTCAGAGTTTCCGCTGACGGTCGCCAATGGCATCAACTAGGGGGGGGGGGGGGGGGAAATAAAATACTGGTGCAAAATTTGGTGAATTAGCTAAACTATTTCGCGTCAAATTATTTCGCTCGTAATTAATATTTTATCGGTGCTGTAAGCAGCCAACTATCATAATTATTTTGCGTGAAGTTATTGGTCAGAATGCCCATGGTTTCAAATATATAGCTGAACTATGTTTTTCAAATTGACGAATACAAAAATTCTGCCAGATGGAACATTGTATCAGGGGCCACGTTGTCAGTCGCCACAAGAGCCAAATGGCGATTTTGCGATAGAAATGGCTCCTAAAATTTCAATTTGGCGATTTTCAGAAAATGGGCCCTGTGTATGTGATCGAAGGGCACTATTTATAGAGAATATGGGCTCTAGAAATGAGTGGGTATTATAATGTACATGGCAAATGATTAACACATACTCAATCCTTTCTTTCTGTACAGACATCAGGCACTTCTGCTTCTGTTTTATACTCTGTCCACACTGAAATACACATATACAAAGTATATATATTGTCAACCGCCCTGTTGTCGTTCCTCACCTCTTTTCGAAGTTGTTTGCGAATGACTTCATCCATCCTTGTCTGTGTCAGTAACAGGTGCTTGGTTTATATAGTACACGCTAGAACTGCCTAAGTCCGCCTCCGTGGTCGAGTGGTTAAGGTCGCTGACTTGTATACCACTGTAACATATCATAATTGATGGTCACGGGTTCGAGCCCCACTCAGGCCGTGTCTCATTTATATGAAAAAGTAGGCAGTTTCTTACAGAGGTTGGTGCACCCAAATACTGGTTAACCGCTGGAGCCTGTCCAGGAAGGGTGTTGTTAGGTAAACTGCCCGCCGGCGATATAGCCCAAATTGGTGCTGATGCAGGCGTAAAACCCGAAATATAACATAAGAACTGCCTAAACAGTAAAAGGATAAATATTCACATTGTATATAATTTTTTTGGATGCCATGTTGAATTCACACTATAGTGAAATTGTAGTCAAGCATATTAAATGCAAGAATGGTCATTTTACATACCTAGTAATATTATTTCATCCGCTATAAAAGAGACAAGACTACAAGTTATTCACTGACAAACCTTAGAGGACAGTAATAACATAGAGCACACTTGGTAGAGCTCATACCTCCGCCACCCTGTGATCCGGATCATCACCACAATCTAATGGATTGATCCTCGGTCAATGGTGGACTGTCACAAAATAAACCCTATGAACATTAACCGCAAGTGTTTGTGTAACCCTGGTAACAGACAGACGAACAATAAAACAAACACAGGGTGAAAATATAACATCATATTAGAGGCAACGAGCCATAGTCTTGCTGGAATGACACACTTACTGTCAGTTATTGTCACGGTATGTTCGAGCAACATATTAATCTGAATAAGGCAAAGCTTCAAAGCGAGCCCAATCATAGATCCATAGCATAGCACAATCATAGATCCATAGCATAGCTCAATCATAGATCCATAGCATAGCTCAATCATAGATCCATAGCATAGCTCAATCATAGATCCATAGCATAGCTCAATCATAGATCCATAGCATAGCTCAATCATAGATCCATAGCATAGCCCAATCATAGCTCAATCATAGATCTATAGCATAGCTCAATCATAGATCCATAGCATAATGGTGCAATTCCCAGCTTTACCTTTCATTCAAACCAAGCGTTCAAGCTTCACAAGCAGAGACACTACTTCGAGTGGAAAACTGTCTACAAGACATTGTTGCTTGGATGCATGCCAATATGTTAAAACTCAATACTGATAAAACTGAAATGATTATGTTTTCTAGTCAGCGAAATTTGCAACACATTGAAAACATAAATGTGAAAGTAGGAGACTCAAATACAGAACCATCAACATGTGTGAGAAATCTAGGAGCTTTCCTAGACTCAAGAATGGATATGGACAAACATGTAAATTCTGTGACAAAATCATGTTATGCGCAGATCCGGCGGATTGGACACATTCGGCAGTATTTAACAACAGAAGCCACGAAAACTCTCATAAACTCACTCATTACATCCAGGCTCGACTACTGTAATTCACTGTTGTACGGCGTGCCAAAATACACTTCCAATAAATTACAAACTGTTCAAAACACAGCAGCTCGCATCATAACCAGAACATCCCGTTTCAGTCATGTAACGCCCATTCTAAAAGAACTTCATTGGCTACCAGTTCAAGAAAGAATAAAGTATAAAATACTGACTCACACATATAAAGCATTGAATGGAGAAGCACCGATTTATATGAGAAACTTGCTTGAGGTTTATATACCAAGGAGAGACTTACGGTCTAAATATGAAGCAGCTACTCTTGTGTTACCAAGAAGTCGGACTGTCACATACGGAGATAGAAGTTTCATGACTGCTGCCCCAAAACTTTGGAATTCTCTTCCATCAAATCTTAGAAGTGCAACAACATTGTGTTCTTTCAAAAAGGCTTTGAAGACACACCTTTTTAAATGTTCATATGGAACATAAATATCGAACTGTGTCTGTGCTCAATCAGGATTAAGACTGCAAATGAACACATTTTATTTAATTATTACCTATATTTTAATTGTTATAATTTTAGATCCTAATATTTTATAGCATATTTAGAATCCATTGTAATTGTGTTTGCTAATTTTGTCTTGTTTTATCTCATTGTATGTGGAAGTTTTTATCAATATTTGTGATATTTTAGGCTGTAAAGCGCTTTTGAACGTTTTATTTTTAAATGAAAAGAGCGCTATATAAGTTTGGTATATAATAATAATAATCATAGATCCATAGCATAGCTCAATCATAGATCCATAGCATAGCCCAATCATAGATCCATAGCATAGCTCAATCATAGATCTATAGCATAGCTCAATCATAGATCCATAGCATAGCACAATCATAGATCTATAGCATAGCTCAATCATAGATCCATAGCATAGCTCAATCATAGATCCATAGCATAGCACAATCATAGATCTATAGCATAGCTCAATCATAGATCCATAGCATAGCTCAATCATAGATCCATAGCATAGCTCAATCATAGATCCATAGCATAGCCCAATCATAGATCCATAGCATAGCTCAATCATAGATCTATAGCATAGCTCAATCATAGATCCATAGCATAGCTCAATCATAGATCCATAGCATAGCTCAATCATAGATCTATAGCATAGCTCAATCATAGATCTATAGCATAGCTCAATCATAGATCCATAGCATAGCACAATCATAGATCTATAGCATAGCTCAATCATAGATCCATAGCATAGCTCAATCATAGATCCATAGCATAGCTCAATCATAGATCCATAGCATAGCTCAATCATAGATCCATAGCATAGCTCAATCATAGATCCATAGCATAGCTCAATCATAGATCCATAGCATAGCTCAATCATAGATCCATAGCATAGCTCAATCATAGATCCATAGCATAGCTCAATCATAGATCCATAGCATAGCCCAATCATAGATCCATAGCATAGCTCAATCATAGATCCATAGCATAGCCCAATCATAGATCCATAGCATAGCTCAATCATAGATCCATAGCATAGCCCAATCATAGACTCATAGCATTGCCCAATCATAGATCCATAGCATAGCTAAATCTGAATGATTGAATCCACAGCCCGGGCTAATAGAACTATTTTCTCCTGTAGTGTATAAACATGTGTGTAAAAAGGTATGTCTTTCAATGTGATACTGTTACTGCTGCTGTTACTATTTCTACTGTGTAATACAGCAATGATTATGATAGTGTACATTTATTTATTATAAAAATTAAACCATAATTATGAAATCCGTGAAAAGATTTTGCAGTGTGAAGCTTAAAAAAAGAGCTCGCTAATAACTTGACTAGCTGATATAAAATTTTAACATGCCCGGGTGTAAACTTGATTTACTTTATAAAGATTACGAAACAAGTTTTAGTAACTTATATTAATCGCTCTAGTTGGCGCAAATGCAAGCATGCATGCATGACGAACACTCACATCTCAATACGTAGCAACATCCAGATAAGGCTTATGACCAGAGCTGCATTGTTCATTGTAGCGTATAGTGGGTATTTTATTTCCCCACCCACCTAATATAAAAATAGGCTGTCCGATTAGAACAGTGGTTTGCGTGCTCGCTTCTCACCAATGCAACGCGGGTTCGATCCTCGGACTGGGAAGTATGTGAGATAGTACGGTGGTCGCCAGATCGGACAGGTGGGTTTTCTCCGGGTACTCCAGTTTCCTCCCACACGAATGACCACATATACGCTTTCATCCGCGCAAACGAAAGTGATTAATAAGTTGTTAGAACTTGCTTCGCAATTGTAAAATAAATAAAGTTTAAACTTTAATATAAAAATTAACTATTTGGTCCTCCACTTTATACACCAATGCTTAAGATAGTGTTGTTTTGTTTTTTTGGCGGTTTAACGTCGCACCAACCGCGTAGGTCATACGGCGACTCTCTAGCCATTATTGGTGTAGGAAGACCCCGGGTGACCCTCCGAGCAGTATTTCAGGCACGGACGGACACGCAGGTAGAACCACCGACCTACTGCAAGCCAGCTGGATAGCTTTCTAACTTGAAAGAATTCAACACCCGCACTGTGATTCGAACCTACAGCGGTGAGTGGGAATTGATTGAAAGTCAACGACCGTTACTACTCGGCCTCCAGCTGGGTGGGGTGGGGTGGGAAGCAAAACAATATTAAACAATACCATCTTAATCTTGGATTGTAGTATCTTCACATCTTGTGCACACTGTATCTGAAAATGATGATATTAGCAGACGATTAACTAAAAGGCAATTAGTTTATACAAATTTATTTTAGCTCGATTGTGAAACAAGTTCTTACAACTTATATTAATCATTCTTGAGACCTGATTCCTGATGGAATCCATCGCCACGAGGGAGAGGCAACGTGCAATTTAAATGCCTTGCCTAAAGGCAGAATCGTAATGGCTCCAGCGGGGCTCGAACTCAGAGCCTTTCGCACCTGAAGCGAACACGCTACCACTAAAGGGAATTATATTACATAAGAGACAGAACTGGCACTATGCTAAAATCAGTGATGCAAGACAGTATTACATTACAAAATGTGGTTTATGAAAATGGATCTTTTTTTTACTTAAATATTTACTAGTAGTTTAATGTTATGATATCATATACAATAACAGCTGTAAATTAAAGTCCAATTGGTTATATATTTTAGTTTTCAGAATATTAATCTATATAATAAAATAATTTTATTTATATATAAATAATAAATTTAATATTTACTTAATACATTCTTAATAATTGCATGAAAGATGTTTGGTGTGTTATTTATAAAAATAAAAGCATTTAAAGTAAGTTAACCCATTCAACACCAAGTAACTGACATGGACTGGTCCATGATATTTTTAGACCAATAAATTAATAACAAAATTACATTTGGATCAGTTCATTTATCAAAATGGGTAAAAAAAAATCTAAAAATAGTTATATTACTTGAAAACTTTCAGCCAATTTAGAGGTCTGTGGGTGTATAATGGGTAAATATGGCATGCATATGTTATTAAAGCATTCTTCATCTATTTTATCACATATTATCACATATAAATATTTGCTTTATTGTTACATAATTAATTAGATATATTGACATAGTGAATTGCGGTCGCCATATTTATGTATATGTACATGTATGCCACATGGGTCTGCGTCATTCTGGATTTAAACAAATAGAACGTTGAAACTTTTTTTAGGGATGGCAAAGAATGCTGATTATAATATTCGGATGATCTGCAAACTAATATTATGACCTTTCGAATTTTACACTTTTGTCTGCATTATTTTTTTCAGCGCTTCCGATAACAAAAATTGTGGCTTAATAAAATTACAAAAATGTATGTAAACGTGTCTATTATTAGCCTTTTAAAAAGGGGGAGTCTTATAGCGCGATATTTATAAACATTTTAATAGGATTTTAATGATAATCGATAATTACACGGAAAACACCTTAGGTTTCCCCAGGGTTTGATCTTATCAGAAACTTAATATGGCTCGATTAACGGTTAAATAAATAAATATACAGTCTGCATACGATATGTCGAATTCCGTCGGACCGAACGAAACACGTCGACATCGACATAACCGACTTTGACATAACGGTTGTAGATTGTACATGTATATGACGGACAAGGCTTAATATATCAACTCGCCTGTTCCCAGGCAGTAGAGTAAATTGTCAAGTTCTCAGAACCACTATGCCGACACATTAAAATATATGAAATACTCCCAGGCTGGAGAGTAATTGGTCAAGTTCTCAGAACCACTATGCCGACACATTAAAATATATGAAATACTCCCAGGCTGGAGAGTAATTGGTCAAGTTCTCAGAACCACTATACCGACACATTAAAATATATGAAATACTCTCGTTGCTACTCACCATGTTAGTGAGGTCTTGTGTGAGATATTTCTCCAGAAGTCTTACAGCCGACAACTCCTCCGCCGTATCATACACATCCCTGCATGATATATATATGTAGTCAAACCTGTGCTAGTAGTCACCTCCATTAAGCAGCCAACCTGTATTAAGCAGCCCGTTTCCAGATCCCCAATATGTTGTTTTATTATACATTTGACCTCTATTAAGCAGCCACCTTTGCTAAGCAGCAACTTTCTGTGATTCCCTTGGCTGGCTGTATAACACTGAATTGACTGTATACATGTATGTGTATAACACAGGTTTGACTGTATACATGTATGTGCTGGCTGTATAACACATGTTTGACTGTATACATGTATGTGCTGGCTGTATAACACATGTTTGACTGTATACATGTATGTGCTGGCTGTATAACACAGGTTTGACTGTATACATGTATGTGCTGGCTGTATAACACATGTTTGACTGTATACATGTATGTGCTGGCTGTATAACACAGTTTTGACTGTATACATGTATGTGCTGGCTGTATAACACATGTTTGACTGTATACATGTATGTGTTGGCTGTATAACACAGGTTTGACTGTATACATGTATGTGTATAACACAGGTTTGACTGTATACATGTATGTGCTGGCTGTATAACACAGGTTTGACTGTATACATGTATGTGCTGGCTGTATAACACAGGTTTGACTGTATACATGTACATGTTGGGTGTATAACACAGGTTTGACTGTATACATTGTATGTGCATAATAACTAATATTAAGCAAGTTCAGGAATGTTTTATTTTTAAGTCTGATCACAAATTTATAATGTAATTGGACTTCCAAAGTTCAAACTGATACTATTTTTGAAAGTTTGGTCAAAATCCGTGGAAAACTATAGGAGTTAGCCTGACAAGCCATTAATGCACACATTCAACACTACAGACCTCTAAATAGGTTTGCAAAAAGTGTAGATCCAGCTGAAGCAGGTTCGTTAAGAGTCGTCTCATCAGGATCTGTACTTTTTGCTACTAATTTGACTATTTTTAGTAAAAAATTCCCATTTTGATATAAATAAACTACATGTAATCCAAATTGGGTTAACTGTAGGATGGACATATGGAAACAATGTCAGTTATGTTTGAAGCAAAGTGTGGACATACATACAGACGCAGGTACCCAAAAATCCATCTAACCCAATAGCTCACCCAGAACATATGCACAGACAAGCTCAAAAATGCAACCACACGTGTCTTAGCTCTTTTGCTGGCTAATACACGGTCACCACATGTGCTTTACGAAGAGATTATGGTTAATGAATTCCTGCACATGTGCTTTACGAAGAGATTCTGGTTCATGAATTCCTGCGCACACTGACAATGTATATGGATACTTCGATATTTCCATATTTCAGACAATTGTGCACACGTCTAGAAGCATGAAGCACATGAAATGTGTCAGCATGTTATTGCAATCACCAATTCTTAAAGGGACGCCAAATTGCATGGAATAAGAATGCTATTGCAATTACTGATTCTTATTGCGACACTATATCGTATGGAATAAGAATGCTATTGCAATCACTAATTCTTAAAGCGACACTATATCGTATGGAATAAGAATGCTATTGCAATCACTGATTCTTAAAGTGACACTATATCGTATGGAATAAAAATGCTATTGCAATCACTAATTCTTAAAGCGACACTATATCATATGGAATAAGAATGCTATTGCAACCACTAATTCTTAAAGCGACACTATATCGTATGGAATAATAATGCTATTGCAATCATCGAAATAGAATGCTATTGCAATTACTGATTCTTAAAGTGAAGCTACATCGTATGGAATAAGAATGCTATTGCAATCACCGAAATAGAATGCTATTGCAATTACTGATTCTTAAAGTGAAGCTTTATCGTATGGAATAAGAATGCTATTGCAATCACCGAAAGAGAATGCTATTGCAATCACTGATTCTTAAAGTGAAGCTATATCGTATGGAATAAAAATGCTATTGCAATTACCGATTCTTAAAGCGATACTATATCGTATGGAATAAAAATGCTATTGCAATTACTGATTCTTAAAGCGACGCTATATCGTATGGAATAAAAAATATTATAAACTTTGAAATCTTGCATACAAGTAGCAATGCTACTACACACTCTTCCATTATAATTTGAATATTTTTTAAATACTACTAAAAGTAGGGCATTCCTGAATCGGTTTGCATCACCCTGAGTACATTCGAAATGCACCGCCCATATAATATTTCACTTATGAACATACAGAGCTATTAGTATCACTCCTGGCGTTATTTCACTCATTATAATAATGCTTTCAATGTTCATTCGGTGAATAATAATAATAAATATCCTCATTATATTCAAGAAACAGTCATACAGAAACTCAACAAATGATTGCGTGTGTTTTACGTTTATTTATCGTCGCTACCGGTTACCCATATGAGCGACGCCTCCTGAAGAGATTAGTCATTTTAGATTTTGTCTATGATGCAGACAGAGATCCATTCCAGAGTCTCCTCTGGTTCTTTTACGTGAACGGTGTAAAGCACCGACACAAGACCTCGGTTTAATGTCCTATCTGAATGCAACATATCATCCAGATAATATACATTTACAGCAAGCGTCTCTGTACAATGAATACATACATTTTTACAGCAAGCGTCTCTGTACAATGAATACATACATTTTTACAGCAAGCGTCTCTGTACAATGAATACATACATTTTTACAGCAAGCGTCTCTGTATAATGAATACATACATTTTTACAGCAAGCGTCTCTGTACAATGAATACATACATTTTTACAGCAAGCGTCTCTGTACAATGAATACATACATTTTGTTTGTTGTTACATTTTTACAGCAAGCGTCTCTGTACAATGAATACATACATTTTTACAGCAAGCGTCTCTGTACAATGAATATATACAGTTTTACAGCAAGCGTCTTGTACAATGATATATAGTTTTACAGAAGGTCTCTGTACAATGATATAAGTTTTACAGCAAGCGTCTGTACAATGAATACATACATTTTTACAGCACGTCTCTGTACAATGATACTACTTTTTAAGCAAGGTTCTGTACATACTTTTCAGCAAGCGTCTCTGTACAAGAATACATACATTTTTACAGCAAGCGTCTCTGTACATGAATACATACATTTTTACAGCAAGCGTCTCTGTACAATGAATATATACAGTTTTACAGCAAGCGTCTCTGTACAATGAATATATACAGTTTTACAGCAAGCGTCTCTGTACAATGAATACATACATTTTTACAGCAAGCGTCTCTGTACAATGAATACATACATTTTTACAGCAAGCGTCTCTGTACATACATTTTTACAGCAAGCGTCTCTGTACAATGAATACATACATTTTTACAGCAAGCGTCTCTGTACAATGAATACATACATTTTTACAGCAAGCGTCTCTGTACAATGAATACATACATTTTTACAGCAAGCGTCTCTGTACAATGAATACATACATTTTTACAGCAAGCATCTCTGTACAATGAATATATACAGTTTTACAGCAAGCGTCTCTGTACAATGAATACCATACATACATTTTTACAGCAAGCATCTCTGTACAATGAATATATACAGTTTTACAGCAAGCGTCTCTGTACAATGAATATATAGTTTTACAGCAAGCGTCTCTGTACAATGAATACATAGTTTTACAGCAAGCGTCTCTGTACAATGAATACATACAGTTTTACAGCAAGCATCTCTGTACAATGAATATATACAGTTTTACATCAAGTGTCTCTGTACAATGAATACATACATTTTTACAGCAAGCGTCTCTGCACAATGAATATATACAGTTTTACAGCAAGCGTCTCTGTACAATGAATATATATATATTTGCTGCAAGCGTCTCTGTACAATAAATATATACATTTTTGCTGCAAGCACTTCTGTGACAGTGATTACTTACATCTTACTTGCAAGGTGTCTGTGACAATGAATACTTACATCTTAGCTACAAGCGTCTCTGTGACAGTGAGAGCACACGTTTGCTGGCAGCATCTCTACGACAATGAATACATACAATTTTACTGCAAGCACCTCTGCGACAATGAATACATACATTTTTGCTGCAAGCGTCTCAGCGATAGCGTTGAGTATAACATCCAAGTCAATGAGGTCGCTTCGAGTCCTCTTCTGACTGTCTGTGTCCCACATCATCATCGTTTGATCATGCTGATCTACATAAAAACAAGATTGCAGACGGGCTGTGATGGATGTGCACTCCAATGTACATGTACAGTTATCCCAATAATTAAGACAGTCAAATTTTCATTTTGGTAAACAAAATGAATGTTCATGACCGGTATTGCAGAATACTTGTGTTGTTATGAATTACCGATACGGTAATCGTCCATATATAAGATAAAAAATAGTATCCAGAAGTCTGCTGCGTCTTAATTCTCCAATTTAGAACTAAATTTCATTGTTCCAGGACTCAAAATTGCAAATGGCGAATTACAACAAAGGGAAATAAATGTTTCATACTATTTTTCTCCACGTCCTGTACATGCCATACTTGTTCAGGATTTCAGTGTGATTAACCTAATGCTAACCTTGTAAGAACTTGTTTCACAATCCAGTTAAAATAAATTTGTGTGAACTATATCCAATAAGTACACATACCTTGAGCAACCAAGTCATTCTTCCTGCTTATTGCCTGTAACTTCCTGTTTACAGCTGACTTCCTGCGTTGTCGAGACAATATTGCATCGTCATCTTGTAATGTGTCGTCTACTTCTTCGACAGTATGTTCTTGTGTCTTTTTCTGTGTTGAGTTTGCAATGTTCTTTCCCTTCCCTCTCCCCAGCACACTTGCTGTTGACCTATCAGCAGTATTCGATGCACCAGCCCTTTTACTGTTAACTGTCTTGTCCTTGCACTGAGATACAACAGATCCAGTTTTTGAAATGTTGTCAGAACCAACAGAAGTTTTCTTTGGTATTTGCAATTCTGAGACATCACTATCTTCACTTCCATCATCTCTATTACTAGTATCTCCTTGCTCATAAACACTGTTACCAGTAACTAGACTGTTTTTCAATGATGCCGACAACTTTTGTTGTTTCTTTGAAGCAGTTCTAGTACTGTGTAGGTCTTTCTGGATTATGGAAGCAGTCTTGTTTACAGGCAATCTAGATGTCCTGGTAGGTGTGTCATTTATCTTATCAGATTCTTCATTAACCGAATCTCTGCTCCGCATTTCAATGCTCTTTCCCTTCTTCATAACCCGTAATCTATTTAAAGATGCTATCTTTTCCTCAATGCTACTTCCTGCTGTCAGAGAGGAACCAGTTCCCTGTTTCTTGGGAGAGTTAACGGTTCCATGTTTCCTTGGCAATCTACTAACCACTTGGTTTCTTGGTATGGTTTTGATTACTTTCTGTTTGTTCTGTTTGTTGTCATTATCCGCCTTAGCCATCTTTCTACTGTGTTCTTGAATGATGGCTGATTCTTGTACAGTCGATGATCCTTCAGAGTTGTCTTTCACAGATGTCAGAGGGCGTCTCCTTGACAACTGGGGTCGTCCAGGCTTAGGGGTACTTGCAAGAAACTGAAAACATTAAGTTAAGTACTCTCTCCCTTCTGTATTGACAATTACATGTTTAGTGAATTGTGTACATCATTATTCTCTTCCTCTACCGGTAGTCCGTTTTGGTATGTCTTTGGACTGTAAGAAATCAGTGCTGATCACTATGAATGAAACATTTGGGTACCCGGTATTAATTAATACCAATAAATCAATAATGCCATAACAAAGCAGATCGCCTGAAGTGTCTCGCAGTAGGTGCTATTTATGCCATAAAAAATCAACTAAAGCCAACAAAATTAACCGCCTCCGTGGTCGAGTGGTTACGGTCGCTGACTTGTATACCACTGTAACCTATCATCTCTGATGGTCACGGGTTCGAGCCCCGCTCAGACCGTGTCTCATTTATATGAAAAAGTTGGCACCAAGTACTGGTTAACCGCTGGAGTCTGCCCAGGAAAGGTGTTGTTAAGCAAACTGCCCGTCGCTCAAATGGGAAACCGGTAGCGACGTTAAATAAAAATAAATAAAAAAAGCCAAAAAGCCAAATACTGCATTGCTAGAGCAGTTGTAACGACCAGTGTTCATTCTAGGTCAGAATTTTTGGGAGAAGTGAGAAAGCATGTGATTGCGTCCTTAAATGGTGTTATTTAATAAATTTGAACAAAATGTGGTTAAAATGCACAGTATGATCATTAAATACCACATTTGAACAGAATGTGTGCTTTATATTGGCCAAAATTTTGTATGAAAATTTAAAAAAAAAACATTTTAGGGAGAAGTGAAGGTTCCATAGGGCGACTATTTCGCCAAAATCACCCTCTAAAATTATCCCTGTCGACCATTGTAAAACGTTGCAATGTTAAGAGACTCAACTCGCATAACCATGCACAATGCTCGCCTGTGATCATTTTATTTTTGGGGTTTAAGCCTCACCAACAGCTTAGGCCGTATGGCGATTATTGGTGGTGGCAGACCCCGGATGCCTCTCAGAGAAGTATTTCAGACACGGACGGGCACACGGATAACCACCGACCTACCACAAGCCAGCTGGATAGCTTCCTCTCTTGAAATAATTCAACACCTCCCAGTGGGGTTTGAACATACAGCAATGAAGAGCAAGTGATTTGAGTCAACGACCGTAACCACTCATGGAGGCCCCACACATGTGATCAGCCAGCAGAGGAACTATAGAGAACTTGTAAATTGACTTGACGAGCACATTAAGACTAGGCTACTCACGGAAGTGGAGACATCCCCAGGTGCTGTTATGGTATCTTCATCAGGTTCTCTCAACTTCAGCTGCTTATGTGGGGTATGGTATTCCTCTCCAACATCCTATTGTATTACAGAGTGTCTATGCTTTAGTTTATATCTATTGTCCTACACAGTTGTTGAGTACAGTGAAATGGTATTCCTCTCCAACATCCTATTGTATTACAGAGTGTCTATGCTTTAGTTTATATCTATTGTCCTACACATTTGTTGAGTACAGTGAAATGGTATTCCTCTCCAACATCTCATTGTATTACACAGTATGCTTTAGTTTATATCTATTGTCCTACACATTTGTTGAGTACAGTGAATGGTATTCCTTTCCAACATACTATTGTATTACACAGTATCTATGCTTTAGTTTATATCTATTGTCCTACACATTTGTTGAGTACAGTGAAATGGTATTCCTCTCCAACATCCTATTGTATTACACAGTATCTATGCTTTAGTTTATATCTATTGTCCTACACATTTGTTGAGTACAGTGAAATGGTATTCCTCTCCAATATCCTATTGTATTACACAGTGTCTATGCTTTAGTTTATATCAATTGTCCTACACAGTTGTTGAGTACAGTGAAATGGTATTCCTCTCCAACATCCTATTGTATTACACAGTGTCTATGCTTTAGTTTATATCTATTGTCCTACACATTTGTTGAGTACAGTGAAATGGTATTCCTCTCCAACATCCTATTGTATTACACAGTATCTATGCTTTAGTTTACAGGGTTCATTCTAGGTCAGAATTTTTGGGAGAAGTGAGAAAGCGCGTGATCGCTTCATTAAATGGTGTTCTTTAATATACTTCTGCAAAATAGGGTTAAAATGCACAGCACAACCATTAAATACAACATTTGAATAGAAGGAGTGCTTTATAATGGGCTAGTGCATCTTACTAGACAAAATTTTGTTTGAAAATCGAAAAAACATTTTTTTAAGGGAGAAGTGGGGCCCCAGAGGG
Source organism: Archivesica marissinica (assembly GCA_014843695.1). NCBI lineage: Eukaryota > Metazoa > Mollusca > Bivalvia > Venerida > Vesicomyidae > Archivesica > Archivesica marissinica. The sequence goes on along the minus strand of CM026390.1, from coordinate 20,264,444 downwards.
CGAAGTCAGGGTCCCTAGGGCGACAATTTCGCCCACATCGCCCTCTAAAATGATCCCTGGTTTATATCTATTGTCCTACACATTTGTTGAGTACAGTGAAATGGTATTCCTCTCCAACATCCTATTGTATTACACAGTATGCTTTAGTTTATATCTATTGTCCTACACATTTGTTGAGTACAGTGAAATGTCTCAAAACTGGAATTTCTTCAAAACCTAATCATTTTCTTATGCTTGTTTTCGTTTACGCTTGCCTGGTCGCGGTAGACACTGGACACCCCTCCAAACAGTATTGCTGGGCACAGAGATGGGCACACGGGTAGAACCACTGACCTACCGCAAGCCAGCTGGATAGCATCCTCAAAAATGACAGGTAAATCTTTGTAAATCTACTAACTATATAAAGAGGATAGTTGTTTGTTTCAGTGTATGATCAAATGATATTTCAACGAATCAACATTGAAAAACATTACCACGAGTGATACAATTAGCTTTCTACGTTATTGAGTGAAATACAATGAGAGGTGGTTGTATTATGGTACCTCCCTTGGCAGATAAAGCCCTATTTATCTCAAAATGTAAATATTGCTTTTCAGGTGAAATCCTTTGTTTTTATTGTTGTTTGCTAACTAGATGTTGCGATATGATAAATGTGATTTTATCAAAATCATGTTAATTAATTGGTAACAAATTCTGACAAATAAGTACACATTGCATACTGTAGAATATGTCGGCAGATAGTAATTTAATAAGAGATGAGGCGAGTATGAACATTTTCGTGTCAACAACATTAATAAAATATTCTTTTTATTTTAGACTGAAAAATGTTATTATGATAGACAACGATGCAACCGTGTGCTAAATGTAATCCTATATATATAAGATATCTACATAACATTTTTTCCCGATCTGTTATTTCCAGAAAAATGCTGTGATATTAAAATGTCACATTTTTCAAGTGTAAATATTTGGACTAGTGCTAAATGGTGCTAGAACGTTGTGTTTAGATGACCATAAAGGTTGTCATACACGGAAATAGTAACAGTACACCTGCTGTGAACAGTTTTAGATATACATTTAAATACATGTAAAACAAAGAGCTTAACCCTTTGCCTGCTGAGTAAATAAAATCACATTTGCAAACAACATAGATCCAGATCAGGATCCATGTTGTTTGCTATTCAGCCACGTGTTTTAGCTCCACTATCCGAATAGCAAACAGCATAGAGCCTGATCAGACGGCACGTTCTGTGCCGTCTGATCTGGCTCTATGCTGTTTGCAAAGGTGATTTTATCTGCCGCTAGCGTGCAAAGAGTTAATTAAAGGAAAATCATCAATAAGATAAATGTTAATCTTGAAAATAAAATTCACTAAAACATAAAATGAGATGAAAGATTGAAAATGCCACTGCAAATAAAGAAGCTATGACACATTGATTCCCTACAATAGAACAATATGGAGGCAGCCATCTTGGATTAACCAGTCACATGACTTTTAATAAAATAGAATCACACTCACTTTATCAACACTATTTGTTTTGAACAGTGAATTATGGATGGAATTATATTTCACCAAATGAACAAGTAAAGCATTATTATCATGAGAGGCGCTGGTCACGAGAGATAATAATAGTTTTCTATGATCACGAGTGAAATATTATTCGCTCATTCACTTAAACGAACAAATTTTCTTTTTATTTTAGGCTGAAAAGTGTTTTTATTATAGAAAACGATGAAGCCGTAAAGTGGCACAAGAATGTAGTGGTTAGACGACAACAAATGACGTCATAAAAGGAGTCATAAATGATGTCACTGACAGCACGAGTCTGCAACCTTCGTGTTGACAACTTTTCAACATGCAGCAGCTAGGAACCACATTTACGTAAAGCATTGAGAAATGAAATGTTTCCAGTTTATCCTGTAAAACTGTCTGTATGCCGAAACCATAAGGTGGTGCATAGTTTATACTACTTGTGACTTTAAAACATCTGAGCTACATACCTGGTCAGTGTCTGTATATTTACTTAATGTGTCTCTGGACGGCTCATTTTCTGAAGATATCAAGTACTATCTATTTTGAATACATATAATCATGTACTAGTTGCTACGATAAAAAACACTTTACTCAAAAAAGAAAATTGACAAAAAATAATGACTACACATTACACGGTATATTTAATAAAGAAATGAACAGTATAGGATGATATATTGATATATCACCACCCCTGTAAAATATAGTATTTAGTTTAATCATGATAGCGCAGTGGATGCACGTTCGCTTCAGGTGCGAAAGGTCCGGAGCTTGAGCCCCGCTGGAGCCGTTACGATTGTGCCCTTAGGCAAGGCATTTAAATTCCACTTTGCCTCTTCTCTCTCCCTCGTGGCGATGGATTCCATCAGGAATGAGGTCTCGAGAGTGATTAATATAAGTTGTAAGAACTTGTTTCGCAATCGAGCTAAAATAAATTTGTATAAACTAAACATAACATTTACTTGACTCAATGATAAACGTTCTGTGCCGTAATGTCCAAATACATGTACTTTACCATGGAACATTTCACGGTCACAATTCTGGTAGAGATATTACCTTTATGTTCCTTTAGTAAGGCAAGGGGGCTGGACGAGGTTAAGTCATCTGCTCTAGCCTTCTTTCCTGTAGATGTAGAGGGCACATTTCTCATGTTCTGTGGACCCTTTTTGGGATTTTGTGTACCAGGCCTGTTCTTACTGGCCTTGCCTTTCTGTGTACTGACGTTGTTGCTCTGTGTGCCAGTATGGGCAGGTGGAGACACATTCTGAAGTTTAAATACAGATTGTATATTAACCCTTTCCCTCATAGAAGCACCTCTTGACGCCATTACCAATACCACATACATTGACAATTTAGTTGCCAAAACAATGTTCATAATAAAGGCCAGAATCTCATATATTTCAAGTAATATCTATGGAGGTGGGATAGATATGGTGGCTACTTATCCACTGCATGATAGCTAAATGGCTGTCGTTTGTATGGAGATATAATAGTATATTAACCTAAATCTCTATGTAGTCCCAGTAATATCTATGGAGGTGGGATAGATATGGTGGCTACTTATCCACTGCGTGATAGCTAAATGGTTGTCGTTTGCATGGAGATATAATGGTATATTAACCTAAATCTCTATGAAGGAAAGGGTTAATACGTCATGACATAGTACATGGCGGTGAATACAAAATTGCCAAACAAAATAGAGAAATGCTAAAATACTGAAAATACTGGTACGGTCAAACACAAGGTCACATCCTCAAGGGTGTCTCACAACGCTGGTACGGTATGGGTCAAACACAAGGTCACATCCTCAAGGGTGTCTCACAACACACGGTTGACTGTATGCATGTAAGTGTTGATTCGCCGAAATAAAAAATGTATTTATGCTTTCCATCACATTGTCAAATTTCACTCTTAATGTCAGTGGTAGGGTGGGGACATACTGTGGGTGTAGAGAATTATTCTTCGGATGTGTATGTGTAGCTTCCAAGCGATACCGTTTGTGACGTTTTTTGAGAGAGAAAATGTTTTAAGATTTTTGACGCATAAATAATTTCTGAAAACTGTTTTTGGCTAAATTTCAATTGAAGGTCACTGGTAGGGAACCTGAGAGAGCACATACCTCCACCATGCTGTGAGGGTACCGAGGAGAGCACATACCACCACCATGCTGTGAGGGCACACAGGAGAGTGCATACCTACATCACGCTGTGAGGGGCACCTGGGAGAGCGTATACCTCCACCATGCTGTGAGGGCACCTGGGAGAGTGCATACCTCCACCACACTGTGATGGCACCCAGGAGAGTGCATACGTCCACCATGCTGTGAGGGCACCCGGGAGAGTGCATACCTCCACCATGCTGTGAGGGCACCCAGGAGAGTGCATACCTCCACCATGCTGTAAGGGCACCAAGGAGAGTGCATACCTCCACCATGGTGAGGGCACCGAGGAGAGTGCATATCTCCACCATGCTGTGAGGGCCCTGGGAGGCACATACCTCCACCATGCTGTGAGGGCACCCAGGAGAGTGCATACCTCCACCATGCTGTGAGGGCACCGGGAGAGTGCATATCTCCACCATGCTGTGAGGGCACCCAGGAGAGTGCATACCTCCACCATGCTGTGAGGGCACCTGGAGAGTGCATACCTCCACCATGCTGTGAGGGCACCAGGAGAGCGCATACTTCCACCAAGCACACCCAGGAGAGTGCATACCTCCACCACGCTGTGAGGGCACCCAGGAGAGTGCATACTCCACCATGCTGTGAGGGCACGGGAGAGCACATACCTCCACCATGCTGTGAGGGCACCTGGAGAGTGCATACCTCCACCATGCTGTGAGGGCACCTGGGAGAGTGCATACCCCCACCATGCTGTGAGGGCACCTGGGAGAGTGCATACCTCCACCATGCTGTGAGGGCACCTGGGAGAGTGCATACCTCCACCATGCTGTGAGGCACCTGGGAGCGCATACCTCCACCATGCTGTGAGGGCACCGAGAGTGCATACCTCCACCACACTGTGATGGCACCCAGGAGAGTGCATACCTCCACCACGCTGTGAGGGCACCCAGGAGAGTGCATACCTCCACCACGCTGTGAGGGCACCAGGAGAGTGCATACCTCCACCATGTTGTGAGCACCTGGGAGAGCGCATACCTCCACCATGCTGTGAGGGCACCTGGGAGAGCGCATACCTCCACCATGCTGTGAGAGCACATACCTCCACCATGCTGTGAGGGCACCCAGGAGAGCGCATACCTCCACCAAGCGTCGAGGACACCCAGGAGAGCGCATACCTCCACCAAGCATCGAAGACACCCAGGAGAGCGCATACCTCCACCAAGCGTCGAGGACACCCAGAAGAGTGCATACCTCCACCAAGCATAGAGGACACCCAGGAGAGCGCATACCTCCACCAAGCGTCGAGGGAACATGGGAGAGCGCATACCTCCACCATGCTGTGAGGGCACCTGGGAGAGCGCATACCTCCACCAGTTGGCAAAATATAATTATAATATAAAATTGTATATAATATTTTTTATATATGTACAAGTAGTATTCTTGTTCAGGAACGACTTTAGATATAATTTACATATTTATATATAGTACCGGGATAAACTCACTTTTATAGATTGTACCGCTTGCTGGACTGGAACACTAGGGGAATCAAGAATATTAAACTTTCGTTTAGTGACCTGCCTTCTCCTGAAACAAATACAAGACTTTGTGATTGACATGCAGACCAGGTTGTTGCACAAGCCATATCCATGAAACCCCTCTATTAGCTGGAGAGTCGCCATATGACCTACAAGTGTATATATGTAAGCTACATGTATAATGCATGAAAAGAAAGGCACACATTATTGTGTTGAGTCAGCTGTACTGATCGGTAGAGGCATCGTTGATAGAAATGATATTATCTTTGTATCATAGATACTGCCAATTTGACATCAATCACGGTTCATTCTAGGGAGAAGTGAGAAAGCGCGCGATGACGTCCTTAAATGGGGTTATTTAATAAATTTGGTTAAAAATGCACAGTATGACCATTAAATACAACATTTGAATAGGAGTGTTTTATAATGGGCCAGTGTATCTTTAGATGTCAAACCCTTGGGATGTAGTCATATTCCTCCTATAATGTCTAGTTCAGTAATTGATGTTTCCTTAAAACTTTTATTGGCTTTTCCTGTTAATCGCGAGATTTACGGTAACGCGAGTGGAGATGAGAGCTGCGATATGATATCTAAATTAAAATCTTCGTACCGGAAAATGAATTATGGGAGAATAGTTAAAGAGAGTGCACATCAATGGAAAGAGCTAATGGAGCCACAAGGTCCGAATATGTTCTTATGAGCCAGAATAAAATTCAGTGACACTATTTGATAGTGGAATAAAATCAACAATAGTGGAATAAAATCAGCAAACGCTATATTACGGTACAGTATAAACATTTTTCGGCAAATAAAATACATGCCAATTGAATGAATGTAATAACACATCGTTGGAAATAGTCTGGAGTGGTGGAACCTATGCTCGGCGTAAATCCTACATATCATGGCCTATAAAAAAAGTTAAATGCACTTGCCGTATATTATTATTTTCTTAAGTCGTGAACACAACTTTCATAAAATAGTTGTTGAAAATTTTAGCTTCATTACGTAACCATGCGCCTAAACACAGCTATCACAACGGCACCTGTTTCCACGGGGAACTAGATACTTTAGGGCACCTATGCACGGCGTACATGAATTTATGCACGGCGTACATGAATTTTTTTATTTATGCATGGGTAAATGTTGAATATATTATTTTGACTTAGTAACATCAATAACTAACAATATTACAACTCATAAGAAACTTTTTTCTTGTTATTTGTACATTTTTTCCAATCCGGATAGCCACCTGAAATGCTCATAAACCGCACATTTCGGTGGAAAAAGTCGTGACAGTTGCATTAGGTACCGGTACGCACAACAGAATGTTATTGAACCATGCTTCACCTCTGTCAGCGAAAATAGGTTAAAAATGGAAAAAATACGAGTATAGGTTCCACCACTCCTAAATACAATTTTAATTTTTGAATATAGAGATAAAATGGCAGCTCAAATAGTCAGTTGGGGAGAACGCACACCCCTGCAGGGTTGGAAAATTACACTCGTCTGCTCGAGTGGCTTTTGCTGGAGGACGAGTGCTTGTCATGCAATAGCCACATTATTGTGTTTTCCGTGTAAACAAGGCGAGGTAGACGTCCAGCCCACCATCGTTTAGATACTGGCAAATTACGGCCGTTGATTCGTGTTGTACGCTGCTTGTTCAAGTTGTTGACAGTTCCGTCTTTCAGTTTCAGTGTATGGCTTTGATAGTGACGGGGGTGTCATTTTATAGCTTGCTTGGATATGGTCTAAAAAAATTGTTTGTAAAGTGTCAAGCCTATGGTGTATCATAATGTTCTTAAACTACATAAACAATAATGTTTTGGTTTTGAACCCGAAATCATGGAAATGTCAGTTCTGAGTTTGTCCAGACATCAAGCGTCTGTGGTTCAGAGGACAAATGTATTATCAAAATCAGTGTGTATGTCATGTCAATTCGAAGTTGAATGGAGTTAAACTATTGAACAACGTACGAGAATCTTGGCAGGGCTTTGTCAAATATTTGACTCATTATTTTCGCTCAAATTCGCAAATCTTTCAGTCTAAATTTTAGCGCCTTCCTTCCAATTGAAGACCGCTTAATATTAATTAACCCAATGCAAGGGAAAGAAAATAGTTGTACAAAATAATAAGAACCCAAATATAAGAAAGGCTAGGATAGAGGTACAGCGTTGTTGGTGCTTAAAACATGGGTTTTGGTACCGTATGGATACAATCTCAAATTCCAGTGCTCTGGTGTTGTAGCGAGTTCCCTTCAGGTGCGAAATATCCCGATTCGCTCCCAGTTGTAGCTGTTACGGTTGTGCCCTTAGGAAAGCCATTTATATTACATGTATACAAATGTGCCCCTTCTCTGTCCGTCGTTGTGATGGATTCCATCATGAAAGAGGTCTCGAGAGTGATTAATATAAGTTGTAGGAACTTGTTTCACAATCGAGCTAAAATAAAAATGTATAAACTAATGCCCATAAACAAAGAAGGTCCCAACAAATCAACCCTGCTAAATTAGTGTACACGGCTACGTCTCTAACATGCATTCCATGTAACACTTTAGAGCATACTATATTCTCCAGTATTACCGTCAACTTCATCAAATCTAATCGTTGTTTAATCCTGTACGGCAATAGAGAAAAAAGATATTGTCAAACCAAACTATACGCATGTCAATATATGATTTCCACATAGCCATAACTCCCGAGCAAAGTTTGTATTCCTAGATTTAAGCAAAGCATTTGATAAGGTCAACCATGAGAAACGTCTCATTATAGATCTGTTGTGACTATGCTGTGGTACAGTCTTCGAACTGGGGTCGGATACGTGTCTTATATACTGTTGTATTTAATGGTTCTGATAGCCTTGTTTCCAGTCTGTCGATTGTTCACTTTTTAACTTCTGGCAAAATGACGAGTTTCCCCCAGGCGTTGATATGATCAGAAACTCAATACGGCCCAATTAATAGTCTCGGTGTTAAAATATATTTAGTTGACTGACCAGACAAAATATATCGACGCCTGTTCCCAGGCTATGGTTCTGAGTGCCCTTTGGTGTTTCTCCTCAAGCAGGTTAAACTTTAGCAGTGGTAACAGATTCCACTTGGGTGTTGATAGAGAACATATTGATCAGGGTCATGATCTATACTGTGTATGTATGCAGAGTATGTAATGTTAATGACATTGCTATGTTTGTCAATACATGTATGGGTGTATTGGAAAGGTGATGGGTTGAAGCTCATGTTCCATAATGGTTCCCATTTCTCAAGTATGTGGATGTCGTGTTGCAAGTAGGCAGAATGGGTGCGGCACAAGTAAGTGAAAGGTAGAGAGGCAAAGATACGGACATTGGAGTAAGTAACATGTTCACGACGATCATTGACATATACGAGAAAATGAAGAGATCCTAGGATCCCTGTGACTATGGCTTACCTACATCACCGTCGACTATATGACTTACATACATCACCGCCGACTATATGACTTACCTACATCACCGCCGACTATATGGCTTACCTACATCACCGTCGACTATATGACTTACATACATCACTGCCGACTATATGGCTTACCTACATCACCGTCGACTATATGGCTTACCGACATCACTGTCGACTATATGACTTACCTGCATCACTGCCGACTATATGGCTTACCTGCATCACCGTCGACTATATGGCTTACCTACATCACCACCGACTATATGACTTACCTACATCACCGCCGACTATATGACTTACCTACATCACCACCGACTATATGGCTTACCGACATCACTGTCGACATATGACTTACCTGCATCACTGCCGACTATATGGCTTACCTACATCACCGACTATATGGCTTACTACATCACCCGACTATATGCTTACTCATCACGCGACTATATGCTTACTCATCGTTTGCCACCGACTATATGGCTTACCTACATCACCGTCGAGTATCGACTATATGGCTTACCTACATCACCACCGACTATATGGCTTACCTGCATCACCGCCGACTATATGGCTTACCTACATCACAGCCGACTATATGGCGTACCTACATCACCGTTGAATATATGGCTTACCTACATCACCGCCGACTATATGGCTTACCTACATCACCGCCGACTATATGGCTTACCTACATCACCGTCGACTATATGGCTTACCTACATCACCGCCGACTATATGGCTTACCTACATCACCGCCGACTATATGGCTTACCTACATCACCACCGACTATATGGCTTACCTACATCACCACCGACTATATGGCTTACCTACATCACCACCGACTATATGGCTTACCCGCATCACCACCGACTATATGGCTTACCTACATCACAGCCGACTATATGGCGTACCTACATCACCGCCGACTATATGGCTTACCTACATCACCGCCGACTATATGGCTTACACGCATCACTGCCGACTATATGGCGCACCTACATCGCCACCGACTATATGGCTTACACGCATCACTGCCGACTATATGGCGCACCTACATCGCCACCGACTATATGGCTTACCTACATCACCATCGACTATATGACTTACCTACATCACTGTCGACTATATGACTTACCTACATCACTGCCGACTATATGGCTTACCTACATCACCACGACTATATGACTTACCTACATCACCACCGACTATATGACTTACCTACATCACCACCGACTATATGGCTTACACGCATCACTGCCGACTATATGGCGCACCTACATCGCCACCGACTATATGGCTTACCTACATCACCATCGACTATATGACTTACCTACATCACTGTCGACAATATGACTTACCTACATCACTGCCGACTATATGGCTTACCTACATCACCACCGACTATATGACTTACCTACATCACCATCGACTATATGACTTACCTACATCACCACCGACTATATGACTTACCTACATCACCACCGACTATATGACTTACCTACATCACCATCGACTATATGACTTACCTACATCACCACCGACTATATGACTTACCTACATCACCATCGACTATATGACTTACCTACATCACCGCCGACTATATGGCTTACCTACATCACCACCGACTATATGGCTTACCTACATCACCGCCGACTATATGGCTTACCTACATCACCGCCGACTATATGGCTTACCTACATCACCGTCGACTATATGGCTTACCTACATCACTACCGACTATATGGCTTACCTACATCACCGTCGACTATATGGCTTACCTACATCACTACCCACTATATGGCTTATATACATCACCGTCGACTATCGACTATATGGCTTACCTCATCACCGCGACTATATGGTTACCTACATCACTACCACTATATGGCTTAATACATCACCGCCGACTATATGGCTTACCTGCATCACCGCCGACTATATGGCTTACCTACATCACCACCGACTATATGGCTTACCTACATCACCGCCGACTATATGGCTTACCTACATCACCACCGACTATATGGCTTACCTACATCACCACCGACTATATGGCTTACCTAAATCACTGCCGACTATATGGCTTATATACATCACCGCCGACCCATTCCAGGGTCTCCTCTGGTTCTTCTACGTGAACGATGTAAAGCACCGACACGAGAACTCTGTTTAAAGTCCCATCTGAAATACTGTTAATTTTTAGTTTAGTCAGACGGGGGATCGAACCTGCGATCCCTGGATTACCAGTCCAACGTGTTAACCACTGGACTACAGATCCGTCTGTAAACATGCAGTCCTTTCTGTGGTACATGTACTATTATTTCACTTCTTGTGATACCAGATAGACTATGTAAAAGTATAGGTATTCAAATGACATTTACAATACAACAAAGAGATATATCTGTAATCCAGTGGTAACACGCTGTAGTGTTAATCCAGGGATCGCAGGTTCGATCCCCCGTCTGACCATACTAAAATTAACAGTCTTTCAGATGAGACATTAAACCGAGGTCTTGTGTCAGTGCTGTACACCGTGCACGTAAACGAACCAGACAATACTCTGGAATGGGTCTCTGTCTGTATCATTGCACTATCATCCAAAATCTAAAATAACTAATCTCTTCAGGAGGCGTCGCTCATATGGGCAACCGGTAGCGACGATAAATAAACGTAAAACACACACAACAAAGAAATGACATGTTGTACACTTGGAAGTAACAACGCTTAACCATGAATGACGTCACTATGTTTCCACTCACATTTACGTCACTTATAATTACGTATATATAGAACTTATATTTGTAAAAGGAGTAGGTTTATAATCGACGGATAATACAGGTCCAGCATATAACAATCTTCATACCCGACGGACAATACAGGTCCCACATATAACAATCTTTATAGCCGACGGATACTACAGGTCCCACATATAACAATCTTTATAGCCGATGGATAATACAGGTCCTGCATATAACAATCTTTATAGCCGATGGATAATACAGGTCCAGCATATAACAATCTTCATACCCGACGGACAATACAGGTCCCACATATAACAATCTTTATAGCCGATGGATAATACAGGTCCAGCATATAACAATCTTTATAGCCGATGGATAATACAGGTCCCACATATAACAATCTTTATAGCCGATGGATAATACAGGTCCCACATATAACAATCTTTATAGCCGATGGATAATACAGGTCCCACATATAACAATCTTTATAGCCGATGGATAATACAGGTCCCACATATAACAATCTTTATAGCCGACGGATAATACAGGTCCTGCATATAACAATCTTTATAGCCGATGGATAATACAGGTCGCACATATAACAATCTTTATAGCCGATGGATAATACAGGTCCCACATATAACAATCTTTATAGCCGATGGATAATACAGGTCCTGCACATATAACAATCTTTATAGCCGATGGATAATACAGGTCCTGCATATAACAATCTTTATAGCCGATGGATAATACAGGTCCTGCATATAACAATCTTTATAGCCGATGGATAATACAGGTCCTGCATATAACAATCTTTATAGCCGATGGATAATACAGGTCCTGCATATAACAATCTTTATAGCCGATGGATAATACAGGTCCCACATATAACAATCTTTATAGCCGACGGATAATACAGGTCCCACATATAACAATCTTTATAGCCGATGGATAATACAGGTCCTGCATATAACAATCTTTATAGCCGATGGATAATACAGGTCCTGCATATAACAATCTTTATAGCCGATGGATAATACAGGTCCTGCATATAACAATCTTTATAGCCGACGGATAATACAGGTCCCACATATAACAATCTTTATAGCCGACGGATAATACAGGTCCTGCATATAACAATCTTTATAGCCGACGGATAATACAGGTCCTGCATATAACAATCTTTATAGCCGACGGATAATACAGGTCCTGCATATAACAATCTTTATAGCCGACGGATAATACAGGTCCAGCATATAACATCTTTATAGCCGACGGATAATACAGGTCCTGCATATAACAATCTTTATAGCCGACGGATAATACAGGTCCCACATATAACAATCTTTATAGCCGACGGATAATACAGGTCCCACATATAACAATCTTTATAGCCGACGGATAATACAGGTCCCACATATAACAATCTTTATAGCCGATGGATAATACAGGTCCTGCATATAACAATCTTTATAGCCGACGGATAATACAGGTCCCACATATAACAATCTTTATAGCCGATGGATAATACAGGTCGCACATATAACAATCTTTATAGCCGATGGATAATACAGGTCCTGCATATAACAATCTTTATAGCCGATGGATAATACAGGTCCCACATATAACAATCTTTATAGCCGATGGATAATACAGGTCCTGCATATAACAATCTTTATAGCCGACGGATAATACAGGTCCCACATATAACAATCTTTATAGCCGATGGATAATACAGGTCCTGCATATAACAATCTTTATAGCCGACGGATAATACAGGTCCCGCATATAACAATCTTTATAGCCGATGGATAATACAGGTCCCACATATAACAATCTTTATAGCCGATGGATAATACAGGTCCTGCATATAACAATCTTTATAGCCGATGGATAATACAGGTCCCGCATATAACAATCTTTATAGCCGATGGATAATACAGGTCCCACATATAACAATCTTTATAGCCGATGGATAATACAGGTCCCACATATAACAATCTTTATAGCCGACGGATAATACAGGTCCCACATATAACAATCTTTATAGCCGATGGATAATACAGGTCCCACATATAACAATCTTTATAGCCGACGGATAATACAGGTCCAGCATATAACAATCTTTATAGCCGATGGATAATACAGGTCGCACATATAACAATCTTTATAGCCGACAGATAATACAGGTCGCACATATAACAATCTTTATAGCCGATGGATAATACAGGTCCTGCATATAACAATCTTTATAGCCGATGGATAATACAGGTCCCACATATAACAATCTTTATAGCCGATGGATAATACAGGTCCCACATATAACAATCTTTATAGCCGATGGATAATACAGGTCCCACATATAACAATCTTTATAGCCGATGGATAATACAGGTCCCGCATATAACAATCTTTATAGCCGATGGATAATACAGGTCCCACATATAACAATCTTTATAGCCGATGGATAATACAGGTCCTGCATATAACAATCTTTATAGCCGATGGATAATACAGGTCCTGCATATAACAATCTTTATAGCCGATGGATAATACAGGTCACATATATAACAATCTTTATAGCCGACGGATAATACAGGTCCTGCATATAACAATCTTTATAGCCGACGGATAATACAGGTCCCGCATATAACAATCTTTATAGCCGATGGATAATACAGGTCCCACATATAACAATCTTTATAGCCGATGGATAATACAGGTCCTGCATATAACAATCTTTATAGCCGATGGATAATACAGGTCCTGCATATAACAATCTTTATAGCCGACGGATAATACAGGTCCCACATATAACAATCTTTATAGCCGATGGATAATACAGGTCCTGCATATAACAATCTTTATAGCCGATGGATAATACAGGTCCTGCATATAACAATCTTTATAGCCGATGGATAATACAGGTCCCACATATAACAATCTTTATAGCCGATGGATAATACAGGTCCCACATATAACAATCTTTATAGCCGACGGATAATACAGGTCCTGCATATAACAATCTTTATAGCCGATGGATAATACAGGTCCCACATATAACAATCTTTATAGCCGACGGATAATACAGGTCCTGCATATAACAATCTTTATAGCCGATGGATAATACAGGTCGCACATATAACAATCTTTATAGCCGACGGATAATACAGGTCGCACATATAACAATCTTTATAGCCGATGGATAATACAGGTCCTGCATATAACAATCTTTATAGCCGATGGATAATACAGGTCCCACATATAACAATCTTTATAGCCGACGGATAATACAGGTCCTGCATATAACAATCTTTATAGCCGATGGATAATACAGGTCCTGCATATAACAATCTTTATAGCCGATGGATAATACAGGTCCCGCATATAACAATCTTTATAGCCGATGGATAATACAGGTCCTGCATATAACAATCTTTATAGCCGATGGATAATACAGGTCCTGCATATAACAATCTTTATAGCCGATGGATAATACAGGTCCTGCATATAACAATCTTTATAGCCGATGGATAATACAGGTCCCACATATAACAATCTTTATAGCCGAGGATAATACAGGTCCCACATATAACAATCTTTATAGCCGATGGATAATACAGGTCCTGCATATAACAATCTTTATAGCCGATGGATAATACAGGTCCTGCATATAACAATCTTTATAGCCGACGGATAATACAGGTCCTGCATATAACAATCTTTATAGCCGACGGATAATACAGGTCCCACATATAACAATCTTTATAGCCGACGGATAATACAGGTCCTGCATATAACAATCTTTATAGCCGACGGATAATACAGGTCCTGCATATAACAATCTTTATAGCCGACGGATAATACAGGTCCTGCATATAACAATCTTTATAGCCGACGGATAATACAGGTCCTGCATATAACAATCTTTATAGCCGACGGATAATACAGGTCCTGCATATAACAATCTTTATAGCCGACGGATAATACAGGTCCCACATATAACAATCTTTATAGCCGACGGATAATACAGGTCCCGCATATAACAATCTTTATAGCCGATGGATAATACAGGTCCTGCATATAACAATCTTTATAGCCGACGGATAATACAGGTCCCACATATAACAATCTTTATAGCCGACGGATAATACAGGTCCTGCATATAACAATCTTTATAGCCGATGGATAATACAGGTCCTGCATATAACAATCTTTATAGCCGATGGATAATACAGGTCCCACATATAACAATCTTTATAGCCGATGGATAATACAGGTCCCGCATATAACAATCTTTATAGCCGATGGATAATACAGGTCCTGCATATAACAATCTTTATAGCCGACGGATAATACAGGTCCTGCATATAACAATCTTTATAGCCGATGGATAATACAGGTCCTGCATATAACAATCTTTATAGCCGATGGATAATACAGGTCCCGCATATAACAATCTTTATAGCCGATGGATAATACAGGTCCTGCATATAACAATCTTTATAGCCGATGGATAATACAGGTCCCACATATAACAATCTTTATAGCCGAGGATAATACAGGTCCCATATAACAATCTTTATAGCCGATGGATAATACAGGTCCTGCATATAACAATCTTTATAGCCGATGGATAATACAGGTCCTGCATATAACAATCTTTATAGCCGACGGATAATACAGGTCCTGCATATAACAATCTTTATAGCCGACGGATAATACAGGTCCCACATATAACAATCTTTATAGCCGACGGATAATACAGGTCCTGCATATAACAATCTTTATAGCCGACGGATAATACAGGTCCTGCATATAACAATCTTTATAGCCGACGGATAATACAGGTCCCGCATATAACAATCTTTATAGCCGATGGATAATACAGGTCCCGCATATAACAATCTTTATAGCCGATGGATAATACAGGTCCCGCATATAACAATCTTTATAGCCGATGGATAATACAGGTCCCGCATATAACAATCTTTATAGCCGATGGATAATACAGGTCCTGCATATAACAATCTTTATAGCCGATGGATAATACAGGTCCCGCATATAACAATCTTTATAGCCGATGGATAATACAGGTCCCGCATATAACAATCTTTATAGCCGATGGATAATACAGGTCCCACATATAACAATCTTTATAGCCGATGGATAATACAGGTCCTGCATATAACAATCTTTATAGCCGATGGATAATACAGGTCCTGCATATAACAATCTTTATAGCCGATGGATAATACAGGTCCCACATATAACAATCTTTATAGCCGACGGATAATACAGGTCCTGCATATAACAATCTTTATAGCCGACGGATAATACAGGTCCCACATATAACAATCTTTATAGCCGATGGATAATACAGGTCGCACATATAACAATCTTTATAGCCGACGGATAATACAGGTCCTGCATATAACAATCTTTATAGCCAACAGATAATACAGGTCCCACATATAACAATCTTTATAGCCGATGGATAATACAGGTCGCACATATAACAATCTTTATAGCCGATGGACAATACAGGTCCAGCATATAACAATCTTTATAGCCGACAGATAATACAGGTCGCACATATAACAATCTTTATAGCTGATGGATAATACAGGTCCCACATATAACAATCTTTATAGCCGACAGATAATACAGGTCGCACATATAACAATCTTTATAGCCGATGGATAATACAGGTCCTGCATATAACAATCTTTATAGCCGACAGATAATACAGGTCGCACACATAACAATCTTTATAGCCAAAAGATAATACAGGTCGCGTATATAACAATCTTTATAGCCGACAGATAATAGAGGTCGCACACATAACAATCTTTATAGCCGACGGACAATACAGGTCCAGCATATAACAATCTTTATAGCCGACAGATAATACAGGTCGCACATATAACAATCTTTATAGCTGATGGACAATACAGGTCCCACATATAACAATCTTTATAGCCGATGGATAATACAGGTCGCACATATAACAATCTTTATAGCCGATGGATAATACAGGTCCCACATATAACAATCTTTATAGCCGACAGATAATACAGGTCGCACATATAACAATCTTTATAGCCGATGGATAATACAGGTCCTGCATATAACAATCTTTATAGCCGACAGATAATACAGGTCGCACACATAACAATCTTTATAGCCGACGGACAATACAGGTCCCACATATAACAATCTTTATAGCCGACAGATAATACAGGTCGCACACATAACAATCTTTATAGCCGATGGATAATACAGGTCCCACATATAACAATCTTTATAGCCGACGGATAATACAGGTCCTGCATATAACAATCTTTATAGCCGACGGATAATACAGGTCCTGCATATAACAATCTTTATAGCCGATGGATAATACAGGTCACGTATATAACAATCTTTATAGCCGACGGATAATACAGGTCCTGCATATAACAATCTTTATAGCCGATGGATAATACAGGTCCTGCATATAACAATCTTTATAGCCGATGGATAATACAGGTCACATATATAACAATCTTTATAGCCGACGGATAATACAGGTCCTGCATATAACAATCTTTATAGCCGACGGATAATACAGGTCCCACATATAACAATCTTTATAGCCGATGGATAATACAGGTCCTGCATATAACAATCTTTATAGCCGATGGATAATACAGGTCCTGCATATAACAATCTTTATAGCCGATGGATAATACAGGTCCTGCATATAACAATCTTTATAGCCGATGGATAATACAGGTCCCGCATATAACAATCTTTATAGCCGATGGATAATACAGGTCCTGCATATAACAATCTTTATAGCCGATGGATAATACAGGTCCTGCATATAACAATCTTTATAGCCGATGGATAATACAGGTCCTGCATATAACAATCTTTATAGCCGATGGATAATACAGGTCCTGCATATAACAATCTTTATAGCCGATGGATAATACAGGTCCTGCATATAACAATCTTTATAGCCGATGGATAATACAGGTCCTGCATATAACAATCTTTATAGCCGATGGATAATACAGGTCACGCATATAACAATCTTTATAGCCGATGGATAATACAGGTCCTGCATATAACAATCTTTATAGCCGATGGATAATACAGGTCCCGCATATAACAATCTTTATAGCCGATGGATAATACAGGTCCCGCATATAACAATCTTTATAGCCGATGGATAATACAGGTCGCACATATAACAATCTTTATAGCCGACGGATAATACAGGTCCTGCATATAACAATCTTTATAGCCGATGGATAATACAGGTCCTGCATATAACAATCTTTATAGCCGATGGATAATACAGGTCGCACATATAACAATCTTTATAGCCGACGGATAATACAGGTCCCGCATATAACAATCTTTATAGCCGATGGATAATACAGGTCGCACATATAACAATCTTTATAGCCGATGGATAATACAGGTCCTGCATATAACAATCTTTATAGCCGATGGATAATACAGGTCCTGCATATAACAATCTTTATAGCCGATGGATAATACAGGTCACGTATATAACAATCTTTATAGCCGATGGATAATACAGGTCCTGCATATAACAATCTTTATAGCCGATGGATAATACAGGTCGCACATATAACAATCTTTATAGCCGATGGATAATACAGGTCCCACATATAACAATCTTTATAGCCGACGGATAATACAGGTCCCGCATATAACAATCTTTATAGCCGATGGATAATACAGGTCCTGCATATAACAATCTTTATAGCCGACGGATAATACAGGTCCTGCATATAACAATCTTTATAGCCGACGGATAATACAGGTCCTGCATATAACAATCTTTATAGCCGATGGATAATACAGGTCCTGCATATAACAATCTTTATAGCCGACGGATAATACAGGTCCCACATATAACAATCTTTATAGCCGATGGATAATACAGGTCCTGCATATAACAATCTTTATAGCCGACGGATAATACAGGTCCTGCATATAACAATCTTTATAGCTGATGGATAATACAGGTCCTGCATATAACAATCTTTATAGCCGACGGATAATACAGGTCCTGCATATAACAATCTTTATAGCCGATGGATAATACAGGTCCTGCATATAACAATCTTTATAGCCGATGGATAATACAGGTCCTGCATATAACAATCTTTATAGCCGACGGATAATACAGGTCGCACATATAACAATCTTTATAGCCGACGGATAATACAGGTCCTGCATATAACAATCTTTATAGCCGACGGATAATACAGGTCCCGCATATAACAATCTTTATAGCTGACGGATAATACAGGTCCTGCATATAACAATCTTTATAGCCGACGGATAATACAGGTCCTGCATATAACAATCTTTATAGCTGACGGATAATACAGGTCCTGCATATAACAATCTTTATAGCTGACGGATAATACAGGTCCTGCATATAACAATCTTTATAGCCGACGGATAATACAGGTCCTGCATATAACAATCTTTATAGCTGACGGATAATACAGGTCCTGCATATAACAATCTTTATAGCTGACAGATAATACAGGTCCCGCATATAACAATCTTTATAGCTGACAGATAATACAGGTCCCGCATATAACAATCTTTATAGCCGACGGATAATACAGGTCGCACACATAACAATCTTTATAGCTGACAGATAATACAGGTCCCGCATATAACAATCTTTATAGCCGACGGATAATACAGGTCGCACATATAACAATCTTCATGCAAGTTTATAAATTTTATTTCACCTTTTTTGAAATTTTGGCGAACAATATCACAAAACAACAAACACTTTATACATCTGTCTATATACATATGTACACAAAGATATAAAACAATTTATATAAACGCTGGTCTAGAAAGCATGCATAACTTATTGAACATGATATATCAAATAGGCCGTAATAGTACAGTGATACTTGAACTTAGAATGATAGTGTGACTATTTCTAATAAAATTATACAGTAATACGATTAATTTAGTGAAGAAATCATTTCCGTGGGTGGACCTTCGTGTTTATTTTCATACTGTATTCAATGTTAAGATAAAAAAACAAATGGTACCTCGGTGACCATAAATATATCTTGTTATGCCTACAAATAATAAAGACCAGTTTAAACTTGCTTACAATTCACTCAGACCCATAAACCTGCATGCAACATAAATAATGTGTAGTTTCACAAGCGTATCACGTCCAATTGCAATAAAAACTTAAGCAGTTTTATAAAATTTTATAAAAACATAATTTTGTCTTGAAAGATCTACAGTAGATTTTGATTTAAACAAAACATGTTTGATCTTTTTCTAACCCTGACCAAACTGCAAACTCATATGGTGTGTGTTTTTACGTTTATTTATCGTCGCTACCGGTTGCCCATATGAGCGACGCCTCCTGAAGAGATTAGTTAATTTTATTAGGGTCAGACGGGGGATCAAACCTGCGATCCCTGGATTACCAGTCCAGCGTGTTACCACTGGACTACAGATCCGTCTGTACTCATATGGTGATATACCGGTACACAGTCATATGGTGATATACCGGTACACAGGTATATGGTGATATACCGGTACACAGGTATATGGTGATATACCGGTACACAGTCATATGGTGATATACCGGTACACAGTCATATGGTGATATACCGGTACACAGTCATACGGTGATATACCGGTACACAGTCATATGGTGATATACCGGTACACAGGTATATGGTGATATACCGGTACACAGTTATATGGTGATATACCGGTACACAGTCATACGGTGATATACCGGTACACAGTCATACGGTGATATACCGGTACACAGTCATATGGTGCTATACCGGTACACAGTCATATGGTGATATACCGGTACACAGTCATATGGTGATATACCGGTACACAGTCATATACCGGTACACAGGTATACGGTGATATACCGGTACACAGTCATACGGTGATATACCGGTACACAGTCATACGGTGATATACCGGTACACAGTCATACGGTGATATACCGGTACACAGTCATATATGGCCATTCATTCTCACACATTTTGCTGTGACGTCACGGCTCATACAGAGGACTCTGTCAATGCGGCATTGACCTCAACCGTAATTTCGCGAGGTCAGTACCGGTAACTCAATATCACAGCATATTGACTAGTCGTGTGATGGGTTGGACCAATCATCTGTGTTTGGTATACACCGGTAATACATGAATATATATTCCATTAGAACAGGGTGATTTACAAAATGCCAAGAAGCTGACGTCAATTACCGATTCCAGGAATAACTGAGAAAACATTACCATAGTAACATTATCTATTCCGAACATTTATGTTATATTTATGTTATATTTCGGGTTTTACGCCTGCATCAGCACCATTTCGGGCTATATCGCCGGCGGGCAGATTACTTAACAACACCTTTCCTGGGCAGGCTCCAGCGGTTAACCAGTACTTGGGTGCACCATCCTCTGCAAGAAACTGCCAACTTTTTCATATAAATGAGACACGGCCTGAGCGGGGCTCGAACCCGTGACCATCAGTGATGATAGGCTACAGTGGTATACAAGTCAGCGACCTTGACCACTCGACCCCGGAGGCGGACTTCTATTCCGAACAAATGTCATATTTTGTTTGGTTTGGGGATTGCATCGGCATCTTAGGTCATATGGCCACTTTGTAGCTTTGCTGGAGGTAGACTCCAGGATAGAATCATGCATTGGTTGGCAACTGACTAGAGCCACCAAGAGACAACGGCTTCCTCATTTCAAAGAATCCAACACATGCATGGCAGCTACCGGTAACAACGAGGGAAAGTTATCATCGGCCAAGGACGCTAACTAAACCGGCAACAACGAGGGAAAGTTATCATCGACCAAGGACGCTAACTAACGACTAAGCAAATGACTGATTGCACGATAAGCTAAGAGGACTATAACAATGATGATATATAGTCGTCTTTGAACGTCATAATAGTTTGTACCATTGAACAAGTCGGAGGCATATTTGTTTGTTTTGCTGCTTATTTCTGTCTGTGAATTGTTCCTAAATTAACCCTTTCAACACCACAGACCTCTATTTATAGGCTTACAAAAAGTGTAGATCCAGATGAGCCGGCTCGTGACGAGCCGTCTCATCAGGATCTGCACTTTTTGCAAGTAGTATTACTAATTTTAGACAAAATTACCCATCTTGATTAATGAACTGGTCCGAATGTAATTTTCTTATTCATTTATTGGTCTAAGAATATCATGGACCAGTCCATGTCAGTTACTTGGTGTTGAAAGAGTTAACAACATCTGCCGAGATAAATCATCATGCCTAATTCACTTGACCATATATTATTATTATTATATTTCGGGTTTTACGCCTGCATCAGCACCATTTCGGGCTATATCGCCGGCGGACAGTTTACCTAACAACACCTTTCCTGGGCATGCTCCAGCGGTTAACCAGTACTTGGGTGCACCAACCTTCGTAAGAAACTGCCAACTTTTTCATATAAATGAGACACGGCCTGAGCGGGGCTCGAACCCGTGACCATCAGTGATGATAGGTTACAGTGGTATACAAGTCAGCGACCTTAACCACTCGACCACGGAGGCGGACTACATGTATACATAATGTACAAAGATAATTCTCAGAACAATAGATACATAACGTACACAGATAATTCTCAGAACAATAGATACATAATGTACACAGATAATTCTCAGAACAATAGATACATAATGTACACAGATAATTCTCAGAACAATAGATACATAATGTACACAGATAATTCTCAGAACAATAAATACATAACGTACAAAGATTATTCTCAGAACAATAGATACATAACGTACAAAGATTATTCTCAGAACAATAGATACATAACGTACAAAGATTATTCTCAGAACAATAGATACATAACGTACAAAGATCTAGCAGAGATCAATGAGATTCTTAGGTTACCAGATAAACAACTGTACGACATTCAACATTAAAACACAACAAAATCATACTTGTTCAACTACTCAACTACTCTCAGCTATTATCAGCTATATCCGCAGTACTTAGAACAAACCTGCAAAACCTATGTTATTACATTATTCTAATATTAGGAAAACAAACTAAAGACATATGATTGGTCAAATATGTGATCAAATCAGATAGTTGGCTGATCAATTTTGGACATGGAATCAAAACCTGTCATCCTGCTGGAAAGTTGTCACCAATTGCATCAATGCCATGCAATAAATATATTAATAAAACGAGAGACCTTGAAATGCTCTGGACTAAATCAATAATAGAAATAAGGGTTAATTTTTAGTATTATAATTGAAATAAGAGGGCCTAAATCATTCAACTGTCACCCACGGCAACACATTGCTAGGTAGAGGGTATTGCAAGGATATGTATTAAAGAAAATTTGTTTAAACTTTATTTATTTTACAACGATTGCGAAGCAAGTTTTAACAACTTATATTAATCACTCTCGTTGGCGCGGATGAAAGCCTAACTGTGGTCATGCGTGTGGGAGGAAACCGGAGTACCCGGAGAATAATCCACCTGTCCGATCTGGCGACCATCGTACCATCTCACATACTTCCCGGTCCAAGGGTCGAACCCAGGTTGCATTGGTGAGAAGCGAGCGCGCTAACCACCGCGCTAATCGGACAACCTATTTGAGTTTTGAAATGTTGCTATTAAGAGAGAGCCTTTGGATGAGCTTAATAGCAAAATTCCAAAACTTGTTTCACAAATCACGAGTGTAAAATCCATTTTATCACATTACCGTATTGGGTGTTGCACAAAATAACGCTGCTACTTTCATTTTGGTGCCGGTCTGAGGATCAAACCACGGTTGCATTGATGAGAAGTGAGCGCGCTAACCACTGCGCTAATCGGACAGACAAAAACTCATTGAAACTTTGCACGCTAGCGGTGAAACTAACAGTCAAATATGTCGTGGAATTTCCTTAGAAGTGCGCTGTAACACAATTCTAATGAAATACAGGACATAGTTCCAGAGTTTTCACATACAAACAAGAAACACAAATCAATAAATTGTTGCCTGCTACGATTATTTGAACTATTTATAGCTCTTATTTAACCCAGCATGCACAGAGTTAATGGGCACCCTTTGAGATGGGCACCCATACTTTTTTAATATATGCGAGTGACTCCTCCATTTCAACAAAATTGGTAGAGGTTTCAATGATACTAAACACCCAATTTTAGAACATTTTCTACCGTTGCTTCACGAGATGAGAAGAAATTTGAATTCAATGAGAGACATTACTGGGTTTTCGATTACCTACCTTGACAGATAAAGTCCAATTTAACCCGAAATATGTATTGGTCCTTTTAGTTGAAAGCCTTTGTTTTTATTGGTGTTCCCTAACCATATGTTAGGTATGATAAATGTGATTCTATCAAAACATGTTAATTAATTTATAATCAATTTCTACAGTAAAGTATCCATTGGATATGCTGTAGGATATCTGTCGAGATTTAGTAATTTAATAATTATAAGATAAAAAACCTAATGAAAACAGATATCATGTGGTGCAAAGGAAACAACGATAAAAACAGAGGAAGACAATTAAGAGGACCAATCTCATGAGTATTCAGGGGCGGTAACTCACTAATGTCTCTTATTGTCGACAGATACCGCATACTCCCTACTTTTGTCAGCTTAGCTAATTGGTTGATGTATGTGAGGGATGATCGAGTGACCCAGATTATTGTTCGACTCCCCTGTGTCTACATTTGAATGTACTTGGTAGGTTGTTGCAAGGTTGCTGCACACCAAATTTGGAAACATTCAACCAGTGGTTTGAAAGGAATTGACAGACACTGGATACCCCCCCCCCAGTCAGGTGAGCTAATAAGGACTGCAATACAGTAAAAATATACAATCTATATGTCATCATATGGTAGGTTGTTGAGTTGTATTAACCCATTCAACACAAAGTAACTAACATGGACTGGTGCACGATATTTTCAGACCAATAAATTAATAAGAAAATTACATTTGGATCAGTTCATTTATCAAAATGGGCAATTTTTGTCTCAAAATAGTAATATTACTGGCAAAAAGTGCAGATCCTGATGAGACGGCTCATCATGAGCCGGCTCATCTGGATCTACACTTTTTGTAAGCCTATTGAGAGGTCTGTGGTGTTGAAAGGGTTAATGCATCCACTATATACAGAATTTTAATCCTGATGAACGAATGAAAATACCAGCATGAAATAGCACCAAGCAATATGAAACGAATCAGTATGCTGTTTTCTTTAGCGTTGCGCCGAAGAGTGTACCACTATTTTACATATTAGATCCGTTTGAGGCTTATATCTTACTTAAAACACACACTTATACAACAAGATCCTACTAATTAAAATTGTTAATTTCGTACATTTACGCATAGTATTTAAAATAATACTCTTGCCTTTTGACAAAGTACAAAGGTATGACGTCACAACAGTGTTTTAACAATAGATATAAATACAATGACATTACAACAACAGCACTGTGCTAAACAACTACGTGAAATGTGTGTTCACTCTCATTACAAATAGAAAACCAGTCTTAGCGCAAAGGAGCAGAAGCCGTAACAAGAACAATGTGAGAAAAACATGCACAGATAATAATAACCAAAGTTCAATCATTAAATGAGTGCTGTTTAGCTTCAATGTCATCGTGTGTTTATAGGCACTGCATCCTGCTAATTGCTAGTTACACTTAACCATTCCTTCATAGAGATTCAGGTACAGCCATTTAACCCTTTCCTTCATAGAGATTTAGGTTAATATACTATTATATCTCCATACAAAAGACAGCCATTTAACCCTTTCCTTCATAGAGATTTATGTTAATATACTATTATATCTCCATACAAACCACAGCCATTTAACCCTTTCCTTCGTAGAGATTTAGGTTACTATACTATTATATTTCCATACAAACGACAGCCATTTAACCCTTTCCTTCATAGAGATTTAGGTTAATATACTATTATATCTCCAAACAAACGACAGCCATTTAACCCTTTCCTTCATAGAGATTTAGGTTAATATACTATTATATCTCCATACAAACGACAGCCATTTAACCCTTTCCTTCATAGAGATTTAGGTTAATATACTATTATATCTCCATACAAACGACAGCCATTTAACCCTTTCCTTCATAGAGATTTAGGTTAATATACTATTATATCTCCATACAAACGACAGCCATTTAACCCTTTCCTTCATAGAGATTTAGGTTAATATACTATTATATCTCCATACAAACGACAGCCATTTAACCCTTTCCTTCATAGAGATTTAGGTTAATATACTATTATATTTCCATACAAACGACAGCCATTTAACCCTTTCCTTCATAGAGATTTAGGTTAATATACTATTATATCTCCATACAAACGACAGCCATTTAACCCTTTCCTTCATAGAGATTTAGGTTAATATACTATTATATATCCATATAAACGACAGCCATTTAACCCATTCCTTCATAGAGATTCAGGTTAATATACTATTATATCACCATACAAACGACAGCCGTTTAACCCTTTCCTTCATAGAGATTTAGGTTACTATACTATTATATCTCCAAACAAACGACAGCCATTTAGCTATCATGCAGTGGATAAGTAGTCGCCATATCTATCCCACATCTATAGATATTACTGGAACTACATGAGATTCTGGCCTTTATTATGAACATTGGTTTGGCTACTACATTGTCAATGTATGTCGTATTGGTAATGTCGTCAAGAGGCGTTTCTATGAGGGAAAGGGTTAATTACCAATGTAATGGAATATTCATGTAAAATGATTTGTAACACAACACATGTTACGTATTGGTTATATACATTACAACACCCAATTCAAATTCTGCTCCGATCGCAACAAAACTAGAAATGTTCCAGCAACACTTTTTTTTCAAATATATAAATATAACAACAAAATGACAAATGTTTATATACATAATGAGACAGATGTGTTCCTACAACAGTCTATTTCATGCTATTATAAATCAGAATGGGTGACAAATAAATATTAAACAAGAAGTTTAACATACACAAGGAAGTATGTTATTTGTTGCCTTAGCCAAAGATCAGAATAATAAACAAACGTCAATTCAAGAGCGTGGCTGACTGTTATATGAAATTCTACTTTCACAATAGATATTTTAAAGATCGCAAAAGCAGTTTATTAATTGAAAGTTAGCGTTCAAATTTTTTCTTCGGAAGAATTTTAATGGCAATCCTATTTATACGTAAAATATGTATTTTTTGATTTTCACGATGAAATGCCCGCTTGAATGCATGTATTATTTAGTGCTAAATTGTACGACAAGCATAGAAAGTAGTCTGTGTCTACAAAGATACTTTGAAAACTGACAAAATAATTTAATCTGGGTTTCTGTGCTTCATGCTGATTAAAGCCTCTGGGATCAATGTACGCAAGATACTAAGACGTACAAGACTAGCGTCATACATGTACATGTAGCATGAGATACTGGATGTACAAGACTAGCGCCATACATGTACATGTAGTATGAGATACTGGACGTACGAGACTAGCGTCATACATGTACATGTAGTATGAGATACTGGACGTACGAGACTAGCGTCATACATGTACATGTAGTACGAGATACTGGACGTACGAGACTAGCGTCATACATGTACATGTAGTATGAGATACTGGACGTACGAGACTAGCGTCATACATGTACATGTAGTACGAGATACTGGATGTACAGGACTAGCGTCATACATGTAGTATGAGATACTGGACGTACAAGACTAGCGTCATACATGTACATGTAGTATGAGATACTGGACGTACGAGACTAGCGTCATACATGTACATGTAGTATGAGATACTGGGCGTACAAGACTAGCGTCATACATGTACATGTAGTATGAGATACTGGACGTACGAGACTAGCGTCATACATGTACATGTAGTATGAGATACTGGACGTACGAGACTAGCGTCATACATGTACATGTAGTATGAGATACTGGACGTACGAGACTAGCGTCATACATGTACATGTAGTATGAGATACTGGACGTACGAGACTAGCGTCATACATGTATATGTAGTACGAGATACTGGACGTACAGGACTAGCATCATACATGTACATGTAGTATGAGATACTGGACGTACGAGACTAGCGTCATACATGTACATGTAGTATGAGATACTGGACGTACAAGACTAGCGTCATACATGTACATGTAGTATGAGATACTGGACGTACGAGACTAGCGTCATACATGTACATGTAGTATGAGATACTGGACGTACGAGACTAGCGTCATACATGTACATGTAGTATGAGATACTGGACGTACAAGACTAGCGTCATACATGTACATGTAGTATGAGATACTGGACATACGAGACTAGCGTCATACATGTAGTATGAGATACTGGACGTACAAGACTAGCGTCATACATGTACATGTAGTATGAGATACTGGACGTACGAGACTAGCGTCATACGTGTAGTATGAGATACTGGACATACGAGACTAGCGTCATACATGTACATGTAGTATGAAATACTGGACGTACGAGACTAGCGTCATACATGTATATGTAGTACGAGATACTGGACGTACAGGACTAGCATCATACATGTAGTATGAGATACTGGACGTACAAGACTAGCGTCATACATGTAGTATGAGATACTGGACGTACGAGACTAGCGTCATACATGTACATGTAGTATGAGATACTGGACGTACGAGACTAGCGTCATACATGTACATGTAGTACGAGATACTGGACGTACGAGACTAGCGTCATACATGTAGTACGAGATACTGGACGTACAAGACTAGCGTCATACATGTACATGTAGTATGAGATACTGGACATACGAGACTAGCGTCATACATGTACATGTAGTATGAGATACTGGACGTACGAGACTAGCGTCATACATGTACATGTAGTATGAGATACTGGACGTACGAGACTAGCGTCATACATGTACATGTAGTATGAGATACTGGACATATGAGACTAGCGTCATACATGTACATGTAGTATGAGATACTGGACGTACGAGACTAGCGTCATACATGTACATGTAGTATGAGATACTGGACGTACAAGACTAGCGTCATACATGTAGTATGAGATACTGGACGTACGAGACTAGCGTCATACATGTACATGTAGTACGAGATACTGGACGTACGAGACTAGCGTCATACATGTAGTATGAGATACTGGACGTACAAGACTAGCGTCATACATGTAGTATGAGATACTGGACGTACGAGACTAGCGTCATACATGTACATGTAGTATGAGATACTGGACGTACAAGACTAGCGTCATACATGTACATGTAGTATAAGCCAAGGTAAATAATAAATCATACAGATTGGGTTTCATGGTATTTCATCACCCTCACTACACAGCATTTTGCTGGTTTGAGCAGACATACAAGAAAGGTGACAATCTGTACAATAAATTCAATATGAAGAGGAATGCTCGTTAGGCGACACCAAATCTTCTCTATTTTTAAATGTCTGCAACATTATAGGGCTTACATTTCTATTAGTTGGAAAAGACAGTATTTATAGATAATGAGATACATTACTGGTTTTTCTATTACCTCCCTTGATGGATAAAGTCAGATTTATCCCTAAATGTATATTGGTCCTTTTAGTTGGAATCCTTTGTTTTTACTGTTGTCGTCTTAAACAGATGTTGTGTTAGGATAAATGTAATTTTACCGAAATAATGTTAATTAAATGAATCAATTTTTACAGTATTGGACATGCTAAAGGATATATGTCAAGATTTAATAATTTCATAATTATAAGACGCGAATATGGATAAGAATGGAAAACATGTGGTGCAAAGGAAACAGCGATAAAAACAGAGGAAACCAATTAAGAGGACCAATATACTATTAGGAGTATTCAGGGGCAGTAACTGACTGGTTTTGTTAGTTCATTTTGGGGATTAAACTCTCTGCTTAGGTCATACCCTGGATGCCCTGCGAGCAGTATTTCAGGCACGGATGGACACCCAAGTAGAACCAACAACCTGCCAGCTGCATAGCTTACTCACATGAAATAATTTGATATCTCCAGTGGGATTCAAACACGGAGGTCCCTATAGATAATTGGTACATGTACAGTCAAACCTGTGTTAGTGGTCACCTCTATTAAGCAGCCAACCTGTATTAAGCAGCCAGTTTCCAGATTCCAAATAGGTTGTTTTGTTATACATTTGACCTCTATTAAGCAGCCACCTGTGCTAAGCAGCCACTTTCTGTGATTCCCTTGGCTGGCTGCTTAAGACAGGTTTGACTGTATGTTTCAGAAGTTTGATCAGATATAAAAACAAGAACGATTGAAACGGTCCAGGGATGCTTGAAACGGTCCAGAGATGCTTGAAACGGTCCAGGGATGCTTGAAACGGTCCAGGGATGCTCGCACGTTATTCTTGGGTTGAAGCTGAATATTATTCACGATGGCAGCTGCAGCTATGATGTCCTCCTCACATTGTGAATCAGTAATATTTCAACAAGCAAGCTTTAATCTACAAGTGATCCGGGGTCGGAGGTTATAAAACTATTCTCATTCTGGATACATTTAAAGGCTTTTGCAAACAACATAGATCCAGATCAGCCGCAGCGTGACGCTGCATGCTGATCAGGATCTATGTTGTTTGCTACATAGCCAAGTGTCTTAGCAAGATCATCTGAATAGCAAACAGCATAGAGCCTGATCAGGCGGCACGTTCCATGGCGGCTGATCTGGCTCTATGTTCTTTGCAAATACGGTTTGAACAGTATCCAGAATGAAATTAGGGCAGATGCTTAACATCACAAACTTCAGAAATTTCGCATCTGAAGCGCACTCTATATAGCCTATGTACAAAATGCCCAATCATTGCATTACAAAGTATACTTACATAAACCAAATGAATCTACAAGAATGCTTCAGATATTCAAATAAGAATGCCACTTGAATGTTTGAACCTGCTGCCGTATTACTAAATGAGATTTTTTGTGTTACCTCACGTGTGACTGATATGCTATATAAAGATTATTTACAAACAACCATGAATTAAGTCAAGATACAGAACATTACTAAATGTCACCATAAATCGGTAACAAAACCTACTACTGTAAGCACAGGTAGCTTATCCGCAGCTTGTATCACTGTACATGAATTCCACACATATATATGCGCTCATAAATATGAACATGTCAACAATAAATATAAACATCTACAGTACACATACAATTGAACCTTTTTTTTTTTGCGATTAACCCTTTCAACACCACAGACCTCTAAATAGGCGTACAAAAAGTGTAGATCCAGATGAGCCGGCTCGTGTTGAGCCGTCTCATCAGGATCTGCACTTTTTGCCAGTAATATTACTATTTTTAGAGAAAAATTACCCATTTTGATTAATGAACTGGTCCAAATGTAATTTTCTTATTAATTTATTGGTCTAAATATATGATGCACCAGTCAGTGTCAGTTACTTGGTGTTGAATGGGTTAAGAAGTAACATGTCATAGTGGAGAGAAATCTAATAGGCTTTTAGCTTTCATTTCAATCCACTTGAACATAATTATTTGTTGTAAATTATGTTATATACTATTGAATAAATATGTTTAAACAAACCTGTGCTAAAAAAACTGCGGAGTTCGAACCCCGCTGGAGCCGTTACGATTGTGCCCTTAGGCTTTCAATCCTAGATGTCAAAATTCTATCATGTGAGGAAATTAGTTGGTTTCATACATTTATTTTAGCTCGATTGCGAAACAAGTTCTTACAACTTATATTAATCACTCTCGCGACCTCATTCCTGATGGAACCCATCACCACAAGGGAAAGAGAAGAGGCAACATGGTATTTAAATGCCTTGCCTAAGGGCACAATCGTAACGGCTACAGCTGGGTGCGCACTCCGGGCACCTGAAGCGAACATGCTACCACTGCACTATCACGACTTCCACCGACTCATGGAGGCGTAGTAAATACCCCTAGATAATGTACTTACTCCTCGGAGTACCCACGAGAAGGGTGTGTATTATCTACCAACCCTGCTGTCAGGTAAATAAATGCTTAACAGTGCATAGAATACAGGAATGGCAGTAACCAAGGTTACCTTAATGTGCCAATCACAATTAAAGTCGCTTTTGCAAACAGCATAGAGCCAGATCAAGTGGCACAGAGCTAAAACATTTGGCAAACAACATAGATCCTGGTGAGACGTGGCGCTATGCCACGGCTGATCTGGAGCTATGTTGTTTGCTCATTCTGTCCAATTTATTCGGCAGTTAACCCTTTCAACACCACAGACCTCTAAATAGGCTTACAAAAAGTGTAGATCCAGATGAGCCGGCTTGTGACGAGCCGTCTCATCAGGATCTGCACTTTTTGCCAGTGATATGACTATTTTTAGACATAATTACCCATTTTGATAAATGAACTTGTCCAAATGTGATTTTCTGATTCATTTATTGGTTTATGAATATCATGGACCAGTCCATGTGAGTTACTTGGTGTTGAATGGGTTAAGGGTTAAACATAGGAAATAGAGCAGCTGAATAACATTGTACCATGGAATATGGTAATATGATAACATTGGACCAGTCTAACAAGCAGATCCCGCAGACTTTTCTATTTCCACTTTATACAAATTTATTTTAGCTCGATTGCGAAACAAGTTCTTTCAACTTATATATTAATCACTCTCGAGACATCATTCCTGATGGAAACCATCGCCATGAAGGAGAGAAGAGGCAATGTGGAATTTAAATACCTTGCCTAAGGGCACAATCGTAACGGCTCCAGCTTTATTTCCACTTCATCAGGGGGGAGGGAATGATCTCATAGTGGAAAATCACGGTGGATTCTCCCCCTCCCCCCGGTAACGGTGAAATATAAAAAATCTGCGGGACGTGTACCGTAACAATTCACAATCAAATCACACAACCTCTCCTCTACACACCATGATATGTCTCTCAGTCACAAACTGACTGAGCTGTGGAAATGTTCAAATATTAATGTTCAAATTTATTGTGAATTTCTCACAATTTAATGCAAATTTTATATCGTCTCAAATGCTTCTAAACTCACAGCAGTCTTACAACAACATTTATTCATATAACACGCATATGTTTGTCTATATAATTATGTATCTGCCATTTTTGTCAAATGAAATGAAATTGCATTTATATAAAATATGTATTTCCAGAATAATATTTCGTAGACATTCATAAATACATGTACTGTACAATGCATATGGATTCTTCTGCATAATTTAGATCAGTCTCTCTGCAAATTGTTTCACCTTGTATGCACCAATACTATGTACATACATGAAATTAATCCTTTCAACACCACAGACCTCTCAATTGGCTTACAAAAAAGTGTAGATTCAGATGAGCCGGCTCGTGACGAGCCGTCTCATCAGGATCTGCACTTTTTTCAGGTAATATAACTATTTTTAGGGAAAAAAATACCCATTTTGATAAATGAACTGATCCAAATGTAATTTTGTTATTAATTTATTGGTCTAAAAATATCATGGACCAGTCCATGTCAGTTACTTGGTGTTGAATGGGTTAATACTGCTTAATGTGAATACAACAATCTGGTTTTACAGTAGGGTTGAAAAATTGACCCTTTTCTACATATCCAGAAATTGTTGTTCATATTAACCCTTGGCCTTACTCTACAACAGAACAGAACAATTACTCATTGTATCTGTATACTGGTCAGAAGCAGGGTTCTCGCTGTCGGCCGTCAAATAAATACTGGTACTAAAGTTTGTGAATTGGCAAAAATATTTGACGCAACTTTTTCTTCTTTTTTTTTTGCACAATATATTTTGTCAAAAACATGGCTTCAAATATCTGTGAACTATATGGCTCTTAGTTGGCTCCAAGTTTTTCAAATTTACTCCAGTTTATTTCGCTTAGCGACATAAATGGCGCAGACAAACATTTAGACTGCGGTAACCCTGAGAAGTAATAGGCACACTGTACTATATACTCAATATCTCTATGGCAACAGATAACGCCTATATGTGGGAAGTGATAACGGTGTTGTATGACATTTGTGTGGAGAAAGGGTTAAAGAAAATGGTATCAATTATCAGTCACATTCCAAAATGCACCAAGCACATGTACTAAAGTAACAAGCACATGTACTAAAGTAACAAGCACATGTACTAAAGTAACAAGCACATGTACTAAAGTAACAAGCACATGTACTAAAGTAACAAGCACATGTACTAAAGTAACAAGCACATGTACTAAAGTAACAAGCACATGTACTAAAGTAACAAGCACATGTACTAAAGTAACAAGCACATGTACTAAAGTAACAAGCACATGTACTAAAGTAACAAGCACATGTACTAAAGTAACAAGCACATGTACTAAAGTAACAAGCACATGTACTAAAGTAACAAGCACATGTACTAAAGTAACAAGCACATGTACTAAAGTAACAAGCACATGTACTAAAGTAACAAGCACATGTACTAAAGTAACAAGCACATGTACTAAAGTAACAAGCACATGTACTAAAGTAACAAGCACAATTTGGAAAACATTTTATAATTTACATAATAACCGTTTGCGTCCAATCTTTCAGGGACACTCAAGTCCTCTTAATTCCAATATTTAATTATTTCAAATCGTATTATTCTCTAAAATTGTTAAATTTTCCAATTCAGGACAAATCGTATTATTCTCTGAAATTGTTAAATTTTCCAATTCAAGACACTCAAGTCCTCTTAATTCCAACATTTATTTATTTCAAATCGTATATTCTCCGAAATTGTTAAATTTTCCAATTAAGTGCAAAAATTGAACTGAATTTTTCCAATAGAGTGGGTACTGGTAGCATTCTCAAAATGAGTGAAAGAAAATCGATGAAATCTATATAATATACGAGAGATTGGGCTGTAAGCCAATACTATCAAAACAAAAAGCATAACGTGTTATCCTGCTGGTATAATCCAAGCCTGTAGTCTCTCACGTCTTCTTGTAGTCTAGCATATTCACTGTAAATGAATCTTATTCACTTTTTTTGCACACGTTTCCATTCATTACCCTTATGCAGAACTCTAATCACTTGCATTGCACTAACAGTACCAAGGTATTCCAAATGTATGAGATTTTTCAATTGGAATGCTCCTGCATTTATCCATAAAGTCCAAGATAATGCACTAAATATACTGTATGCTGCAAATAACTGCTCTATTTTAAGCTGTCCATGACTACTATGAACGAGTTTCTGAATTAACCCATTCAACCCCAAGTAACTGACATGGACTGGTGCATGATATTTTTAGACCAATAAATTAATAAGAAAATTACCTTTGGACCAGTTCATTTATCAAAATGGGTAATTTTATCTAAAAATAGTAATAATTATTACTGACAAAAAGTGCATATCCTGATGAGACGCTCGTCACGAGCCGGCTCATCTGGATGTACACTTTTTGTAAGTCTATTTAGAGGCCTGTAGTGTTGAAAGGATTAAGGTGGGTAGACAAACCATACCCACATGTTTCTTAAACCTCAACTATTTAAGAAGCCATTACATCTTAAAACTAGGGCAGTTATCTGCAAAATTGCTATATACTAGCTAAGCACACAACTCTTTCTACAGTGTGCAGGTGGAGAATCTGTCGGGTTGAGATACTTTGTCTTTTTGTGCTTATCTTTACTGTCTCTATGGATGAAGCTGAGCATCCTGGCACGGGTTTTATTAGTGAGGGCGTATGATTTGAGATGGTTTTTAAGTGTCTGTGGTAATGGTAGCTGTTCTATACCGTAGATAGTGGTACTCGATACAATAGTTCGACATGCAAGCTCTTGAAGACTCAGTGCTGAAAGAATAAGAGCAAGTATTCAGTATATTTACATGTACATCTGTTATGTCGAATTCCGTCGGACCGAACAAAATACTTCAACATAACCGGAGTTTGACATAACAAATTATTATTCAGTATATGTACATGTACAGTTTACATCCGTTATGTCGAATTCCGTCGGACCAAACAAAATACTTCAACATAACCGGAGTTTGACATAACAAATTATTATTCAGTATATATACATGTACAGTTTACATCCGTTATGTCGAATTCCGTCGGACCGAACAAAATACTTCAACATAACCGAAGTTTGACACAGCAAATTATTATTCAGTATATATACATGTACAGTTTACATCTGTTATGTCGAATTCCGTCGGACCGAACAAAATACGTTGACATAACCGAAATTTGATATAAACAGATCCAGTTATATAAAAAATGATAGTGTCTGAAACAGGACTTCGAGATAACCGGAGAATTCGACATAAACGACTTTGACATAACGGATGTAGACTGTACATCGTTTGGTTTAAACATATTTATTTTCCATCATGTACATACTTATTTACAACAAATGAAATAAGGAATTGGACAGAACGCTATACAGCTTACGGTTGTCCTCTACCTAAATAATTTACACAAACATTTCATGGCATGGCTATATACATCGTTTGCAACACAATATAATGAATTGTGTAGAAAACCCAAATAAATAAGTTGTTTTCAATCCATATTTGGGTATTTTTTGTGGCTGTATCAACTTCTCACAGTAAAGACGATATGTTGTATCGAGTTCCATATATAGTGATATATGATGACAAAATAAAAGGTCAACAACAACATACAATCTTTGCTGTGTAGAAATGATATCTAGTCTTTCCTTTCCTTTCTTACAGTATTATGAAATACTCAGTATTTAAAGCGACATTACATCACAAAAAAAGCAAATAAAATGCATTTGTTCACGTATAAATGCATTGCTACTACAAATTCTTCCGAATACAATCGAACACTAACATTGAATCAATAAACAGTGTTTTTGTGGATTGAAAGTATGATTTCATATAATGGTCACCCATGCTCCTGAATTGACGTTTGTTTTGTCATCGGAGTCAATACTAAATGCGAGATAATGTCGCTTACAGATAATTTAATTAAGAATAGTCTACAAATAAATAGCCACAAATGTGAGATATAACAGTAAATCTGTACCATAAATCGTGTTATTCAGGATACACTAGTTGTATTACGCATGGATGTTTACATGATTTTGTTATGTCAACAAACCGCGTATACGACGTTTGTTTAATGGTTGAAATACTCAGTATTTGAGGGAAATATTTGGGGAAAAATTATACCATATAATAGGAAAATACTTCTGTAGAAATTTGTGTTTTCACCGATGTAGTGTCGCTTTAAGCACTTTGATTTTATGACTCACTGTTATATCAATTACGCAGGAATTTTCATTGACCCAAATAAGCCGTGTGATATCAGAGGAAAGGATATGTCTAAGGAGATACATTGTATTCTGGTAAACAAACAATAAAGATATGCACATGGCCTAACTGCACGTAACTATGGTACAATTTATTGTCTTGAAAAATTTACCAGATTTTTTAAGTCTCAGTATATCAGTCTCTCCGAAATAAATTCACCCAGCCAGTCTTGATGGTAAATAAAAGTAAAGTGTTTGTTTATTATAGTGTCACCCCTATTTAAAGGTAGCCATTTCTGACTTATGAGACACCTCTTTTTTTTATGAACATCAGTACTTCCCGAATGCTATACTTGTATGCCAGGCGACATGCTGGTAGGCAATCGGTAACCATTATTTAACTAGTTGGCGGCTCACCAACCGACCATATCAGAACGAACCCCTAACGAGATTCAAACCTTCGACCTCCCGCTCCGTAGGTAAATAAATGGTCAGTCCGATAAAATTCTTGTCACCGTCGGTCCTTCTGTCCCGTAAAAAGAGTCGGCAGCGTTTTCGACAGCCAGTTCCAATTATCACAATGACACATCACGCGTCTAGATCTCGGTGTTATCTACTTCAGAGTGCTTTTACAACACTGTATTATTTGAAATATGGGTACCAGTAGTTTCTGTCATATAATTTCGCGAGCTGATTGAAGTTTTCCAGCAAACTAGATAGATTCAATTATGCACATGTGCAGATGAAATAGCATGTCTACTACTGTCATAATAAAGGAAGAATGTAAAACAAATCGTCTTGACTTCCTTAATTAAATGCGTGTAATCT
Organism: Archivesica marissinica; assembly: GCA_014843695.1. Lineage (NCBI taxonomy): Eukaryota > Metazoa > Mollusca > Bivalvia > Venerida > Vesicomyidae > Archivesica > Archivesica marissinica. The sequence continues at coordinate 20,225,889 of CM026390.1, read as the reverse complement.
GTAGATTTTCGGTAACTGTATTTGTGTTACCATCGGTACAGTCAAATTTCATTTGCTCTGGTAAAAGTTCATGGTTTACAAGACCGATTTCCATATACAGGTAAGTGTAGAAACGTCAATCACTTCGATAAATTGAAATTATTCATATATTATGTTACTCTTTTATGGGACCATTTCAAAGTTATTGTGGTTGAAGACATAAAACAACAATGCTGAAGGCAAAGTCGAAACCATTGATCAGTAAATATTCACTCATGGTCAGCATTTTTTCATTCAATATTGACAATATCGAGGATTTTGACATTATAAATAATTTGAGTGTATTCCATGTTGTAAACTTTATGGCAGTTATTTATATGAACCGACAGACTATATCAATGAATCTATTGCCATATTACCTAACCTCCTTACGTTCAACCAGACAAAACAAGTACAAACCTTTATGGCCACCCCAGCACTTGGTCATACCATTCCTTTTAATGGCAACTCGAGATAGTTCGGCAAATGACTCCGTCACATTGAAGTCACACAACGGGCTCACTTCAAAAAATGCCATCTCGTTTTTCACAGCATAAGCCTCTGCCTCACCCTCGCTGACCTGGCGTTTGTAGGCAAGGTGTAGACGGTTTCCGACTAAGATCTTTGGTACCCCAGGAGCGTGCTAACAGATGAAAATACAAACAATCAAATAATGAAAATACAAACAATAAAATAACAAAAATACAATAAAATAATGAAAATACAAACAATAAAATAATGAAAATACAAACAATAAAATAATGAAAATACAAACAATAAAATAATGAAAATACAAACAATAAAATAATGAAAATACAAACAATAAAATAATGAAAATACAAACAATAAAATAATGAAAATAAAAACAATAAAATAATGTTTTTTGTTAGTTTGTTTTTGGGTTTAAAGTCGGACCAACAGCTTAGGTTATACAGTGACTCTCCAGCTATTATCGGTGGAGGAAGACCCTGGGTGGTGCCCCTCTGAGCAGTATTTCGGGCACGGACGTGTGCCTGGATAGAACCACTGACCTGCAAGCCAGCTGGATAGATACCCCTCCAAGTGGGATTCGAACATACAGCGGTGAGGGTCAACAAAAGTCCCACATATATATTTATACCATAAAGATGACATCTTTGTATACGTATTATTAAAGGACTTCATTCAATTCAAAGGATGTCGCTTGAGGAACAAAATAAACAAGATACAGTCAAACCTGTGTTAGTGGTCACCCATGAATACGTCAAGATACAGATCTCCATTAAGCAGCCAACCTGCATTAAGCAGCCAGTTTCCAGACTCTCAATACCTTGTTTTATTATACAATTGACCTATATTAAGCAGCCACCTGTGCTAAGCAGCCAATATATGCGATTGGCTGCTTAACACAGGTTTGACTATATATAAAGACTATATAATTTCCAAAATATCCAATATAAATTCAAATAAATATTGTACCGTTGTATCCGCAAATTGGTTATCAACAAACGTATGCAAATAATACTTAATGCGCGACACAACAACGGCTGTTTAAACAGCTGTGTTCGATGTTCATTCTGATTGTGGCAAATTGATTCAGAAAAGTCGTACATTCAGTTTGTTATATTGCAAAAAAATCACTGTTTACGTATGATATAGTGTTGCTTTAAGATAAATATTCCATAATGGAACTATTGTAAATGTCATATACCGTGTAGTTATATCCAAACAATATCAGAGTGAGATTATAGCTGGACTGGTAATCCAGGGATCGCAGGTTCGATCCCCCGTCTGACCATAATAAAATTAACAGTCTTTCAGATGGGACGTTAAACCGAGGTCTCGTGTCGGTGCTTTACACCGTGCACGTAAAAGAACCAGAGGAGACTCTGGAATGGGTCTCTGTCTGTATCATTGCACTATCCTCCAAAATCTAAAATGACTAATATCTTCAGGAGGCGTCGCTCATATGGGCAACTGGTAGCAACGATAAATAAATGTAAAACACACTTGAGATTATGTAGAAACAATTAAGTATGTTGTTTCTGTATTATGGATGCATAATCTATCAGCATTACATCTCTCCCACACATTTTATAAACCTTGAATGCTGGCTGGTTATGTGACTGTGATAATTTAGTGGAAGACCATGAAAATTCCCAGGTACTGAAAGTTAGTTATGATGCATGGAACTCTCCACTACACCAAAATGCTGTCATATTGTTTTAAACCAGAAACCGTATGTGGCTACAGTAGGTTACATGTACGTGACATGAAAAACTGTAGAAGCTGCAGGTACTATACTGGAGTTCTAACCTCTTTCAGGGTTCCCGCTGTCGGTCGCCAATGGCACAAATTGCGACAAAAAGCAAATATTGGCGCTAAATTTTGTGAATTGGCAACAATATTTGGCGCAACTTTTTTTTTTTGTCAATTACATGGCTTCAAATATTTGTTTGTGAACTATATGGCTCTTAGTTGGCGCCAAGGTTTTTTTAATTGGCTCCAGTGTTTTTCAATTGGCGACATAAGTGATAAGTGGCACAGACAGGGAACCCTGCTCTTTCCTGAATATATACATTACCTCATCTATCTCCTTTATCCACCGGTCAATGCCATCAAATGACCACTTGTTAGTGATGTCATACACCAGCAATATACCCTGAAACACACATTTGTTACTCTGTGAAACAAACACTGTATGCAGCCAGATACAAATTCATACAATGGCGCATGTTTTGATATACAATATAGGACATGGTTTGTATCAAGTTTCCAACATGTTTAATACAGTTTTTACAGTCCTTTTAATGAATCATGAAGTAAAGGTTTTAAATATGAATCTGATATACAGTCAAACCGGTGCTAAAGGCCACCTCCGAATAAAGGCTGCATATGAAAAACCTGTCTCTAAAGACCACCATTTTCTCTTCCGTCGAGCCATTTTCAATGCATTTTAACGATCTATTGAGAGGCCACCTGCCAACAAAGGCCACTCTTTGACTTTCCCAAGGGTGGCCTTTATAGACAGGTTTGACTGTATATATATATATATGTTTGTTCATTATAGTTTCACCCCTATTTAAAGGGCCAGCCATTTCTGACTTATGAGACACCTCTTTTTATGAACATCAGTACTTCCCGAATCCTATGCTTGTATGCCAGGCGACATGCTGGTATGCAATCGGTAACCATTATTTAACTAGCTAGAGGCTCACAAACCGAAATCCTGACGAGATTCGAACCTTCGACCTCCTTAACTGGACCATGGTGAAGGTATATATATATATAGGATCTTACATGAATGGTTATATCATGCTATATTTGATTAAAGACTTATATTAATCACTCTCGTTGGCGCGGATGAAAGCGTACATGTGGTCATTTGTGTGGGAGGAAACCGGAGTCCCCGGAGAAAACCCACCTGTCTGATCTGGCGACCACTGTACCATCCCACATACTTCCCGGTCCGAGGGTCGAACCCAGGTTGCATTGGTGAGAAGCTGCGCTATTCAGACAACCTATTTGAGTTTTGAAATGTTGCTATTAAGAGAGAGCCTTTGGATGAGCTTAATAGCAAAATTCCAAAACTTGTTTCATAAATCACCACGAGTGTAAAATCCATTTTATCACATTACCGTATTGGGTGTTGCACAAAATAACGCTGCTACATTCATTATGGTGCCAAGTGTCAGTGCAAATTGTCATGATGTCACTACGCAAAGCAGCATTATCTTTACGTCTTAACCTTTTCCCTCATAGAAGCACCTCTTGACGCCATTACCAATACGACATACATTAACCCTTTCCCTCATAGAAGCACCTCTTGACGCCATTACCAATACGACATACATGGACAATGTAGTAGCCACACCAATGTTCATAAACCCTTTCCCTCATAGAAGCACCTCTTGATGCCATTACCAATACGACATACATTAACCCTTTCCCTCATAGAAGCACCTCTTGATGCCATTACCAATACGACATACATTGACAATGTAGTAGCCAAACCAATGTTCATAATGAAGGCCAGAATCTCATGTAGTCCCAGTAATATCTATGGAGGTGGGATAGATATGGCGACTATTTTTTCCACTGCATGATAGCTAAATGGCTGTCCTTTGTGTGGAGATATAATAGTATATTAACCTAAATCTCTATGAAGGAAAGGGTTAAATGGCTGTCGTTTGTATGGAGATATAATAGTATATTAACCTAAATCTCTATGAAGGAAATGGTTAAATGGCTGTTGCTTGTATGGAGATATAATAGTATATTAACCTGAATCCCTATGAAGGAAAGGGTTAAGTGTAACTAGCAATTAGCAGGATGCAGTGCCTATAAACACACGATGACATTGAAGTTAAACAGCACTCATTTAATGATTGAACCTTGGATATTATTATCTGTGCATGTTTTTCTGTGCAAGTCCCAGTAATATCTATGGAGGTGGGATAGATATGGCGACTACTTTTCCACTGCATGATAGCTAAATGGCTGTTGTTTGTATGGAGCTATAATAGTATATTAACCTAAATCTCTATGAAGGAAAGGGTTAAATAACATTATAATTGCGCGACTACTTTTAAATCATGGTTTGTCTTACCATTAACATTATGTACCAATTCAAATAGAAATATGCATACTTTAAAGTTTAATTTACAAATTATAACGATTATTCTCTCAACCAATCAGAATCCTCATCGGTGTTATTACAAGTGTGTACATATAAGAAATTATTAGAGGATAGTATTTTTACAATGAATACAAGCAAAGTTATGTGATAAAATACATTATCCTACGCAAGTATCGTCATAATACATGGGAAAACACGCATATTATATCCTGATGACATCTGCAAAATATTCTAAGCATAATGAGATAGTCTAAGCAAATATTTATTGAATTGTGGTCACAAAATACATGATAAATGTGACAATAAATAACAATAATGTAATCACAACTTATAGTTATATTTATATTTCGGGTTTACGCCTGCATCAGCACCAATTTAGACTATATCGCCGGCAGGCAGTTTACCTAACAACACCTTTCCTGGGCAGGCTCCAGCGGTTAACCAGTACTTGGGTGCACCAACCTCCGTAAGAAACTGCCAACATTTTCATATGAATGAGACACGGCCTGAGCGGGGCTCGAACCCGTGACCATCAGTGATGATAGGTTACAGTGGTATACAAGTCAGCGACCTTAACCACTCGACCACGGAGGCGGACTAAATGTGACAATAATGTAATCACAACTACATGTACCGTCCGCGTGTTACAATGTAAGAACTACAGTACCTGTGCACCCCTCGAGTAGGACCGAAATATTGTACAAAATCTTCCTTGGCCAGAGGTGTCCCTAAAAATCATAAAACATAATAATATAGTAACCTGTATTAGTGGTCACCTCATTAGTACAGTAAACCTGTATTAGTGGTCACCTCCATTAAGTACAGTCAAACCTGTATCAGTGGTCACCTCCATTAAGTACAGTCAAACCTGTATTAGTGGTCACCTCCATTAAGTACAGTCAAACCTGTATCAGTGGTCACCTCCATTAAGTACAGTCAAACCTGTATCAGTGGTCACCTCCATTAAGTACAGTCAAACCTGTATCAGTGGTCACCTCCATTAAGTACAGTCAAACCTGTATCAGTGGTCACCTCCATTAAGTACAGTCAAACCTGTATCAGTGGTCACCTCCATTAAGTACAGTCAAACCTGTATCAGTGGTCACCTCCATTAAGTACAGTCAAACCTGTATCAGTGGTCACCTCCATTAAGTACAGTCAAACCTGTATTAGTGGTCACCTCCATTAAGTACAGTCAAACCTGTATTAGTGGTCACCTCCATTAAGCAGCCAACCTTTATTAATCAGCCAGTTTCGTGCTTCCCAAGTTTTCTTATATATATTTACCCTCTATTAAGCAGCCACATGTGTTAAGCAGCCACTTTTTGTCATTCCCTGGACTGGCTGCTTAACACAGATTTGACTGGACAGATACATATATAATCTAGCTGATGGATCAAGTGTTTTGGTAACTATTAATACACTAATTGTTTTCAACTGATATTTATGGTGCATACATTTACATGACTTTTTTGTGTGTTCAACTTACAAGCATAGCAGCTTGGGGTGGCACCTGATGCCTCGATAACTTGGCAAGGAATAGCTAAAATAATTACTCCTTAGAAAATTGCCAAGTACATCACTCTTTATTTTCACATATTTCCAAACATTTAAATAAAATATGTGAATACATGATATCAATATGTGAATACATGATATCAATATGTGAATACATGATATCAATATGTGAATACATGATATCAATATGTGAATACATGATATCAATATGTGAATACATGATATCATTATGTACACATGACATTATCCTGACACTGGATACATGTAGAGATCATACAACAGCCGACATGTGCTGACAATGGACATTTTAATTGTCCACATTAATTTCTAGAATCTGGGAGTTATACGAGTCAAAATTGGGGAAGATTTCCAACTGTGGACCACTTTCTCTTATATCTCTCTTTCAAATATCTTGTACACTGTTCACTTCTGACAAAATATGAAACTCAATATGGCTCAATTAATGGTCTCGGTGTTCAAAATATATTTATATGACTGACCAGGCAAAATATACCAACGTCTGTTCCCAGGCTAGTAAACCCCCTCTAATGCGGACTTCTTCAGGACCGGACAAAAAGTCTGATTAGCGGGGTTTTATATTTACTATATAATACGTGTATATCTTACTATGATGTAAGTTACAACATATGAACATGAAAATAAAAGAAACATAATTGAACGATTTTATTTAGTAGAGAAACTTAAAACAAATTTGTTACAGTTTAGTGTATCATATGGAGAAGCACAGAGAAAATAAAAAAGGTATCCAACTTAAAGTGGAGTTCCGATGTCCGAATTCTCACTATAAACATCAACAATCTAAGACTATTATTTTTGCTATTTATATGACTTTTGTCCAAAAGATTCTACGGTTGACATTACCCAGCCCTAACTCCTTAAAGCAGCACTATATCGTAATAAAAGATCTTTTTTGGTAAAATATAAATACTAATGTATGTGTGTTTACAAAAATCGAAATAGTCGCGCAGAATCGATAAAAATCCAATAAATATACACTGTCGTATACTTTCGGACTTTCCGAGTCGATCGGTCACGCACTTGTTTACAACCGGAACGCATCGTCCGCACTTGTTTACATTCGGAATACATCGTCCCCATTTGTCCCACGTTGTCTTTTTTAATTAAATTACTTGATATGTTAATTCATACCTCTGTTAGTTAAGTCTTTTAGGGACATGTCTACATCCCCGCGAGGTGTTCAACATTAGAGGAAGATAGATAGTCTTTGATGTTCAAAATATATACGTTGTTTTCTACATCCTCTGTTGTTTCACACATGCGCGCTGTGCGTGTTTATATTTCGTGTGTTGATAAACAAATTCACGTATACGACGGTTTAAATTTATTGGAATTTTATCGTTTCTGAGCGACTTTTACGATTTTTGTAAACACACACACATTAGTATTTACATTTTACCCAAATCATCCTTTATTACGATGTAATGCTGCTTTAAGGAAGCGGGACACAACCTCACAAACATACTGTTACATCATCATGCAATTTTCCAAATATCTTATTTCATACAATATAGTGTTGCTTTAAGGAAGCGGGACACAGCCTCACAAACATACTGTTACATCATCACTCAATTTTCCAAATATCTTATTTCATACAATATAGTGTTGCTTTAAGGAAGCGGGACACAGCCTCAGAAACATACTGTTACATCATCACACAATTTTTCAAATATCTTATTTCATACAATATAGTGTTGCTTTAAGAAATCGGGACACAGCCTCAGAAACATACTGTTACATCATCACACAAGTTTGTATTTTGTTCCTTCATTCCTGACTTACAATGACAAGTATAGTGACAAACTGACCACCATTGTATTTGTTAACTGGCTTACCATAGCATCAGTTTCACTCTCCTACCATCCAGCAATATTGTCGTGGTCTTGTATTCAATGCCTGAAAGAAACAATAAGGACCTGGAGTGTTAGAGAAACAGTATAAACAGTATAGACTACAAAATAGTCAATTTGTATATGATATAGTACTATAAAAACACCTATAACAAGTCAATGTAGTCAGCGTTTATAGACATAGTTATTATGAAAGACTTAGTTTAAACATTGTTTTATTTCAACATATACAAATATATGAAAAACATCATCATTTGTTGGAAATTATGTGACAAGTGTTAAAATCACAAATTATATGTTATATTTCGGGTTTACGCCTGCATCAGCACCATTTTGGGCTATATCGCCGGCGGGCAGTTTACCTAACAACACCTTTCCTGGGCAGGCTCCAGTGGTTAACCAGTACTTGGGTGCACCAATCTCCGTAAGAAACTGCCAACTTTTTCATATAAATGAGACACGGCCTGAGCGGGGCTCGAACCCGTGACCATCAGTGATGATAGGTTACAATGGTATACAAGTCAGCAACCGTAACCACTCGACCACGGAGGTGGACGTTAAAATCACAAATAAATATGAAATAAAACGCATCAGTTAACTGATAAAGTGAGGATCTGTAGCCCAGTGGTAACACGCTGGACTGGTAATCCAGGGATCGCAGGTTCGATCGCCCGTCTGATCCTAATAAAATTAACAGTCTTTCAGATGGGACGTTAAACCGAGGTCTTGTGTCAGTGCTTTACACCGTGCACGTAAAAGAACCAGAGGAGACTCTGGAATGGGTCCCTGGTGTGTATCATTGCACTATCCTCCAACAATCTAAAATAACTGATCTCTTCAGGAGGCGGCATCGCTCATATCGGCAACCGGTAGCGACGATAAATAAATGTAAAAAAACACACACATCAAGTGATGGCACAAACAAATTAGTGTGTTGGAGGATAGTGCACGATACAGACAGAGACCCATTCCAGAGTCTCCTCTGGTTCTTTTAAGTGCACAGTATACAGCACCGACACGAGACCTCAGATTAATGTCCCATCTGAATGACTGTTAATTTTCTTAGGGTCGGATGGGGGATCGAACCTGCGATCCCTGGATTACCAGTCCAGCGTGTTACCACTGGACTACAGAATACAGACACGTCTTACAAATTAGTGATCTGTGAATACAATGTACATGTAACACCATGTAGTATTGCCAATGACTCATTGAGGTGTGACAGTCATCATATAATTAGTATAATGACACTGCACTATAGGATAAGATGGACAATTAATCACAACATGTTCTTTAATGCACATGTAGCACATACAACGTACCCTGAGGGAATTAAACCGAAAATGAGTGAGGCATTTACTGAACAAAATACATGGAAAATAGGTATTATCCTTATGGTTAGAGTTACCGTAGTTTTATGACTGGGAATTGGGCTATGGTTAGAGTTCTACCGTAAATCTGAATGAGGGGGATGATGTCATTCCTGAGATTTTACATGGGGGAATTATGTCAACCTGTGTCTAAAAACATAGGGGTGATTATGTCCGGGGGGAAATAATGTTCTATAGCCAACGACCCCCCACCAATTTTTGTCTCCATTTTATTGTTTTATGCCATTCTCTGTTCTATTTCTGCTTGTAATTTACTCAATGGTCATAGTGTTTCCACCCAGACTGAAAAGGGGTACGGTTGCATGTCGAAAAGGGACGTTTTTCATATTACAGTGTCTTCAACAAGGTCTCATAAGACATATGTTGTACTTTTTCAGGGCCTGCTCTGGCCCTTATATTTGTAGCCAATCTGTGCTTCCCATTAGCCAATTCTGACGCGCGCTACCGGTATGTTTCCCAAAGAGTTTTTATAGTATATTTATTATATTTTAATGTATCTTGCAATTGTACCACTTAAATGCTGTATGCCCATAAACTACAAATGAGGTAAGGGTTACATTTGCAGAGATACATTACTTGACAAGTGTCAACTTTCATTTTCAGAATCATTTTAAAATGCATTCCCAGTGTTAGACAGTTATGTCATGCGAATAAATACATGATTTTACTAATGCTGCATGTCAACTGTGCAAATTTTACACCACATAAGATCTTTTGGGTTCTTTGTGTAAACAAGATTTATCCAATTTTGGGATATTTTACAGATTTTCGCCGTTTTTATCATTTTCGCCAAACTGAGTTTTTATTAGTAAATTTTGCCATATTTTAGCAAATGGCTACTCTGGCACATGCCAGCGTGGGCCCTGTTTTTTACTTGGATGTTTACAAATAATTATTAACCGCAATTCAGATGTGCTCCACATGACAAGTTTGTCGGTTAGTAATCGGGTTGGAAAAAAGACTGTCTTTTTTAATTTTGGACAGGACACATGTCCAAAAGTGTCTTTTATTAAAAAAGGCGTACTTTATTGTCCTTTATTGTCTTTATTTGTCTAATATCATAAGACTATGTGTTTGTGGTAATGCATTTTACAATTTATTATATAATATTAAGGTATTAGGTGTGTGTGTTGTTAATAAACACCAAATGCCATTCTCTTTTACTCATAATATCTTTCATATAAATAATAAGGAAAACAAACAATTGTCATTTATGTGTCACAATCATATATTTATTCAGCACAGGAATATATATTCAACACAGTTTAACACAACTAGATTAATGTAGAAAAAATACTAGCACAGTATAGTCTTTTATCAAGCAGCTGTTACCAAGGTAATCTGTTAGTCACTCATTCAGTAATCCAAATCATCCTTGCCACGAAGCATGCGAAAGCAAAACACTAACTTAGCAGCTCATTTTACACCAAGTCTATTTCTGAGCTTTGAGTGGATCAGACTGAAGGTACTGAAGACACGCTCTATTGAGGCAGATGAGGCAGTGGCTGTATGTAGAGCAATCATAAGGTCAATGAAGGCTGGTGAAAGGCTGGTTCTTTTCAAGGATGTCCACCAGATGACTGGGTGTAGGTTGGTTGCTTTGAACATATAACCTGGATATGGGGTAGCCTGTGCTTCAAAGAGAACAGCACATTCAATGAATTCTTGGTTTCTTTCTGCTAGCCAATCCATAGCCGTGTCACGTTGCTCTTGTGTGAGTTTACTGCCCTTGTAGACCGGATTCGTCATATAGGCTGCAAAATGACTAGGGGTCACAGCTTGAGTAAACCTCTTCTTTATGGCTTGTTTGTGTTGCTCGAGGACAGGGTTATCAAGAAGGGCAATCCAGGTATCACAAGCCTTGGCTAATCCAGTAGAGTTTGACTGAAATATATCGATGGCTTGTGAAATAGGGGAGAGCTGAGCTTTCAGTTCCTTGGCTAGAGTAAACAAATTGTAATCCATAACTCGGCTCACTATGGTTTTGTCAATGTCATCATCGTGATCCTGGCAAATCTCCATATAGAATGGGCGATTTCTGATAAAAGACTCCAAACAGGCATCCTGGCTCTTCCAGCGGACATCACATGGTAATGCAGGTCTGATGCTACCTTCTGTCTGTGCAAGCCATGCAGCAGGTAGATGGTGGTTCCGGAAGTATTTCTGGATCTCCACAATGAATTTGGTGACATTAGTAGGTGTTATATCCTGACCAAGAAGGTTTCCCCAATGAGCGGAACATCCATACACAATTAGTGATGGATCATCTTGAACGAGGGTTTTACGCATTTTATCCATATTGGCAGCATTGTCAGTACACACAGACTTTACCGAACAGCCATAGTCACGTTCAGCTTTAATAATGTTCTCCTTTGCAAGGGATGCACAGTTGGCACCAGTTTTGGGCATGGAGCCAGTGTCTGTTGCATCAATAAAGTATGTCTTGTCATGGGTCTGCACGCAGGTGGCAATGACTGGTTCATTTCTAATGTTGCTCCAGCCATCCTCAACAAGGGTGACAACTTTGCCCTGGAGTTGCTCAGCCATGGTTGTCTGTAGGCCTTCATGCACTTTGTCGAGGTACTTGTCTGCTAGTTGTTTTCTATTCGGTGGGACATAGCCAGGGCGAGCTACTCTCATGAAACTGAGGAAAAGAGGATGTTCAATCACTGTAAATGGAATGTTGCACCCAAAGAACAGTTTGGCTAATTCCATATGTAGTAGCTCTGTTGTAGCTTGATCTGTCTTAGTAATGTGGTTATCAATGTGAGGACAGGCAAGGACAGGCACTGGGTCTGGAAGTTGATTCTCTTGAGCATGTTGATTGGCAGGGGTAGTTAACTTGCAACACTTTTCAAAGTGTTTCTTCATTCTGAGGGGTTTGCCAACTAACTGATATTCACATTTGGTACATCTGGCATACAAATGTTGTCCAACAAGGACTTCTTGAAAGTGCCCCCAAATAGGATCTCTAGGCCTGCCAGGCATTGTGGAGATATTATGTGAATGTGATATGACAGAATAACATTCAGTAAATGATATCCTTTTCACACAGCCCTAAACTTTTATAGGCTGGGTATGTTTAGACAGTCAATCACAGTCATTTGAAGTTTTCACACATACGCTGTGGGTATAATAGGTCTTGTGACAACAAAGAAATTGACCTTAAATATGAGTCAATCGCAGTCATTTGAAGTTTTCACACATACACTGTGGGTATAATAGGTCTTGTGACAACAAAGAAATTGACCTTAAATATGAGTCAATCACAGTCATTTGAAGTTTTCACACATACACTGTGGGTATAATAGGTCCTGTGACAACAAAGAAATTGACCTTAAATATGAGTCAATCACAGTCATTTGAAGTTTTCACACATACACTGTGGGTATAATAGGTCCTGTGACAACAAAGACAATGGTGAATTATATGTGTGAATGTAATCCCATATAACCCCTCCATATACAAAGAATCAATTTTGCTACAGAAACATATAAACTACTATGTTTATACTAGGATATGATTTAGTAAATACATTTTGCCAAAAATTCATTTTGGACAATTTGGTGTCTTTTATTAATTCTAGACAGGACACTTTTGGACTGTCCAAAACCCCTGTCCAAAATGCAATTGTCCAAAATGTGCCAA
>CM026390.1:20065235-20211807 GCA_014843695.1 Archivesica marissinica | reverse complement strand
CAACAAGGACTTCTTGAAAGTGCCCCCAAATAGGATCTCTAGGCCTGCCAGGCATTGTGGAGATATTATGTGATATGACAGAATAACATTCAGTAAATGATATCCTTTTCACACAGCCCTAAACTTTTATAGGCTGGGTATGTTTAGACAGTCAATCACAGTCATTTGAAGTTTTCACACATACACTGTGGGTATAATAGGTCCTGTGACAACAAAGAAATTGACCTTAAATATGAGTCAATCACAGTCATTTGAAGTTTTCACACATACACTGTGGGTATAATAGGTCCTGTGACAACAAAGAAATTGACCTTAAATATGAGTCAATCACAGTCATTTGAAGTTTTCACACATACACTGTGGGTATAATAGGTCCTGTGACAACAAAGAAATTGACCTTAAATATGAGTCAATCACAGTCATTTGAAGTTTTCACACATACACTGTGGGTATAATAGGTCCTGTGACAACAAAGACAATGGTGAATTATATGTGTGAATGTAATCCCATATAACCCCTCCATATACAAAGAATCAATTTTGCTACAGAAACATATAAACTACTATGTTTATACTAGGATATGATTTAGTAAATACATTTTGCCAAAAATTCATTTAGGACACTTTTGGACAATTTGGTGTCTTTTATTAATTCTAGACAGGACACTTTTGGACTGTCCAAAACCCCTGTCCAAAATGCAATTGTCCAAAATGTGCCAACCCTGTTAGTAATATTAAAGAACTCTGAACAGGGTCTACTAGTATTAAAAAATAATTGCATTGCAAAATAGAAATGAATTATCTGCAATTATCACGGGTTTGAATCATGCTTAGAGTGCGAATCGGTATTGTCAATAACATTTGATTTAAAATGTACACATGACAATGAAAGTGTTTTACGAGGGAAATTTCTAAAGCAAAATGTAAGACACAAAACAACAATGCTTTTACGTTTATTTAACCATTTCCTACATAGAAGCACCTCTCGATTACATTACCAATATGACATACATTGATAATGTAGTAGCCAAACCAATGTTCATAATAAAGGCCAGAATCTCATGTAGTCCCAGTAATATCTATGGAGGTGGGATAGATGTGATGACTACTTATCCACTGCATGGTAGCTAAATGGCTGTCGTTTATATGGAGATATAACAGTATATTAACCTAAATCTCTATGAAGGAAAGGGTTAAATAGAAATTTGCAAATTTCTGACAGGTGTAGAGGAAAAATAGTCCCCAATGGTATGTGCCACCCACATGCTCTTGTGGTAATGAAACAAATTAGAGGTAACGGTGGCGAGTTCTAACAACTTACATCAATCACTCTCGTTGACGCGGATGAAAGCGTATATGTGGTCATTTGTGTGGGAGGAAACCGGAGTCCCCGGTCCCTGTCCGATCTGGCGACAACCGTACCATCTCACATACTTCTCGGTCCGAGGATCGAACATGGCTTGCATTGGTGAGAAGCGAGCATGCTAACCACTGCGCTAATCAGAAAACATGTCTAGGTCCCTCGTAAGGGGTTTGAACAAACATATATACAGTCACGTCCAAGTCTGCCAACTTTTGTTGGCAGTATGGACTTGTACTCCTATCACTGCCTAAGCACTTTTAACTATAGCTTTGTAGATCCTCTTATCTTCTTAACTTGAGATGATAAGGTGGTCGCCAGATCGGACAGGTGGGCTTTCTCAGGGTACTCTGGTTTCCTCCCACACGAATGACAACATTTACGCTTTCATCCGCGCCAACGAGTGATTAATATAAGTTGCTAGAACTTGCTTCGCAATCGTTGTAAAATAAAGTTTAAACTTTAGCCAGGCCGATGTTCTACCCATGCCGAAATACACTACATATGCTTGTATATAACCTATGGTGTGGCGTCCAATGGTAGAGCGTCTGATTTGGAATCAAACGGTCCGGGTTTGATACTCAGTGAGGCCACGTATGTAGTGTCATTGAGCAAGGCACCTCACACACATTGCTTAGTACTGGTTAACCGCTATGGTCGGCTAAGCATGCCCAGGAAAACATGCCTAGGTCCCCGCAAGGGGTTTGACATTAATGGAACATACATACATGAATAACCTACCACAATTTGAAGCACTGTACGGAGATTCCAGTGATCCATTGTCCATACCACCCAACAATTCATCCTTGCCCACATCACTGTCTCCTACAAGAAGGAACTTCAACAGACAGTCATAAGGCTTGGGCGAACCAGGCACAGGGGATCTTGGCTCAGTGTGCAAAGACATGAGCCCCCCACAAAAATAGTGTCACTGCAAAATTATGGATACAATTTCATGATCAGCAAGCAAATTGTTTATTCAGTATTGTATTTCATTTCGGACGATTCACAAGTGAACCCCTCTATATGCATCTTGGTACTCGCAAAAATCATTGTCAATATATAATACAAAACCATAAAGAATCGTAGACCCTAAAAATAATGCTTTATTTTGCTGTCAAAAATATCCCATATATTATTGAAATGCGCATGCGTTGAAATTGCTTCCGGGGACATGTTTAAATTGCGGCCATGCCAAAAGCAGCTGCGGCTATTTAAACGCACAGTACCTCCTCCACCCACCCCACCCCGGTCATTATTTGATGTCACTGATGGTCACGGGCTCGAGCACTGATGGTCACGGGTTCGAACCCCTCTCAGACCGTGGTGTCTATTTATATGAAAAAGTTGGTAATTTCTTACGGAGGTTGGTGCACCAAGTACTGGTTAACTGCTGGAGCCTGTCCTATGTAAACTGCCCGTCGCTCAAATGAGCAACAGTTAGCGACGTTAAATAAACTTAAATACCCCCCGGTCATTATTTCATGCCTGAAAATGACACCTAATACATGTTGCTCTCCGTTCTTTGTTCGGTAATGACGCCCTTGCACAATCACAGTCCTGAAGGAAGACAATACTCGTATATTCCATCCACTTAGTTCACATAAGATAAGATCAATTTTATTTTGAGTTGGCAAGACATATCACAAATAACATAATATAACCGACTATATAACAACATGAGTAAAACAGCTATGGGAAATAAAATATTGAATTAAATTAGACACTCTATGCTAAAAAATGAACATGGTTATTTGGTCGAACAGTAAAATTAGACATAAGATGAACAATATAAGAATAAGACAACAGCCATGCAGGCAACTAAGATGATTTATAAAAGAAAATTAAAAATGCAATCTAACCTATAGCTGAAATGAAATCCATGCTGATCCTTCACTGTGCGACCCATTACCTGGTATAGCAGACAACACACTTTACAATCATTTCCATTCCAAGAGAAAATCAAGTTCTTGAAATGACTGAAGCTAGTTGTAGCCCTGAAGTCATCACATAAACTATTTCGTGGCATTGAGACATTATCTGATGAGGAAAACACCACTCTATGTCTGGAATGCCACCCCATATTAATAGTACATCACTATGTTAATGATATCTGGATATCTATAATATGGTAAGAAGTCTTTTAGGTATGCTGCTGCCAAATTATGGAACTCATTACCAGATGATTTTAGAAAATCCTCCTCTTTTGGACAATTCCGATCACAGATCAATACTTGGCATGGAGAAAAATGCTCCTGCTCATCTTGTAATATAACATGCATGTAGGTTAAATAGTTTCTTCTTTTTCTCAGACCATTAATTCACCCTGTGAGGAAGTTGCTGATCAGTTCCTCCCATATTGGCATTTAGGGAGATATTCTCATTTAACCATGTTTTACTTGTCACACGTTTGTGTTCCTTTTTATTCTCAGTATTTAATCCTTTTTTCTTTTATGGCAGTTCTTAGACTATATATGGGTCCAGATCAGCAGCTTCCACACAGCTTAATATGTATGTTCAAGTCTAATAATACATTTTCAAGGTGTACTGATTAACATGTGATAGTTTTTTCTTTGTATTATGTATAAGTCGGTGATAAAAGCTCTTTCGTGCTTATGTTATGTTGTTATGTTGCTCGACTTTGTAAATAACATTTACTTGACTTGATCTGGGTCTTGGGTTCTGGTCATGGAATGTTGGGGCTGAACAGTGGGTGGAAGTGTGGGTTGCATTATTGCTTTAGCTTAAGTTATGACTTTTTGATTAATTTCCTTTCTTTTCTTGCCATAATCGATCATTTTGTTTATTATTGCTAATCTTGTTAAAACGTATGGCTCAAGCCATTTGTACTTTACATATGATCAATGCAATACATTATTATTAAACGAACACAATCACAAACTGGTAATTCTCTATCTATATGAAACGTTGTCACTCACTGATTAATCCGTCCGTGTCAGGGCACGATTCAAAATTGGGAGTCAAACTTCTTATAGGGGGTATTAATTTTACAGAAGGATGTTATTATTTTCCGGTATTAAATATTGACCGTGGATCTATTTCTGAGGAAGTAAAAAATTCATTACGTCCGTTGCGATGTGAGTTCGATTCCCTGTCTCAGCATACTAATAGTATCTATTCTTCAGTGGTCAAGTGGTAGAGAGAGTCGAATTTGGAATCGTGTGTTCGGTGAAACATGTATGTTGTGTCCTTGAGCAAGGCACCTAGCTCACATGCATAGTACTGGGTAACCACTATGGTCGGCTAAACATAGCAACATGCCTAGGTAAACATGCCTAAACAACCATTGAACAAGTGATACATAACGCACGAAATTGGGCCTGTCTCACAAGCATAGAGCCAGATCAGTCTACATAAAACGTGTCAGGTATTTTAACTCTATTATTTACATGTATATAGCAAATAGTGTAGAGCCTGATCAGACGGAATGTTTACTATCTGATCTGGCTCTGGTTAGTCTGTTTGCAAAGGCGATTTTGATTGACATATGGCGCCGAAATGGATATCCATTAGTAAAATTTGTTATATCTTAATTTACATAAATTGGCCACGATCGAAGCACATGTTGACGCAGAATAAGCTGACCACCACAGTGGTACTGGAGCGATATAGCCCAGATGCAGTCATCGAGAGCTTATTACAATGACTATGTAAATAAGCTTTCAGCTTTCGCCGCAATCGATGTAAAATAACTAAGATTACAATTTTAAAATGTAACTTCACAATAATATTATTTCAAATGTAATGCTAGCATGCTAGACAGGATATCTAGCGGTGGTGGCCAAATTGTGACTGTCATATGTTCTTTAGCTCTATGTGGTTTATACAATGTATTACTTCAATATATGGCTATACTAATGTTATTGCATTTGCTCTCTCCAGCACGGAGTGGCATCATATCACAGTGTGTGTGTTTTACGTTTATTTATCGTCGCTACCGGTTGCCAATATGAGCGACGCCTCCTGAAAAGATTAGTCATTTTTTTATTTTTGGAGGATAGTGCATGATACAGGCAGAGACCCATTCCAGAGTCTCCTCTGGTTCTTTTACGGGCACGGTGTAAAGCACCGACACGAGACCTCGGTTTAACGTCCCATCTGAAAGACTGTTAATTTTATTATGGTCAGACGGGGGATCGAACCTGCGATCCCTGGATTACCAGTCCAGCGAGTTACCACTGGGCTACAGATCCGTCTGTATTCATATTTCATGTTACACAGATATATACCCGCTGTGGAAGTACAGTCCTGAGCATCATTCAACATCTTCGTCAAACCAAGAATGTCCATTGTTACACATGATGCTCAAATGGTGACGACTGGTACATTTTGTATACTATCCCGACAGATAGTTTATACAAATGTATTTTAGCTCGATTGCGAACGAAGTTCTTGCAACTTATATTAATCACTCTCGAGACCTCATTCATCATAGAATCCATCGCCACGAGGGAGAGAAGAGGCAATGTGGAATTTAAATGCCTTACCTAAGGGCACAATCGTAACGGCTCCAGCGGGGCTCGAACTCCGGACCGTTCGCACCTGAAGCGAGCGCGCATCCACTGCGCTATCACGACTTCCACATTCCCGACAGATGCTGACACTATGACAGTTAATGGTAACACTGTGGAAATAGTCTTTGTCCAAACAGCTATCCAGAAGCTACATATACATGTATGCACTTAGCTAGTAAAATAATCAAATGTTTTGGTGGCACACAATGTTAGACGATTTGATTTCCCGGTTCTGATTTCAGCAATTATGTGTTTGTCAACAACAGAGAGAATCTACACGTGTGTTGGTGGATTTGTTGATTCACTTCATGTGTTAAAGAAATTGTTTCCAGGTCAATCACGTAAGCAGGAGGATCTTGTTCAATCATTTCTGAGTTTCAGGTACAATGCGCACACGGCTATAGCCAATGGATAACTCCCGACTTGTTCATTCGTCACTCATTAAGCTTCTTGCATACAGTGTGTGTTTTACATTTATTTATCGTCGCTACCAGTTGCGCATACTCATGAGTGACGCCTCCTGAAGAGATTAGTCATTCTAGATGTTTGGAGGATAGCGCAATGATACAAACAGAGACACATTCCAGAGTCTCCTCTGATTCTTTTACGTGCACGGTGTACAGCACCGACACGAGACCTCGGTGTAAAGGCCCAGACTGTTAATATTCTTAGGGTCAGACGGGGGGGGGGGTCGGACCTGCGATGCCTGGATTACAAGTCCAGCGTGTTACCACTGAACTACAATTTCGCTGTAGCTGTCTATAATGGCACCCAGTGTAACAAAGAAAAAGACAAAACATGGATCCATTGGTGCCTAGTGGAATATGTAAACGACCTACTGCGGAACGTATTGCTGGACCATGTCTATGTCTAGGTAATCTAGGAACTATTCTTAAATGGGCTGGAGAGGATGGCCCGAGATATATATTTACAATGAAAAACAGTGCTGTTTTACCAATCAGAAAAATATGTTGGACGAAGTTTGTGAAATAAATAATTAGTGCCAAATAATAGCTATTTTTAGTGTGATCATTCAGAATGAATATTGACATTCTTGGCTTGAAAATAGTATTTTACATGAAATATACATTGAAACTTTCTTTTATATATATATATGTATGTTGCTTAGAAACACATATAGATAAGAGATGTTTGGCAGTATTGATACACCATATATAGACACACTTTGTATTTGTGCGGCAACAAGTGTTGCTTTTTACACCCGATGTATTTGTGATCTATAAGTATGGTGAACATACATTTTTAGACCTTATTATTATTAATGTTTTGTATATGCATGCATATTTGTATATGTAATACATTAATACGTACATAATTGAGAAATGTTGAACATCGATTTAACCCTTTCCTTCATAGAGATTTAGGTTAATATACTGTTATATCTCCATACAAACGACAGCCATTTAGCTATCATGCAGTGGATAAGTAGTCGCCAATATCTATCCCACCTCCATAGATATTACTGGGACTACATGAGATTCTGGCCATTATTATGAACATTGGTTTGGTTACTACATTGTCAATGTATGTCGTATTGGTAAAGGAGTCAAGAGGTGCTTCTATGAGGGAAAGGGTTAAATAATGTTAAGTTCCCTTTTGGGGGGTTTTCTCCGACTAAAGCGAATTTCCGAAAGGGTGAACAAAATCTCAATCAATTTTTTAGTCAGTGAACGTTTCTAAAAAGTGGCATACGAGTCCGTGAAACAATGTAGATAATGAACATAATAGGCTTGTGGACGTCTTAAATATTGACCATTAGGAATCCACTAACGTATATTTCTTACTACATGTATTTACAGTGTCTCAATTGTATTTACTATGATCAAGTTGTCCCAATGACCTGGGTTTTTTTGGTCATGAATAGCAAATTATGGAAATGAATCCAATATCCATCGTTATGCAACTTTGAAACATAGTTGATTTGACGACACCTACCACTGAAACTAACTGTATGTATCTTCCTTTAATGTCAAACCCCTCGCGGGGAATTAGACATGTTTTCCTGGGCAGGCTCAGCCGACCTAAGCGATTAACCAGTACTAAGCAATGTGTGTGAGGTGCCTTGCTCAATGACACTACATACGTGGCCTGACCGAGTATCGAACCCGGGACCGTTCGATTCCAAATCGGACGCTCTACCACTGGACCACGGACGCCACGCCACTGGCATACTGCGACCAAACCCCTGTTCTATCGATGGCGTAGTGGTAAATTTTGATATTGCTAGACGAGGTCGCCGTAGCGGTGCATGTTCGAAACCTGACCTGTGCTTGGATACATGTAGAGAACATTAAAACAGCGCTTGGCGTGCAGTGTGACGACTGTACTCGCGTTTTCTGTAGCCTAATACACCATGCAGTCGGATGTATTGTCAGATAATTTGACAGGCTTTTTCATTTTCTTTACCTCAACCAGGAAGTTATGTTTTCACCCCGTTTTGTTCGTTACCTAGTTATGTTTTCATCCTGCTGTTCGTTACCTCCACCAGGAAGCTGTTTCACACTGTTGTTCGTTACCTCCACCATGAAGCTGTTTCACCCTGCTGTTCGCTACCTCCACCATGAAGCTATGTTTTCACCCTGTTGTTCGTTACCTCCACCATGAAGCTATGTTTTCACCCTGTTGTTCGTTACCTCCACCATGAAGCTATGTTTTCACCCTGTTGTTCGTTACCTCCACCAGGAAGCTATGTTCTCACCCTGTTGTTCGTTACCTAGTTATGTTTTCATCCTGCTGTTCGTTACATCCACCATGAAGCTGTTTCACCCTGTTGTTCATTACATCCACCAGGAAGTTATGTTTTCATCGTATTGTTCGTTACCTCCACCAGGAAGCTGTTTCACCTTGTTGTTCGTTACCTAGTTATGTTTTCTACCTGCTGTTCGTTACCTCCACCATGAAGCTGTTTCACCCTGTTGTTCGTTACCTAGTTATGTTTTCTACCTGCTGTTCGTTACCTCCACCAGGAAGCTGTTTCACCCTGTTGTTCGTTACCTAATTATGTTTTCTACCTGCTGTTCATTACCTCCACCAGGAAGCTGTTTCACCCTGTTGTTCGTTACCTCCAACAGAAAGCTGTTTCACCCTGTTGTTCGTTACCTAGTTATGTTTTCTACCTGCTGTTCGTTACCTCCACCATGAAGCTATGTTCTCACCCTGTTGTTCGTTACATCCACCAGGAAGTTATGTTTTCACCCTGTTGTTTGTTACATCCACCATGAAGCTATGTTCTCACCCTGTTGTTCGCTACATCCACCATGAAGCTATGTTCTCACCCTGTTGTTCGTTACATCCACCATGAAGTTATGTTTTCACCCTGTTGTTCGTTACATCCACCATGAAGCTATGTTCTCACCCTGTTGTTCGTTACATCCACCATGAAGCTATGTTCTCACCCTGTTGTTCGTTACATCCACCATGAAGCTATGTTCTCACCCTGTTGTTCGTTACATCCACCATGAAGCTATGTTCTCACCCTGTTGTTCGTTACATCCACCATGAAGCTATGTTTTCACCCTGTTGTTCGTTACATCCACCATGAAGCTATGTTCTCACCCTGTTGTTCGTTACATCCACCATGAAGCTATGTTCTCACCCTGTTGTTCGTTACATCCACCATGAAGCTATGTTCTCACCCTGTTGTTCGTTACATCCACCATGAAGCTATGTTTTCACCCTGTTGTTCGTTACATCCACCATGAAGCTATGTTCTCACCCTGTTGTTCGTTACATCCACCATGAAGCTATGTTCTCACCCTGTTGTTCGTTACATCCACCATGAAGTTATGTTTTCACCCTGTTGTTCGTTACATCCACCATGAAGCTATGTTCTCACCCTGTTGTTCGTTACATCCACCATGAAGCTATGTTCTCACCCTGTTGTTCGTTACATCCACCATGAAGCTATGTTCTCACCCTGTTGTTCGTTACATCCACCATGAAGCTATGTTCTCACCCTGTTGTTCGTTACATCCACCATGAAGCTATGTTCTCACCCTGTTGTTCGTTACATCCACCATGAAGCTATGTTCTCACCCTGTTGTTCGTTACATCCACCATGAAGCTATGTTCTCACCCTGTTGTTCGTTACATCCACCATGAAGTTATGTTTTCACCCTGTTGTTCGTTACATCCACCATGAAGCTATGTTCTCACCCTGTTGTTCGTTACATCCACCATGAAGCTATGTTCTCACCCTGTTGTTCGTTACATCCACCATGAAGCTATGTTCTCACCCTGTTGTTCGTTACATCCACCATGAAGCTATGTTCTCACCCTGTTGTTCGTTACATCCACCATGAAGCTATGTTCTCACCCTGTTGTTCGTTACATCCACCATGAAGCTATGTTCTCACCCTGTTGTTCGTTACATCCACCATGAAGCTATGTTCTCACCCTGTTGTTCGTTACATCCACCATGAAGTTATGTTCTCACCCTGTTGTTCGTTACATCCACCATGAAGCTATGTTTTCACCCTGTTGTTCGTTACATCCACCATGAAGCTATGTTCTCACCCTGTTGTTCGTTACATCCACCATGAAGCTATGTTCTCACCCTGTTGTTCGTTACATCCACCATGAAGCTATGTTCTCACCCTGTTGTTCGTTACATCCACCATGAAGCTATGTTTTCACCCTGTTGTTCGTTACATCCACCATGAAGCTATGTTCTCACCCTGTTGTTCGTTACATCCACCATGAAGCTATGTTCTCACCCTGTTGTTCGTTACATCCACCATGAAGCTATGTTCTCACCCTGTTGTTCGTTACATCCACCATGAAGCTATGTTCTCACCCTGTTGTTCGTTACATCCACCATGAAGCTATGTTCTCACCCTGTTGTTCGTTACATCCACCATGAAGCTATGTTCTCACCCTGTTGTTCGTTACATCCACCATGAAGCTATGTTCTCACCCTGTTGTTCGTTACATCCACCATGAAGCTATGTTCTCACCCTGTTGTTCGTTACATCCACCATGAAGTTATGTTTTCACCCTGTTGTTCGTTACATCCACCATGAAGCTATGTTCTCACCCTGTTGTTCGTTACATCCACCATGAAGCTATGTTCTCACCCTGTTGTTCGTTACATCCACCATGAAGCTATGTTCTCACCCTGTTGTTACGTTACCTCCACCAGGAACTTATGTTGCCATCCAGGTTTGTTTGTCTGTTTCAGAAGGATTAAAAATGGATCGCAGCGTGGTGGAGTTATGCATGCGCTCTACCGACTGCCCTCTTGCTTTGGGGATTCAAGTCGCACAGATGGCTTGGACCATTAACAGCGGTATTACAGCTTATAGGTGGTGCACGAGACCCAGGGTGCTCCCATGGATAGTATCACACAGATGGCACCCGGGTAGAACCCAAGCCTTCGGCATAGCTTCCACACATAAATTAATTTGACACCTCTTGTGAGATTCGAACCAAGAAAGGTTAGGGACAATTGAATTGATGTCGACGACATTCATATATCTGTTGAGCAAAATATTGAGTAAAGACCATCTTTCAATCTCGTCGGGTTACTGTAAACGTAGACATATTAGCGCGTAAAATATTTAGCGCTCTATGGCATTTTTGTAAATATATTAGCGGAAACATGAATTTGCATATCTCGCGTATTTTTTTTACCGAAAAATGGCGGAAATAACCGGACAAAACTGGAAATAATCAATTTCACATGACAGTATTGTATTTTGAATTATCATGGCACACGCTAACAATATAAAGACAGTTTTAAACAGGGCTAGTTCCCTTTTCCAACATATATATTTATCACAATGATCTTTGGATACATTAATCTCAATAATAACGAGATATAAACGTAAAATGCAAGAATGCCCCCTTACAATAATAGGAGCAAAACATATCATATCATATTATTACAATATAAACAAAAAGACTGCAGTTGTTAATAATAATATAGATAACCTTAGAAGAATATGGGAATCTATAAACGTATTTATGCCAGAGCTGTGTTGAAATATTGATGTATTTGATTTTTTATTTTACCAAACTGTACAACTTTGGTCGATATTAAAAGCATTACCTCATGTATGTAAACGCATCTAAGTTAGAAATATTGAGAAGCAAAATATACAAGTTTATCTATATACGCACGGACAACGATAATACAGGCGTGTGTGTTTGTGTTATTCGAGTAGGAGTTATTGAGCCCCCTTTGTCATATTGAATAAAGATGCTGTATGATATGGTGGGGGTACAATTGTTGTCTGTTTTTTTGGTTGTACAACAAAACCCTATGTAAATCATATGAATGTACATATATCTATTATGAATATTGTAAATGTATATATACATTGTAAGGCGAATAGGGGATGCTCGTCGACCCCTACTCGACCTATGACGTGGAAAATAAATGGGGTTACTCCGAAAGGGGGCCTGAAAAAAAAAATTATCACATAAATTTGCTTGAAGTCAGTTTAATACGGCCTTCACATATTTTCTTGTATGTACACACGTGTAAATACAACCTGGAAGGATTCTGATTGGTCGTGGCATAACAACTTGCTTTCGACATACAGTCAAACCTGTCTTAAGCAGCCAGCCAAAGGAATCACAGAAAGTGGCTGCTTAGCACAGGTGGCTGCTTAATAGAGGTCAAATGTATAATAAAACCGCGCATTGGGAATATGTTAACTGGCTGCTTAATACAGGTTGACTGCTTAATGGAGGTAACCACTAACACGGGGTTTGACTGTATTGTTTGTGTCCATGCTTAATTTGTTGAAAATGAACTGTTTAAATCAATAAAATGCTAAATATGGACTAGCTGGATGTAGAGAGTGATATATAAAGATTGTTGATTATTTTCGTGGAGTTGTTTATCAGGGACTATTTACTAGTGGCGTAGGATGCACGTTACTGATTGCCAGGACATGTAATAAGGCTCAAAAAGTATACTGGAGAACATAAAACTATTTTCCAATATATGGTTGTCGTTGGCGTGGCAATGTGATAAAAATTGGAACTTAGTTTATACAAATTTATTTTAGCTCGATTGCGTAACAAGTTATTTCAACTTATATAAATCACTCTCGAGACCTCATTCCTGATGGAATCCATCGCCACGAGGGAGAGAGAAGAGGCAACGTGGAATTTAAATGCCTTGCCTAAGGGCACAATCGTAACGGCTCCAGTGGGGCTCAAACTTAAAACTCGTGGTGATTTTATACCATCTCAAACTTATTTCATAAAAACTTATTTAATAAAATATGGCAAGAGATCACCACTCGTGTAAGATCATATATATACAGTCAAACCTGTCTTAAGCAGCCAGCCAAGGGAATCACAAAACGTGGCTGCTTAGCACAGGTGGCTGCTTAATAGAGGTCGAATGTATATCAAAACATATTGGGAATCTGGAAACTGGCTGCTTAATGCAGGTCGGCTGCTTAATGGAGGTGGCCACTAATACAGGTTTGACTGTATATACAGGTTTTGACTCCAGCACCCATGTGTAGCATCTGTGGTAGCGTCAGGCTTGGAATGGATGGTTCCCGAGTTCGATACTCGGGTCACAGCATGCTAATTTAGACAAGGACCATTCGGCCATAATTGCCTTCAAATGACTTCTTACCATGAACCAATGGCAGAAAGATATCCAAAGGTTCCAACTACAATGTAGATTACTGGAAATTTACCAATTATCTCCAGGAAATATGGAAGTTAATCCTAGTGATAAATAACACCAATGTTAAACTACCCATTAACACTGTAACCGCTTCCTTCATGTATCTAGACAATATCGAGCCAAGTTTGCGATATATTCTTCATTATTGCTTAGACAGGAATTTTAGCATATATTTGGCCGTTAATTGCTTACCACAATACTTTCTACCACCTAGTTTGATACGTTGTGTTTTCAGCGTTCCCGCTGTCGGTCGCCAATGGCGCCAACAAATATTGGCCATAAATGTTTTAATTAATTTTTTTTTGGCACATGTTTTATCAAATACATGGCTTCAAATATTTATTTGCGAACTATATGGCTCTTAG
This sequence comes from Archivesica marissinica, assembly GCA_014843695.1. Lineage (NCBI taxonomy): Eukaryota > Metazoa > Mollusca > Bivalvia > Venerida > Vesicomyidae > Archivesica > Archivesica marissinica. Next base: position 20,197,873 of record CM026390.1, on the reverse strand, counting down.
TTGGCTCCAAGTTTTTTTTAATTGGCTCCAGTGTTTTTCAATTGGCGACAGAAGTGGCGCAGACAAACATTCAGACAGAGGGAACCCTGGTTTTCCAGTATGACATCATGTTTTCTGGTTTGTTACAGCTTGTGCCCGTATTAACCAGCTCCTGAGAAAATAACGCATGGTACTGGTTTGTTTACTTCCAGTAGCGTCTCTGTGTGACAAACTTGACAGATAGCACATGTTTGTAGTTTCGTGGTAATATTCCAATCGTTTTCATGTATCTAATTCACATCAGTTGTCTCGGGTCGATACTGGCTGATATCAAGTTAGGTCAGGGGCTACAGCACAGCACGTTCATCTGTCAACCCTACCAGACAGAATGTGGCCGAGGGGCTTGTACCGGCATTTCCATCCAACCCATGACTTTCGTACCCCTATCAGACATAAACTAAACTCTTTAGTGATTGTATATCAGTGAACATTATTGACAGTCAAGAACACAAACAATCATTGATATTTTAAACCAGTGCACAGAGTTCATTCTAGGTCAGAATTTTTGAGAGAAGTGAGAAAGCGCGTGATCGCTTCCTTAAATGGTGTTCTTTAATATACTTCTGCAAAATAGGGTTAAAATGCACAGTACAACCATTAAATACAACATTTGAATAGAAGGAATGCTTTATAATGGGCCAGTGTATCTTACTAGACAAAATTTTGTTTGAAAATCGTAAAAACCAAAAAATATTTTATTTTTAGGGAGAAGTCAGGGTCCCTAGGGCGACAATTTCGCCCACATCGCCTTCTAGAATGATCCCTGAGTGCAGTGCAAAGTTGAACAATTTAAACAGTCATATCTTCCAAGAAGTATCCAAGAACAATTATAGACTGGAACAATCTGTACAAATATGTGCTATATCAGTCGAGTTTTAAGAATGCTCTCAACCAGTGTAAACCGTAAACAACCACACGTCGTAACCATACAGATACAGCCCACAAAATGCACGTTGTGTCAATTAAATCCGTCCTGAAGAACCACATGTAGGCGTTTCAACATACAAACAATAAGTCTATAGCACCTCTTCATTGTGGTGAATGATTTTGAGAATGTCAGTTTGAACAACTTCTCCACAGTGGGAGATGTTGCTGTGGTTTCAGGTACCTCATTTGGAACACCATCCATCATTGTGGTGGACTGTGGTTGCTGTGGTTTTGAGTACTACATGTGGAACATATCCGTAAGTGTTGTGATATTGCTGTAATTTCAAGTACTTCATTTGGACGACTTCCGTCATTGTGGTGATATTGCTGTAATTTCAAGTACCTCATTTGGACGACTTCCGTCATTGTGGTGAGGTTGCTGTAATTTCAAGTACCTCATTTGAACAACTTCTGTCATTGTGGTAATGTTGCTGTGATTTCAGGTACCTCATTTGAAACACTTCCGTAATTGTGCAAATGTTGCTGTGATTTCAGGTACCTCATTTGAAACACTTCCGTAATTGTGCAAATGTTGCTGTGATTTCAGGTACCTCATTTGAAACACTTCCGTAATTGTGCAGATGTTGCTGTGATTTCAGGTACCTCATTTGAAACACTTCCGTAATTGTGCAAATGTTGCTGTGATTTCAGGTACCTCATTTTAAACACTTCCGTAATTGTGCAGATGTTGCTGTGATTTCAGGTACCTCATTTGAAACACTTCCGTAATTGTGCAGATGTTGCTGTGATTTCAGGTACCTCATTTGAAACACTTCCGTAATTGTGCAAATGTTGCTGTGATTTCAGGTACCTCATTTGAAACACTTCCCCGTAATTGTGCAGATGTTGCTGTGATTTCAGGTACCTCATTTGAAACACTTTCGTAATTGTGCAAATGTTGCTGTGATTTCAGGTACCTCATTTGAAACACTTCCGTAATTGTGCAGATGTTGCTGTGATTTCAGGTACCTCATTATAAACACTTCTGTAATTGTGCAGATGTTGCTGTGATTTCAGGTACCTCATTTGAAACACCTCCGTAATTGTGCAAATGTTGCTGTGATTTCAGGTACCTCATTTGAAACACTTCCGTAATTGTGCAAATGTTGCTGTGATTTCAGGTACCTCATTTGAAACACTTCCGTAATTGTGCAAATGTTGCTGTGATTTCAGGTACCTCATTTGAAACACTTCCGTAATTGTGCAAATGTTGCTGTGATTTCAAGTTCCTCAGTTGGAACACCTCCGTCATTGTGGAGATGTTGCTGTGATCTTCAATATTTCAATTGGAACACTTCTGTCGTAATGGAAGAGGTGTATTGTTGGTGGATCTACCTGTTCATACTTCAAATTTTCCGAACCTGAAAGTGCAAAAGTAAGTTCTCATTATAAATATGCTATGACACAGGACACTATGACACAGGACAAAATATATTGCTTTTGAATTGATAAGGTACAGGCCAATAATGCCGCCAATTAGCACATTAAATTTTAAGCTTGGTTCAACTTCTGAACATTGTGTGAAGTAGTTTATACAAATTTATTTATTTTGGTGCGATTATGAAACAAGTTCTTACAACTTATATTAATCACTCTCGAGACCTCATTCCTGATGGAATTCATCGCCATGAGGGAGAGAAAAGAGGCATATGGAATTTAAATGCATTGCCTAAGGGCACAATTGTAACTGGAGCAGCGAGGCACAAACTCTGGGCCTTTCGCACCTGAAGTGAACGTACTACCACTGCGCTATCACGACTTCCAGTGTGTGAAGTAACAAGCAAATGTATGGAGTGATGTCAGGCCAGACTATGGGGTAGATGCAAGAGACAACCTGTGTTGGTTGACCGATGATCAGTATATGCAACGTGTTATTTCATATAACTGTATATGCAACGTGTTATTTCATAGAACTGTATATGCAACGTGTTATTTCATATAACTGTATATGCAATGTGTTATTTCATAGAACTGTATATGCAACGTGTTATTTCATATAACTGTATATGCAACATGTTATTTCATAGAACTGTATATGCAGTGTTATTTCATAGAACTGTATATGCAACGCGTTATTTCATAGAACTGTATATGCAACGCGTTATTTCATAGAACTGTATATGCAACGCGTTATTTCATAGAACTGTATATGCAACATGTTATTTCATAGAACTGTATATGCAATGTGTTATTTCATAGAACTGTATATGCAACGTGTTATTTCATAGATCTGTATATGCAACGTGTTATTTCATAGAACTGTATATGCAACGTGTTATTTCATAGAACTGTATATGCAACGTGTTATTTCATAGATCTGTATATGCAACGTGTTATTTCATAGAACTGTATATGCAACGTGTTATTTCATAGATCTGTATATGCAACGTGTTATTTCATAGAACTGTATATGCAATGTGTTATTTCATAGATCTGTATATGCAACGTGTTATTTCATAGAACTGTATATGCAACGTGTTATTTCATAGATCTGTATATGCAACGTGTTATTTCATAGAACTGTATATGCAACGTGTTATTTCATAGAACTGTACAAATATATCCAAATTATGGATAACAATAAAGAGACTTAAGAAATATTGTCAAGACTTGAATTGAGACAATTTGACCATTGACCTCTAGTGTGACCTTGACATTGGAGGTGCACGTTTGATGGTCTTAAGGTAGCACCCACAGCTTAGGTCATATGGCGACTCTCCAGCTATCATTGGTGGAGTAAGACACGGGTGCCCCTCCGAGCAGTATTTCATTTATTTTATTTATCGTTGCTACCGGTTGCCCATATGAGCGACGCCTCCTGAAGAGATTAGTCATTTTAGATTTTTGGAGGATAGTGCAATGATACAGACAAGAGACCCATTCCAGAGTCTCCTCTGGTTCTTTTACGTGCACAGTGTAAAGCACCGACACACGACCTCGGTTTAAAGTGACATCTGAAAGACTTCATTTTATTAGGATCAGGCGGGGGATCGAACCTGCGATCCCTGGATTAGAATTGTTCTCATGATCTTTGTTGGTTATTAACATGTTCATGTTATATTTCGGGTTTTACGCCTGCATCAGCACCATTTTGGGGTATATCGCCGTCGGGCAGTTTACCTAACAACACCTTTCCTGGGCAGGCTCCAGCGGTTAACCAGTACTTGGGGTGCACCAACCTCCATAAGAAACTGCCAACTTTTTCATATAAATGAGACACGGCCTGAGTGGGGCTCGAACCCGTGACCATCAGTGATGATAGGTTACAGTGGTATACAAGTCAGCGACCGTAACCACTCGACCACGGAGGCGGACGTAACATGTTCATATCAATTGAAACGTTCACAGTTCACACATTGATGACATGAGACACAGGATTAAACAGATGCCTGATGTGTGATCACGCATCTGTCAGAAACTGGTATTATTACTGGATTTCTGGCGTCAATTGGTCCTGAAATAGATGGCGTTATTACTGAATAACGGGGTGGTTCTACTATGGGGTTTGCTACCAATGAAATAAAGAAATAATTCCCGACTGAGAAAAAGTGGTATTAATATAGGGGTGGTCTTTAGGAGGGTTTTACTGTACACTATACTCACTCAGGGTAATAAGGAACTGGTCCCTTGTATCTTCATTGCGTATAGTGGAGGCTATGTAAGCCACTGCTGATTGGTTAGCCAGGATGCTCTTCAGTACAGACACCAAGGCCGGTATAATACGCAAGTCATACACCACATCTATAAATATATACAGTAATACACTGCACAGGCTGGAGATTAAACGGACAGGAACTTGCTAGTGATATATAAATACAGAAGATGAAATTGTATGGCAAATAGTACAGCAGATTCCATTTTATTATAACACATGCATAGATTACAGTGATGCGTTTGTTTTTTGGTGGGGAATAAATTCGCACCAACAGCTTAGGTAATATGGCGACTCTCCAGCTATTAATGGTGGAGGAAGACCCCAGGTGCCCCTCTCCGAGCAGTATTTCAGGCACGGACAGGCACAAGGGTACAACAAGCGACCTTCCACAAGCCAGCTGGATAGCTTCCTCACATGCAAGAATTCTAAACAACAAACTGGATTCAAACCTACAGTGGCGGGGGTAAAGTGATATGACGTAAACAACATTAACCACTCGGCCACAGATGCCCTCTACATTAATGTACTTCCTGAAAGTGCACTACATTTACCCGACCACTACATTGCTAGAGTTCATCAGATATATACCTGACCACTACATTGCTAGAGTTCATCAGATATATACTACCACTACATTGCTAGAGTTCATCAGATATATACCCGACCACTACATTGCTAGAGTTCATCAGATATATACCCGACCACTACATTGCTAGAGTTCATCAGATATATACCCTACCACTACATTGCTAGAGTTCATCAGATATATACCTGACCACTACATTGCTAGAGTTCATCAGATATATACTACCACTACATTGCTAGAGTTCATCAGATATATACCCGACCACTACATTGCTAGAGTTCATCAGATATATACCCGACCACTACATTGCTAGAGTTCATCAGATATATACCCTACCACTACATTGCTAGAGTTCATCAGATATATACCTGACCACTACATTGCTAGAGTTCATCAGATATATACTACCACTACATTGCTAGAGTTCATCAGATATATACCTGACCACTACATTGCTAGAGTTCATCAGATATATACCCAACCACTACATTGCTAGAGTTCATCAGATATATACCCTACCACTACATTGCTAGAGTTCATCAGATATATACCTGACCACTACATTGCTAGAGTTCATCAGATATATATCTACATTGCTAGAGTTCATCAGATATATACCTGACCACTACATTGCTAGAGTTCATCAGATATATATACCCAACCACTACATTGCTAGAGTTCATCAGATATATACCCTACCACTACAATGCTAGAGTTCATCAGATATATACCCTACCACTACATTGCTAGAGTTCATCAAATATATACCCGACCACTACATTGCTAGAGTTCATCAGATATATACCCGACCACTACATTGCTAGAGTTCATCAGATATATACCTGACCACTACATTGCTAGAGTTCATCAGATATGTAACAGTGACACACAAATGACCACATATACGCTTTCATCCGCGCCAACGAGAGTGATTAATATAAGTTGTTAGAACTTGCTTCGCAATCGTTGTAAAATAAATAAAGTAAAAAACAGTGACAGTGCCCTTAAAGGTTACTAGCCTAGCAGCATTGAGTGTGTTGCTATCATTCCTTCCCTGCTATTGCATGATTTGATAATAAATTTGAGGGCTATAACTCTGGATGGTACTGAGGTAGCATGTTTATCCATGTATTTATAGCCTTTGTGGCCTAGTTTCCTAGTGATTAAATAAAAATTACAAGAATTAGTTTTATACAAATTTATTTTAGCTCGATTGCGAAACAAGTTCTTACAACTTATATTAATCACTCTCGAGACCTCATTCCTGATGGAATCCATCGCCACGAGGGAGAGAGAAGAGGCAACGTGAAATTTAAATGCCTTGCCTTAAGGGCACAATCGGAACGGCTCCAGCAGGGCTCGAACTCCGGACCGTTCGCACCTGAAGTGAACGTGCATCCACTGCGCTATCACGGCTACCAACAATTAGAAGCATATGTAAAAGCCTCTATGTAGGTTAAGCACGGACCGATTGTCTGCTTACCTACATGTCATTGCCTCGGACTACTAGTAACAAGCTCAAAACATTAACATATGCTGACCCCCGACCTATCTATTAAATTTAAATGTGAGAAATACAACCAGAAATAAGAACATTGTCTTCCAGAAATAAGGTTGATATCAACTTCACGGTACATACCCAAAATAATAATTGACGACCATTGTATAGTGAAGATTTCATTTGTGGCATAAAATCATTCATAGAGAAACAAGTGAAATGTAAAGTCAAGTGAGAGAGTCCAAGATCAGCTTCTTACAAACACAGTATGGACATACTGAGACAGCGCCATCACTCCATATTTCTGAATGCGTACTAGGTGTACATAACATACTAACCTGCTGCCAGTATCACATCTGTCAAAAGTAACTGTTCCATCATTTTAGTGTCTATATCTTCCCAGTCGAGGGAGGCTAGCCGGATATCCTTGCACGAAGGGCACATCTTTATATCACATCCTGTCACACTAGACCAGTCATCAACTGTCGGAGCACTACTACATGTGTTACTGGTATAACCGATGTTGGATGTTACATAATCTGCTGATCCGACATGGTCTGATGGTAATTTCATGTCACATGTGGCACAGTCCGATGTGTTCTGGTCACCTGTGATACAGTCTGATGTGTTCTTGTCACATGTGGCACAGTCCGATGTGTTCTTGTCACATGTGGCACAGTCCGATGTATTCTTGTCACATGTGGCACAGTCCGATGTGTTCTTGTCACATGTCGCACAGTCTCCTGCATTTCTGCCACCTGTATCACAATCTGTGCTATTTGTGTCACCTGTGACACAGTCTGTTCTATCCCTACCACCTGTTATACAGTCTAATGTGTTCTTGTCACGTGTGTCAAAATCTGCCCTGTTTTTGTCGCATGCACCACAGTCTGTTGTGTTCTGGCTGCATGTATTATGATTCTTTCCACAACTACCATCATGTAGTGGTACATCTTTGAAGTTATGCTTAATGTTGTGTGCAAGTAGGTCGAGCACTTGTGTATGACAATCTGTGAATGTGTATGTGTTGATACGACACTGTTTACACACAACCAGTCCAGTAAGACCGAGTCCACATCCAAGCTCTAGAATGTGCCTGTATAAACCAACCATAATGTTCATCATACGAATAATACAAAAACAAATATAAATACATCTTTATATGATTTTAATAAAAACACATGAATGATATTTACTTGAAGTGGCCGAAGACTTTGCGAATACAACATGAATGCTGGCCAAAAGGATGATGCCGTGCATAGGTATGGTTCCTATTGATCACTCTCATCAACTATTATTGGCAAAGATGATCTGTTTATTTTATGCTAATTGATGAAATACAGTGTTCTATCAGTGAGATATAATCCATATCACTCACTGCATATCACTCACTGTATTTTACATTTAAGTTTCCTCCAAATATGTGTTAAACACGTTCAGGTATTTCTGAGAAAAAGTATGGACAAACTTTTTAAACTTTATTTATTTACCTACATTTGTATAGAAAGTACACTCTATGACGCATTAAGTTTAAAGTTTATTTATTTTACAACGATTGCGAAGCAAGTTTTAACAACTTATATTAATCACTCTCGTTGGCGAGGATGAAAGCGTAAATGTGGTCATTCGTGTGAGAGGAAACCTGAGTACCTGGAGAAAACCCACCTGTCCGATCTGGTGCTAACCACTGTGCTAATCGGAATTGACTTTGTTGAAAGCTGTGACAGTGAATGACATTTCATTTTGAATTACCACAGTTCAATTTGTTTGTATTTGGAGCTCAACAGCTTGGTCATACGGCTAATATTGATGGAGGAAGACATCTGGTGCCCTCCAAGCAGTATTTCGGGTACCAACGGGCACCCGGGTAAAACCACCGACCTTCCTCAAGCCAGCGGGATAGCTTCCTCACAATAATTTGGTACCCCCAGTGGGATATGAACACCAGCAGGGTAAACAATTTGAAGTCAACAACATTAACCACTCACCCTACCCCCTCAGAAGTTAATACACGAGTGCGAAACATTGAGAAATATACTTGCTTATTCTCTAACATGTGTTGATTCTGTACAGCCCACTCAGCCAGGTTTTGAGCAGCCTGAAAATAAATACATTTACATAAAAACAGATTGAAACACTACATGGGAATAAAGCTATATTATACAGTAAAACCCCTCTAATCCGGAATCCCCTTCAAACCTGACCTTTTGTATGGTCCTGCTATTTTCAATGTAATAAAAACACGTCTAATCCGGGTCCCCTCTATTCCGGAAATCGGATGAAATTTTGTGTACTTTCAACACAATACTACTCCTCTGAGCCAGACATGCCAATTATGAAAAGAAGCCAGTCATGTGACAATCCTTGTTTACTGTTATAAAAGTGACAACATTCCATCCTTTACCAATTGCCCGAACCCATTGCAAGTTGTGAAAATTGCACTTTCTACTGCGTATAATTGGTTAGCAGACATTAGCATGTGATAACTTTGATTGGTCTGGATTCAAATTTGTAACCATGATGAAGACATTAGCATCAACCAATTAAATAGTTATGTTATGTTATATGTTATATTTCGGGTTTTACGCCTGCATCAGCACCATTTTGGGCTATATCGCCGGCGGGCAGTTTACTTAACAACACCTTTCCTGGGCAGGCTCCAGCGGTTAACCAGTACTTGGGTGCACCAACCTCCGTAAGAAACTGCCAACTTTTTCATATAAATGAGACACGGCCTGAGCGGGGCTCGAACCCGTGACCATCAGTGATGATAGGTTACAGTGGTATACAAGTCAGCGACCTTAACCACTCGACCACGGAGGCGGACTAAATAGTTATGTAATAGTAGTAATTTTTGTTCTCTCTCGGGAGAGCATTAAACAAAATTGTTCATTCTAATTAAAAGTATTCATTCCGATTAAAAGTATTTGGTTATAATACGAAGCATGGCAGAACACCCATCTAAGGCTAGAATTCTCTTTAGAGGGCAAACTGAAACTGACAACATTATGTTATATTTCGGGTTTTACGCCTACATCAGCACCATTTTGGGCTATATCACCGGAGGGCAGTTTACCTAACAACACCTTTCCTGGGCAGGCTCCAGCGGTTAACCAGTACTTGGGTGCACCAACCTCCGTAAGAAACTGCCAACTTTTTCATATAAATGAGACACGGCTTGAGCGGGGCTCGAACCCGTGACCATCAGTGATGATAGGTTACAGTGGTATACAAGTCAGCGACCTTAACCACTCGACCACGGAGGCGGACAAACTGACAACATGTACATGTCTATTTTGTACAAGTGTATAATTATGTTTACTTTATTTTCGTGATCATATGTTGTACTGTACATCATAGTACGCTATATATATATATATATATATATCTGTATATATATTAGGGATGGCAATGAATAGCGATTTCACTATCCGAATATCCGATCAGTAAGGTATTAGAATATTCGAATATTTGGTTTGATTCTATTAAAAACTCACTCTTATAAGAAATGCCAAATTAAGCTACTTTTAAATTACTAAGCGTCATCTTCTTCCTGTAAGGCCATGCAAATACGACGACGATTCATTCAGTTACTGTTATCGGCCACTGTACATTTATGGGCGTTTTCACAAATGAAGCAGATGTCACTTGAACTGCTTTCTGTTGAAGTGTGTTTGTTTTTCAAATGATTATTCATATTGATCTTGTACCCGAATCTGTTAAATCCAATTTGCACCTAGCAGTTTTCTTATTCCCTGCGCGATTGTAGTCTTTCCAAACGTATGACTGAGTGGGCGGCATTTTTTTGAGGACAACATCGTAAAGATCGTATTTTATATAGTACTTTTGGGTAATATTGAGCAGTTAATTATAAATTTAAGCAACACGGGGTGATGTTGCAGCTTGTCTGTAATATTTCAAAGGAATTTTCTCGTCTAAACAGTTTTGACATCATAATTAACCCTTTCAACACCACAGACCTCTAAATAGGCTTACAAAAAGTGTAGATCCAGATGAGCCGGCTCGTGACGAGCCGTCTCATCAGGATCTGCACTTTTTGCCAGTGATATGACTATTTTTAAACATAATTACCCATTTTTATAAATGAACTTGTCCAAATGTAATTTTCTGATTCATTTATAGGTTTATGAATATCATGGACCAGTCCATGTGAGTTACTTGGTGTTGAATGGGTTAAACACCTTATAATACATCAACTGACCTGCCAAGTACTAAGTCCTGTGGTTCCAAATGAGATCATATTCACGGATTCCTGAATTGTTATTTTCACATCTGCATCCTAGAATGTTGTAGAACATGGTGTAAAGTTTAGAACATAACTCGGATAAGGAAACTTTCTAAATGATTGGTTCCTAGCATCAGTCAATTGCAATCCCACACTATCATAGAAAAGCTAGCATCTACACTAAACTCCGAGAAATATCAGTAAATTCTTGCCCACGAGATGGTTGTGGTGTGGCAGGGAGACATTTAATGGGGGATTATTACCAGGACTGTCTCTGCAGGGCATTAATCTCCCTCCTTTCTTGACCATGGGTGCAGCAGTAGTCTGGTCAGTTCATGAGGAAGATCATTCTGTGTCCCTTAATCTTCACTATAATTATTATGAACTTACCGTATATTCCCTATTTAAGCTTAAGTCTAATAAACAATATGTTCTGTTCTGTTAAAAGTATCTATATGCATATTAGTTTATATTTTACTTTAAACTTCATATATCAGCAACATTTTAGACGAGGTATGTTGCAGTTCATCAATGCCAGAAAGAAGTAATTGCATACGTACGATTGTATATGTTTTGTAGCACAGTGTTTCATCCTCGCGTTCAGGATGCTGTAACAGATCTGTGTATGTCTCGTAGAACTCATCACAAACCTCTACACCATAACCCTCCAGCTATAACAAACAAATAGACACATTTATACTGTGCACACATCTCTGGAGACGGAATTGATACATGTATATGACATACAGAGAAAACTATGTGGCCAGTGATTGTTGTGCATGCTATACACTATGTGCATACAGGATATACACCATGTGCATACAGGATATACACCATGTGCATACAGGATATACACCATGTGCATACAGGATATACACCATGTGCATACAGGATATACACCATGTGCATACAGGATATACACCATGTGCATACAGGATATACACCATGTGCATACAGGATATACACCATGTGCATACAGGATATACACCATGTGCATACAGGATATACACCATGTGCATACAGGATATACACCATGTGCATACAGGATATACACCATGTGCATACAGGATATACACCATCATACAGGATATACACCATGTGCATACAGGATATACACCATGTGCATACAGGATATACACCATGTACATACAGGATATACACCATCATACAGGATATACACCATGTGCATACAGGATATACACCATGTGCATACAGGATATACACCATGTGCATACAGGATATACACCATCATACAGGATATACACCTGTGCTAAGATATACACATGTGCATACAGGATATACACCATGTAATACAGGATATACACCATGTGCATACAGGATAACACCATGTGCATACAGGATATAACCATCATACAGGATATACACCTGTGCATACAGGATATACACCATGTGCATCAGGATATACACCAGTGCATACAGGATTACACCATACAGGATATACACCATGTGCATACAGGATAACACCATGGCATACAGGATATACACCATGTACATACAGGATATACACCATGTACATACAGGATATACACCATGTACATACAGGATATACACCATGTACATACAGGATATACACCATGTACATACAGGATATACACCATGTACATACAGGATATACACCATGTGCATACAGGATATACACCATACAGGATATACACCATGTGCATACAGGATATACACCATGTCATACAGGATATACACCATGTACATACAGGATATACACCATGTGCATACAGGATATACACCATACAGGATATACACCATGTACATACAGGATATACACTATGTGCATACAGGATATACACCATGTGCATACAGGAATTGTTATTGAAAGCACCAAGTGCTAGATTTTTTGTTATCTTATAAAAGGAAGACGCGAGCGCAGGGTGTCACTCACCCTTGGGTCCACCAGTACTATATATCATCAGTATAATTACATACTGTAGTGAGTAACTTCTTCAGGAATGCCCTCTGATACTGGAGAGAAGGTGGGTATTGTCGACACAGTTCACTGTTCACCGTCATAGACAGCATATATCTCTGAGAGGCCACATACAGATCCTCACCAGCTATGTCTCCATTCTGAAATCATATTAATTGATATTAATTATTAATATTTATTAAACTCATATTATTATACATTCATGTACATACACTATGGATAAATAAATACTTGCAAATGTCTACATTATGGCAGGCACAGATGATGTCCTGTCCAACCCTATTTCCTACATATTCCAGAGATCATTCTAGAATGCGATGTGGGCGAAATTGTCGCCCTAGGGACCCTGACTTCGCCCTCTGGAGGCCCCACTTCTCCCTAAAAAAAATGTTCAAATAATATTTTGGTTTTTACGATTTTCAAACAAAATTTTGTCTAGTAAGATACACTGGCCCATTATAACGCACTCCTTCTATTCAAATGTTGTATTTAATGGTTGTACTGTGCATTTTAACCATATTTTGCAGAAGTATATTAAAGAACACCATTTAAGGAAGCGATCACCAGCTTTCTCACTTCTCCCAAAAATTCTGATCTAGAATGAACCCTGATATTCCTGGAGTAGGGAGGGCAATGCGATTTGTTCTGCCCATGTTTGAAAGAATTATCTATTATAGCCTATATCCGTTTCCGTGGCCTGGTGGTTCAGGCGTCCACCTACGGAGCGGGGGGTCGAAGGTTTGAATCTTGTCAGGGGTTCGTTCTGATATGGCCGGTTGGTGAGCAGCTAGCTAGTTAAATAATGGTTACCGATTGCCTACTAGCCTGGTGCCTGGCATGCAAGTGTAACAGTCAGAATTTCTATCAAATTCTTTTGTTACATAGTCATTGTTTTATTTCATTCCTATAATTTCAATCAGTTAGAATCTTTGTTTAACCCTTTCTTTCATAGAGATTTAGGTAAATATACTATTATATTTCCATACAAACGACAGCCATTTAGCTATCATGCAGTGGATAAGTAGTCGCCATATCTATCCCACATCCATAGATATTACTGGGACTTCATAGAGATTTAGGTTAATATACTATTATATTTCCATACAAACGACAGCCATTTAGCTATCATGCAGTGGATAAGAAGTCGCCATATCTATCCCACCTCCATAGATATTACTGGAACTACATGAGATTATGGCCTTTATTATGAACATTGGTATCGCCACTACATTGTCAATGTATGTCGTATTGGTAATGGCGTCAAGAGGTGCTTCTATGAGGGAAAGGGATAATGGTGAGTTTTACATTATATTTAATAAAAAGAAGATCACCAATGCATCAGATGTTATCTGATATTATTATCTATAACATGTCTTAGAAGAGTTGTCATAGTTGACATTATTTAAAATTTATGGTTTCCTTAATATATTACCGTAAATGCCTTTTGTACAATCAGTGATTTGAATATAATCTTAACCAGTTAGTGATAAGTTTATCATACTGGCAGGAAATTGCTCGAAGCCACATATATATGCTATATTTTATCAAGTTATTTTGACATTTTAAACAGACAAATTATGAAAAATTCTTATATGATTGGTCAATGTGTAATATAATATTATTGGCTGGTATTTTGAACCATTTTGATTGGATAACGCTGCAGAATAAATAACTGAGATTGCTAGAAAGTTAGTTACGTTTGAGCTCCTGAAGTAGACACTTACATTTTTAGTAGCATAAAGCAGCTACTGTTAATACAATGTATCATTTAGTGGCATAATGCTAGTCACATTAGTGTCTTAATCTTCTACAGGAGTTTATGTTAATTTGCGACTATCAACTATATATGACAACATCAAAAACAACCTACATAATTAACTTGAACTTCAATAGTGTTAATTATCGTTATTGTTGGACAATTGTATGTATATTAAATTAGGAACTGGAATCATCGTTGGTTTGATTAACCATATAACCTAAGTCCACAGGGGACTGACCCCTTCGTATGCCACCACCTCGCGTAGGCTACTCTGCTCTACCACGCTAATTCCCCCATTTAGAGCTAGCCTGCACACAAGTTCAAACCCCGGGAACTCGAGTCGGTGACACAAGCATAGGATTCGGGAAGTACTGATGTACTGAAAAAGGTGTCTCATAAGTCAGAAATGGCTGGCCCTTTAAATAGGGGCAACACTATAATAAACAAACACTTTACTTTACGTTACTTCAGTGAAATACCGCTATACTTATCTGCATGATTAGTTTGTTCCAGTACTATACTTCTATCAGGGGCGGATTACGGTTGCATGGGGCCCCTGGCTGTAACTCAAAACAGGGGGCCTTTCATCAAGATAAATACTAGTGTAAGCAAAGTTACTTAGCAAACAAGAAAATTCTATTGAATTCTCACATTACCCCCGCTTGGCCGAAATTCACCGAAATTATGGCTTTCCACTATCGCATTGGTTGGTAAGAAGGGATTTCACCTGTCGACGCGTATTACAGGACTATTAGACTCGGGGAACAGTGCACTATACGTTATTGCTGCAATCGACTAAACACAAAATATTATTAAAGTCATACATCGTTGGAAAGCTCAGGATATCTTCTAAGTTCTATCTATTTATGTAGTCATTTTAAATTTGGGGGCCCCTAAATATCGGGGGCCCCTGGCTTCAGCCCAGTCAGCCCTTCCCCTTAATCCGCCACTGAAAGGAAAGAGGTAGCCATATAAGCAAGTTGCTTTCTCCTCAACCCTACATGTATTTTCTTATTGTGATAATTATACTATGTATATTCATTGAAATAAAATATTGTTTAAACTAATCCGCCACTGACCACCATTACTCACAAGTTAATTGTATTGAGAATATCTCAATACCTTAACCCTCCCAGACCTGAAGTCAAGCTGGAAGGATAGGCTTTTTGTTATGAGGGTGTAGAACACTAAAATAAGAGCTATATGCAAGACATTATGCCACTATCTCCCTATGACCCTAATAAAATTAACAGTCTTTCAGATGGGAATTTAAACCAAAGTCTTGTGTCGGTGCTTTACGCTGTGCATATAAAAGAACCAGATGAGACTCTGGAATGTGTCTCTGTCTGTATCATTGCACTATCCTCCAAAAATCTAAAATGACTAATATCTTCAGGAGGCGTCGCTCATATGGGCATCCGGTAGCGACGATAAATAAACGTAAAACACTCACACTATCTCCTTATGAGGCTATGTATTTAGTACTCTGCTGGAGATATTGCATACACGTGAAGCATCGCCCCATTGCAGGGGGCAATGTCCCTATGTACACATTTCTTTAACTTTCTGCTCTCACCAAAATACAAAATTTCCCTGCGGAAAGCTGCGAGTCTTCCGACATTTCGTTCTTTGTTCTATAATATAAATATTTTACACGTCCTCTTCTGGAATGAAGTCTTCCCCGTGGCATCAATAAAAATGGTTCATCTTTCTGGACACTACTAACTGTAGATGGGGGAATTTTGTCCTCCAATGTTAAAAAACATTTGAAATCATATCCATATCCCGTATGTCAACTAGACGTCTCACCCAATGGGTACAAATTTTCTCAGTTTAAACATACAAATTCAGCTGCACCCTACTCAACACTCCAATCTCACATATCACCATTTATCACTTTCCCTGATAGGGAGCAAACTTGCAGCCCTGGTGATAGCGGTGAAATGAGAGTTCTTCTAACGACAGCGTGTCAGACCACTTGGACGCTCCTGATAGAAACCATCGCCATGAGCTGATAAGGTAGAGAAAAGAGGCAATGTAGAATTTAAGTGCCATGCCCAAGACAAGGACATAACCGTAATCATTACGGCGTAATGGCTACAGCTGGGTGCCACCTACTGGCCTTTCATACCTGAAGATAAACGCGCTACCTACTGCACAATGACTCTAATAAACTCTAACAGTACAATGTCTTCAACAGTCTTAGTCGGGATTTGCCAACTAGTATCTATCGATTCACCATATCATTTGTCAAATTTCAGCAACATATTTTGGAAGCATATGATCTGATGATGGATCGCAAAAAGATCATTTGCCTCACCAATCGGGATATCCTGGAGTAAATTACTGTGACATAATTATCAGATTATTACAGAGTACGAACTGACTCGGGTACGAATTGACATTCTCTTCTATCTATAAATTAGAATAATTTCGCAAGAGGTTGATTAAATTATTTGTGAGAATGTAAATAATACCGGCCACTGTATTCTTCTTATTGGTACCATTTCAAAGAACTGAATCGCTATGGAATTAAGATTGCTCAAGATTCTCGTGCAGATTGAGTGAGTTCCCGTCATTTTGGCCATGTCCTATATCCATTGGATGACATTTACATCCGGTTAGAGTTTTACCCAAATCCACCTGAAATTACTTTTTCAGTTGCCGTATATACATAATCTATATTATATAGATATTAGCATTGAAGCAAATAACTACAGATGGGTCAGTAGGCCAGTGGTTAACACATTGGACTACGAATCTAGGGATCGCAGGTTCGATCACCCATCTGACCATACTCAGATGGGACTATAAACTGATGTCTCGTGTCGATGCTCGTCACCGTGCACATAAAAGAGATTCTGGAATGGATCTAATTTTAAGTCTGTATCATTGCACTATCCTCCGAAATTCTAAAATGGTTAATCTCTTCAGAAGGCGTAGCTCATATGGGCAACCGGTAGTGATGATAAATAAGCGTAATATTACACACACACACACACACACACAGCAAATAACTGTCAGTGACCCATATATGGTTAGCCTGTGGCGAGGATAATGTATGTATGTTCCTTCAATGTCAAACCCATCGCTGGGACTTAGACATGTTTTCCTGGGCAGGCTTAGCCGGCCTAAGCGATTAACCAGTACTAAGCAATGTATGTGAAGTGCCTTGACTACATACGTGGCCTGACCGAGTATCGAACCCGGGACCGTTCGATTCCAAATCCGACGCTCTATCATTGGACCACGGACGCCACACATAAATAGGCACCATCAAAAGCAATTGTAATATCAATAATCAAGCATGATTCCGCAATTACACTCAAGTTTCTATAGTAGTCTGTGTCCAAGTCCAGAAATAGAAATCAATAAATTTAATTAAAAACCTATATGTTATTGTATTGCTCTCCTAAATCGATGATGAGCAATGTTTTCTTTCATAGTGAATAATTGACATAGAACAGTAAATATAAATCCTTCACCATTATATATGGTCATTCCTACTCCTTAGCAGGAATCGTTATGCATTGTATACTGATAACTAAAATGGTATGTGCAAGTTAAAAAGATAAAAGGATCTACAAAGCTACAGTTAAAAGCATACAGTACATAGATTAGAGAGAGTTCGAGTCCAGTCTGCCAACAAAGGTCGGTAGACTGGGACTCGATTGTATATGTGTCGGTAGACTTTCCATAGCCAGGTTGTTCTTGTGGGAAATGAGTTGGCATGATATTGGGTTTTTGATTGTGGGATTAGATAGTTAAAGTTTCTTGAGGCTATAAGGTGTCTGTGATCTACAGCAACTAGTCTATCTCTTATTTTGAAAGACATTATTAGTGAGGCTTGATTCCGTCTATGTTCTAAAGTTTTCCAATACCATTTGTGATACACTACCAGTGTAGTTGTAATCATTGAATATATATCTGGCTCTAGTTGTGGAACATATTGTTTTCTCTTCCGTTGTAAAACATTTTACAAACCATATAGCATTCTTTGCCACTTGCAATAGTGGTTTGCTAGAGACATGCTCCATTGCCTAAATCTACACCGACTATATCTCCGACGTATCATGTACAATAAGTATTTCCTTATGTATATAATTCATAATGATCTGGTTACTATTCCCATTGAGAATTACATGTACCTAGTTCCGTTCTCTCGCCAAACACACCACTGCCATTATTTAAGATATATGTTAATTACAGCAACAACAGTCTACAGCATGTGTTCCCAGAGCTATTATTCACTGTAACCATCTTCATCCAGTCTGTGTTCAACAGTCTCTAGTTGTTCTGTTTTTTACCTCTTATCCCAACTTATTTTTCATTTCTCTCCTATACTTTGCTTTACCTTTCATTCTTCTAATTTCTCATTGGTTTGACTCGCAGCATGTCCATGAAATTTGGTGAAAGGGTGGGCCTCTGGTCAAAGACGAACCTATTACATTTTGGAAGTAATCCGGAACAGGGGCCAAAATTAGACATTTAGCCGTGTGGCTATTTCAGATTGATCTTATTATCGGTATGTTAACAGACTAGACACTGCTGAGCAAGTTATTGGTTCATTTCGTATTCTTACGGGTTGAAATGCTGTGATGCACCGAGTTTTGAACATTAATTGTCCAGCTTTAAATTATTGTCTGGGTATTTAGGTGTAAGTTTGGGTAATTAACTTGTTGGTACTTCCGCATCCGGTTACGCAAATTTTTTGTCAACACATCAATTTCTAAGTACAATTTTGAAAAAGCTTAAATAATCTCACCAATCCTGCGTGCAGTTTATTTTTATATATACAATTTAGAAATGATACATATCTGAGTACGTTTTCTTGGTAATATTTCATGGCTATTTTTATAAACGAGTGTGTTGTGTCGTCTTACAAATGCGAACTTTTCCACAGACGATTCTATCAAATATAACTATCGGTTAAGACATATATGCTAACATTCCATAGTCCACATTAATTGCTCCCTACTCGTTATTTTATTATATCTACGTGCTATTTGTAATACATTTCGTTATCCAAATTACTGCCAATCCGAACCAGCCTTTATAAATGTTTACTATCTCCGTATCTGTTGACTTTATCACAGTTGCTCATGACAGATTTTGCGGCAACTTTCATATGCACTACTTGTATTCATTTTTGCATTACTGCACTGTCGCTAGATCTGACATAATGGGCACCCATTGCGTGGACATCAACGCTAACCAAAGACGGTTGTCCACTGACAGTAACAAAGGCATTCATTTGACTCAAGCTCCCAGGTTTTGATGTATGAAAATCACTAAAGACGCTTGTTTGACTGTGGTGAAAATGCATAGCACTAAAGACGCTTGTTTGACTGTGGTGTAAAATGAATAGTGAGTCAAGTTTGACCCTGGGCGATGAGCTGTCAAACGGCATCAGACATTCTCAGCGGATAATTATCTTAATCTGCCCGTCAAATACAATCGGAGATAGGCATAACTCTAGTCCATTAGAAAACTAGACCATTTCGTGAAGTCCGGCGTGATGATAGCGTTGAATTCTTACAATGGCGTGCTACTAGACGTCTCGGCAACGGATATAAATATATACAGTCTTATACGGCAAGTTTGAAAGTCCATCCTACAGAATTAGTTACAGCTACCACCCTGTTTCTACTTCTTTTATGTGGCTACTCATCAATGCCTGTAGAGACGCATACAGATAAGGGTTAAAGCTAGCTGTTAATTGTTTTTGTAGAACTTGCAGTAAAATAAGCAAAAGTGCATTGTCGAGTACAAACACGTACAAAACTAGTGTAAGAGGTTCTGTCATCACCATTGTTCTTCGTTATCACCCTTGCAATTCCCACAATTTGACGTCGTAATCATACAAAACTAATGGTTTCTTCTCTTTCAGGCAAACACAAATATGCCTGATCGCGGGAGAGAGCCAGAAAAAACTGAGAAGAAGAAACGAGCTGCATCATCTAGCTCGGACAGTAGTAGGTATGCAGACTGTTTGTTGCCCTTGCGATTCATTATTCTTTTGTCCATTCTGGCCTATGATCTGAATTCCAATTACTGTGTGTTTACGTTTATTTATCGTCGCTACCTCTGTTGCCTATATGAGCGATGCGTCCTGAAGAGATTCCAGAGTCTCCACTGGTTCTTTTATGTGCATGATGTAAAGCACCGACAGAGACCTCGGTTTAAAGTCCCATCTGAAAGACTGTTAATTTTATTATCGTCAGACGGGGGGTCGAACCTGCGGATTACCATTCCAACGTGTTAACCACTGGGCTACAGATCCGAATATTCGGAACCACATGCCGTATACATGAGCAAAGTGTCGCCACCTGCCTTTATTAATTGGACCCAATTCGCGACAATTGTTCGCACCTTATCGTCTTCATGGGATCTTCTCTTGTGTTTCAATCTTACTTGATTGAAATTAAAGACAATAATTTAAATGCAATTTATTGAAATTTTTAAGTGAATAATGATACAAAACAGAATTACACAACACTAATCATTGTGAACACTGAAACTGTCTAATATAGTGTTGGAAATCACACAGTGGCCTCGCTATGCATATACTTTATGTATAACCTTTATACTATTCAGTTCTTCCTCACGAAGTCATTCCCGATCATCTTCGTCTGGCAGCAGTTCTTCAGGCAGCTCTAGTTCTTCAAGTTCTAGCTCCAGTTCCAGTGATTCATATAGCAGTGCTCGTAGCCGTAGTAAAGATAGAACACGCGTCAGGAAGAAGTCTGGAGAGTATGTATAGTACTTTGCACCTTATTCGTGGGTTTCCATGAGCCTTAAATCAGGAAGAAGTCTGGAGAGTATGTATAGTACTTTGCACCTTGTTCATGGGTTTCCATGATGCTTAAATCAGGAAGAAGTCTGGAGAGTATGTATAGTACTTTGCACCTTATTCGTGGGTTTCCATGAGCCTTAAATCAGGAAGAAGTCTGGATAGTATGTATAGTACTTTGCACTTTATTCGTGGGTTTCCATGAGGCTTAAATCAGGAAGAAGTCTAGAGAGTATGTATAGTACTTTGCACCTTATTCACGGGTTTCCATGAGGCTTAATTCAAAATATTGTTTGTTTCATCTTTACTGCTCGTCTCAAGTTTTTTCTGCCTACTCAACAGTTTTTATTTCAATTATCAATTTTTTGTCTGTTCATTTTCCATCTTCATCCATTTTAGTTCCTTTTAACAAGCGTCTTGTCTTGTACAGCGTCGAATCAATTATCAAAATATTTTTTTCTCTTCGTTTTCCTTAGCATTCCGGAGTCCGCCTCCGTGGTCAAGGTCGCTGACTTGTATACCACTGTAACCTATCATCACTGATGGTCACGGGTTCGAGTCCCGCTCAGGCCGTGTCTCATTTATATGAAAAAGTTGGCAGTTTCTTACGGAGGTTGGTGCGCCCAAGTACTGGTTAACCGCTGGAGCCTGCCCAGGAAAGGTGTTGTTACGTAAACTACCCGCCTGCGATATAGCCCGAAATGGTGCTGATGCAGGTGTAAAACCCGAAATATAAAATTAAAAATTAGCATTCCGGGATTCCATCTTCATCCATTTTAGTTCCTTTTAACAAGCGTCTGGTCTGGTACAGCGTCGGATCTTGGAAAATGTCTGCTGAAGGAGGACTTCCCAAATTCATTTTCGTTCTGAGCACTAGAATTAACAACATGAGCTAATGGCCTGCATGGTGAATTCCTACGTGTCAGAACTCTACACCATGTCTTACACTTCTATTTCTTAACTTCCATTTTGTTGCTTTATATTGGTGAATGATTCATTGTGTATGTGTGAATCTAGTGTTTATTTCTCATACAGTCAAACCTGTCTTTAAGGGCCACCCTAGGGATTGGTGAAAAGTGGCTGTTTAGTCAAGGTGGCTACTCAATGGAGGTTAATTATTGAACAAATTGTCACATCAGGAATGCTGGCTGCTGAATGCAGGTTGGCTGCTTAATAGTGGTAACTGCTAACACAGGTTTGACTATGTATTTATGTTGAAATGAAACCAATATTTATAAATTGTGTTGTATAATCTGAACTGTTTTTTTATTATTATTTAATGTCACTACCGGTTGCCCATATGAGCTGCGGGCAGTTTACCTAACAACACCTTTCCTGGGCATGCTCCAGCGGTTAACCATTACTTGATGCAACAACCTCCTGAGGAAATGTGTGTTGCACTGTAAAACTTGTTTTCAGCATTGTGTATGACCGCATATCTTACATACACTGTTCTTTGGGCATCATCAGGACTCGACCTAGAGGGCGATATGGGAGAAAGTCTCCCGAGTTGCCGCACTTGTACCTAGGCCTAAAAATGGTTTGGTTTGGGTAACCCTACCTATAAAATTACGCCGACCCTAGCGTTTTTAGAGACCGATCCGGAAAAAACGTTAATTTCTTTTTTTGTCCTTTTCGGATTTTACTGTACTTTTCGCTCAGTATCGCGTAGACGATCATAAAGACGCTATGTTTATGAGCCCTGTACGTCAAGCGTCTTGTAACACTGAACGACAACATAAAATGTCTGTTATAAATATTTGGGAAACGCATTGCAGTCAACATAAACTTTTATCACCAACAACAACATTCGCACAAAGAAAATATCAGTGTACACCAGATGGATTGTCAGAGGTGTCGATGGCAAAAACCGCCCATGGACCAACTTGAACGACCTCCCATAAAAAATCCGACCTACCCTACCTTTTTCAGGCATGTTACCCAAACCAAACCATTTTGTTAGCCCCTAGTAGTAGTAGAAGGAAGATGTAGTGGTTTTTATTCATATTGAGTATATATGTATAGATGACACTTGGCCAAGTGAACAAACTTCTCTATCTTTACAATAGAAGAGCATTAGTTTCTTCACCAATATTTAGGTAAACTGCCCGCCGGCGATATAGCCCAAAATGGTGCTGATGCAGGCGTAAAAACCCGAAATATAAAAATATATAACATTCTTCACCAATATTTGTTTGATTTGCAGATCACCAAAGAGGAAAAAGAGGAGTCCAACTCCCAGGCCAACAAAGGTGCATGTAGGCAAGCTAACCAGAAATGTAACCAAAGATCATGTTCAGGAGATATTTTCTGTCTATGGGACAATCAAACATTTAGAGATGCCCCCAGACAGGGCACACCCTAACTTTTCCAAGGGTTTTGCTTATGTGGATTTTGGTTCCCCAGAAGAGGCAGACAAAGCAGTGAAGCACATGGATGGAGGTGAGCAATCTACCATTATTTCAAATGTATTCAAATCTATTAATAACTATTCTAACCCTTGTCCATTGGTTGTGAGGAGTTGGGTTAATATACTGTTATATCGCCATACAAACGACAGCCATTTAACCCTTTCCTTCATAGAGATTTAGGTTAATATATATTATACCTCCATACAAAGACAGCCATTAACCCTTTCCTTCATAGAGATTTAGGTTAATATACTATTATACCTCCATACAAACGACAGCCATTTAACCCTTCTTCATAGAGTTTAGGTTAATATACTATTATATCCCCATACAAACGACAGCCTTTAACCCTTTCCTTCATAGAGATTTAGGTTAATATACTTTATATCCCATACAACGACAGCATTACCCTTTCCTTCATAGAGATTTAGGTATATACTATTATACCAAACGACCTTTACCTCATAGAGATTTAGGTAATTACTATTATACTCTACAAACGCAGCCATTACCCTTTCTCTAGAGATTTAGGTTAATATACTATTATATCTCCATACAAACGCAGCCATTCCTTTCCTTCATAGAGATTTAGGTTAATAACTATTATCTCCAACAAACGACAGCATTTAACCCTTTCCTTCATAGAGATTTAGGTTAATATACTATTATACCTCCATACAAACGACAGCCATTTAACCCTTTCCTTCATAGAGATTTAGGTTAATATACTATTATATCTCCATACAAACGACAGCCATTTAATAGGAAATTTCCCAAATGCTAGGTTCCCCCCAATGCTTTCATTTCAGTGCAGGCTATACTCCAGCACTAATTAATTTCTAAATTTGACCAATTGTAGATTAATTTTGAATAGTACTGGTACTTTGCCAGATTGGGTACTGGCACTTTGCCAGATTGGGTACTGGCACTTTGCCAGATTGGGTACTGGTACTTTGCCAGATTGGGTACTGGTACTTTGCCAGATTGGGAAAAAAACATTGCCACACTGGTGATGCTAGTGTAAAACACTGATAATAGTGTGTGGCAGGGGCGTTACATAGAGCCACTCTGGTATAGACGTTAATCTTTAATACCGTATATAGGGAAAGCCTGACATAAAAACATCTCAATAATGGCACAAAACTTACATTGCTCAATCCATATGTACATGTAGAAAATCCATATTAACATAATATAATCTTATTACAATGTGGTAATGTAATGTGCTCTTTAGATATTTATTAGTAAATGTGCTCTATAATATACAACTGTACTGTACTGTGGGTTCTGACCAAGGGCGAACGTACCATTGTGCAAAGAAGATTTATTAGTAACCAATACATGCAGAGATTTCATCAATGTTCATGCAAACATGTGTGTCCAGGGTTCCCTCTGGCAGATTTTTTGTTTGCGTCACCTCTGTCGCCAATTTGAAAAAATAGGAGCCAACTGGGAGCCAAACATTTTAGCCAATGTATCTTTTACTTACATAGTTGTATATCATAGAACGCATATTTAATAAGAATATAACTGTTAAACCTTGTTCTATGCATGTAATGTTCAATGCTTTTCTTATGTTGATGTGTATCCATGCCTATAGTCAAATAAAATTGTACATTGTATTGTTGTATATTTCCAAGATATCAGTACTAAGTAACTACATGTACAAAAAACAAACACACACACACTTGTACATGTACAAACACACGCACACAAACACGCACGCACGCACACGCACGCACACACACACACACAGCTAGGAACAATATTTCAGGCTTTATTTTAACAAATAGAACAGAACACACAAAAAACCCTTCTTTAATCATCGTAATCCGCCGAATACCTTTCCCAATACTGTAATAAACATCGGCAAAACACGAGCCCCTAGTCCATTGTTAAAATGTAATTAGCAAATTATCAAGCAGTCTCTGCGCCTTTGGCGATCGACATCGGCAACCCTGGTGTCACGAGACAAAACCTACACGTGCATGACTTAATTGACCCGGGAAACATCGACCATTTCCATATCCCGATTCAATACCGTTGCATACGACAAAAAGAACGATGATACACAAATTGGAACGGTTATAAACCCATGCTCGAAGATTAAGTATTTGTGTTTGCAAACTGTTCACGTTATATAACTCCGATGTACTAGTACAACCTGTGACATTTGTATTAACCCACTTTATAGTGCACAACCATTTTATTACAGTATAAATGGTTTCATCATTAAAATTGTCACCGACCCGCTTCCAAATTACTTGTCGGTATAATGGAACTATCTTGTATTTATATATTACTAGGTCAGATAGATGGGCAGGAGGTAACAGCCCAGACAGTGTTGCCACCTAGGCCAGTTCCCCGTCCAGTGCGACGTAGTCCACCACCAGGCAGGAGGGGAGGTCCACCAGGCAGATGGCGTCCCTCGCCACCCAGATATAGGGACAGAAGGTATGAAGATACTAACAAGTGAACAATACTTGGTCAGGGTTCATTCTAGGTCAGAATTTTTGGGAGAAGTGAGAAAGCGCGTGATCGCTTCCTTAAATGGTGTTCTGCAAAATAGGATTAAAATACACATTATGACCATTAAATACAACATTTGAATAGAAGGAGTGCTTTATAATGGGCCAGTGTATCTTACTTACTAGACACAATTTTGTTTGAAAATCGTAAAAACCAAAAAGTAAATTAGGGAGAAATGGGGCCCCCAGAGGGCGAAGTCAGGGTCCCTAGGGCGACAATTTCGCCCACATCGCCCTCTAGAATGATCCCTGCTTGGTGAACAAAGGATTGGCACAGGCACATTTATCAGTGTCCTCCACTCAGGAGTGGTTATACATCACTGACTGATAATCACTTGCCATCATTGCTGTAGGTTTGAACCTTATGAGGTTCGAAAGAGCCCTCCGTGAATTAATAGTTGCGGTTGTCTTCACTTGCCCATCAACGCTGTAGGTTCGAATCCCATTTTTGTTCGATTTCTTTCATTTGAGGAAGCTATCCAGTTGGCAATAGGAAGATATGGGGTTCTATCTTGGTGCCGTCCATGCTCAGAGAGGGACTTGAGTCCTCCGCCGCCATTAATAGCTGGAGTCGCCATATGATCCAAGTCGTTGGTGCGCCTTTTAAAACAACAAACAAAATTGCAAATCGGAATCATTCAATTAATGGAAGCTATCTTAACATATTTCACATGGTCGGTTCTATCCTACATAGGCCTGTAACAAGTTTCAAACATGAATTTCATCTGCCAATTAAAAGATGGAAAATTGCTTTGTGGCTTTTTGCTTTTTAAGTGACGGTTTAGTCCTGAAACAAGCAAACATGCTTTATTTTTTCATTGTTCTTTATTCATTTAACCCTTTCCTTCATAGAGATTTAGGTTAATATACTATTATATTTCCATAAAAACGACAGCCATTTAGCTATCACGCAGTGGATAAGTAGTCGCCATATCTATCCCACCTCCATAGATATTGCTGCGATGAGATTCTGGCCATTATTATGAGCATTGGTTTGGCTACTACATTGTCAATGTATGTCGTATTGGTAATGGCGTCAAAAGGTGCTTCTATGAGGGAAAGTGTTAAATTGGTGTTTCTTCGGTACTAGCCATCTAATTAACCTTTCGTAATTAACCATATTCAGGTCGCCACCACCTAGACGAAGAACGCCGCCTCGGAGACGTACTCGCAGCCGGTCACTAGTACGGCGTAGGAGATACAGTAGATCGAGTTCCAGTTCCTCTAGATGATATAAGGCCTAGAAATACCGCACATCGATGTATAAACACTGGAGGCACCATACTATGGCAATTACTGTAAATGTTGGTCTCTGTCGAGCTCAACTGTTTTCAAGCATTTTAAGCTTGAGTTGAGCTGCAGCACGTAGTTATATTAAGAGATTATCTCAATTTTAAGAGCCAAATAAAAACTAACAAGCCATTCCTGTTAATTGTTAGTATATGGTGAATAGAGGTGTGAAACCTGAAATGGACTCAACGTTTTAATCTATGCCTGGAGCAAATTCAGAGCTTACCAACTATGTAAACAAATGAGAAATAAGGATAGTATTGTTGCAGGGTGGATGTGTCGTCTACATCAGAGTCTTGTTAAGAGCTTGTACAGGCTTGAAATTAATATTGTCATTGTCGATGCTTTCATTGCGTTTCTCAGTGATAAATTAACATACAGCAAAAACTGAATACAATTACAAGCTTTGAATGTATTCCGTCGCCTTCAATAGCGACATCCAAGACATCCAAATGTAAGTGCTAAATGTCATGCTGCATCAATGGGAATTAGCTGACAAGGACGGTGATGATGATTGAGCTTATTTCCCTCACCGCCGGCGAACCATGTGGGCGAGCGCAAGATGTTTAGTTAACACTCGTATATTATAAACTACGGTGATTTTAAGTTGTGTGCATTAGGCGTTAGTAATACGATTTGAATGCACAGCCAGCCATAGATTAGGCTACAATAACGACGACTCCTTGTTGATGTCATCTTCAATGGCTGTTACGGTTACAACAATTAGTGCCACCAGCTTGTCAATGCCATTTGCTCTTGTGGTTAGACTGTGAGTGTGGACAGAGCTATTCAATTCATTAAGTATATGATCATTCATCTAATCATAAATGAAACTAAGCGTATACATCAACTGTATCATTCTTATCCATCAACATCGCTACAATCCGTCTTGTCATGCGTTACAGTATGGAGAACATTAATTTAATTTATGATGCTTTGAATACTACATGTAGACTAGTAGCTAGTCCATGTACAGAATACGACTGTGTACATTCTCCATACAATGACTGTGTATATTGTGTATATCTTACATGATCGTCTTCTGTCGTATTTCAATTCTCTAACCCAGTAAATATTTGTACCCAACTAATTTTCGCTATATTCTCT
Source organism: Archivesica marissinica (assembly GCA_014843695.1). NCBI lineage: Eukaryota > Metazoa > Mollusca > Bivalvia > Venerida > Vesicomyidae > Archivesica > Archivesica marissinica. Next base: position 20,169,074 of record CM026390.1, on the reverse strand, counting down.
GATATATTCGATATTCGAGTAGGCCAGGTTTTCCAAAATTAATTGATAAAACATTTTTGATCAATTTCAGCCATTGTTTTTCCTTCGTTTACAAGGAGATAGGTGACCAAATGCAAGTAGTTCTATAAAAATAATTTCGACTATGATTAAGTCACCAAATATCAAAGTATTTTTTTTTTTAAATATTTTTTAGCATTATTGACTAATTATTCACTACATTTTTTTTTATTCATGACCTGAAAAATGCGTGGCTATGGGAGTGATGGAGGTTTCCGAAATTGAATTTGCGAATGTGACGGGGACAGTGGGAATATGTAGGAGCTAATTGGGTTACAGTATTGTGTTTATTTTGATCTTTTACGGAGGGAAAATCGATGAATTTGAAAGACAATATTCAGTATGTATTGAATGTATTGAAAAACGATTTGTCTACAGAAAAGAAGTTGAGACAAGTCAATATTCAGTGACGACAATTCTAATGCAAAATATCATTCATTATTTGCGTGACGAAGAGTGCTCCAAGGACGCATTTTGTCATAGATTGTTGATGTCAACAAGTGCATAACGTAATATAACATGAGCAGTGATAATAGGGTAGAAACTTTTACTTTGGCTATTATCAGCATGTGTTTTATACAGGTTGCTGAGAGAGCAAACAATTCCTGCCCCGAGGGAGCTGCCATTACACTGTTATATTAATGAGCTACCCTGGGAGGTTGAGAGATGCTGGAAATATGTAATAATAAACAAGATTGGAAGAAGTGTTATTTAACCCTTTCAACACTACATGCCTCTAAATAGACTTACAAAAAGTGTAGATCCAGATGAGCCGGCTCGTAATGAGCCGTCTCATCAGGATCTGCACTTTTTGCCAGTAAATAATTATTACTATTTATAGAGAAAATGACCCTTCTCCAAAGGTAATTTTCTTATTCATTTATTGGTCTAAAAATATCATGTACCAGTCCATGTCAGTTACTTGGGGTTGAATGGGTTAAAGGAAGAGAGTGGACTGCAGATTTTGGATATGTATTGTAAATGAAATTTTGTAATATTGTGTTTACTACTGTACATGTTTTATAGTTCTTTGTCTTCAATAAATGTGGCGTATTATTACTTCAGTTATTATATGTAACATTCCGCCTCCGTGGTCGAGTGGTTACGGTCGCTGACTTGTATACCACTGTAACCTATCATCACTGATGGTCACGCGTTCGAGCCCCGCTCGGGCCATGTCTCATTTATATGAAAAAGTTGGCAGTTTCTTACGGAGGTTGGTGCACCCAAGTACTTGTTAACTGCTGGTGCTGCCGGCGATATAGCCCAAAAATGGTGCTGATGCAGGCGTAAAACCCGAAATATAAATATAACATATATTCGTCCTGATAACCCTGTCTATGATCATTGCGCTATGTTGAATGTGGTAATGATCTTCAGGAGAGTTGAAGCAACACCATTCTCATTCACCAACCCTGTGCTGATACAGCTGTGCCGGCAAGTAGTAGCAACACCATTCTCATTCACCAATCCTGTGCTTACACAGCTGTGCCGCAAGTAGTAGCAACACCATTCACCAACCCTGTGTCGGCAAGTAGTAGCAACACCATTCTCATTGACCTGTGCTTACAGCTGTGTCGGCAAGTAGTAGCAACACCATTCACCAGCCCTGTGCCGGCAAGTAGTAGCAACACCATTCACCAGCCCTGTGCTGATACAACTGTGCCGGCAAGTAGTAGCAACACCATTCACCAGCCCTGTGCTGATACAACTGTGCCGGCAAGTAGTAGCAACACCATTCACCAACCCTGTGCTTATACAGCTGTGCCGGCTAGTAGTAGCAACACCATTCACCAACCCTGTGCTGATACAGCTGTGCCGGCAAGTAGTAGCAACACCATTCTCATTAACCAACCCTGTGCTGACAGCTGTGCCGGCAAGTAGTAGCAACACCATTCACCAACCCTGTGCTTATACAGCTGTGCCGGCTAGTAGTAGCAACACCATTCTCATTGACCTGTGCTTACAGATGTGTCGGCAAGTAGTAGCAACACCATTCACCAGCCCTGTGCTGATACAACTGTGCCGGCAAGTAGTAGCAACACCATTCACCAACCCTGTGCTTATACAGCTGTGCCGGCAAGTAGTAGCAACACCATTCTCATTCACCAACCCTGTGCTTATACAGCTGTGCCGGCAAGTAGTAGCAACACCATTCTCATTCACCAACCCTGTGCTTACACAGCTGTGCCGGCAAGTAGTAGCAACACCATTCACCAACCCTGTGCTGACACAGCTGTGTCGGCAAGTAGTAGCAACACCAACCCTGTGCTTACACAGCTGTGCCGGCAAGTAGTAGCAACACCAACCCTGTGCTTACACAGCTGTGTCGGCAAGTAGTAGCAACACCAACCCTGTGCTTATACAGCTGTGCCGGCAAGTAGTAGCAACAGCATTCTCATTCACCTGTGCTTACACAGCTGTGTCGGCAAGTAGTAGCAACACCATTCTCATTCACCAACCCTGTGCTGATACAACTGTGTCGGCAAGTAGTAGCAACACCATTCTCATTCACCAACCCTGTGCTGATACAGCTGTGCCGGCAAGTAGTAGCAACACCATTCTCATTCACCAACCCTGTGCTGATACAACTGTGTCGGCAAGTAGTAGCAACACCATTCTCATTCACCAACCCTGTGCTGATACAACTGTGTCGGCAAGTAGTAGCAACACCATTCTCATTCACCAACCCTGTGCTGATACAACTGTGTCGGCAAGTAGTAGCAACACCATTCTCATTCACCTGTGCTTACACAGCTGTGTCGGCAAGTAGTAGCAACACCATTCTCATTCACCAACCCTGTGCTGATACAACTGTGTCGGCAAGTAGTAACAACACCAATCTCATTCACCAACCCTGTGCTGATACAGCTGTGCCGGCAAGTAGTAGCAACACCATTCTCATTCACCAACCCTGTGCTGATACAGCTGTGCCGGCAAGTAGTAGCAACACCATTCACCAACCCTGTGCTTATACAGCTGTGTCGGCAAGTAGTAGCAACACCATTCACCAACCCTGTGCTTATACAGCTGTGTCGGCAAGTAGTAGCAACACCATTCTCATTCACCAATCCTGTGCTTACACAGCTGTGCCGGCAAATAGTAGCAACACCATTCACCAACCCTGTGCTTATACAGCTGTGTCGGCAAGTAGTAGCAACACCATTCTCATTCACCAACCCTGTGCTTATACAGCTGTGTCGGCAAGTAGTAGCAACACCATTCTCATTCACCAACCCTGTGCTTACACAGCTGTGCCGGCAAGTAGTAGCAACACCATTCACCAACCCTGTGCTGATACAGCTGTGTCGGCAAGTAGTAGCAACACCATTCTCATTCACCAACCCTGTGCTTACACAGCTGTGCCGGCAAGTAGTAGCAACACCATTCACCAACCCTGTGCTTATACAGCTGTGTCGGCAAGTAGTAGCAACACCAACCCTGTGCTTACACAGCTGTGCCGGCAAGTAGTAGCAACACCAACCCTGTGCTTTGTGGGGTGTGCACCAACCCTGTGCTTATACAGCTGTGCCGGCAAGTAGTAGCAACACATTCTCATTCACCTGTGCTTACACAGCTGTGTCGGCAAGTAGTAGCAACACCATTCTCATTCACCAACCCTGTGCTGATACAGCTGTGTCGGCAAGTAGTAGCAACACCATTCTCATTCACCAACCCTGTGCTGATACAGCTGTGCCGGCAAGTAGTAGCAACACCATTCACCAACCCTGTGCTGATACAGCTGTGTCGGCAAGTAGTAGCAACACCATTCTCATTCACCAACCCTGTGCTTACACAGCTGTGCCGCAAGTAGTAGCAACACCATTCACCAACCCTGTGCGGATATTACAGCTGTGTCGGCAAGTAGTAGCAACACCATTCACCAATTCACCAACCCTGTGCTGATACAACTGTGCCGGCAAGTAGTAGCAACACCATTCACCACCCTGTGCTGATACAGCTGTGCCGGCAAGTAGTAGCAACACCATTCACCAACCCTGTGCTTATACAGCTGTGTCGGCAAGTAGTAGCAACACCATTCACCAACCCTGTGCTGATACAGCTGTGTCGGCAAGTAGTAGCAACACCATTCACCAACCCTGTGCTGATACAGCTGTGCCGGCAAGTAGTAGCAACACCATTCACCAACCCTGTGCTTATACAGCTGTGTCGGCAAGTAGTAGCAACACCATTCTCATTGTGTTGTGGGTGTGCACCAACCCTGTGCTGATACAGCTGTGTCGGCAAGTAGTAGCAACACCATTCTCATTCACCAACCCTGTGCTTATACAGCTGTGTCGGCAAGTAGTAGCAACACCATTCACCCTGTGCTTATACAGCTGTGTCGGCAAGTAGTAGCAACACCATTCACCAACCCTGTGCTTACACAGCTGTGTCGGCAAGTAGTAGCAACACCATTCACCAACCCTGTGCTTACACAGCTGTGTCGGCAAGTAGTAGCAACCAATTTGAGATCTGAGAAAAGTGTTATGACCTCGTGCACATGTAACCGTTACGTTCTGGACGGATCTGTAGTCCAGTGGTATCATGCTGGACTAGTAATCCAGGGATTTCAGATGTGACTTTAAACCGAGTTCTCGTGTCGGTGCTTTACACTGTGCACGTAAAAGAACCAGAGGAGACTCTGTAATGGGTCTCTGTCTGTATCATTGCACTATCCTCCAAACAACTAAAATGACTAATCTCTGCAGGAGGCGTCGCTCATTTGGGCAACCGGTAGTGGTTAAGAACTCATTGTGCTGAACACATGTATAAAGTTGCACGAAATTCTGTACAATATACATTGAGAGTTATTGCTGGAACAATAATTGACTCCAAAGTGTAACATTTCATTGGTACAAATAGTTTTAAGAAAGTCTTTGCACTGAACTCTTGTCCTTCCAGTCACAATTACGATATTGTCCTTTTAGTTACAGGCTTGATACGCCCCTGCACCCTGGCATAGATAGTCCTGCGGATTGTATTAAATTTATGTTGATATTTGAACATCGTCATGTCCGGGCATTGACTAAGATTGAAAATCGTCGTGTACAAGGGCCATGGGTGCTGGTGTGTATGACCAGGGTACTAGTTGACTATGTTGACTACGGTACGATTTGACCGGTTACCTCTATTGCAATATCAGGGATACAGGGGCATGTCCATGCAATCGACACCTTTGGAGATAACATGTGCCCTGGCATTTACTAGAATGGACTTGAATGATGCACAATTGTGATATGAACCAGCCCCTGTAATGTGAGAGTTAACCAGCCGTTTGTGCCACGGGTTCTCTCTTGACTGGGAATCGGTGATGAACAGCATTGCTGATGTGTCGGGGACTTTACTAGTGTGTGGAAAGAGCCCGGGCCAAAAATAACCAGACAGATGTCTGTATATTCTTGTCCAGAGGGCACGTCATGGCTAATCGGTGGCCTGTGTACCTGGGTTCTTCCAAGGGAAGAGATAAAATCCCCATCCCGGTGTAGCTTAGGCGAGTGCTCTACTAAAACAAGATATTAATTATGATTTTCGTAAATGCTCACCAGAGAATAATAATGTCAAAGGGTACTAACTCTTATGAGCTACGTCTTAATATAAAATACAGTTATCTCCCTTGGTCCTTGTGTTTCGTATTTAATTAAAAATTGGTTCACTAAATTTACAGCAGGTAAGAATCAGTCATCTAACTCTATTCCATATACAACTCGAGAATTGTCATTTTAAGCCAAACTTCAATTATATGACGATGTAGACCGGTCTACCAGATACTTTTAAATTGCATACACATATACTTGGCAAGTGCGTGTGTGTTTTTACGTTTATTTATCGTCGCTACCGGTTGTCCATATGAGCGACGCCTCCTTAACCCATTTCATTCTGGATACCGTTCAAACGGTATCTGCAAAGAACATAGAGCCAGATCAGCCGCCACGGAACGTGCCGTCTGATCAGGATCTATGCTGTTTGCTATTCAGATGACCTTGCTAAGACACTTGGCTATGCAGCAAATAACATAGATCCTGATCAGCACGCAGCGTCTATATTTAAAGGCTTTTGCAAACAACATAGATCCTGATCAGCACGCAGCGTCACGCTGCGGCTGATCTGGATATATGTTGTTTGCAAAAGCCTTTAAATATATCCAGAATGAAATGGGTTAAGAGATTAGTTATTTTTGATTGTGGAGGATACAGACAGAGACCCATTCCAGAACCTCCTCTGATTCTTTTACGTGCACGGTGTAAAGCACCTACACGAGACTTCGGTTTAACGTCACATCTGAAAGACTGTTAATTTTATTAGGGTCAGATGGGGGACTATCCACTTGTGTGAGTGGGTGATGTGGATATGTGCATCCCCTGACCGCTTAGAAGTTACTCCAATTCCTAGATCGGCGATATCTGTGTTACTCATGAACCGTGGGCGGGTGTGAGTATTGACACCCGCATACACGAGCGGGAGACAGTAAATCATATACAATCGGTAAATATCGTGCATGTCATTATATTACAATTAATAAACCGATGCCATGTCGGTAGGTATAATACGCGTAGGAAACCATGTATGTTCAATCCCTTTGATCTTTTGTCCATATTACATAATTGCCATGTTAATAATTCGGATGTTCTCTGGATTATCTATTCGTAATCGGCGAAGTGTTTCCCGGATAATCGTATTTGTAATGTTGCAATACAATTATATCACAGGCCCTTACTTACGTAGAGAAACACGGATAAATTGTAAAACATTGATCATGAAAGAACGTGTTAAAAAGTGCTAAGGCGGCGGCTCTTTGATCACCATTGCGTGAATTAATCTACAAAAGCTCAATTATGTACTATACCGACATCTCTTTGTCGACGGTCTTATTTCAAAGCCCAATTGAATCAAACATTATGATCAAAGCAACGTGCACTGGAAATATGCCAGAGCGCTATTGTATACTAATCAATTACAAAAAAATATATACATATGTTACTTTTGCTAGTTAAAAAATTAATTCATATATATTCTTTAAAAACATTACCCTGGTTTGTGTTTTCAGTGGTTTGACTTTTATTTCGGTTCAGTATTGGAAGAGTTATTCGCTTGATTTACAACCTATACAGCTAACGTATTAGAAAAACTTCAAAGAGTAACATCGACAAAATATGTAATTTATACGGGTAATGGTATTAGCTACAAAGCAAACTATGTATATCAATAGCTCGGCATCTAATGATCCGGCGAATGTCAGGATGCTTCTAAGCGGTAGATAATAGAAAGAATTGTCTATGTTCCTTTGACACGACTTGATAATGATTAGCAGGAAAAACAGGATTTTCGATGAAAAACTCAAAATACATTAAAGACATTAACTCTCCTTACTTCACAAAGCCTTGAAAGTCATTTACACACATTAAAAATGGTAGGGTGTTCACCATTTCACATTTCTATTAGAATATAGACAACACTCTTACTATTGCATTATTTTCAAGACTAAGACATTTTTTTCACTGGAAATATATGAAAACAAAATGAAATCCAATGTAATTCTTGCGGGTAAGATAAAACTCTAAAGTCTTAATTTACACTAAATCACTATAGCTTATCTAATTTACCTCCGTAATATGGACTCGTCCAACACAGTTTTATTTCCTTACCGCTGATTGGTGCGGTTTACTTCAAAGGCGTGACGTCATGCTGTAGAGGATTGTCGGCGGCGGGCATGTGGCTTTGATGTTTTATTTTAAAACTTTACTGAAAAGTGGATTTGGTATTTTGATGATGGCAGTTACATGGTGAAGTGATATGAATATAGATTTACTTATCAATTCGTGATATTCTCAACTGGATTATACACAGAAGTGACTTTAGTGCTGTTGGCCGATTTACGGATATTTGGGGATCCCGAGGGTCATTGAACAGTTCAAGTCACAGGTAACATTTTGGCATATACAAAGTGTCGGTCAATATGTAGTGTTTATTCATCGTAATATTGTGTACTTCATTCATTACATGCGTGTGTTAGTTCGTCTGCTGCGCATAGTATTGGTGCATGTTCGATGTTTACGCATTGTGTGTATAAAGCTGATTATAATTGCCAATTTACAACAAATATGCTGTTGTTTTTGCGGAGGAATGTCGTTTGTGCTTGTAATCTTGTGTAGCAATACGTTATATATGTTAGTGTTTATATTAGAAATAATACTTGTAGTGCGTTCGTGCTGTACACACGAAATATATTGTATTTATAAACTGTTAATTATTCTGTTTGATCGCGTAGCCTTTCTGGTACCCCTCTAATATACATTGAGCAATGGCGGCCCTCATCTTGATACTCCAATCCAAATTGTATCAACACTGGCGTTGTTGTGATTAATATGATAGATGCTATTTGCAAAATGGTTATTTTGTGTATTTAAATACAAACTATTTTCGATTTGTTGCACGTGATGTATCTATAATCCAAGCATACATCCTTGAAACTGCTTTATATTTCAGCTTCCTTTCATAAATTTAGAAATGCTACAAAGGTGGTCCATGGATTGATTATCAAAGACAAGGTCATAAACTATATAAAACTTAGTACAATGAAAGCACTCGGGCAATAAAACCCTTTGCATGGTTATAGCTCCATACTGAAAAAAGACCATTCTGTATAATAAAAATGTAATAAATGTCCCATTGCTTTGATGTTCAAAGGAGGAATGCATACGCAAAATGTAGTTGATCCAGTATCACCCTTTGATAATTTCCTGTGATGTGATAGGGAAATGGTTGCCTTTCAAAATCTGATTCTCAATCTATTTTAGATTTAATGTGGATCTGTTTTTGCATATATTGTCAAAATGTGAGTCATTGTCTAGGCATATATAATAGACTGTAAATCAAAACTTGATTTTGAAGATGATAATAAAACCAACTGATCCATGTACAGTTATGTGCATGAACCCATTTTCTAAATGGTTAACAATATATGTGGTACTTTAATTGTATGCAACCAGATCCGACATATTTTCTTGACAGTGATTATTACTATAACGGGACCAATATTTTCATAAAATATCACACACACCCTCTCTAGAGTTGGTGCCATAGTGTTTTGATGTATACAGTTTTCATGGAAAATATGTTTATCTTGAACTGCATAGCTGATTACATGCATTTATACCGGTAGATGAAGCCATACTAATCGGGAACATGTTTTAGTAATAATGTTATTGTTTCAAGTTATTATCTAATTACAATTGTGATGTGTGTGGCTGCATACATGTATGCCATGGCTGCAGCGATATAATATGCACTGATTCCATTCCGGTGTTTTGCATTCCTGGAGCATTGTTTATATAAACAAATGTGTGTTTTTGTATGTTTTCAGGCATGCTGACCTGTGATCGTCATGTCTAGCAAAGTTGACCAGTTTCTGGCAGAGAGTGGCGGCAACAACTTTACAGAAACTGCCCCTAGGCCCCCAGTTCCGGGTGAAGAGAATGAGAAAGAGAGTAATGGGGGCATGTCGACACGCAGCAGTGAGTCGCACAAGAGCCAAGTCTCCCACACTTCTGGCAGAAGCATTGGTTCCACAAAAGGGGATATTAATCCAGCCACACCTAGAAAGTCAAATATCGACAAAGTTACCGCATGCACTGCGCCAAATCGAGGCTGTGCCTTTGATGATGACCTGGACGCTCCTCTAGGGTTTGAACCGGAGGGGTCGGCCGCTAATTCACCACCATTCACAGAAAACAGTACACCGCCATATTTAAAATGGGCAGAAAGTTTACACACCTTGTTAGATGATCGAGATGGTGTTCAGTTGTTTCGAACATTTCTACAACAAGAAGGTATCGGTACATGCTCTGTGGATTTCTGGTTTGCGTGTCGTGGCTTAAAACTGAAGAAAGAGGGCAGTGATGAGTATTTACAAGTGATTAAAATTATTCATAAGAAGTTTATTAAAAGTGACAAGTTACCGTACGTGGATTTCAACACAAGACGAACAATAACGGACAACATACAGTCAGGGATTGATGTGACCATTTTCAGTGACGCTCAATCACAAGTGGAAGATTATATGAAGAATGACACATATCCCTTGTTTTTAAAGTCAGATCTCTATATTCAGTATGTGTCTAAGGAAGGTGAAAGTCCCAAAAGCTCAAACAGCAGTAGTGGGTCAAATAGTGCTAGACCTATGTCCTCCGGGCCTCTACCCATTTTAAGGGAAGACCAGGAGCTTCAGCAAGATGATTTCGCTGTGCCGCACGTTTATGGACCGCCTCTTACTAAGAATGTGAATCGCTCAGTAAATTGTGATACCAACAGACGGGAAGTGTTTAGGTAAGCATCTGATCAGGAAATAAGTGTGAACGTTTCTAGCTATTCAAGGTGGATGGATACATTCGCACTCTTTGAGGTGGTGGATTTATGTTAAATGATTGTGCGTGTGGTATATAGTTTTGTGCGTGTGGTATATAGTTTATCACGGTCTGTCTGCTCGAAGGTACTGTATGTGACAGACCAAGGGTTGCTCACCTGTTGAGGCGTAAACGTGAGACCAATGGTTGCTCACCTGTTGAGGCGTAAACGTGTATCCGTCACGTAAACCCCGACGTGTATCCATCACAATTTTGAGTGGATTTGTTGACCTACGTTATACTGTAGTTCAAGGTGTGTCTCTCCCTTTGGAATTAAGTCATTTGGAGTACTAGTATGTGCCACTAATCTATAAAATTGCATCTGTCATACCAGGTACCACACTATATATATGTGCATCCATGTATATATCATTATATGTTCAGTATATACCAAATATTTTAACTTCACATGATCTTATGTCAGAATATCACATACATCTACATGTTACTCTCTGACATCAGGTGACAAACAATGTATTGTTAACAGTCTTTCAGTGTGGGACTTTAAGCCAAGGTCGTATGTCGGTGCTTTACACTGTGCACGTAAAAGAACCAGAGGAGAATCTGGAATGGGTCTCTGTCTGTATCGTTGCACTATCTATCCTCCATTATCTAAAATGAGCTCTTCAAGAGGTGTCGCTCATATGGGCAACCAGTAGCGGCGAAAATAAACGCAAATACACACAACACATATGATATAGTCTTCTCAAAATACATAGGACTGTTTGACATACATTTACTTCTGTCGGACAAAATAAATTGGACTATTGCATTGCAATGGTTTTGTAAAGACTATCTTTACTCTTAATAAAATTTATACAACCGAAAATTCTCTCTTCGGATATTGCATTTTTTTTCATGTTCTGTTGTATCTGTAAGTTTTATACAACAACATTAATGAAATAACTCAATTTCTCTCTTCGGTTATTACAATAGATTTTATGACTTGTTCACAGTGAAGAGGATGGAATTTGAGTGTGTGTCAGACTATTGTCTGTGATTAAAGACAATGTAGCTTCGACATTGGAGCCTTCCCTAGTGGCTGTAAATGGGATTCTTCCCTGAATATTGTACAATCTATGGTTACATCATAACACTGTTAACCTAATACATCAAAGTAATGCTTGTGTTGTTCAAGCAAACACAGCCTTTGAAGTATAATATCAGTGAAGCTTTGTGTTGCATGTCTCCCACACATGAACTGGATGATAGAAGATCAAGCAGTTAGAATTTCTTTAAGGAAATTACAAAACAAAAGATTAGGGTGATACTATTCCCTTATCAAGGGTATCTGGCTATCTGTATTGTAAAACTGGATGGAGCTATGGATTTTTCACTTTATGTTACCCAATAGGTGGTGTTCGTTTCCAAACACACCAATCCTACAGGGACAACAATAACAACTGATATGAAATTGGTGCATTTCATTCATCCACTTTGTGCTGGAGTTTTAATTGATGTTATCTGCCACATAATTTAGTCAGCATATAATTTCATTAAAGCACTTGCATTAATTTCATTTAAAAATCCAAACTACCCGCATATACAAAATGTATTCAGGTCAATGTCGCTCTATTATAATACGTAGCAACTTTTTTAACTCTGTTTTGTGTAAGTTTAATCACATGTCCTAGGATATTTCTTTCATGACAGCTTTTTTCGTTCACTAGCTATTTATTTCTGTAAAATAAAATTGGTTAGTAACTTTGTATACTATTAAAGGAAAACACTATTCACCAGAAATCTAGGTCAAATATATGAATAGTGTCAGTTTGCACATGATTTTGTGAATAGTTTCACTGATTATCTTCATTGGTACAGATTTGAATGGAAATCAAGTAAAGGCTATAGGACAGTCAGTGAACAAGGAACATTATAAATGTAACTTAAAGATACTCATGTTCGTGTAAGCATATTTACCCGTACACAATATAACGGTCCGCCTCCGTGGTCGAGTGGTTACGGTCGCTGACTTGTATACCACTGTAACCTGTCATCACTGATGGTCACGGGTTCGAGTCCCGCTCAGGCCGTGTCTCATTTATATGAAAAAGTTGGCAGTTTCTAACAGAGGTTGGTGCACCCAAGTACTGGTTAACCGCTGGAGCCTGTCCAGGAAAGGTGTTGTTACGTAAATTGCCCGGCGGCGATATAGCCCGAAATGGTGCTGATGCAGGCGTAAAACCCGTAATATAACATAACATAACATAACAATATAATGTTTTAATATTGCCAATACACACATCCAACTACATGATTTGTCTAACCCTTTCAACACCACAGACCTCTAAATTGGCGTACAAAAAGTGTAGATCCAGATGAGCCGGCTCGTCTCATCAGGATCTGCACCTTTTGCCAGTAATATTACTATTTTTAGAGAAAAATTACCCATTTTGATGAACTGGTCCAAATGTAATTTTCTTATTAATTTATTGGTCTAAAAATATGATGCACCAGTCCAGGTCAGTTACTTGGTGTTGAATGGGCTAAGCGAACACATTTTCCGGAGGGGATTACCCGGGCTCCCATGGAACTTGGCCTACATGTACAGTTCTACACATCATTTTTAGCCAAGGTGATCGCACAGGTGTGCTGTGTTCCCTTTTAAACATCATACAGATATATGACTTTGGATATCGGTTTTGTGAGAGGTATATCTAATCCAGCTGCAACACCAGACAGAGATACCCATAGATAAACTTACAACTTTTTGTTTGATATCAAGTATGTTTCTCTTTTTGTGGTAAACTTCAAAAGTGATATGGAATAACTTGTTTCATCAAAGTGTATATATTTCTAAATGATAAACCTGAAAAAAATGCCCTAATTCTTGTGTGTGCTAGCCACTGCCTCACACAGCATGATACAAGCCCATCTGATTAGGGTAAATTATTATAACCAAAATATGAATTACACAGACTTTCTAATGTGGATCATTTTTAAACTTCTGAACAATCGGTTAATTTGGCTGGTAATAAATGAATAATAAACTTATTTATATTATGTACGATATTGTGGTATAACTTCAATAGCTCACATAAGTACATGTATGTCATTTTTACACTTTTCATTAGTTTTAATAAAATTGATATGTGGAAGTCATGATAGCGTAGTGGTAGCGCATTCACTTCAGAGATGAAAGGTCTTGAGTTCCAGCCCCGCTGGAGCCATTATGATTGTGCCCTTAGGCAAGGCATTTAATTCCACGCTGCCTCTTCTCTCTCCCTTGTGCCGATGGATTCCATCACGAATGAGGTATCGAGAGTGATTAATATAAGTTGTATGAACTTGTTTCGCAATTGAGCTAAAATAAATTTGTATAAACTAATAAAATTGATGAACATTTGAAATCTCTCAACGTTGGTCTCATCTCACCCGCCCCCTCCACCACCCACAACCCCACCCGTGTCATCTTGCATACCATACCATCTTAATCCACTATATATAACAATCTTCATACATTGTATATATATATATATATATATTCATTTTACAGCCATCTTCATTTTTGCATATACATACACAATTTATAAACATGTAATTTCAAACGAAATGAAACAATGGTTTGTGATCAGCGAGAAAGGCTCAGTAACAGCCATGAGTTGTTGCAACATTAGTTACATAGCAGCGTTCATGAATGAAAATATTAGTTTCTATATTAACATTTTGTGTCTAGTTTCTCTTTGTGTACGAGTACTATTGGCAAAGTGAGAGAGTGGGTGCTGTTTAGAAGATGTTTTGATGTTCATGGTTTTTACATTGGTATGTACATATGGAGGTTTTCAAGTGTTTCTTATCTCTTTCATCAATTTGCTCAGTGCCTACTTCAAACAAGATTCACCCTACAAGCAACACTTATGATTCCAATGTCTATTTTCATAACAGCTGTAGTTTTGGTGTGCATTTCAAAGCCATGTCACAATTTACCAGAAAGGGCTGGCATTTTATTGCTCTTTTCTGCAAACTGTATAGGAAAAGAAGGAAAATTAATGTTTTTAGCATATGTTTTGTTTCACTAAGTATTGCATTTGAAATTCAGATAGCCCATGGCTATCAAGGTAATCCTTTATAGTATCAGAGCTGTTGTTAATGACACTGTTTGTTGTATTTTAAAGCCTTATTGTAATTGTGTGATCAAAGGGAACTTTAGGGGCCAGATGGTGGCCCCAGGCGGTGATGATTGGTCAGCTCATCTGTCATATTCAGCAGTGTCAGATCATTTGGTCATTAAATTAACTGATAGATTTTTGTGTAAGTAGGTTCTCTAAAAATGCATGCATGCTTACATGGGTAGCTTTAAACAAGAGAGTTTATGAAGAAACTTACTGGGGTATGTTGATTTAAATGATTCTATTAACTGTAATATATTTTTTAGCTTTAATAAATTCATTGAATATAATACAGTACACGTTTATGATTGTATACATGTCTGTTGTGATGCTTTTGAACACGTGAATTGTTTAAAGTCTCTAAGAGTTTTTTTGTTTGTTTTTTCGCGAGTTGAAAAAATACTATAATTCATAATATTATGCAATTTATCCTATTGTTAACTTTAATAAACCACCATTATTGGAGTTTATTGTTATACAATACTCATACAGAAAGCTAATTTACCAAAGGCAGGTTCTTTTGTGGCCATACAAATGTATATTCCAAATTTTATTTTTTACCGTAATAATTTATTATTGAACAATGAAAATATAAAACAATACTCACAATGTCTAATCATCCGCTCCTTACAATATCTCCGTGGGCAGCATATTCTAAGTAAATGCTTAATGGGCCTTTAACGTTCATAAATGTAATAGTAAATTATATAATATATTAGTTATTATACATGGATGCACTATATATATATAATTGGTACATGGTATGATGTTTGTTTTTATGATAAAACTGTAATTATTCTGTTTGGTATTGTGTAGTAATATTGTGTTTGGGATTTCAGCTCGCCGTGTGTACGTTCTGTACCATACCACGTTTCTTATGCGCCTGTGTCTGCACAAGACAGTGAGATCCAGTCGATATCGTCAAGTCAGGATGCCCTCACAGATGATACCCGCTCTCTGACAGACAGCAGCGTGTAAGTTACACTAGCTTCTATTTACACAAACGCATGTATTGACTACATGTATACTATTAATGCAGCTAAAACACTGATGCCGGGATTAAGACCCTGTTTGATGGCTGATGGAAGATGTGGTAGCTCATTCGCTTCGAAAGGCCCAGAGTTTGCGGGCCCAGCTGTAGTCATTACGATTGTGTCCTTCGGCAAGGCATTTAAATTCCGCATTTCCTCTTCTCTATCCACTGTGGCAATGAATTCCATCAGGATAAGGTCTCGAGGGCGATTAATCTAAAACTTGTAAAAACTTTTGGAATCGAGCTTATAATCTAGAATAAATTTGTACATGTATTTTATAAACTAAACTGGTGGTTGATTTTTGTGGTGCACTTTCTGTCATAGCTATGGATTAATCGGTTTTTAACTCTTTCAACACTACAGGCCTCTAAATAGACTTGCAAATAGTGTAGATTCAGATGAGCCGGCTCATCAGGATCTGCACTTTTTGCCAGTAATAATTATTACTTTTTTTTATAGATAAAATTACTTATTTTGATAAATGAACTGGTCCAAAGGTAATTTTCTTATTACTTTATTGGTGTAAAAATATCATGCAACCAGTCCATATCAGTTACTAGGGGTTGAATGGCTTAAAGCTTTGATTGGTATGGCATGTTGTTCTGATCATAATTATTGGTGCCGTGAAAGTATCACCCCTACTGATGCGCCCGCTACGCATTGAATCATTGGGTGTTCAGTCCATTAAAGTCATATTCCTACTCGGAAAAACTGCACTATAGGCGAGTGTCCCGTTTGTTATTTTACAAGCAAGTTTAGCGATCAAGCTAGCTTAAGGAAAGTCAGAGGTTCTACCCGGGTACCCCCTAAAAACAGACAAATGATTAAAATGCACTTAAACTTTCAATATATTTTGTCTGACCGAAGGATTTTTTGACTGTCATGTCAGGCGGTCCTACGGATTTCGGGAAGACTAGTATTACGCTATAAGGAGCACAATGTTTACATGATAATCGCCTATCTAGAAATTGTTCATAGCATCATTTTCAACAGGAGTATATATATATAGCTTTACGGTCAAATCCATTGGACTGGTGAAATAAGTTATTTTTAGAAAACCATTCACAAAGAACTTTGACTTTCACATTTAGCATTATTTACATTTCAATGGATTTTAAGCCCTTTCATGATATCAAAAAGTAAATCTAGATTGATGTTTTTATTCTGAATGTTTCATAAAACCCAGATAGGTTAAAGAGTTGTGGTAGTTAAACTTGCGATATCTTCACTGCGAAACAGTAGATCACGTTTGTCGAGTAAAATACCTTAAGAATGACAAAAAATGTGAAAGAAAATTTTATGAATGGCCAAATTACAATTCGTGAATATATGATTAACCCTGCTTTACAAATGGAGTGGTGGACATGAACATTACATTGATCTGGGTAGGCATACACACAAAGGGTTAAGGAAAATGTTATCGCTTTGCACAGATTTGCCCACGTTTTAACTTTCGTAAAGGTTAGCTCAGTACGTGCTAATTTAGGTGTCCTTTCCTTTGTGCTAGAAAAAATCGCCAGCAGTAGCAGTTGAGAAAGGGGGGGGTATGTTCTACATTCGTTAAGAAAGAAGTGAGGGTAGAACCTGGAACAGTTGATTGGAGTGAGGGTTAGTTTGTGTCAGCTTCTCTGTGGGTAATGTTGTTCGCCTTGTAACCAAGACGGTTGTGATATTCGTCCGAACCATATGGGTGGTGTCCTTAGTTAGGCAAGACAGATCCACATTGCCTCTTCTCTCTTCATAAAGGTGGTGTCCTTAGTTAGGCAAGACCGATCCACATTGCCTCTTCTCTCTCCATCATGGTGGTGTCCTTAGTTAGGCAAGACCGATCCACATTGCCTCTTCTCTCTTCATCATGGTGGTGTCCTTAGTTAGGCAAGACCGATCCACATTGCCTCTTCTCTCCATCATGGTGGTATCCTTAGTTAGGCAAGACCGATCCACATTGCCTCTTCTCTCTTCATCATGGTGGTGTCCTTAGTTAGGCAAGACCGATCCACATTGCCTCTTCTCTCCTTCATGGTGGTGTCCTTAGTTAGGCAAGACCGATCCACATTGCCTCTTCATCATGGTGGTGTCCTTAGTGAGGCAAGACAGATCCACATTGCCTCTTATCTCTCCATCATGGTGGTGTCCTTAGTTAGGCAAGACCGATCCACATTGCCTCTTCTCTCTTCATCATGGTGGTGTCCTTAGTTAGGCAAGACCGATCCACATTGCCTCTTCTCTCCATCATGGTGGTGTCTAGTTAGGCAAGACCGATCCACATTGCCTCTTCTCTCTTCATCATGGTGGTGTCCTTAGTTAGGCAAGACCGATCCACATTGCCTCTTCTCTCTCCATCATGGTGGTGTCCTTAGTTAGGCAAGACCAATCCACATAACCTCTTCATCATGGTGGTGTCCTTAGTGAGGCAAGACAGATCCACATTGCCTCTTCTCTTTCTTCTCCATCATGGTGGTGTCCTTAGTTAGGCAAGACAGATCCACATTGCTTCTTCTCTCTCCATCATGGTGGTGTCCTTAGTTAGGCAAGACAGATCCACATTGCCTCTTCTCTCTTCATTATGGTGGTGTCCTTAGTTAGGCAAGACAGATCCACATTGCCTCTTCTCTCTTCATCATGGTGGTGTCCTTAGTTAGGCAAGACAGATCCACATTGCCTCTTCTCTCTCCATCATGGTGGTGTCCTTAGTTAGGCAAGACCGATCCACATTGCCATCATGGTTGTGCTGTCCTTCTGGAATGAGGTCTCTAGAGCGATTAGTCTCATGTTATTTGACCTTGTGAAGATAACGTAGATTTGTACAATAAACGGGATGCTATATACACAACTTATGTATGCTGACATGTATACCACTGTATCGTCATTGATGGTCAGGGGTTCGAGCCCCGCTCATGACGTGTCTCATTTATATAGAAAATTTGGCCGTTTCTTATCTAGTCCAGTGGTAACACACTGGACTGGTAATCCAGGGGTCGCAAGTTCGATCCCCCGGCTGACCCTAATAAAATTAACAGTTCAGATGGGACGTTAAACCGGGGTCTCGTGTCGTGCTTTACACCGTGCACGTAAAAAGAATCAGGGGAGACTCTGGAATGGGTCTCCTCCAAAAGTCTAAAATGACTAATCTCTTCAGGAGGCGTTGCTCATATGGGCAACCAGTAGCAACGATAAATAAACGTAAAACACAATTCTTATGGAGGTTGGTGCACCAAGTACTGGTTAACTGCTGGAGCCTGCCCAGAAAGGTGTTACAACAAATTGCCTTTACTGTGTAATGATTACACAAATATGATGGATTGAACACTTTGCCGAGTGGTTGACTTCAAATCACTTGACTCGCTCCACTGCTAGTTCGAATCCCACTGGGAGGGAGTGTCGGATTATGTCATGTGAGGAAGCTTTCCAGCCGGCTTAAAGAATGTCAGTGGTTCTACACGGGTGCCTGAAATACTGCTCAGTGGGGCACCCGGGTTCAATCCTCGGACCGGGAAGTATGTGAGATGGTACGGTGATCGCCAGATCGGACAGCTGGGTTTTTTCCTGGTATTCCGGTTTCCTTCCACACGAATGACCACATATATGCTTTCATCCGTGTCAACGAGAATGATTAATATAAGTTGCTAGAACTTGCTTCGCAATCGTTAAATAAAATAAAGTTGAAATCGCTGTAAAGTCTCCATATGACCTGACCTAGTCTGTTTGTGCAATGTTAAACCCAAAAATGAACAAATGACATTGTTTATCTTCATAAGAAGTAATCTGTTACAACAAATGGTCTGTACTGAGAAAGTTGATGCAACACAACACAATGTGTTAAGAGGGGAAAAAAAGGACTTTGTTTATATAACAGACAAAAAGTGCTAAATTGTGTTTTATGTTATCAGCGTTTCGAAGTACAGTATTTATGGGGTGATCTTGTACTTTATAGGTTGATTATTAACAATATTCTTCCTCTCATTGGTCATGCATGATGTACCATGTTTAATAAAAAATTATAAATATCACAATGTAGAAATGAGTTAATAAGAAGGTAGCAAAGTACTGTATAAATATAGCAAGCTGACGTAAATCACTGACTGATGACAGTGAACTGTCCCAGTAACTACTGTATGGTTGGTAAAGAGCAGGCAGGCATGACAAAATTGCCCTGGAGGCCTGCCATTAATTTGCCTTTGATCTCTTTGGTGGAAACTGTTAGATGTTTTGTACATACCTAACTTGTAAGAGGACCCCAGAGGTAAACCAGTGGAGTGTTGCCCAATATTTTAATGATAAGAACAAAATTGTAAAATTAGAATCTTGATAATTCTGCACAGAATGTCTGACCCCAGGGCTGTTTATAATAGTGTGCACTGTTGAAACAAAAGTTATCTGATGAAGGTAGCATTAGATCAGTCTTAAT
This sequence comes from Archivesica marissinica, assembly GCA_014843695.1. NCBI lineage: Eukaryota > Metazoa > Mollusca > Bivalvia > Venerida > Vesicomyidae > Archivesica > Archivesica marissinica. The sequence goes on along the minus strand of CM026390.1, from coordinate 20,149,063 downwards.
CCATTTGATTCTGGATACCGTTCAAACAGTATTTGCAAAGAACATAGAGCCAGTTCAGCCGCCACGGAACGTTCCGTCTGATCAGGCTCTATGCTGTTTGCTATTCAGATGATCTTGCTAAGACACTTGGCTATGTAGTAAACAACATAGATCCTGATCAGCATGCAGCGTCACGCTGTGGCTGATCTGGATCTATGTTGTTTGCAAAAGCTGTTAAATGTATACAGAATGAAATGGGTTAATCCCACTTATCTGTTCAAAAACACAACAGATATTATCTTTCAGTTATATATACCATTTACACATCCATTTAAATTGGTGCTGTTTTGGACATCTGAGGCAATCTTTCCTGCCAGTGGCAGTTGCATAATGACATCAGAATATAGGCATCATACCATAGACTTGGCAATCTCAATCAGCATTGGTATGATATGTTTACAATAACTTTCCTGGGTCATCCCATTGTTGCTGTATGCAATGGTCTCATTAACCCTTTCAACACTACATACCTCTAAATAGGTTAGCAAAAAGTGTAGATCCAGATGATCCGTCTCATGAAGAATTGCACTTTTTGCTAGTAATTATACTATATTTAGTAAAAATTTAACCATTTTGATATAAATGAACTAGCCCAAATGTAATTTTCGGATCAATTTCATCAGGATCTGCACTTTTTGCCAGTGATATGACTATTTTTAGATGTTTAAATGTGATTTTCTGATTCATTTATTGGTTTATGAATATCATGGACCAGTCCATGTGAGTTACTTGGTGTTGAATGGGTTACTTAAACATTTTTTTATAGTGATGTGCTGAAATCAGTTTCTTAGTTTCTAAGCCAAGCACCAAGAACAACTCTACTGTCTGCATATAGAAATGCACTGATCCAGCTCTGATGTTGCTGGGTAGCTTAGGCGCACGGCACAACTTACAAGTACTGATCCAGGGACAGTTTACATATCATACATTCATGTAGTAGTTAAGTTTGAGTGCACACTTTTCCCTGTCCCAGTTTTGTCAAGTGCATTTCTTAAACTTCAATAATAAAAGTTCTCCAAGTAAGATATGACATTTTTCAATTAAAACTGCTTGTGTGTTGTGTCGACAATGAGATTTAGTTAATATGTGTACATAGTTCAGTTACCACGGAATGGCCCTCTTCAGGAGACGCTTCTTACGATACCCAATTTAAAGTGTTGTATATCTTGTATTACACACAGGGGCGCAATTTGCTCAAATTATAAATTAAACTCTTTCTGCTTGAGCAGAAATTTAAATTAATATATTATTTTGATACTAAACTATTCCTGGCTTTACTGTAGATGAAAAATAGCTTTCTTTATGACATTTTTTTTGCCATATGAATGATCACAAGATTGGAAATAATAATTTGTTTTACAATATTTTGCGACGTTCAGGGTTTTACTTTGCACCGAAAGTGGTGTAATAGCAGTAAGTTTTCGCTGTCACGGTAGGGTGTCATGGTAGGGTGTCACGGTAGGGTGTCACGGTAGGGTGTCACAGTAGGGTGTCACGGTAGGGTGTCACGGTAGGGTGTCATGGTAGGGCAGAGATTCTCCAATGGGCTCTATATAGAGGATCGTTAAATGCCGCATCAGTTACCGGCCCAGGGGAAGAGTTACCAGCCCAGGGGAAGAGTTACCGGCTCATGCATGGGAAGCTGGAATTGGCATACAGGGGAATAGTTACCGGCTCATGGGAAGCTGGAATTGGCATACAGGGGAATAGTTACCGGCTCATGGGAAGCTGGAATTGGCATACAGGGGAATAGTTACCGGCTCATGGGAAGCTGGAATTGGCATACAGGGGAATAGTTACCGGCCCATGGGAAGCTGGAATTGGCATACAGGGGAATAGTTACCGGCCCATGGTAGGCTGGAATTGGCATACAGGGGAATAGTTACCGGCCCATGGGAAGCTGGAATTGGCATACAGGGGAATAGTTACCGGCCCATGGGAAGCTGGAATTGGCATACAGGGGAATAGTTACCGGCCCAGGGGAATAGTTATAGACCCATGGGAAGCTGGATTTGGCATATAGTAGAAGCATGTCATGCTTGCATCGTTTTCTATCATAAAATAAATACCGGTAGAACATTTTGTTTGTTTAAGTGAATAATCGTATAATATTTCACTCATGAATATGCTATCACTACTCGTGATAATAATTAGAGCTGTATCGGTTCACGGTTATCCGTGATTTTCGTATTCGGTTCGCAGTACTGATGTTATCTATCGCGCCCAATGTTTAAAAATGTCTGAACATGGAGAGACTGAATGTGTTGTCAATTTGAAAAATGTTCCTGCCAAGTTTAGATCACCCATGTGGCAGATTTTTGGAATCAGAGATAATTCCAATGACAAACAGCAGACACCCTGTAAACTTTGCTTTGAACACATTAGGCAGGTAAAGCATCAAACAATTGGTCACACTTCGGAGAGAGACTTAAACACTTGATCACTATCGAAGATAAAACAAGTTAATCATTATTAACCCATTTCATTCTGGATACATTTAAAGACTTTTGCAAACAACATAGATCCAGATCAGCCGCAGCGTGACGCTGCATGCTGATCAGGATCTATGTTGTTTGCTACATAGTCAAGTGTATTAAGACTACGATATGTATCATATTGGAAGGATGGTGTATAGTTACAGCTATAATAATAATGCTTTCAATGTTCATTCGGTGTAATATAATTCACTTATACAAACCTGAATATCTATCCATTAGTCATAAGTGACAAATTGTGAACACAATATGTTCGTTTTGTCATAATATCACTTTTTAGCTTAAAAGAAAAAGAAAATTTGTTTGTTTAAGTGAAGAATAAAATAATAGTTCACTCACGAACAATTGGCTATCACCACTCGTGATACTGCTTTCAATGCTCATACGTGAAATATAATTCTCATTCATATAAACAAACAAATATCCTCTTAGTGGCTATTTGTGAACACAATACCTTGTGTGTTTTACGTTTATTTATCGTCGCTACCGGTTGCCCATATGAGCGACGCCTCCTGAAGAGCTTAGTCATTTTGGAGGATAGTGCAATGATACAGACAGAGACCCATTCCAGAGTCTCCTCTGGTTCTTTTACGTGCACAGTGTAAAGCACCGATACGAGACCTCGGTTTAACGTCCCATCTGAAAGACTTGTTAATTTTATTAGGGTCAGACGGGGGATCGAACAATACCTCGTGACCAGGCCTGGAGGTTATAAAGCTTTTCACCAATCTCAAACTCAGACTCAAGACTCAGACTTCTGATTGATTCAGCCTAGTGTAAAACTCAGGATCAACCAATCAAATCAATGGAGCTCGAGTTTAAGATTTGAGAAACGTTTTATAACCTCCAACTCTTATCCAGAGGTCTTAGAATTCATCTCGGACCTCAGCGCAAGTAATTTGATTGGTCGATTTGGAAATATACACTCAACTGAACCAAGCAGTAGCTTGAGTATTCCTCCCGTGGTCGATTGGTTACGGTCGCTGACTGGTATACCACTGTAACCTATCATCACTGATGGTCACGTGTTTGAGCCCCGCTCAGACCGTGTCTCATTTATATGAAAAAGTTGGCCTTTTCTTATGGAGGTTGGTGCACCAAGTACTGGTTAATCGCTGGAATCTGCCCAGGAAAGGTGTTGTAAATTGCCCGTTGCTGAAATGAGCAACCTGTAGCGACGTTAAATAAACTTAAATAAAGTTAAGTTTGACACTGAGCTTGAGGTAGGAGAAAAGGTTCATAATCTCAGACACGGGTCTATATAATACGATTAACCAATAGATTAACCGGTTAATCATTAATGTTACTGGTTATGGTAACTTACATGTATCTGGTTAGCAAACTTGAATAATCATAACTGTTTCAACACTTAGTACCTAGCAACCGACCCTATGTTATGTTCATGTGACAACACTTAGTACCTAGCAACCAACCCTATGTAATGTTCATGTGACAACACTTGGTTTCTAGCAACCAACCCTATGTAATGTTCATGTGACAACACTTGGTTTCTAGCAACCAACCCTATGTAATGTTCATGTGACAACACTTAGTACCTAGCAACCAACCCTATGTTATGTTCATGGGACAACCCTTAGTACCTAGCAACCAACCCTATGTTATGTTCATGTGACAACACTTAGTACCTAGCAACCAACCCTATGTTATGTTCATGTGACAACACTTATTACCTAGCAACCAACCCTATGTAATGTTCATGTGACAGTTGTGTATCCTTTCTATGCATACATGTATATTCATTTCAGAGATGGCCACTCGTATCGAGAATCGCGTAAACACAAGAATTACATGAAGGTTATGAAAAGTCGTGCTGGTAATAATCGAGATTATGGACATTTCATTCCTGTAAGCCATTATATATTCTGAACTTTTTTTACACGCTTAGCGTGTTTTCTAGATTGTCTCTGGTGCATTCTGGGTGCCATTTGGTAATGTTATAAATACATTGTCTCTGGTGCATTCTGGGTGCCATTTGGTAATGTTATAAATACATCATCTCTGGTGCATTCTGGGTGCCATTTGGTAATGTTATAAATACATTGTCTCTGGTGCATTCTGGGTGCCATTTGGTAATGTTATAAATACATTGTCTCTGGTGCATTCTGGGTGCTTTTTGGTAATGTTATAAATAGATCTTTGTATCACACAATGACAATGTTATGACATGTACATGCAGATTAGTAAGATCTGAAAATAAGATATAGTTTCGACCCCTCCATTGGTCTCATCTCTCACACTGTTTTTAATAGTGTTATCCATGTGAGTTCTAACAGAATTGAAATCTGATCACTTATAGTCTTGGAAAATACAACAATATATATACCTGTATAACAATGGTTATTGTTTTGGATGTTTGAAACAAGCGGTGCTCAGGATATCGTAAAGGGCGCAGCGCCCTTCTTAATTTGCCTAGCTGGAGCAACGGAATCCAATAAATCTAGGTATAATGTTTCAACTGGTTGATCTAAATGATTATCAATCTGTATAAGTGCTGCACGGAATGTCACATAAGCTTTCCATCAGAACAGGCTGATTGCCTCATAGGAATACTGGCAACCTGTAGTCAATAGATTCACATTATCCTGTATCCAGGGACAGGATATTGCTACCGTATTACAAACCTGTACCGCTAAAAGCACCATTGACTGTTGTATCGATAATGTTAACTCGGACTGGAAGCATTGTTGTAGTTACTAAATATGGCATGATTTGTGAACATTTGTAGAGAACTGAAAGGGCACCAAAGGATCGGAACATCGCCGAAGTTGACTGTAAAAAGTTTGCAGATATGTTGATAGAGAAACTGCTGCTGGTACAGAAAGAGAGAGAGAAAGATGAACGGGTAAATCTATCGCTCAGTCAGGTCATGAACAGGGTGAGTACATTTAGTAACATTGTATAATTATTGTTACGGGTGTGTTTGTGTATAATTGTGCCAATATTAGACTAATGTTTCATAAAACCATATTCAACCAAATGCATCAAGTGTGACATACTGTTGTCTACATGCATTTCCTGTTATGACATACTGTTGTCTACATGCATTTCCTGTTGTCTACATGCATTTCCTGTTATGACATACTGTTGTCTACAAACATTTCCTGTTGTCTACATGCATTTCCTGCTGTGACATGCTGTTGTCTACAAACATTTCCTGTTGTCTACATGCATTTCCTGCTGTGACATGCTGTTGTCTACAAACATTTCCTGTTGTCTACAACATGCATTTCCTGTTGTTACATGCTGTTGTCTACAAACATTTCCTGTTGTCTACATGCTGTTGTCTACATGCATTTCCTGCTGTGACATGCTGTTGTCTACAAACATTTCCTGTTGTCTACATGCATTTCCTGCTGTGACATGCTGTTGTCTACAAACATTTCCTGTTGTCTACATGCTGTTGTCTACATGCATTTCCTGCTGTGACATGCTGTTGTCTACAAACATTTCCTGTTGTCTACATGCATTTCCTGCTGTGACATGCTGTTGTCTACAAACATTTCCTGTTGTCTACATGCATTTCCTGTTGTGACATGCTGTTGTCTACAAACATTTCCTGCTGTGACGTGCAGTTGTATACAAACATTTCCTGCTGTGACGTGTAGTTGTATACAATCATTTCCTGCTGTGACGTGCAGTTGTATACAAACATTTCCTGCTGTGACGTGTAGTTGTATACAAACATTTCCTGCTGTGACGTGTAGTTGTATACAAACATTTCCCACTGTGACGTGTAGTTGTATACAAACATTTCCTGCTGTGACGTGTAGTTGTATACAATCATTTCCTGCTGTGACGTGCAGTTGTATACAAGCATTTCCTGCTGTGACGTGCAGTTGTATACAATCATTTCCCACTGTGATGCAAGGCTTATGACGAAGAGTCACTGTGTATATTTCTAAAATAGTTGTTGGACCATATATACTAGTATTATATTAATTTAATAATGTTCCTTTTTCATTATCTTGTTTCATGGTTGGCCAAATGAAATTACTGTCACAATTAGATAACATCAAATAATAGCATGAATGTGATCTTGTTTGTGTATGTTTGAACCCAGGACAGAATCCCTGTGATAATGTGGGGTTTGATGTGTTTCAGATAAAAATGACCAGTGTTTCTGCTTTGATATCCGATTGTTAACATACCAGTCATTTCATCTAATTATCTTGGCTTTTCATTTCAAACATTTATTTGAATTTGATATAAAGGGAAAAATAGTCATTAACTCTTCAAAGATAAAGCACTCCCCTGTGCTGTTGAGATTACTTTGATCGTTTGCCATTTAGCTTATAGCTAATAGAACATCATTAATAAAAATTGGAAACTTTTTGATCTGTCTCTACTCTTTTGAAGTTGAAATGAAAATTGATCAGTAATAAACCATGGACATTCACAATAGAGATTTTAGCAATGTCCATCTAAATCTATCATTCTACTGATGTTTTTTTTATACAATGGTCCATTAATTTTATGTTTGCTGAAATGAAAGAAATAGATTCTATTGTAAAGGGATGTTAATATTTCGTTTATGGTTTTGCTGGCCGTTTAATATATTTTGAAGGAGTCGGATAGCCAAAGCGTTTTCAGCATTCAACATCAAAATGCTAAAACAATCAACATCATATTCCAAAGGGACAAGCGTGGCTTTGTTGCAGCCTTTGTAAAGTTTATTTGAAAGTTATTCTAGACTGTGATTTCTATTGAGTATTCTCTAGTCAAAGGCCCTAAAACTTGACATGTTAGCTTTATTGAATGACCTGAACTTTCGAGTCAAAGGGAATTAGCAATGCAGCAGTATCACTGATCTGCTTAATATAGTCTGCTTCAAATGCAGGCCAGCTCAATCAGAATCACAGAAGTTTGATCTGTCTGCTTTTTTTCTGGAAACATTGGAAATGCATGCACTCTTTGGAGATTTCTGTTTAATCTTGCCAGATAAAGCCATCAAAGCAGGAAGAAATCAATGTGTCAGGGCTGAGCTTATCACCTTACAAGATTTCCTTGGCTTTGATCATTGTGTTGTGAGGAATAATTCCATATCTTCATTTCATTTTTCTATGGTTGACAGCAAAGAAAACATAATAAATGCTATTGAACATATTATTGGGTATTGCCATGCTTTATCAGGCAGTGATGGGATGTTTGAATTAGGAGCATTTATTTTAGATATATTATGGTAGGCCAATCCACTGTTCCTAGAACGAAACAGTGATGACTTTGTCGGAAAATGATGGGATGTTGAGATGTTTATTGAACTTGTTTTTACAGAGCGACATCACAGAGTCACTTGATAAGTCGTGTATGTCAACGACTTCCTCAAAGAACAATACTACCTCTCTCGTGCCTTTACTCACATCCTCAGTCATAGAGGAAGAAAATGCCGACTCAATTCTCGAGGAGCACTGTTCACGGATATGGGAACGTTCGGCACAGCAGACGCCAAGTCGGTCTCCGGGACGACACTCGCCCAGATCGAAATCTCCTGATAGAATTCGAAAAACTTTATCACAAAGTCAGGCTCATTCTGGCTCTTCGAGTGTGCCAGGAACTTTGCACACAAAACCATTACATAAGAAACGGACAGAATTTTATTCCATGTCATCTTTCGATAGTGGTATGGGCGAGGACCTAAACAAGTGTTCAGTAGAAACTCATAAACATATACACCATCATCATCACCATCATCATAACGAGAGAGGACGTAAATCGAAACATAAGTTAGAAATTCAAGCCCAACAGCATAGTATGATGTGTTGGGGCGATAAAACACCACGGCCTCATAGTTCTAGTGGATCGAGACAAAAGACTGGTAGTCGGGTTCATTCTGATGTGTGTAGTAATTTAGATAGTGGAATTAGTACGGTGGAATCTGCCGGTCAACCTCAAATAGATGAATCCATAACAGATCCTTCCAGAACGAAGTAAGTGTTGCATTTTGTTACCATATAATGCTGTAAACAATGGGCATTCTATACCATGTTGACATTGATTTTCACTGTGGTGATGGGGAGGCGGGTGGGGATGGGGTAGGAATTCCACTCTTGTATTTTACAACCATTGCGAAATAAGTTTTAACAACTTATATTAATCACTCTCGTTGCGTTGGCACTGATGAAAACGTGAATGTGGTCATTCGTGTGGGAGGAAACCGGAGTACCCGGAGAAAACCCACCTGTTCGATCTGGCGACCACCATACCATCTCACATGCTTCCCAGTCCGAGGATCGAACCCAGGTTGCATTGGTGAGAAGCGAGCGCGCTAACAACTGCGCTAATCGGACAGCCAACTACATGTAAGTAATAAAAAACAATTTGGTATGAGTGTGGAATTCCAGTCTCCCAAGTAATACGTACGTACATTTTGTAGTGTCTGTATTGTGATTATATGAATAGCCACCAGCATTATTATTTTGGCAACTGTTGAAATCAAACTTTTATCAATGTGCCAATTTGGGATGTACTTTAGGATTCATAAACAGTATTCAGTATTGGTATAGGATTAACAGTATTATAGTTTTGTTTACCTAGCAATAATTGATTGGAAATGTGAAGAAGGGCCAGTACAATTTTTATGCTCAAATGTTTTCGATAAAAGCATAATTATGATTAATATTATCAATAAATTAACATCGAGTACAACTTACTACCGATAGAGAAACATTGGGTAAATCAGAAACGTAGAGAAACATTGGGTAAACCAGAAACGTATAGAGAAACATTGGGTAAACCAGAAACGTATAGAGAAACATTGGGTAAACCAGAAACGTATAGAGAAACATTGGGTAAACCAGAAACGTATAGAGAAACATTGGGTAAATCAGAAACGTATAGAGAAACATTGGGTAAATCAGAAACGTATAAAGAAACATTGGGTAAATCAGAAACGTATAGAGAAACATTGGGTAAACCAGAAACGTATAGAGAAACATTGGGTAAATCAGAAACGTATAGAGAAACATTGGGTAAACCAGAAACGTATAGAGAAACATTGGGTAAATCAGAAACGTAGAGAAACATTGGGTAAATCAGAAACGTATAGAGAAACATTGGGTAAATCAGAAACGTATAGAGAAACATTGGGTAAACCAGAAACGTATAGAGAAACATTGGGTAAATGAGAAACGTATAGAGAAACATTGGGTAAACCAGAAACGTATAGAGAAACATTGGGTAAATCAGAAACGTAGAGAGAAACATTGGGTAAACCAGAAACGTATAGAGAAACATTGGGTAAATGAGAAACGTAGAGAGAAACATTGGGTAAACCAGAAACGTATAGAGAAACATTGGGTAAATCAGAAACGTAGAGAAACATTGGGTAAATCAGAAACGTATAGAGAAACATTGGGTAAATCAGAAACGTATAGAGAAACATTGGGTAAATTAGAAACGTAGAGAGAAACATTGGGTAAATCAGAAACGTAGAGAGAAACATTGGGTAAATCAGAAACGTATAGAGAAACATTGGGTAAATCAGAAACGTAGAGAGAAACATTGGGTAAATCAGAAACGTATTGAGAAACATTGGGTAAATCAGAAACGTAGAGAAACATTGGGTAAATCAGAAACGTATAGAGAAACATTGGGTAAATTAGAAACGTATAGAGAAACATTGGGTAAATCAGAAACGTAGAGAAACATTGGGTAAATTAGAAATGTAGAGAGAAACATTGGGTAAATCAGAAACGTAGAGAGAAACATTGGGTAAATCAGAAACGTAGAGAGAAACATTGGGTAAACCAGAAACGTATAGAGAAACATTGGGTAAATCAGAAACGTATAGAGAAACATTGGGTAAATCAGAAACGTATAGAGAAACATTGGGTAAATCAGAAACGTAGAGAGAAACATTGGGTAAATCAGAAACGTATAGAGAAACATTGGGTAAATCAGAAACGTTTAAAAAAAAGCATTGCTAATAATACTGAGTTACATAACCCGATACAACATGCATTGTTTTTGTTTTGAAAGCGTAAGAATTTATTTTAATTCAGCACAAACACCAGATCTTCTTCAGTTGTTGTTGTCACCATTCTAGTTTCATTGCATAACTTTTCAAAGTAGACAAAACTTTGTTGTAGCAAATTATATCTAGGGTGTTTTAGGGGAGCAGTGATAGAAAGGTTTTTCCACAGCTTGAACACGGCTAATGCAATCAGCTGGATATGTAATACCAAGATAGTTTAACTGTTGGATGAGAGATTGTTTGCCTCTAGTAGGTCGCCAGTCTAACTTTATTACTTAAACGAATAAGCTTTCACAAGACACAATCTGTTTGATGTGGCCTTCCATCTAGTTTTGAATAAATTGTCTAAGTAACCTTTTACTTCAGCAAACATTATTCAATAAAATGAATTATAAAATGTTCAAATGAATAAATTAGGTTGACTCTGAAAGGTCATTAAGAAACACACTTTAAAAACAGACACTTAACCCATTTCATTCTGGATACCATTCAAACAGTACTTGCAAAGAACATAGAGCCAGATCAGCCACCATGGAACGTGCTGTCTGATCAGGCTCTATGCTGTGCTATTCAGATGATCTTGCTAAGACACTTGGCTATGTAGTAAACAACATAGATCCTGATCAGCATGCAGCGTCACACTGCGGCTGATCTGGATCTATGTTGTTTGCAAAAGCCTTTTAAATGTATCCAGAATTAAATGGGTTAAGAAACGACTTGTTTTATGAAATAGTTTGCTAAAATGATTATCGATTGCATTCTGAGAATTGTGTTTACATCAAAACCATATGTTTGAAATATGTATTTATTTTAATTCTGGAGAAGTGAAAATATTTGTATATTGTTTGTGTATGTGTGCCTGGCTTAGCCGTTAATTTTAGGTAGAGATCTTTATGTGGATCGTTAATGGTTCAGGAAAATAAAACAATAATTTATGTCTGTGTGAATTGTTTAAAATTGAACACAAAACTGTTTTGCATAATGTAATTACCGTTAAACTGTGTCTCCGAACAGTTAAAACTTTAATTGATTAGCTATGGTTTAACCCTTTCAACACCACAGACCTCTAAATTGGCTTACAAAAAAGTGTAGATCCAGATGAGCCGGCTCGTGACGAGCCGTCTCATCAGGATCTGCACTTTTTTCAAGTAATATAACTATTTTTAGAGAGAGAAAAATACCCATTTTGATAAATGAACTGGTCCGAATGTAATTTTCTTATTCATTTATTGGTCTAAGAATATCATGGACCAGTCCATGTCAGTTACTTGGTGTTGAAAGGGTTAAAGCAATTAACATATATATGGCATTAAAAGAATTTTTATGTTTCGCGGATGATGAATTATAGAAGTCTAACCAAATTGTATCGCCGATGTCTATCATTTGCATTTTGTAAACAAAGGTAACCCTGCAATAAAAATATGCGTTATTCAACCTTAAAACATTGTTAAATGCAGTACTTAAGAAATTTGAGTCATTCGACTGTAATGTAGAAGCTTAAGTATTGAGAATGTGCACACTGTAACCTGTAGTTAATTGATCATGAATGACATATAATTACATTGATCACATTTCAAAGGGCTTTATGTATGGGCCCTAGGAAGGAAGCTTGAATATTTGCCCATAAAAGCTGAATTTTTAAGTGGCGACCAAATCTTTACACTGCACATTGTGGTTTTCTTTGTGTTATAGATGGTACAACAATATCACAAATAACACATAGTATTACTTTTGCAAATTTGACTATATTAGCTTTAGGGTTGTAGATTGTGTTTTCTCCTCTATGCTCCCAGTCTCTTGTAAAAACACCAATTAGACGGGGGAAATTAGAAGCAATTTAAATTCATTACCAGATCGGGTTCCAACCCAAATAATATCAAATTCAGTAAATGATAAAGCAAGCAAACAACCGACTCTACTAAAGATACATTTATGATGAGAGAGTGGAGCAAAATGCACCACTTCTGGAGAAAACTGAACTACATGTAAATGAGAGAGAAAAGTTTGTTAAAAGTCTTTGTCCTAGTAGATGGTATTTACAGACAGAAAGATCAAAAAGCATGCCTGTTTCAAGGCAGATCATCTCAACGTTTTCATGCTGTGTTTGTACCCTGGGAGAGAAACACTATTGGCAGTAAAGTCTCCTGAAAAAACACAAGCTGCCTTTGAGGTGGGATTGCTCTTTCAAACATGAAAATCTGATGTTCCCATCATAGCAGTACTCATTAATTGAAGAGATTTGTGTGCCTTTCATCTTTTATCATGCACAATTTGCATTACAGTGAAAAAATCAATCTCACCCAGATTTGCTCATGTGATTCTACATGGTGCTAAACAGACAGAATGGAAATATTAAATTGAAATATCATATGCCAAATTCATGGCCAGATATTTATCCACTTTATTCAAATCAAAATTTAATTGAATGCTTATGAGTGTGAAATGAGCACAGGCAAAATGTGCTAGCAATTTCAAGCAACTACATTAAATCATGTGAAGTTAATTGAGTTCTATACAAATTACAATCGTTTGTAAAATATTTCTGGTGTGAGGGGTGGATAGTGTGTGAGGGGTGGCTCGGGGTGGGTAGTTTGTGAGGGATGGATCGGGGTGGGTAGTTTGTGAGGGGTGGCTCGGGGTGGGTAGTGTGTGAGGGGTGGATAGTGTGTGAGGGGTGGCTCGGGGTGGGTAGTTTGTGAGGGGTGGATCGGGGTGGATAGTGTGTGAGGGGTGGTGAGGGGTGGGTAGTTTGTGAGGGGTGGATCGGGGTGGGTAGTGTGTGAGGGGTGGATCGGGGTGGAGGGTGAGGGGTGGATAGTGTGTGAGGGGTGGCTCGGGGTGGGTTGTTTGTGACGGGTGGATCGGGGTGGATAGTGTGTGAGGGGTGGGTAGTGTGTGAGGGGTGGCTCGGTGTGGGTAGTTTGTGAGGGGTGGATAGTGTGTGAGGGGTGGGTAGTTTGTGAGGGGTGGATAGTTTGTGAGGGGTGGATCAGGGTGGATAGTGTGTGAAGGGTGGATCGGGGTGGATAGTGTGTGTGAGGGGTGGATCGGGTGGATAGTGTGTGAGGGGTGGATCGGGTGGATAGTGTGTGAGGGGTGGATCTGGGTGGATAGTGTGTGAGGGGTGGCTCGGGGTGGGTAGTGTGTGAGGGGTGGCTCGGGGTGGATAGTGTGTGAGGGGTGGTAGTATGTGAGGGGTGGCTCAGGGTGGGTAGTGTGTGAGGGGTGGGTAGTGTGTGAGGGGTGGCTCAGGGTGGGTAGTGTGTGAGGTGTGGATCAGTGTGTGAGAGAGGATTGAGAGACAATCATGAATGCACAACGTATCCACTGTAAAATATCTGGTATGAGGGGTGGGTGTGAGGAGTGGGTGGAGGTATTGAGGGGTGGGTGCATGGGTGAGGAGTGGGTGGAGGTATGAGGGGTGGGTGCATGTGTGAGGGGTGAGGGTGGGTGCGGGTATGAGGGGGGTGTGAGGGAGAGTGAGCATTGAGACAATGCTCCTGTATACTCCCCCCATATAATGCAAGCTGATTCAACATGTTTTCTTTACTGTGAAAAGTTGATACAACAACCAAATAAATTGATTACAGTAAAACATTGGCAACATGATTTCAGTTATTCAAGACATTTCCAGTCACCTAGGTGTATTGCATATCAAAATAACAGACAAGTTCACCCTGCTAAAACAGCACAAGTTCACCCTGCTAAAACATCACAAGTTCACCCTGCTAAAACAGCACAAGTTCACCCTGCTAAAACAGCACAAGTTCACGTTCACCCTGCTAAAAACAGCACAAGTTCACCCTGCTTAAAACAGCACAAGTTCACCCTGCTTAAAACAGCACAAGTTCACCCTGCTTAAAACAGCACAAGTTCACCCTGCTAAAACAGCACAAGTTCACCCTGCTAAAAACAGCACTTGTTTAGTTCACCCTGCTAAAAACAGCACTCCACAAACGTTAACTAATAAGATAAGGTTGAATAAAACAGATCTCATGAAATCTAACATAGTTTTATGTACAAATGTCTGTTTGGAAATTAATATCCGGCTCACATCATGTGTGGTAAATGTACTGGATTTCAACAAATGTGGCAAAGATTTTAATGGCATTCAAAAAAAGGCTGAAAAGGTCATGTGTAGAATAAAAAGTAACAGAATTTGAAATTCTATATGATTTCCATTTAATGTTTGATTATACTTTGATAACAAGGAGAAAATGTAAAGTAATGAAATATATCGGGGATCGGGGGGGGGGGGGTTGTTCTTCAGTAACATGTGTAGTTAACAACTGTGTGTATTAATCTCTTGTCAATTAAAACTTTTATTTATACATGACATAAGCAATTTCTTTAGATGTAAATACCGGTACCCTTGTGTGTAACAGATGCATATATGAATGAAAAAGATTATTAATTTGTAGTAATATAAATAGCTATTGTATGGTGACATATTGAGAGTGAATATTAATGTACATTAAACAGGTTGTATGTGGACCCCACATTGACATTCAGTTCCATACAACTCAACATGTAAGGTTGATGTTTGAGGTCAAAGTTCATGTGATGTCTTAACCCTTTCAACACCACAGACCTCTAAATAGGCTTACAAAAAGTGTAGATCCAGATGAGCCGGCTCGTGACGAGCCGTCTCATCAGGATCTGCACTTTTTGCCAGTGATATGACTATTTTTAGACATAATTACCCATTTTGATAAATGAACTTGTCCAAATGTGATTTTCTGATTCATTTATTGGTTTATGAATATCATGGACCAGTCCATGTGAGTTACTTGGTGTTGAAAGAGTTAATGTGATGTCTTGTATTACCACAACTGAATTTAATAAAAAACAAATGGTGGTAGCACTAAGCAGTCCTAATGATTGTGCTTACAGCATGACACGATTCTAGGTGACAGCAGGTCACAACAATACATGATTCTAGACAACAGTATACTCTACCGGCCAGGATATTTAAAAAGAAAAATTCTGCTGAGAATCTCATAAAATGTTGCTTGTGACATAATTAGGTATGTCGTGCAATGGAAATAACATTCAAGGTCACACTGAATTCAGATATGGTATTGTCTCTAATCGCTTGCCCATTTTAAAAACAAATCCAGTGTCTCAGTTAATCGTGCGTCCATGCATAAATAATTCCAGTTCAGGCAAAAGCATTCAAAACCAATATAGAAATTTGAGGATCAATGAAATACAATATCCTGCCACCGTAACAGAAATAATTATATATATTAGAAGGGCTTAAATGTTCAGAGATTTGTAAAATGAAAGTTTCTGATTAACCCATTTCATTCTGGATACATTTAAAAGGCTTTTGCAAACAACATAGATCCAGATCAGCCACAGCGTGACGCTGCATGCTGATCAGGATCTATGTTGTTTGCTACATAGCCAAATGTCTTAGCAAGATCATCTGAATAGCAAACAATATAGAGCCTGATCAGACGGAACATTCCAATGCGGCTGATCTGGCTCTATGTTTTTTGCAAATACTGTTTGAACGGTATTCAGAATCAAATGGGTTGACAGTGTGGTGGAGGGATATGAATCTACATACATGTATATGGGGCCATGGAGATGAGTGGCTAGTGGTTCAATTCAAATCACTTGCCCCTCACTGCTGTAGGTTTGAATCCCACTGGTGGAGTGTTGAATTCTCTCATGCAAGGAAGCTATCCAGCTGGCTTACGTATGGTTTGGTGGTTCTACCCGTCTGTGTCCGAAATACTGCGTTAAGGGGACCCGGATCTTCCTCCACCAATAATTGCTGGAGCGTCGCCATATGATCTACATGAAAGCTGTGGTGCGGCTTTGCAAAAACAAAACAAAAATCTACAGATTAACCCTAAGTAATAGCCTGCCAAATAAATTGAATAGAATGTTCAAACAGCATAGATCCAGATCAGCTGCGGCGTAATGTTGTGTTTGATCAGGGTCTATGTTGTTTGCTATTCAGACAATTGGCTTAGCTCAGTCTGTTCCGTCTGATTTTGCTCTGTGCTGTTTGCAAACGCAACTTTAGTCATGATTGGCAGGTTACGAGTTAGTTATCGTTGCCTTTAATTATCAGCCAAACATCTTATATGAAAGATGACAAGAAATCCCTAAGCACTTCTCCAACTAAGTACCAGTTCAAGCATAGTTATGACTCACCCTCTTTCAGTACTTTGCCTGACTTTGGAATAGATATAAATGTAAAAGGTTATCATCTACTTGGAAACATTGCTCTGTAGCATGCGCCCGCAGCACCCATTGCTTGTAATGGAAATAAATATAGGCGGAACATTTATGGGACATTTATACAAATTTTATTGCTACTGTTACAACATTTTAGAAAGAAAGATGGACTGTAGTCCTCTAGTACTGATACTACCATTTCCATGGTTATTGTTTCATTTAACTCTTTCTTTCATAGAGATTTAGGTTAATATATACTATTATATCTACATCGATTTAGGTTAATATATACTATTATATCTCCATCCAAACGACAGCCATTTAGCTATCATGCAGTGGATAAGTAGTCGCTATATCTATCCCAACTCCATAGATATTATTGCGACTACATGGGATTCTGGCCTTTATTATGAACATTGGTTTGGCGACTACATTGTCAATGTATGTGGTATTGGTAGTGGCGTCAAGAGGTGCTTCTTTGGGGGAAAGGGTTAAACTTATAAAGGCAATAAAACTACATAATTAAATACCAGGAAAACAAGAAGACATGTCTCGACAAACCTGTGTTAGTTGTCACCTCCATTAAGTAGCCAACTTGTATTAATTAAGCAACCAGATTCCAAATATCTTGTTTTTAGTATAACATTTGCCCTCTATTAAGCAGCCACCTGGGCTAAGCAGCCACCTGGGCTAAGCAGCCACTTTCAGTGATTCACCTGGCTGGCTGCGACGGGTTTGACTGTAGAAAAATGGCCTGTAAGTTCAAACTCATAAACATAGGTAGCTACTAGCGTGGCTCCAAATATTAGAGTTTGCATTTTAATACAGCAAACTGGTATCAGACATACATTGCCTCTTGTGTTCTGGATTTGGGTCTTTTGTATACACCGGTATGCTGCCAGATTAGCAGGCAAGTGTTGGCGAACAATAAAACGTGAAAATTCTTTCAATAAATTAACTAAATTGTGAGTCATTTGAGTTTAATGGCATATTTTCTTTATCTGGTGAATGCTTGTTTTTCAGAAATAGCAATTATTGCTTTCTGTTTTATGGATTTCTGTTCCCTGATTGAAAGACTCCCCAAGATAGAAGAGAGAAATGAAAATATTATTAAGTACGACTTAGAGGCTGGTCTCTGGTTACATATTACATGTATGTTCCTGGAAAATGAGGTTTTTAATTTGCAGACTTTTCAATAAAGGAGGACATTTAAATATATTTGTAGCACCAGTAAGCTAATACTTGAAACATATCCTATAATGATATAATATAATTGCCTCTTCTCTCTCCCTGGCGATGGATTCCATCAAGAATGAGGTCTCGAGAGTGATTAATATAAGTTGTAAGAACTTATTTCGCAATCGAGCTAAAATAAATGTGTATATCCTATAATGAGGTGTTGAAAAGCATTCATCTAATCATGGCTGTATAAAGGGTATGGTATGACAATTCGGATTTGGAATGGTTATCAAGGGATCGCAGGTTCAATCCCCCCCCCCGTCAGACCCTAATACAATTAACCGTCTTTCAGTTGGGACTTTAAACCTAGGTCTCATGTCGGTGCTGTACACCGTGCACGTAAAAGAACCAGAGGAGACTCTGGAATGGGTCTCCGTCTGTATCATTGCACTATCCTCCAAACAATTAAAATGACTAATCTCTTCAGGAGGCGTCGCCCATATGGGCAACCGGTAGCGATGATAAATAAACGTAAAACACACATTAGGAAAGACCTATTTCTTACTTCTGACTTGAGTATTCATTTTGTGTGGTGTTGAATTTCAGGCCATACTCCCACACTTGAATGTATTTTTGAATAAACTGGGTTTTAATTGGCTTTCACTCACAAAACTATTTCTGCTGAATCTTCTTAATCCCAGCTGGTGTAACATATACCCTCTCCAAGCCAATGTATAGTAGGAAAAATATACCCTCTCCAAGCCATCTAATGTATAGTAGCAAAAATATACCCTCTCCAAGCCATCCAATGTATAGTAGCAAAAATATACCCTCTCCAAGCCATCCAATGTATAGTAGCAAAAATATACCCTCTCCAAGCCATCCAATGTATAGTAGCAAAAATATACCCTCTCCAAGCCATCCAATGTATAGTAGCAAAAATATACCCTCTCCAAGCCATCCAATGTATAGTAGCAAAAATATACCCTCTCCAAGCCATCCAATGTATAGTAGCAAAAATATACCCTCTCCAAGCCATCCAATGTATAGTAGCAAAAATATACCTCCAAGCCATCCAATGTATAGTAGCAAAAATATACCCTCTCCGAGCCATCTAATGTATAGTAGCAAAAATATACCCCCTCCAAGCCATCCAATGTATAGTAGCAAACATATACCCTCTCCGAGCCATCTAATGTATAGTAGCAAAAATATACCCTCTCCGAGCCATCTAATGTATAGTAGCAAAAATATACCCTCTCCGAGCCATCTAATGTATAGTAGCAAAAATATACCCTCTCCGAGCCATCTAATGTATAGTAGCAAAAATATGACCCTCCTTCAATTCATTAAATATGCAGTATTTTATGTGTCAAGGGAGACAAAGACAATATTAAATTAATGAAATACAGAGGAAGATCTGGCATCCCACTACTAAAATGATCCACTACAAAAGAAATTAATGACTAAAACAAGACACTTAGATTAAATATCTCGATTTACACACACTTTATTTGTCATCCAATAGCCAACATAACATGGTTATACAGCCTTTTATGAGGTGGCTAAAATTAAAGCCAGTGTGTTGATTTGAAATTTAACAGAATAAATATTTTAATGTTTTGCTTTGATGTGCACATCAAAGGAAGTGATTACAGAAAAAAATGGAGAGATGAAAGGGAGACCAGAGGACACACAGCTGGGTGACTAAACAGACTATTGATCAGCCCAGATAACCACAGCCTGTGTATACTAGCATACAAGAGGCACATTAAACTATTATGTCCTTGTGTTGGTTGTCTATATATAATAGTATATAAATCTAAATGCTTAGGATTATGATCCCCCGTCTGACCCTAATAAAATTAACAGTCTTTCAGATGGGCCGTTAAACCGAAGTCTTGTGTCGGTGCTGTACACCGTGCACGTAAAAAAGAACCAGAGGAGACTCTGGAATGGGTCTCTGTCTGTATCATTGCACTGTCCTCCAAAAATCTAAAATGACTAAGGCGTCGTCGCTCATATGGGCAACCAGTAGCGACTATAAATAAACGTAAAACACACATGATGTTTTGGTTTTGTGTGCATCTGTTTTTCAACTCAATACAATACACCATAAATTGTAATGACAAAAGAGTGGATCCCTAATAACTCCTGGCATAAATAATTTAGTTTCGATGCACAGGGTAGTGAAGTTGATTGAAATTTGAATTCAAAATGGTTTTGTATCTATCTATCTGTTTCCTATTCAATATTTATGATTCCCTTAGAATATTCTGGTTTCTAGGGAAATAGGAAAAAACACTGATCTGTGCTGGTTGTTTACTTTCCCTTTGATTAAATATCCTTTGTAATGGATGAAGGTGTACTGAAGGTAAAGGCTGCTGAACAAACAGTTACTGATACAGTTGTTATTATTCATTAATGAACATCTGGACTTTGATGTTTCGTTTTGTTTAACTTCGTTCTTTGAAGTGAAGCAAAAGGAGAGAATTGTGTTGATAGTTGGGATAATTAGTTCTTGGAACTACTGAGGTGTTTCTGTCAAATACCACCTTATTTCAATATAATGTGTGTAACCCATTCAACCCCAAGTAACTGACATGGACTGGTGCCTGATATCTTTAGACCAATAAATTAATTAATAAGAAAATGTTACCATTGGACCAGTTCATTGATAAAAATGGGTAATTTTATCTAAAAATAATAATAATTATTACTGACAAAAAAGTGCAGATCCTGATGAGACGGCTCGTCACGTGCCGGCTCATCTGGATCTACACTTTTCATAAGCCTATTTACAGGCCTGTGGTGTTGAAAGGGTTAATGTGAACATTTGATCCCCAACATGAACATCGATATAAACCCATTCCCACAGAGACCCAACATAGGCTTGCTTATACACTCATAATATTTTTTTTTATCTAAGTTTTATTTAACGTCACTACCGGTTGCCCATTTGAGTGACGGGCAATTTACCTAACAACCCATTTCTTGGGCTCCAGCGGTTAACCAGTACTTTGTGCACCAACCTCCCTAAGAAACTGTCAACTTGTTCATATAAAGAGACACAGTGTATCTCCATGCTTTTATATGGCAGCCATTTTCCTATCCAAACCAATGGTTAACCCGTTCAACACCACAGGCCTCTAAATAGGCTTATGAAAAGTGTAGATCCAGATGAGCCGGCTCGTGACGAGCCGTCTCATCAGGATCTGCACTTTTTGCCAGTAATAATTATTACTATTTTTAGATAAAATTACCCATTTTGATCAATGAACTGGTCCTGGTAATTTTCTTATTCATTTATTGGTCTAAAATAATATCATGCACCAGTCCATGTCAGTTACTTGTTGTTGAATGGGTTAAACATTGAACATGTCTATCTAACCACCTTACAGATTACAGGCACTTATAAGGGTTGTATTACATTAACTTTCTGTGCATTTGACCACAGATGTTGCAATACATGTGGCAACAGTATCATGACCGTGGCGTTGAGAGGATATAAGTGGGAACCAGTTTAAGCACCTGCAACACATCTTCGGTTATTTCAATAAACTAGTGTACTGTTGTATCCAGTCACACATCATTGAGGATTTATTGCATCGGGTGGTACAGTTTGAATACAACAGCTACTGGATACCCTGTCATCTCATTCCCCGATGTGCTTTTTGAGAAATCTGATGGGGGTATTACAGAAATTATATGTTTAACAAAAATATGTGCATTTTTATTTTGTTGAATGCAACAGCACACTTGTAAGCATACTTTACTTAACCCATTTGATTCTGGTATATACCATTCAAACAGTATTTACAAAGAACATAGAGCCATATCAGCCTCCACGGAACGTGCAGTCTGATCAGGCTCTATGCTGTTTGCTCTTCAGATGATCTTGCTAAGACACTTGGCTATGTAGCAAACAACATAGATCCTGATCAGCACGCATCATCATGCTCCCCTGATCCTGATCCTATGTTGTTTGCAAAAGCCTTTAAATGTATCCAGAATGAAATGACTTAAACTAAACTAGTCTCTACATGGGAACTTGGAGCAGAATAGCCCCAATACCTAGGTTTAAAGTGACTTTCATAAGTCCATGTTCTGTTTTAAAAACAGTTTTTATTGCTTAAAAACTGTTTTAAAAACAGTTTTTATTGCTTTAGAAATGAAGAAAAATTAATACAAGTACATAATAGTAAAACAGTAGAATATTGTAACAACACATTTATAAATAAATATGTAGTATATGTATATATATAATATCTCAGTAACCCTTTCAACACCACGGATGCTCATCAGGATCTGCACTTTTTGCCAGTAATATTACTATTTTTAGACAAAATTACCCATTTTGATAAATGAACTTGTCCAAATGTAATTTTCTTGGCCTGGAATTCAAGCCCCACTGGAGCTGTGATTGTGCCCTTAGGCAAGGCAATTAAATTCCATGTTGCCTCTTCTCTCTCCTTTGTGGCGATGGATTCAATCAGGAGGTCTCGAGAGTGATTAATATAAGTTGTAAGAACTTGTTGCGCAATCGAGCTAAAATAAATTTGTACCAAACATGGCAGAAGAAATGCTTCCCCAGTCAGTCTTGTCATGTGCTTTTAATAAGGCATACTACTTCTAGTGCGCCTCATGGACATCAAATGAAAGTTAACTTTTAAGTAAAAACTATGGTTATAAATTACAATGCTGAGAGAACATGATTAACAGCCTGCTCAGTAGGCTTCTAACAAATAGATTAAACAAGATGAAATGAAAGTAGTAAAAACAAAACAAACCAGAGAAATTACCGGGCTTGTTCCACTGCAGTCCCCCCCCCCTTTGAGTATAAAGAAAGGCTGGAGTGTGCATTGGGAATAAATAATGGTCTTTAATTACCACAATCAAAGGGAATAAAACAAAAAACATGAAATGTTTTGTTACAAAGGCCCTTGGAGTTTTGAAGCTTTGTTACAAAGTGTTTGGGAGGTTTGATAATGAAGAACAACAGAACAGCCTGTGTATTAAACACAAAACGTCTTAACATGCTGAAAATAATTCACAAAGGAGGGCTTCATTGCTAACTCTTTTCTCTCTCTCTGTGAAATATTCAAGCATATGGTCACTGAAATGTTTGGTATTCCTGTGCTTTGTTACAGCTTAATAACATGTGAGGTACTGCAATGATTTAATCATGTTTTTGGGAATGATTTCCATTTTGTAACCTTCAAACACTTCAAAGTTAACAGATTGCTAGTTCTCTTCATTGGCTTCAGTGAGGGGAGGTAATAAAGCAAAACTAAATTAAATTATGTAATTGTTTCAAATACTCGCAACACCTGCTGCATTATTAAATCCCCCATGAAGCGAAAACATAAATCTGTAGTGTAAAGATTCAGATTCATGCAAGGGTTAATGTTCAATAAAACACGATTTACGTTTGTGATTTTATAAATCAAAAATTGATAAAGGGAGGTAATTTACCTAAATAGTAGTGTTCGGAAACAGAGAATTTATGTGCAGGTCTGCAATTGCTTACTTAAAAATCTAAATAAATTATTAATATTGAAAGATGGAAGTCTCGAATTGTGGGAAAAGTGTTGGGGAAGTAGTTGCAAGAAATGCTTTGTTATAAGTGTCAGGGTTCCCTCTGTCTGAATGTTTGTCTGCGCCACTTCTGTCACCAATTGAAAAATACTGGAGCCAATTAAAAAGACTTGGAGCCAACTAAGAGCCATATAGTCCACAAATAAATATATGAAGCCATATATTTGACAAAACATATGCCAATTTTTTTTTTTAAAGTTGCGCCAAATATTTTTCGCCAAATTCACAAAATTGGCGACCGACAGCGGGAACCCTGAGTGTGATTGTAACATTGTATTGGTTTCTACTTGCAGAGTATTACAGTGGATCCAGGACAACGAGAATCTGAGCCGAGGTACGAGTTCAGCATACCCCGATTCCGACAAGAGTTCTACAAACAAACGTTCCCACAAATCAGCATTAACCGCAGTAACTCAACAGCCACACAAACAAAGGTGTGTACCGTATGTCTGCTTGTATACAATCTAGTAGGCGCTCAAGTATTATTGTACTGCCATATGTAGTCCAGGTTTGATCCTCGGTCTGGGAAGTAGAGAGTGAGACGCAGCGCAGTAATGCTCGTTGGAAAGGTGGACGTTATCCGGGTACTCGTTGTGCTCCCACACAGAGAATCACCTGTATTATGCAGCCGCGCCAACGAGAGTGATTAATATAAGTTGTTAAAGCTCCTTCCTGTAAAATAAGTAAAGCTTAATAGTTGTTGTAAGTAGCCCTAGTGCTGTTAGTAACTTAACTGTTGACAGAGTTCGAAGAGCCGACCCCCCCCCCTGATATTATAAGTCTCTCTGGCTATCCCTAGTACTGTTAATAACTTAAACTGTCGACAGAGTATGAAGGGCCGACCCCTCCCCCCGGATATTTAAAAAAAACATACACTTTCCACCAAAATATCAGCTAGACCAGTATTTTTTATCAAGTGATAGTCCTGCCCACATACATCATACATACACACTAACTTATACATACAGATGTAAGCTTTATTAAACTGATTCAACCACCCACATACATACATACACTGATCCAACCAAAGTGTGATCAAACTGAGTATATTTATTTTCTGGTTTGTTACACCACACACTATATGGAGAGCATTATTATGACAGTGGATTTTAGTGCCATGGCCAGGCTGGAACTCGAACCCCATGGTTGCGTGGTGACCACCATATCCATTTCACCGTGGAGGCTCCACATTATGTGTGTTGCATTTTATTGTTGCCAGTTTACCAGGTCACAATCTGTTAATTCTGATTAAAAAAACCATTCCCCACAGCTGTGTTTTGACTGTTGTTTTTTCCCGCCTTTTTAGCAGCACTTCAAAGAAAGGAAGTATGAGCGGGAGCCATATGAATCGCTCAGCGTCTGCTGATAGTGGTAGTCGTCAACCGTGGGTTCCTCAGGGAGGTGCTGTTGGCGTGATGCCCAATCAGCCCATCGTACAGGATCCGTCGATGCCACTGATGCCACCACCAAACACACGTGTACAGCTAGAGGAAGTATACAGGAGACTGAACGAGGCTGATGCCATGAACACAGTGCCACCGAAATCTAAGTAAGACAACAAAACATCTTGTTCTTCTATTCATATACGTTTCAACTCCCATTTTTCGTCAGCAAATCACAAAATTTAGCACCGTTTAATTTAGTTTGGTGATTGTATGGTCCATTTTTCGTCAGCATATCACAAACTTTAGCACCGTTTAATGTAGTTTGGTGATGGTATGGTCCATTTTTCGTCAGCAAATCACAAACTTTAGCATCGTTTAATGTAGTTTGGTGATGGTATGGTCCATTTTTCGTCAGCAAATCACAAACTTTAGCACCGTTTAATTTAGTTTGGTGATGGTATGGTCCATTTTTCGTCAGCAAATCACAAACTTTAGCACCGTTTAATTTAGTTTGGTGATGGTATGGTCCATTTTTCGTCAGCAAATCACAAACTTTAGCACCGTATAATGTAGTTTGTTGATGGTATGGGTATCCATGGCTGAGAGTGGTTATGGTTGTTTTGACGTCAAACCACTTGTCCTTCAAATTTTCAAATTTTTCATGTGAGGCAGCTAACTTGTGGAAAGTTGATGGTTCTACCTGGGTACCCGTCCTTGCCTGAAATACTAGTCGCAGGAGCTACTGGGGTCTTCTTCCACAATTAATAGCAGGAGCGTTGCCATATGAGCTTATTACAATTATTAAACAAATTTAAACAATTCGTTTATAATGATTGCAAAACAAGCTATAACAACTTGAGTCACTGTTGGAGAAGATGAATGATTAAGCAATGTATTTGTATGATTGCCGTTTATTTCAGGTCATTTACTGCTGTTTCGAACAAGGATAGAAGGCCTGGCATTCCATTGTCTCAAAGTACTGGGCAGGAGTACGCCTTCACAATGTCCACCATTAAGGCTGTACCATCCGACGTCGATAGCATGGTCGACAGAACTGAGTACGTATAAAAGTTTAAACTTTATTTATTTTACAACGATTGGGAAGCAAGTTATTAACTCTCGATGGCGCGGATGAAAGTGTAAATGTGGTCATTCATGTGGGAGGAAACCGGAGTACCCAGAGAAAACCCACCTGTCCGATCTGGCGACCACCGTACCATCTCACATACTTCCCGGTCTGAGGATCGAACCTGGGTTGCATTGGTTAGCAGCGAGCGCGCTAACCACAGCCTATACTGTTGCTTATATTGATGTAAAGATCATTGATTGAATTTAATAACCACCCTATGCAATCTGATCAAATTGACTTTACTATGAAAAGTAGATCAAACGGAACTAGTTGTAGGTTTTCATTGTATCAACTTTTCACTGTGAAGATTATTCGTTGTACTGGCATGCATAGTGTGGTAAACATTTGACCAGTGTTCCAATTAGCAAAACTTCTCCTTCGAAGGCGTAATGAAACCAGAATGGGTAGTGATGTAGTGTTTGTGTGTTACCTCCCCTGGACGAGGGAGTCTCCTCTGATACTGTAGCCCATTCCCATATTGAATTGCCCCCTGACGGATGCCATAACTAATATTATACATAAAGTCCAGAATGTCATGTATTCCCAGTAATCTCTATGGAGGTGTGGTAGATATGCTGACTGCTTATCCACTGGTTCGAGCCCTGCTCAGGTCGTGTCTCATTTATATGAAAAAGTTGGCAGTTTCTTACGGAGGTTGGTGCACCCAAGTACTGGTTAACCGCTGGAGCCTGCCCAGGAAAGGTGTTGTACGGTAAACTGCCCGCCGGCGATATAGCCCAAAATGGTGCTGATGCAGGCGTAAAACCCGAAATATAACTATTATCCACTGATTGATACCTAAATGGCTGCCATATGTATGGAGATATAGTAGTATATTAGTCTAAATCTCTATGGAGGTGGGGTGAATTATGCAAACTGCTTATCCACTGATTGTTATCTGACTGGCTGTCGTACGTATGGAGATATACAGTAGTATATTAACTGAAATCGCTATGTCGGAAATGGTGGAAGTGTCTCTTGACAATAACCTCCCAAGTTTGTGTACCTTGGGACATGATTCTTTGTACATTGGTATGATCTACTGGTAGGTTGAAAACATGGGATCTTCAATAAAACTGTATCCATTGCTCATTGTGTGTGGTCTACTTGTACTTCTTTCATACTCGCATATCATATTTTGTTATTTCTAAGAATGAGAAACATTAGTCAGTTACTGCCCCTGAATACTCCTAATAGTATATTGGTCCTCTTAATTGGTTTCCTCTGTTTTTATCGCTGTTTCCTTTACACCACATGCTTTCCATTCTTATCCGTATTCGTGTCTTATAATTATGAAATTATTAAATCTCGACATCCTTTAGCATGTCCAATGGATACCTTACTGTAGAAATTGGTTCAATTAAGTAACACGATTTTGATATAATTATATTTATCCTAACGCAACATCTGTTTTAGACGACAACAGTAAAAACAAAGGATTCCAACTAAAAGGACCAATATACATTTAGGGATAAATTTGACTTTATCCATCAAGGGTCTTACGGAGGTTGGTGCACCCAAGTACTGGTTAACCGTTGGAGCCTGCCCAGGAAAGGTGTTGTTAGGTAAACTGCCCGCCGGCGATATAGCCCGAAATGGTGCTGATGCAGACGTAAAACCTGAAATATAACATAACATATTATCCATCAAGGGAGGTAATAGAAAATATTATATGTATAGTAATGTCTCTCATTGGTGTTGTTCATTGCAGGAAGAAGGCAACAAAGAAGGCATCAGGGAGTGGAAATACATCCGGGTCGAGCAAACCAGATGAGATCAGTGTTGGTTACTACTTGTGCGGGGAACCAATCCCATACAAGATTACAATATCGCAGTCCAGTGTTACGCTCGGACAACTCAAACAGCTCATCAGCAAGAGAGGAAGTTTCAGGTACGTCTTGATAAATACATGTACTCACATCCGAATACAAATTAACTGAACAAATAAATTAGTTACTTTGAATTCCAGTTACACTGATAAGGAATTAACCTGACTTTATGCAAAACTGTATTATGTTGGCTTGTAGTCGAACTTAAACTTGATTGGATAGAAGAGATATATACATGTATATATATTACAAGTAATAAACAGTGCTCTAATTTACAGTAATTGTACTATAATTATTCCCTGGAAATGCTGAAATGACTCAAAAAATGGTATATTTTGTCTGTATAAATAAAAATCCTGAAAGTTTGAAACGAATAAAAAATATAATTAATTGAATATAATTACATGGATTGGAAGTCAAGTCAACATTTGATTGTGACAGACAGAACAATTTTCACATTTTGATTTCGGAAAATGGCTCTTCCCCGGGACTAAATATTGATTGTGCGCAACCTGCCTGACGCAAATTTTGCACCTGTCTCTGGCGTCGGACGATAGGGTTTGTTCTGCTTTGCAATACTACATGTTCATATTGGAACAACACTAATGTTAGAGATAGGATAGTGTTTTAGATACAGCGTGATATACATAGTTTCGTGCACAGGTCTTGCTTGCTAAGTCTCGAAGGATACCATATAACTTGTATAGTCCTTTTTCGTTTAACAAATTACTATCGATCTTAAATAGATATTCCTTGTTTCTTGTTGCAGGTACTTTGTTAAGGCATACAGCAAAGATTTTGACTGCGAGGCAGTGTACGAAGAAATTAAAGAGGACAATAAAGTGTTGCCCGAGTACGACGGCAAAATTCTTGTCAAGATTGAGCGAAAAGATGACTTTGACTCGTTGAACAAGTCCATTGGCAGTGAAAAGAAATATCAGCTTTAAACTGATGCAACTATTGGTGTGCTATTTATAGGATTTTGATTAGTATTATTCCATTTCGTTTCGATTGGACGGAATAAAACATGACCTCAGTGAAACCAAAGAGTTTCTTAGAACTGTTTATATTAGGCCGGGCATATTATATATATTGAAATAGACAATAAGAAACTGCAATAGGAACAATTGATTGGTTCAGAATGTGTGAATAAAACGTTGACTACTTGTATTAATGCGGAGTAACTCGACAGAGAAACTGTATTGAAAGGAACAAATGTTGCCCAATGATGAATTAAATGTAGTGTAATTTAAATGGCAACATGTCGCACGTCATACGGTATAATTGCTGACGGGATACGGTCCGAGTGGTGGATGCATTTCAGCCAGTTTACGAATAAAGTGTACACAGTACTTCACAGTGAACTCCTATTTACAAATGATAACATTTCAACTGTTGTGAACAGATAGTACCAGTATGTACCATCTACGCAGCGACGATTATCTTGTGTTGCTTTCGTCACACTTTAATGAGAAGCTATTCTAGTCAACGCTAGTAAAGGTCACAATAGTATCAGATTCTATAATCATGTGTGTTTTACGTTTATTTATCGTCGCTACCGGTTGCCATTAGAGCGACGCCTCCTGAAGAGATTAGTCATTTTAGATTTTTAGAGGATAGTGTAATGGACAGAGACCCATTTCAGAGTCTCCTCTGGTTCTTTTACCTGCACGGTGTATAGCACCGATACGAGACCTCGGTTTAATGTCCCATCTATAATCATTTCATGTTGTCACACTTTTATTGAGGGTGCACTAGAATCTTTTCTCATTGTGACTCATTGTTCTGTGTGTGTGTGTGTGTGTGTGTGTGTGTGTGTGTGTGTGTGTGTGTGTACAGTGGCTGAATACAGCTGTGTATACCTGTATACTGTGTTGCTAATACACAATAGTGCTATGGTTGTGACAATACTCAAATAGATCAACATCTAAGTGAAGCACGAAGTAATTGTACTGCGTATATTTGCACAATAGTCAGCTTAGTCGGAATTAACCCTTTCCCTCATAGAAGCACTTCTTGATGCCATTACCAATACGACATACATTGACAATGTAGTAGCCAAACCAATGTTCATAATAAAGGTCAGAATCTCATGTAGTCTCAGTAATATCTATGGAGGTGGGATAGATATGGCGACTACTTATCCACTGCATGATAGCTAAATGGCTGTCGTTTGTATGGAGATATAATAGTATATTGACCTAAATCTCTATGAGGGAAAGGGTTAAATGAAAATGTTCAATGCATTGTCTAGTTCATAATTATTGTAACTTGGCTGTACGGCAGTTGTGATCAAAATGATCATATGGTTGGATGTTATAAAACTTTTCTCCAATCTCAGTCTCAAATGATTTGATTGGTTGATTCTGAGTTATTACTGCAAGCTGAACCAATCAGAAGCTTGAGACTGAGTTTGAGATAGGAGAAAAGCTTGATATCCTCCAGGCTTGGCCTCAAGATTATAAACATTTCGCAAACTCCAACTCCAGTGATTTGATTGGTTGATTCTGAGATATATATACACAGCTGAACCTATCAGAAACTTGAGATTGGAGGAAAGCTTTATAACCTCTAGGCCTGTGCCCGAGGTTATAACACTTCTCAGATTTCAAACTCAAGCTCAAATGATTTGATTGGTTGATTCTGAGTTTTACTGCCAGCTGAACCAATCAGAAGCTTGAGATAGGAGAAAAGTTTTATAACCGTGAGGCTTGCCTTGAAAATCTCAGGCTTGCCCAATCAAAACACATGAGCTTGAGTTTGAGATCATAACCTCCAGTGCCAGGGCTAGATTCTAGGTTTTATATTTTAATTTCGGATTTTTATAGAATCTTGTAATCTTGGCGGGTTATCAACCCTGCATCTAAGGAGGAGTTTACGTGTCCTTGAGTTAAAAAATGTTGACTAATGGGTGAATATATACAGTAGATCTAGTTTATAAATAATTCAATGGTTGTTGTTTTGTAAATTCTACTTAAATTAACTGCATGTTTTAAGACATGGTATTTATTACAATATATTGAATTATTAATAATTTTGTTACCAGTTTCTTACTAGGAATACTGTTTCATAAACTTAGGAAATAAGTCTGGATTGTCATTTTTTTTAGTAAAAACAAAAATTTGCCAAATATTTTTAAGTTTTATTCTCAGAAGTATTTATACCACCATAGATTTTAGGAATGGCAATCGACCCGTTGTATACCATCATAGATTTTAGGAATGACAATTGACCCGTTGTATACCATCATAGATTTTAGGAATGGCAATCGACCCGTTGGTTTATGTTTTAGTATCGGTTGTTTTTAGATAAATGCTATTTAAACAGTTTGGGTTAAACTCCCATTGATCCATTGTCAACTATAGGAGGAAATATATCCATCACACCGAACACTGCAACCCGATTTAAGAAATATATAACTGAATATATCCATCACACTAAACACTGCAACCCTATTTAACAGGGATCCCTCTGTCTGAATGTTTGTCTGCGCCATTTCTGTCGCCAATTGAAAAACACTGGAGCCAAATAAAAAAACTTGGAGCCAATGACTAAGAGACATATAGTTTACAAATAAATATTTGAAGCCATGTATTTGACAAAATATGTGCAAAAAAAAAGTTGCGCCAAATATTTTCTCCAATTAACAAAATTTAGCGCCAATATTTGTTTTTTGGCACCATTGGCGACCGACAGCGGGAAGCCTGTTTAAGAAATTGTGAACTGAATATATCCATCACACCGAACACTGCAACCTGATTTAAGAAATTGTGTCTTCTAAGAGAAGGTGATGCAGCGGAACACAGCATTCATGAACTCACATATAGTGGTTACAATCGACATTGCGAGTTTCATTGCACCAACTTATGTAAAGACAGTGTGCTGTATCGGGTTACATAGAATACATTAAATCACATGTCTTTCTGTCATCTATGGGATCAACTGCTTCAAATGTTGGGTAACAAGTTAATAAAAAAATATTTTTTATTAACATTTGAAATGATGCATTATTTGTTACTAATATTGAAACTAATTATATCGGAAACTATTTTAATTAATTAATTCGAATTATAATTTTATGATAATAAAAATTGTGAAACACCTCAGTAACTCTTTACTTTTCCGGAAAATGTGTGCTAGATATATTTTCCTCAGTTATGATAATTTAGTTTGAATATTTAAATACTTGGAATATAAGGATCTATGTGTAGGTAGGACAGACATTAGTAACTTGGTAGGTTCCAGCCAAGTTAGTATAAGTACTCGGGATCTATTATAGCCATCTGAAATCATTGCAAGTCTCAGGAAAATTAATATATATATTGTACACATTTCATACACATATATGTACAACAAACTGCTTATGATTTTCATAAAACTGTCATTGCAGAATCAACTGTTCATTTCCTAATTCATAACATCCGTTGAACAAATAAACTGAGTTCTACTCGTCATTGAGCAAACAATACATGGAATGTGCTATATTGTTAGCAGTTGTCATAATTTGATACATATTTATTTTTAATTCTATCAACATTTTCGATGAACTATTTTGGTTTTCACTGCTGAATCATCTATGATTTATAATGTAAACTTAGGCCGTATGATTTTAAAACACTACTGTAATAACCAACTCTAGTAGCTTTCTGATTGACATAGCACCAAGTGCAAGTTATTTGACTGTGCACACTAGAATAAGCTGTTTGGCTAAGCATCTAGAACAAGCTGATTGGCTAAGCATCTAGTACAAGCTGTTTGGCTAAGCATCGAGTACAATCTGATTGGCTAAGCATCTAGAACAAGCTGATTAGCTAAGCATCAAGTACAAGCTGATTGGCTAAGCATCTAGAACAAGCTGATTGGCTAAGCATCTAGTACAAGCTGATTGGCTAAGCATCTAGAACAAGCTGATTGGCTAAGCATCTAGAACAAGCTGATTAGCTAAGCATCAAGTACAAGCTGATTGGCTAAGCATCGAGTACAATCTGATTGGCTAAGCATTGAGTACAATCTGATTAGCTAAGCATCAAATAAAAACTGATTGGCTAACCACAAGTACAAGCTGATATGCTGAATACAAGCTGATTAGCTGAGTACCATGTGCCTAGCTGATTGGCTTAGCCCCGAATCTAGCTGAGTACCATGTGCCTAGCTGATTGGCAAATACCATGTGCAAGTACATTGGCTGAGCACCGAGTACAATTATCGGGATCAATCATATTGAGGTAGAGTTGCTGTGTGAATTGAGTAGTGTTTTAGCCTACAGGCTTGCATTGAAAAGTGTATTAGTGACAATAAATAAGAAAGTTGATTCAAAATGAAAATGCACAATATTATAACAATAATTGTGCCGAGTACAGATTTGACATGCATTTTCTGTATATTCATCACACCATGACAACATTGCGTGTTCTTCTTTGTTTAACAATCGGCGAATCAGCTACAGTTACTGGTTCTCAACAATACTTACATACTTTCAGTGGTTGCTAGAAGTTTTCATGAGCAGTCGTTTTGTCCTCTATTAACCCTTAAAATGCTGAATAAATTGGAAGGAATGTGCAAACAACATAGATCCATGCCGCGTCTGATCAGGCTCTATGTTGTTTGCTATTCTGCCAAGTGGCATGGCTCCACTATACGAATAGCAAACAGCATAGAGCCTGATCAGATGGCACGTTCTGTGCAAGTTCTGTGCCCTTAGATCTGGCTCTATGCTGTTTACAAAAACGAACATACTCGTTTCCAGCAATACTCGTTTCCAGCACAGTAAGGGTTAAATGTCATAATTGCTAGGTTACTGGAAATCTTTCATAAATTCATAATACTTTGCCAATATTCAGTATTTGATAAAAGAGTAGGTTGTATGTTAATAAATGAGAATTTGCGCCTGTTTAAGTTTTTAATGGGAGGAAGAATGGGTACCAGTAAATAAAGAATTGTTTCAAATTCCTGAGTTGCATGTTGAATTTGCAGCCGTGAATATTACATGTCTGAAACTACAGTCAAACCTGACTTTAACCCATTCAACACCAAGTAACTCACATTGCATGTTGAATTTGCAGCCGTGAATATTACATGTCTGAAACTACAGTCAAACCTGACTTTAACCCATTCAACACCAAGTAACTCACATTGCATGTTGAATTTGCAGCCGTGAATATTACATGTCTGAAACTACAGTCAAACCTGACTTTAACCCATTCAACACCAAGTAACTCACATTGCATGTTGAATTTGCAGCCGTGAATATTACATGTCTGATACTACAGTCAAACCTGACTTTAACCCATTCAACACCAAGTAACTCACATTGCATGTTGAATTTGCAGCCGTGAATATTACATGTCTGAAACTACAGTCAAACCTGACTTTAACCCATTCAACACCAAGTAACTCACATTGCATGTTGAATTTGCAGCCGTGAATATTACATGTCTGAAACTACAGTCAAACCTGACTTTAACCCATTCAACACCAAGTAACTCACATGGACTGGTCCATGATATTCATAAACCAATAAATGAATCAGAAAATCACATTTGGACAAGTTCATTTATCAAAATGGGTAATTATGTCTAAAAATAGTCATATCACTGGCAAAAAGTGCAGATCCTGATGAGATGGCTCGTGACGAGCCGGCTCATCTGGATCTACACTTTTTGTAAGCCTATTTAGAGGTCTGTGGTGTTGAAAGGGTTAAGCAGCCAGTGAAGGGAATCATAGAAAGTGGATGCTGAGCACAGGTGGCTGCTTAATAGAGTAATAGAAGTCAAATGTATAATAAAACAACATATTGGGAATCTGGAAACTGGCTGATTAATGCAGGTTGGCTGCTTAATGGAGGTGACCACTAACAGAGGTTTGACTATATAAAACATTCACTCGTTTTACTCAAAATTATGTGGATATATTTTCAAGGATGACCCATAGTTTGTACAGTCACTTTAAGTAGTTGAACAAAGCTGGGTCATACGTGTGTGTGTGTTTTACGTTTATTTATCGGCGCTACCGGTTGCCCATATGAGCGACGCCTCCTGAAGAGATTAGTCATTTTAGATTTTTGGAGGATAGTGCATGATACAGATAGAGACTCATTCCAGAGTCTCCTCTGGTTCTTTTACGTGCACGGTGTAAAGCACTGACATGAGACATCGGTTTAAAGTCCCATCTGAAAGACTGTTAATTTTATTAGGGTCAGACAGGGGATCAAACTTGCGATCCCTGGATTACCAGTCCAGCGTGTTACCACTGGACTACATATCCGTCTGTTGGGTCATAAGTGGACATGGATTGAGTTTTATATCTAGATTTGATAAGTGGATTGAGTTTTATATCTAGATTTGATAAGTGGATTGAGTTTTATATCTAGATTTGGTCAGATATATGCATGCAGTTCTGAATCTGGAATGCATTACCTCAATCTATTGTTAAA
Source organism: Archivesica marissinica (assembly GCA_014843695.1). Classification (NCBI taxonomy): domain Eukaryota; kingdom Metazoa; phylum Mollusca; class Bivalvia; order Venerida; family Vesicomyidae; genus Archivesica; species Archivesica marissinica. The sequence continues at coordinate 20,113,792 of CM026390.1, read as the reverse complement.
CACGGGCAACTTGTATCACATGTTGCATTAACCCATTCAACACCAAGTAACTCACATGGACTGGTCCATGATATTCATAAACCAATAAATGAATCAGAAAATCACATTTGGACAAGTTCATTTATCAAAATGGATAATTATGTCTAAAAATAGTCATATCACTGGCAAAAAGTGCAGATCCTGATGAGACGGCTCGTCACGAGCCGGCTCATCTGGATCTACACTTTTTGTAAGCCTATTTAGAGGTCTGTGGTGTTGAAAGGGTTAAAGATGATATACATTGTTTAGCACAATATATCTGTTAACCCATTTGATTCTGGATACCATTCTAACAGTATTTGCAAAGAACATAGAGCTAGATCAGCTGCCACAGAACGTGCCGTCTGATCAGGCTCTATGTTGTTTGCAATGTAACGCTGCTGCTGATCTGGATCTATGTTGTTGCAATGTAACGCATGCTGATCAGGATCTATGTTGTTTGCAAAAGCCTTTAAATGTATCCAGAATGATATGGGTTAACTATTGGTCCTGCATCATGTTATAGTCTACTGTATGTAATATTAACGTTTGTGTTGGAATTGCATTTATTTGCTGGTACATATTTCTATATGTAAGATGTCATATCAGGCCTCTGTGTTGTAGTGCTGGCTCTGTTACTATGGTGATGAAGGACCAGCTCTTGTGTTGTGGGGTCGGCTCTGTCCATATGGTGTAGAAGAGATGGCTCTGTGTTATAATGTTGACTCTGCCTATCTATACAGTAGGGTACGGTTGATCCTGTGATGTAGGGCCGACTGTTGCAACACAATCTCTCTACCTCTATGGTATTGTAGGGCCAGCTCAGTTGCTTGGTCAACTTTACCCCTTTGTTTGTAGAGCTGGATCTGTGATGCAAGGTCGGCCGACCCTGTCCCCATGGCGTTGCAGAGCTGGCTATGTTGCACGGCCATCTCTACTCCTATTGTTTTGTAGGACTGGCTCTCTGATGCAAGGTCGGCCCTGTCCCTATGGCGTTGCAGAGCCGGCTATGTTGCACGGCCATCTCTACTCCTATGGTTTTGTAGGACTGGCTCTCTGATGCAAGGTCGGCCCTGTCCCTATGGCGTTGCAGAGCCGGCTATGTTGCACGGCCATCTCTACTCCTATGGTTTTGTAGGACTGGCTCTCTGATGCAAGGTCGGCCCTGCCCCTGGTGGTGTCACAGGGCTTGCTCTGTGTTGCAAGGCCAACTCTATGGTGTTGTATAGCCGGCTTGGCCCCCATTATGTTGTAGAGTTTGTGTTATTGGGCCGACTCTGCCGTTTGGTGTTGTATGGCTAACTGTGTAGCATGGCAGGTTCTACCCTATTGTGATGTAGGGCCAGTTCTGCCAATAGGGGCAGCATGTCTGTGATGATAGATTTTATTGTCATGTATTTGTAACTATGACAGAATAAACATGTGTCAATCTTAATTTTGTCTACATATTTAATTATTCTGCCTTCGTAAATAATAAAAGTTCACCCCAATGTCCAGCAATGCATTGCAATTTTTGTTCTCATAGAAACATGTGGGTGAGATTGAATCTTGCAAATATTTACACACTTGTCCATTTATTGTCGCTACACAAAAGTGTTGTCCGTTCATCCAAATGTCTTATCTATAAATCGCATATAACCAGTGTTGATCTTGGCGATTTATTTTGGGTTGTGTCAAATGATAATCCGGATGCAGGGGATCGAACCCACAACATTCAAATTGGCAGTCCAGAGCGCTAATATTATAGGCAAGATAGACACCGGACCAATAACGTTGGCTAGACACCGTCTAAGGGTAATAATGTTGGCTAGACACCGTCCAAGGGTAATAATGTTGGCTAGACACCGGACCAACGGTAATATAATTGGCTAGACACGGAACCAAAGGTAACAACGTTGGCTAGACACCGTCCAAGGGTAATAACGTTGGCTAGACACCGTCCAAGGGTAATAACGTGTCCAAGGGTAATAACGTTGGCTAGACACCGTCCATGGGTAATAACGTTGGCTAGACACCAGACCAACGGTAATATAATTGGCTAGACACGGAACCAAAGGTAACAACGTTGGCTAGACACCGTCCAAGGGTAATATAATTGGCTAGACACTGAACTCGGGGTAATAACGTTGGCTAGACACTGGGCCAAGTGTGATCAAGTTGGCTAGAAGCCGGCCGGACCAAGTGTAATATAATTGGCTTGACGAAGGGTAATAATGCCGACTGGACCACGGGTAATATAATTGGGTGACACTGGGCCAAGCGTGATCAAGTTGGCTAGAAGTCGGACCAAGGGTGCTTAAGTTGGCTAGACACTGGACCAGCGGTGGACAAATTGGCTAGACACTGGACCAAGTGTGATCAAGTTGGCTACACACACACTGGATCAAGGGTAATATAGTTAATGAGACACCGGACCAAGAGTGATTACATTGGCTAGACACCATACCATAGGTAATCAAGTTAGCTAGACCCCAGACCAAGGTTAATCAAGTTGGCTAGACCCCAGACCAAGGGTAATCAAGTTGGCGAGACCCCAGACCAAGGGTAATCAAGTTAGCTAGACCCCAGACCAAGGTTAATCAAGTTGGCTAGACCCCAGACCAAGGGTAATCAAGTTGGCGAGACCCCAGACCAAGGGTAATCAAGTTGGCGAGACCCCAGACCAAGATACCGGATCAAGGGTGATCTAGTTGGCTAGACACCGGACCAAGAGTGAGTTGGATATAAACTGGACCAAGGGTGATCAAGTTGATTAGACACTGGACCAAGGGTTGGCTAGACACTGGATCAAGGGTAATGAAGTTGGCTAGACACTGGATCAAGGGTAATCACATTGGCTAGACACTGGATCAAGGGTAATCAAGTTGGCTAGACACTGGATCAAGGGTAATCAAGTTGACTATACACTGGATCAAGGGTAATCAAGTTGGCTAGACACTGGATCAAGGGTAATCAATTTGGCTAGTGGCTTGTGGAAGTCGTGATAGCACAGTGGATGCGCGTTCGCTTCAGGTGCGAAAGGTCCGGAGTTCGAGCCCCACTGGAGCCGTTACGATTGTGCCCTTAGGCAAGGCATTTAAATTCCACGTTGCCTCTTCTCTCTCACTCGTGGCGATGGATTCCATCAGGAATGAGGTCTCTAGAGTGATTTATATAAGTTGAAATAACTTGTTTTGCAATCGAGCTAAAATAAATTTGTATAAACTAATTTGGCTGGATCAAGGGTAATCAAGTTGGCTAGACACTGGATCAAGGGTAATCAATTTGGCTAGACACTGGATCAAGGGTAATCAAGTTGGCTAGACACTGGATCAAGGGTAATCAAGTTGGCTAGACACTGGATCAAGGGTAATCAAGTTGGCTAGACATTGGATCAAGGGTAATCAATTTGGCTAGACACTGGATCAAGGGTAATCAAGTTGGCTAGACACTGGATCAAAGGTAATCAAGTTGGCTAGACACTGGATCAAGGGTAATCAAGTTGGCTAGACACTGGATCAAGAGTAATCAAGTTGGCTAGACACTGGATCAAGAGTAATCAAGTTGGCTAGACACTGGATCAAGGGTAATCAAGTTGGCTAGACACTGGATCAAGGGTAATCAAGTTCGCTAGACACTGGACCAAGGGTAATCAAGTTGGCTAGACACTGGGCCAAGGGTAATCAAGTAGGCTAGACACTGGGCCAAGGGTAATCAAGTTGGCTAGACACTGGATCAAGGGTAATCAAGTTGGCTAGACACTGGATCAAGAGTAATCAAGTTGGCTAGACAATGGATCGAGGGTAATCAAGTTGGCTAGACACTGGATCAAGGGTAATCAAGTTGGCTAGACACTGGGCCAAGGGTAATCAAGTTGGCTAGACACTGGATCAAGGGTAATCAAGTTGGCTAGACACTGGGCCAAGGATAATCAAGTTGGCTAGACACTGAATCACGGGTAATCAAGTAGGCTAGACACTGGATCAAGGGTAATCAAGTTGGCTAGACACTGGATCACGGGTAATCAAGTAGGCTAGACACTGGATCAAGGGTAATCAAGTTGGCTAGACACCAGACCAAGGGTGATCTAGTTGGCTAGGTGATCTAGTTGGCTAGATGCTGGATCAAGGGTGATCAAATTGGCTAGAAACGGACCAAGTGTAATCAAATTGTCTAGAGTCCAGACCAATGGTGATCAAATTAGCTAGACACCAGACCAAGGGTGATCAAGTTGGCTAGAACCGAACCAAGGGTAATATAGTTGGCACCGAACCAAGGGTGATCAAGTTGGATAGATACTGGACCAAGGGTGATCTAGTTGGCTAGACACCGGACCAAGAATGATTAAGTTGGCTCGTGGCGATGGAGTCCATCAGGAATGAGGTCTCGAGAGTGATTTATATAAGTTGAAATAACTTGTTTCGCAATCGAGCTAAAATAAATTTGTATATATATAAAAAAAGTTGGCTTAGCACCGGACCAAGGGTGATCAAGTTGGCTTAGCACTGGACCAAGGGCGAACACAATATGTCAGCTCATATGAGCTAGTAACTAAAATTTCAAAGTAAAGCAAAAGTTTATTTATTCAATACTGGCCCAGGTATATTGTGCATAGAACAACAGACAGACAGAAATCACACACATTTACAGTGCATACATGTATCTACATTGGTCAATATCACTTGTTATATACATCCTGACAATTATAGTGTCCAGCACCATATACACACCCTAGCATTCAACTGAACACAAACGGTCCTGCTACTTGTACATTCAAACTTGTATTAACCCTTTCCCTCATAGAAGCACCTCTTGACGCCATTACCAATACGACATACATTGACAATGTAGTAGCCAAGCCAATGTTCATAAACCATTTCCCTCATAGAAGCACCTCTTGATGCCATTACCAATACGACATACATTGACAATGTAGTAGCCAAGCCAATGTTCATAAACCATTTCCCTCATAGAAGCACCTCTTGATGCCATTACCAATACGACATACATTGACAATGTAGTAGCCAAGCCAATGTTCATAATAAAGGCCAGAATCTCATGTAGTCCCAGTAATACCTATGGAGGTGGGAAAGGGTTAATACCCTGGATTATTGTTGACAATGTCCTTAACTCTTTGCATGCTGAGTAAAATAAAGGCTATAAATAGTTCAAATCATTGTAACAGCCAACAATATAAGTTATAGCTGAACACTGGATTTTCGATCTTTCGTTTAGAAGAGATGGCGGACCTGAGGGAGCGGCAACGGTCGTGGATCCACGCTCCCCCGATCTATACTGAATCTAGACTTGCTTGCGACAATCGACGACCAGATGTCTAACTGTCAGATCCGTATAAATTCTGCTGCGGGGTGACCAACAGTGAGGAGGGTGGCCCTACAAAGGACCACGTACAGACCAGGCCTTGTCACCCTGGCACGGAAAGAAGTAACCACCAGAGGACGTCTCCATAAGCTTCATAGAAGAAGAATCGCCAGCGAATACAGAAATAATCACCGTAGAATAGGAATAATCATCATAGAAGATGGACATAATCATCGTAGAACACATAATCATCATTGAATAACCAGCACAGAAGAACGAATCACCTTAGGATCTAAACAACTTAGAGAATACAGTCGCCCAAATGCATTTATGTATGCGGTGGCGACTTTAAATAAAACGTACATCATCATCATCAACAGCCAACAATTCATTTAAATGTGTTTTTCATGTTTGTAACTGACACAATTCTAATGACATTGCAGGCTATATTTACTGTTACTTTCACCGATGGCATGCAGAGAGTTAATCAGACAGATTCCATAGACATCGTTTACAGCCAACAATTCATTTAACCCTTTCAACACCACAGACCTCTAAATTGAATTACAAAAAAGTGTTGAGCCGGCTCGTGACGAGCCGTCTCATCAGGATCTGCACTTTTTTCAAGTAATATAACTATTTTTAGAGGAAAAAAATACCCATTTTGATAAATGAACTGATCCAAATGTAATTTTCTTATTAATTTATTGGTCTAAAAATATCATGGACCAGTCCATGTCAGTTACTTGGTGTTGAATGGGTTAATGTGTTTTTCATATTTGTAACTGAAAACCCTGGAATGTGTCGTGGAATTTCATTAGAATTGTGTTGATACGACAGGCCAAATTTAGTTTATACAAATTTATTTTAGCTCGATTGCGAAACAAGTTATTTCAACTTATATAAATCACTCTCGAGACCTCATTCCTGATGGAATCCATCGCCACGAGGGAGAGAGAAGAGGCAATGTGGAATTTAAATGCCTTGCCTAAGGGCACAATCATAATGGCTCCAGTGGGGCTCGAACTCCGGACCTTTCGCACCTGAAGCGAACGCGCATCCACTGCGCTATCACGATTTCCACAAGGCCTTTTATGACTGTTACTTTCACCGCAGAGAGTTAATCAGACAGATTCCATAGACATTGTTTACAGTCTTCCTTACCATCTCAAAGTGTTTCTTGGAATGTTATTCTAACCTGTCCACAATTAATTCATGCACAACAGTTTGATCTGATATAAAGGTAAACTAAACAGGTTGTAATAAATAGATAAGTTAGTGGTGTGATTAAAGTCTATTAAACACACATAGACATGAACGAATATGTTCAAATTGTAACTCTTTGATTGACAATGAATATTATGTCCAAAGTCTATAAACACACATAGACATGAACGAAAATGTTCAAATTGTAACTCTTTGATTGACAATGAATAATATTTCCAAAATATTCAACATTGCGATCAAAATACATAAAACGCTGCAATTACACCTAGCCAACAAAACAAACAAACTCCAAAATTACTTTGAACAATCTTTGCAAATTCATTTACCATGCTAACCTGTTAAGAAATATAACATCGTAAAAATTGCTGTTATATGCCAATAGCATTGGAATATCCACTAGAATTATAATTATGGTCTTTGTTGAAAATCCATGTCTTTGTATTGACAATGTTTGTATTTGCTATGAATACCACAGGGATTCGGCACGTTTGGGGGTACTAGTATATATATATTTAAGTACACAGGGATTCGGCACGTTTGGGGGTACTAGTATATATATATTTAAGTACTTAAATATATATACTAGACAGACGGATCTGTAGTCCAGTGGTAAAATGCTGGACTGGTAATCCAGGGATCGCAGGTTTGATCCCCCGTCTGACCCTAATAAAATTAACAGTCTTTCAGATGGGACGTTAAACCGAGGTCTCGTGTCGGTGCTTTACACTGTGCACGTAAAAGAACCAGAGGAGACTCTTAAATGGGCATCTGTCCAAAAATCTAAAATGACTAATCTTTTCAGGAGGCGTCGCTCATATGGGCAACCGGTAGCGACGTTAATAAATGCAAAACACACACATATATACTAATACCCCCAAACGTGCCGAATCCCTGTGATAAATATATAGCAACATGTTTTATGCAATAACCTTGTTGAATTAAATTTAAATTTTCTTTTAAAGCAGTATCGGTGAAAGGGAGAAAATGTCTACAGAATGTAATTTCCTATTTATTACGTTGTATTTTTTTCTCTATTTGCCACAGAACGTGTTAAATCCCCCTTTGGTCTGTTGTGCTAACAACACGATAAAAGCAGTATGGCAGAGACACTATGAGACTGACTGTGGGCGATACTGTGCGTGTAAAACTGTAAAAATTATCTATGTGGGTAAAGCTGTAAAAATTATCTATGTGGGTAAAGCTGTAAAAATTATCTATGCACGTAAAGCTGTAAAAATTATCTATGCGCGTAAAGCTGTAAAAATTATCTATGCGCGTAAAACTGTAAAAATTTGTTAAAACAGAAATTACCAAAGATGAGTTTACATTACGAATATAAGATGCAGGATGGTACAGTGTGACTCCTGTACTAACCGTTTATATGCAGGATGGTACAACATGACTCCTGTACTAACATTACATTACGTACATAGGCTGCATACATGGAAAAATGGAACAACATGTATACGTCATTGTGGCGTCCGTGGTCTAGTGGTAGAGTGTCGGATTTGAAGTCGAGCGATCCCGGGTTCGATACTCTGTCAGGCCACGTATGTAGTGGCATTGAGCAAGGAACCTCACAGACATTGCTTAGTACTGGTTAACCACTTAGGTTTGCTAAGCCTGCCCAGGAAAACATGTTAACCACTTAGGTTGGCTAAGCCTGCCCAGGAAAACATGTCTAGGTCCCCTCAAGGGGTTTGACATTAATGGAACATACATACATTGTATCAATTAAACATACTCATTTGGTAGTAATTGTTTGTTTTGTTGTTTGTTTTGTGGTTTGTTTTGTGGTTGTTTGTTTTGTGGTTAGTTTTGTTGTTTGTTTTGTTGTTTGTTTTGTGGTTTGTTTTGTGGTTGTTTGTTTTGTTGTTTGTTTTGTTGTTTGTTTTGTTGCTTGTTTTGTTGTTTGCTTTGTTGTTTGTTTTGTTGTTTGCTTTGGGGGTTTAGCGACTTTCCAGCTATCAGTGGTTGAGGAAGAACCCGGATGCCCGTCCAAGCACCCAGGTAGAACCACCGACCTACCGCATTATTTGGTAGTAAAAATATTAAAAAGAATGTTAAGGGTAAAAACATATTGTGGTATAAATGTAAGCAATAGAATTAACCTGTGCTTCGTATATTGGGGTATACACATATACATTAAACAACACAAATGTATTGTATACATGTACACCACTTGCTGTGTGTGCTTCGTATATTGGGGTATACACATATACATTAAACAACACAAATGTATTGTATACATGTACACCACTTGCTGTGTGTGCTTCGTATATTGGGGTATACACATTAAACAACACAAATGTATTGTATACATGTACACCACTTGCTGTGTGTGCTTCGTATATTGGGGTATACACATATACATTAAACAACACAAATGTATTGTATACATGTACACCACTTGCTGTGTGTGTTTCGTCTATTGGGGTATACACATATACATCAAACAACACAAATGTATTGTATACATGTATACCACTTGCTGTGTGTGTTTCATCTATTGGGGTATACACATACGTTAAACAACACAAATGTATTGTATACATGTACACCACTTGCTGTGTGTGTTTTACGTTTATTTATCGTCACTACCGGTTGCCCATATGAGCGACGCTTCCTGAAGAGATTAGTCACTTTAAATGTTTGGAGAATAGTGCAATGATACAGACAGAGACCCATTCCAGAGTCTCCTCTGGTTCTTTTACGTGCACGGTGTACAGCACCGACACGAGACCTCGGTTTTATGTCCCATCTGAAAGACTGTTAATTTTATTAGGGTCAGACGGGGTATCGAACCTGCGATCCCTGGATTACCAGTCCAGCGTGTTACCACTGGACTACAGATCCGTCTGTACACCACTTGCTATTGATTACAGTCAAACCTGTGTTAGTGGTCACCTCCATTAAGCAGCCAACCTGTATTAAACAGCCAGTTAACAGATTCCCAATATGTTGTTTTATTATACATGTGCTCTCTATTAAGCCACCTGTGCTAAGCAGCCATTTTCTGTGATTCCCATGGCTGGCTGTTTAAGACAGGTTTCACTGTACTTGGTATAGAGATTTGTTTACCATTATAGTGTTGGGTCCATGATACAATGGTGTGTTTGAGAGTGCCATTGTCCTAATACCTAGAGCTATCTTCAGCTCTCTAGCAATATCTGGCTCCATGACACTACAGAAGTGCCAGGAATATCGAACTGCTTAAGACAGGTACATACAAATATATCTATCCCGAATAACCTAAACGTGACATGTACACAGTTTGATGAACGGTGACACTTGTTTTAATGAAATTCTCACCCTCCCAAAGGGAGCTATCCCTCCGATGAAGGGTGATATTTCACATGTAAGCTACAATAGTCTAATATCATGACTAGTATATTGTAACAAAATGAAAGTGACCATATTAACTACTGTGTAGTTGGGGCCTCTTTATCAATGGGTTTCAGAACATTTTGTCGTACCATTGAAACATTTATTCAGTGATTTTATCATAAATTGGGACAAATGTATCTGATAAAGGACAGTGGTGTATTATTATATATCACTTATAAGGGAAGTTCCCGTTTATTTTATATAAATCCGACTAGTATTAGCAGATGTGGGTTTATTCTTTTCAAATCACTGTTCCCTTTATCAGTGAAATTAACCTCCAGGGCCTGATAAGAACGCGCAGTCAATATTGTATGTATCATATCGGCTGATAAAATTCATGAAAAGATCGTGCGTGTACTCAGTGAGGGCGCTATAAATTGGACACCCGCACATTGCACTGACATTACTCTCGGAACATCACAATTGACTGTTGTGAATTGTACATGCGACAGATTTGGGTATGTACCTATATATTATATTGTTCGTAGTTGTCATTAGAGGTTATTTTATCTGAAACGTCGTCTAAAGCAACTGTCCGAGACGTTACCAGAAACATGTTGTAGTAAATCGTTATTCAATGTGGTTCTAGTGATTTACTATGATGAATATCTACTGTTCATTACATACATAATAATTAACTAATAACTACTGTTGAATCCAGTGTTGAATATATGGCTTGGGCAGCGTTGTGATCAGCTGTTGTTGAAAGGGGTGGCATGTACGCTCAAATTGCAGGAGCGGTGTAAATAGGTCTTGAGTGGTTCTAAGTTTGTATATATATAGATATACCATATGAGGTCATGATGGGTACGGAGTCATTGTATATTTAGACCATGAAGGTCACCATGTGTATTGATTCTACATAGACGTGTGTGTATTTATGTCCAAGCATTATGGTAACTATTGTCTTGTTGTTGTACCACAATGCTATAATATAAGGTGGTAATAAGAGCTGAGTAGATTGACGTAGCACAAGGGTATTATATTTGTTATTGTTGTAGTCGCTTCATGCCTGAGCCGTGAGAGGCGTAGCTCAGGGGCGTAGATCCTGTTCAGACCGATCGAGATAACGAGCTGGGGCACGAGCCGACTGGGAGAGTTTGCCGGCGTGAGCTGGTGACCACCATAGACTGAGAGTGTCAGCGGGTAGCGGTAGCTGAGCAGCATCGAGTCCGCTGTCAGTGGACAGGGTCCTTAGGACGCAGGGAGTTAATCATCTTGTGCATTGTAAATCTAGTGAACTATCACTGTAATGGCAATACTTGCCAATCTTTGAAGTGTGCATTATAGCACTGTGACGGCAATACTTGCCAATCTTTTAAAGTGTGCATTATATAGCACTGTGAAGGCAATACTTGCCAATCTTTTAAAGTGTGCATTATATAGCACTGTGAAGGCAATACTTGCCAATCTTTGAAGTGTGCATTATAGCACTGTGATGGCAATACTTGCCAATCTTTTAAAGTGTGCATTATATAGCACTGTGAAGGCAATACTTGCCAATCTTTTAAAGTGTGCATTATATAGCATTGTGAAGGCAATACTTGCCAATCTTTTAAAGTGTGCATTATATAGCATTGTGAAGGCAATACTTGCCAATCTTTTAAAGTGTGCATTATATAGCATTGTGAAGGCAATACTTGCCAATCTTTTAAAGTGTGCATTATATAGCATTGTGAAGGCAATACTTGCCAATCTTTTAAAGTGTGCATTATATAGCATTGTGAAGGCAATACTTGCCAATCTTTTAAAGTGTGCATTATATAGCATTGTGAAGGCAATACTTGCCAATCTTTAAGTGTGCATTATATAGCATTGTGAAGGCAATACTTGCCAATCTTTTAAAGTGTGCATTATATAGCACTGTGAAGGCAATACTTGCCAATCTTTTAAAGTGTGATTATATAGCATGTGAAGGCAATACTGCCAATCTTAAAGTGTGCATTATATAGCACTGTGAAGGCAATACTTGCCAATCTTAACTATGTGCATTATAGCACTGTGATGGCCATACGTGCCAATGTTTAAATAGGTGCACTATAGCCTAACAGTTAAAGCCGAGTGTGGAAACGGCAGTTATTTAGATCTCGGAACTGTTACATAAATTAACGGCATTACCAGCCGTAGACCGGACTCTATACCGGAAGTTAAGTCACCATCTGTGAAGAGCCAAACTACGGACACACATATGTCTCCTCCATTCATTGTCTTTGTTGCTAGTGTTGTTTGATGTATATTAAAATTTGTAAATCTACTTTATGTCTTTATGCATACACTTGATCCTGGTATCCATGACCCTGAGAGAAGCTGGCCCTCGTGTCATTCTGTGACATACATTAACCCATTTCATTCTGGATACATTTAAGGCTTTTGCAAACAACATAGATCCAGATCAGCCGCAGCATGACACTGTTTGCTGATCAGGATCTATGTTTTTGCTACATAGCCAAGTATCTTAGCAAGATCATCTGAATAGCAAACAGCATAGAGCCTGATCAGACTGCACATTCCGTGTTGGTTGATCTGGTTCTATGTTCTTTGCAAATACATGTACTGTTTGAACGGTATCCAGAATGAAATGGGTTAATTCTGGAAAAAAGAAAACAAACAAAAGCGCCACTTGAGCATGGAAAGAAACAATTAGGCAGGCGACAACAGAGATTGTATTGTGGACAATTTGAGACAATTACCGATTGACTGATAATGAAAACATTACATTGTATACATACAATCTACAAAGTCTGCAGTGAAACAATTATACATCAGCTACTTCACTGCACGATCAGAAAATTGAAAATTAGAAGAAGGCGGATGATTGAGATAACATGATAATAGCAATAATAAACAAAGGTTTGCAGAGATAACACTAATTAACAGAGATATATTTCCTTTAATCTAATAGACTATCTATCTAGCCGAGAGAACACCTTCAAACAATTTATACTTTAAATCCATCTTCCTACTTCATCAAATAAGACCGAGCTTCTGTCTATGCAGCATTGTACTGGACAGTAGTGTCTCTAGCATTGGATTGGGCTGGACATTAGTGTCTCTAGCATTGGATTGGGCTGGACATTAGTGTCTCTAGCATTGTACTGGACATTAGTGTCTCTAGCATTGTACTGGACAGTAGTGTCTCTAGCATTGTACTGGACATTAGTGTCTCTAGCATTGTACTGGACATTAGTGTCTCTAGCATTGTACTGGACATTAGTGTCTCTAGCATTGTACTGGACTGGACATTAGTGTCTCTAGCATTGTACTGTACTGGACATTAGTGTCTCTAGCATTGTACTGGACTGGACATTAGTGTCTCTAGCATTGTACTGGACATTAGTGTCTCTAGCATTGTACTGGACATTAGTGTCTCTAGCATTGTACTGGACATTAGTGTCTCTAGCATTGTACTGGACTGGACATTAGTGTCTCTAGCATTGTACTGTACTGGACATTAGTGTCTCTAGCATTGTACTGGACTGGACATTAGTGTCTCTAGCATTGTACTGGACATTAGTGTCTCTAGCATTGTACTGGACATTAGTGTCTCTAGCATTGTACTGGACATTAGTGTCTCTAGCATTGTACTGGACTGGACATTAGTGTCTCTAGCATTGTACTGTACTGGACATTAGTGTCTCTAGCATTGTACTGGACTGGACATTAGTGTCTCTAGCATTGTACTGGACATTAGTGTCTCTAGCATTGTACTGGACATTAGTGTCTCTAGCATTGTACTGGACATTAGTGTCTCTAGCATTGTACTGGACTGGACATTAGTGTCTCTAGCATTGTACTGGACTGGACATTAGTGTCTCTAGCATTGTACTGGACATTAGTGTCTCTAGCATTGTACTGGACATTAGTGTCTCTAGCATTGTACTGGACATTAGTGTCTCTAGCATTGTACTGGACTGGACATTAGTGTCTCTAGCATTGTACTGGATGGACATTAGTGTCTCTAGCATTGTACTGGACATTAGTGTCTCTAGCATTGTACTGGACTGGACATTAGTGTCTCTAGCATTGTACTGGACTGGACATTAGTGTCTCTAGCATTGTACTGGACATTAGTGTCTCTAGCATTGTACTGGACTGGACATTAGTGTCTCTAGCATTGTAATGGACATTAGTGTCTCTAGCATTGTACTGTACATTAGTGTCTCTAGCATTGGACTGGACATTAGTGTCTCTAGCATTGGACTGGACATTAGTGTCTCTAGCATTGGACTGGACATTAGTGTCTCTAGCATTGTACTGGACTGGACATTAGTGTCTCTAGCATTGTACTGGACTGGACATTAGTGTCTCTAGCATTGTATTGGACATTAGTGTATCTAGCATTGTACTGGACATTAGTGTCTCTAGCATTGTTGTACTGGACATTAGTGTCTCTAGCATTGGACTGGACATTAGTGTCTCTCGCCTTGTAATGGACTGTCCATTCATGTGTTGTTATTGTATTTATCTCGGCAATTGTTACTGCTTTGCGATCCCTGGATTCCCAGTCCGTCATGTTAACCACTGGACTACGTATCCGTCTGTATGAGGCTTGTGCAGCTTCAGATAACATTAAAACAGAGTGATTTCTTTTCTAAAACACAATTATAGATACCAATTAACACTTTTAATGTGGTATCAACATATTAAGTTTGTTTATTGTTAAAAATAAAATACAAACAACCTACATGTATGTCAATTTAATGGAAAGTATTATTAAATTTTTTTTATACCTTCAATAAAACTGATAAAACAAAACTGTACTTTAATATCATCATAAAAACATTTTTACAGCATTCATCTTGTAAATAGCATTACATTTGTCAATACGACAATAACTACTTAAAAGTTGGCTCAATTTGTTTTTGTTTACTGTTGCATAATACATAATATTGTTACTAATGAATGTAAAAATATAAAACATGCTAATAATATTTTATTATAATTATTAATGATTAAAGAACATTATGTAGTGTCATAAAAATTTCAATAAAAGGGAAATCCAGCTGACCCCGCCTGACCCTAATAAAATTAACAGTCTTTCAGATGGGACTTTAAACCGATGTCTCGTGTCGGTGCTTTACACCGTGCACGTAAAAGAACCAGAGGAGACTCTGGAATGGGTCTCTGTCTGTATCATGCACTATCCTCCAAAATCTAAAATAACTAATCTCTTCAGGAGGAGTCGCTCATATGGGCAACCGGTAGTGACGATAAATAAACGTAAAAAAAAAACCAAACCAAAAAATAAAGTTGGTCGGCAATTTGAACTGCTGAATAGCTCATTTTGACCTCGGAAATCTTGGATTAACGTTTAGTATTCCACTTATAAGACGAAACCCCAACTGCAAAGCCAAAATATGGGAATAAAATTCTCGTCTTATAGGTGAGTATGGATGGTACATACACAATGAGAAACTGTCAGTTACTGCCCCTGAACACTGCTAATAGTATATTGGTCCACTTAATTGGTTTCCTCTGTTTTTATCGCTATTTCCTTTGCACCACATGTTTTCCATTCTCACACGTATTCTCGTCTTATAATTATGAAATTATTAAATCTCGACAGATATCCTTTAGCATATCCAATGGATACCTTACTGTAAAAATTGGTTCAATTAATTAACACGATTTTGATAAAATTACATTTATCCTAACGCAACATCTGTTTAGACGACAACAATAAAAACAAAGGATTCCAACTAAAAGGACCAATATACATTTAGGGATAAATCTGAATTTATCCATTAACCCTTTCAACCCCACAGGCCTCTAAATAGGCTTATGAAAAGTGTAGATCCAGATGAGCCGGCTCGTGACGAGCCGTCTCATCAGGATCTGCACTTTTTTGCCCGTAATAATTATTACTATTTTTAGATAAAATTACCCATTTTGATAAATGAACTGGTCCAAAGGTAATTTTCTTATTAATTTATTGGTCTGAAAATATCATGGACCAGTCCATGTCAGTTACTTGGGGTTGAATGGGTTAAGGGAGGTAATAAGAAAAACCAAGACAAACTCTCATTGTGAGGCTGTCAAAAGGGCATACACTAACTAGCCATCTCCAAAGCAACCATATAAAAACTACCTTAAATGAACTACATAAAACACTGAACACATTCAAATGCTGTAACGTTTGGCCATTATTGTGTTACAACACAGGAACTTGAAATTTTATCCATAAGCCACCAAAGGTCTCTTACCTATATCCTAGGACACCCCCCTCTATTAAAAAAAGTACTTTTTTTAATAGAGGGGGGTGTCCTAGGTAAGAGACCTTTGGTGGCTTATGGACAAAAATTTATGGATAACATTTCAAGTGCCTGTGGTTACAACAATCTAAAATGTAATCTCTACAATACTACTTGTGTTGCCTAAATCACATGACATATATCACTGCTGGACTGGTAATCCAGGGATCGCAGGTTCGATCCCCCGTCTGACCCTAATAAAATTAAGTCTTTCAGATGGGACGTTAAACCGAGGTCTCGTGTCGGTGCTTTACACCGTGCACGTACAAGAACCAGAGGAGATTCTGGAATGGGTCTTTTTCTGTATCATGCACTATCCTCCAAAATCTAAAATAACTAATCTCTTCAGGAGGCGTCGCTCATATGGGCAACCGGTAGCGACGATAAATAAACGTAAAAACAGAAACTGACATATTCTATATAAACATTCTCGTCTAGCAACAGCAAGTCACATTACCCTAGCATTGTATGTACAAGATATTGATCAGATATCAGTTAGTACGCCAGGTCTGACAAACCTCAGGATATTCGTCGCAAATCAAGTTTGTTTGGAACATTTACGTATCTCATGTCGTCAGATCGCCAAAGCCAAAAATGAACGAGAGTGCAAACGGCCACCATATATGTATATCTGTTGAACGGGTTCTTCCTTGTAGTGTTAAACATACATACCAAATTTGGCTTAGATCTGTAGGATAACAAGAATACCATAATGCATTAGAATAGCGAAAATCAGTTTGAATTGCCAGGAGGAGATAACTCAAGGTAGGACATTATCCCCGTCAAATAGACAGGTAGGGCATTATCTCCCCTGTCCTACCTGTCTATTTGACAGGGGGGATAATGTCCTACATGTCTATTTGACAGGGGAGATAATGTCCTACCTGTCTATTTGACAGGGGAGATAATGTCCTACCTGTCTATTTGACAGGGGAGATAATGTCCTACCTGTCTATTTGACAGGGGAGATAATGTCCTACCTGTCTATTTGACAGGGGGGATAATGTCCTACCTGTCTATTTGACAGGGGGATAATGTCCTACCTGTCTATTTGACAGGGGGGATAATGTCCTACCTGTCTATTTGACAGGGGAGATAATGTCCTACCTGTCTATTTGACAGGGAGATAATGTCCTACCTGTCTATTTGACAGGGGAGATAATGTCCTACCTGTCTATTTGACAGGGTGGATAATGTCCTACCTGTCTATTTGACAGGGGTATAATGTCCTACCTGTCTATTTGACAGGGGGGATAATGTCCTACATGTCTATTTGACAGGGGAGATAATGTCCTACCTGTCTATTTGACAGGGGAGATAATGTCCTACCTGTCTATTTGACAGGGGAGATAATGTCCTACCTGTCTATTTGACAGGGGAGATAATGTCCTACCTGTCTATTTGACAAGGGGATAATGTCCTAACTGTCTATTTGACAGGGGGGATACTGTCCTACCTGTCTATTTGACAGGGGGGATAATGTCCTACCTGTCTATTTGACAGGGGGATAATGTCCTACCTGTCTATTTGACAGGGAAGATAATGTCCTACCTGTCTATTTGACAGGGGAGATAATGTCCTACCTGTCTATTTGACAGGGGAGATAATGTCCTACCTGTCTATTTGACAGGGGGATAATGTCCTACCTGTCTATTTGACAGGGGAGATAATGTCCTACCTGTCTATTTGACAAGGGGAGATAATGTCCTACCTGTCTATTTGACAAGGGGAGATAATGTCCTACCTGACTATTTGACAAGGGGAGATAATGTCCTACCTGTCTATTTGACAGGGGGGATAATGTCCTATCTGTCTCTTGTCCTTCTGTATTAAAATATATGTATTAACTCCCCAATTCTTGAATTAAATACTGGCATTTGATTGGTTAGGAAACTGGAGCAAACTGTAAGGTACACATATTGCACTAGCAATCCGTGTATATTAACTGGCCATAACACTATACATTAAAAGACAGATCTGTAGCCCAGTGGTAACATGCTGGACTGGTAATCCAGGGATCGCAGGTTCGATCCCCCCATCTACCCCAATAAAATTAACAGTCTTTTAGATGGGACTTTAAACCGAGGTCTAGTGTCGGTGCTTTACACCGTGCACGTAAAATAACCAGAAGAGACCCTGGAATGGGTCTCTGTCTGTATCATTGCACTATCGTCCAATAATCTAAAATGACTAATCTCTTCAGGAGGCGTCGTTCATATGGGCAACCGGTAGAGTCTAGAGACGATAAATAAACGTAAAACACATACATACATTAAAATATCGTATACAAAATATCAACCTATTAGCAACCATTGGTAAGACAAAAACCATTCACTAAACCATAATCTCAATACAAACATCACAGGTTACTCAAATATATGGGCTATACCACAGGAACTTGAAATTTTATCCATAAGCCACCAACGGTCTCGTACCTCTATCCTAGGACCCCCCCCGCTCTTTTTTCCATAAGCCACCAACGGTCTCGTACCTCTATCCTAGGACACCCCCTCTCTTTTTTCCATAAGCCACCAATGGTCTCGTACCTCTATCCTAGGACACCCGCTCTATTAATAAATAGAGGGGGTGTCCTAGGATAGAGGTACGAGACCGTTGGTGGCTTATTGATATAATTTCAAGTTCCTGTGGTTATATACATCTGAACATATTATTTCTCTGCTTGTAAAATGATGCTGTAGGTAAAATATACCTGCATCATTTTTTTCAATTTTAAACATGAAGCAAAAGCGCTACCACTACGCTATCACGACTTCCACCTCAAATTGTTCCAATACAACAGCTTAAACACTTGTGAAATCAAAATCTGTATGTGACATGTTTGTCTCTTAGTAAACAGCAATTTTGCACAATTCTTTTTCCATGACATTACTGGTGTCATGTTGGATTATAGCCCATGACATTACTGGTGTCATGTTGGATTATAGCCCATGACATTACTGTTGTCATGTTGGATTATAGCCCATGACATTACTGGTGTCATGTTGGATTATAGCCCATGACATTACTGTTGTCATGTTGGATTATAGCCCATGACATTACTGGTGTCACGTTGAATTATAGTCCATGACATTACTGGTGTCATGTTGGATTATAGCCCATGACATTACTGGTGTCATGTTGGATTATAGCCCATGACATTACTGGTGTCATGTTGGATTGTAGCCCATGACATTACTGGTGTCATGTTGGATTATAGCCCATGACATTACTGGTGTCATTTTGGAATATAGCTCACAACATTACTGGTGTCATGTTGGATTATAGCCCATGACATTACTGGTGTCATGTTGGATTATAGCCCATGACATTACTGGTGTCATGTTGGATTATAGCCCATGACATTACTGGTGTCATTTTGGAATATAGCTCACAACATTACTGGTGTCATGTTGGATTATAGCCCATGACATTACTGGTGTCATGTTGGATTATAGCCCATGACATTACTGGTGTCATGTTGGATTATAGCCCATGACATTACTGGTGTCATTTTGGAATATAGCTCACAACATTACTGGTGTCATGTTGGATTATAGCCCATGACATTACTGGTGTCATGTTGGATTATAGCCCATGACATTACTGGTGTCATGTTGGATTATAGCCCATGACATTACTGGTGTCATTTTGGAATATAGCTCACAACATTACTGGTGTCATGTTGGATTATAGCCCATGACATTACTGGTGTCATGTTGGATTATAGCCCATGACATTACTGGTGTCATGTTGGATTATAGCCCATGACATTACTGGTGTCATGTTGGATTATAGCATATAGAGAAATTAACAAAATTGCGAAGTTTAGCGTGAGGTTTTACATCGACAGCTTCCAGGGGGGGGGGGGGGGGGGGGGGGAATTGTAGGATTGCAATTTTTGACTTCAAAACTACCGTTACACAAAGAAATGACTTCTACATAGAGTACAATCAATGATAACAGACCACCTCCAGATAAAGACCACATCTGGATTAGGGCTGTCTGATTAGCGGAGTGGTTAGCGCGCTCGCTTCTCACCAATGCAACCCGGGTTCAATCCTCGGACCGTGAAGTATGTGAGATGGTACGGTGGTCGCCAGATCGGACAGGTGGGTTTTCTCCGGGTACTCCGGTTTCCTCCCACATGAATGACCCATATACGCTTTCATCCGCGCAAACGAAAGTGATTAATATAAGTTGTTAGAACTTGCTTCACAATCGTAAAATAAAAAAAGTTTCAACAAAGACCAGTATTAAATACATGTCTATAACGACAACCATTTGATCCTACATAAGCCATTTATGATGTATATTAAACCTAGTTTATACAAATTTATTTTAGCTCGATTGCGAAACAAGTTATTTCAACTTATATAAATCACTCTCGAGACCTCATTCCTGATGGATTCCATCGCCACGAGGGAGAGAGAAGAGGCAACGTGGAATTTAAATGCCTTGCCTAAGGGCACAATCGTAACGGCTCCAGTGGGGTTCGAACTCCGGACCTTTCGCACCTGAAGCGAACGCGCTATGACGACTTCCTATATTTAACCTGCAATGCAAGAACTCTTGTTAACAGAGACCATGTTTCACCGTTCCCATGGGTGGTGTTCATAGACAGGTTTTACCGTATTTACACTATAACAATATATTTATAAAGAAATTTGCTAATACAGTCAAACATGTTTAGGTTTATACTGTAAAATATCCATCATGGGACTGGATAAATATGGTATGGTATAAAACAGGTAGTCAGACGGATCTGTAGTCCAGTGGTAATACGCTGGACTGGTAATCCAGTGGTAATACGCTGGACTGGTAATCCAGGGATCGCAGGTTCGATCCCCCGTCTGACCCTAATAAAATTAACAGTCTTTCAGATGGGACGTTAAACCGAGGTCTCGTGTCGGTGCTGTACACCGTGCACGTAAAACAACCAGAGGAGACTCTGGAATGGGTCTCTGTCTGTATCATTGCACTATCCTCCAAAAATCTAAAATGACTAATCTCTTCAGGAGGTGTTGCTCATATGGGCAACTGGTAGCGACGATAAATAAACATAAAACACACAGGTAGTCTAACTTAGCACAAACCTTATTTATATTTTACGATTGTGAAACAAGCTTTAACAACTTATATTAAATAAGTAGGCACCGTTGAAAGCGCGTGTGGTCATACATGTGGGAGGATAGCGGAGTACCTGGAGAAAACCCACCTGGTGAATCTTCTCACATAATTCTCAGTTCTAGGATCAAGTCAGATCTATGCGAGCAGGTACAAGCATTGGCAAAAGACAATATGGCAGATAAAAATTGTTGACATTAGAGACCAGGTCCCGAGGTTATAAAACTTTTCTTAGATCTCAAGCTCAAGTGATCTGATTGGTTTATTCCGAGTGTTACTGTCAGTTGAACCAATCAGGCGCTTGAGACTGAGTTTTGAGATTGGAGAAATGTTTTATAACCTCCAGGCCAGGTTGCTAATGAATGGTCATTATTTGCAGGTGGTCTATATCACTGATTGTTCTGTATATGTTCTATAAATAGGTGGGATATACTATAATATACTACAATTATTGTGCACAGGAAGATCAGCAGTAATTCTATATGCATTCTAGACATTAGACAATACTACACAATCAATTTATTATACACAGTAAAGCTGAAAACACAATGACCATAACCTTCCGAATAAATTGGAGGGAATGTGCAAACAGCATAGATCCAGATCAGCCACAGTGTAGCGCGCGTCTTATCAGAATCTATGTTGCTTCCTATTCAGATAACAGTTTTCGCTCCACCATCTGAACAGCAAATAGCATAGAGCCTGATCAGATGGCATGTTCTGTATACATTCTGTCCCATCTGATATGGCTCTATGCTGTTTGCAAAAGCGACTTTTGTTGTGATTGGCAGATTACGGGTTAAGTTAACTGTTCTACATTTTAATTAGAAGCCACGTATTCCGCAGTACAACATAATAATACATGTCGGCACATTGTGTGCTAGACTTGTGTGTGTTTTACGTTTATTTATCGTCGCTACCGGTTGCCCATATGAGCGCCGCCTCCTGAAGAGATTAGTCATTTTAGATTTTTAGTGCAATGATACAGACAGAGACCCATTGCAGAGCCACATCTGATTCTTTTACGTGCACGGTGTAAATCACCGACACGAGACCTCGGTTTAATGTCCCATCTGAAAGACTGTTAATTTTATTAGGGTCAGACAGGGGATCGAACCTGCGACTACAGATCCGGCTAGACTACACAGACACGTATTTGTATTGGAACTGGTAAAACCCAAAATATATAGTAAATTTGTGCTAAGTTATCCAACTGGTTGTCATTGACTACTGATATCAATGACAACCAATCAGAAAGCTTGAGACTGTGTTTCTGTTAGTGATCTAAACACAGTCGTGCAACCTCAGGGCCAATTAGCTCAGAACTCAGAATCAGTATTTGTTTGGGGTAATGGCAGCACGCAGCAAGGTGGTAGAGTGGTCAGATGTATTAGTGTTAGGCAGCATCACAATAGAGATGCAGATTTGAAACCTGACCAATGCGTAATTATGATGTCCAAGATGAAATTAGCTATAGTTAGTTATTAAAACACTGTCGTGACATCATACCTTTGTACTTGCAGTCCATTATTATTAATATTGGACTGCTGTCAAAAGGCCAGAGTATTGTATTAAATCTTACGCGTACATGTACAAAATTAACAATTTTAATTAGTAGGATCTTGTTATATAAGTGTGCGTTTTAAGTAAGATATATGGATAATTTTCGGTTTATATTCCATACATAAATACCATATAGATTTACAAGCCATAGTTTGATCGTTAACCCATTCAACACCAAGTAACTCACATGGACTGGTCCATGATATTCATAAACCAATAAATGAATCAGAAAATCACATTTGGACAAGTTCATTTATCAAAATGGGTAATTATGTCTAAAAATAGTCATATCACTGGCAAAAAGTGCAGATCCTGATGAGACGGCTCGTCACGAGCCGGCTCATCTGGATCTACACTTTTTGTAAGCCTATTTAGAGGTCTGTGGTGTTGAAAGGGTTAACCCATTTCATTCTGGATACCGTTCAAACAGTATTTGCAAAGAACATAGAGCCAGATCAGCTGCCGCGGAACGTTCCGTCTGATCAGGCTCTATGCTGTTTGCTATTCAGATGATCTTGCTAAGACACAGATGATCTTGCTATGTAGCAAACAACATAGATCTGGATCTATGTTGTTTGCAAAAGCCATTACATTTATCCAATGTGAAATGGGTTAAAGATTCTCAAGTGACGCTGCGGCTGATCTGGATCTATGTTGCTTGCAAAAGCCATTACATGTATCCAAAATGAAATGGGTTAAAGATTCTCAAAGACATTTATCTGGATAACCCAGAAACAAGTTTGAGTTGGAATTTCTACACACACAAACACAGCATTGGCCATGTATGTAGAACATACTGTAACCAACAATCCCATGTGGTCCATTTATCAGCTTTACTGTTATGTATAATTATTTGGTATATAGATAGACATTCAAAATATATATGTACAACAAAAAATACAGTAAGAATGTGAGACTTCTTATTTGGTATGAATAATATCTGTCTCAGTTATGTAACTAAAATATAAACAGAGACATGTAAATGACTGGCATAGAAAACTTTGTACATTTTGTATATATTGTAATTACTAATATTGTATTTGCTCTAAGCATCTTAAACTGCATAATTACATTTATTGGCGGAGGTTTTGTTTTGGCTATATTGGCGATCAGTAATGAGTCCGCCAAATCTAAACCGTGCCATTATATTGCATTTTAACCCTTTCCCTCATAGAAGCAGCTCTTGATGCCATTACCAGTACGACATACATTGACAGTGTAGTAGCCAAGCCAATGTTCATAATAAAGACCAGAATCTCATGTGGTCCCAGTAATATATATGGAGGTGGGATAGATATGACCCCTACCCATCCACTGCATGATAGCTAAATGGCTGTCGTTTGCATGGAGATATAATAGTATATTAACCTAAATCTCTATGAAGTAAAGGGTTAAATGGCTGTCGTTTGTATGGAGATATAATAGTATAATAACCTAAATCTCTATGAAGTAAAGGGTTAAATGGCTGTCGTTTGCATGGAGATATAATAGTATATTAACCTAAATCTCTATGAAGGAAAGGGTTAAATGGCTGTCGTTTGCATGGAGATATAATAGTATATTAACCTAAATCTCTATGAAGGAAAGGGTTAAATGGCTGTCGTTTGTATGGAGATATAATAGTATATTAACCTAAATCTCTATGAAGGAAAGGGTTAAATGGCTGTCGTTTGTATGGAGATATAATAGTATATTAACCTAAATCTCTATGAAGGAAAGGGTTAAATGGCTGTCGTTTGCATGGAGATATAATAGTATATTAACCTAAATCTCTATGAAGGAAAGGGTTAAATGGCTGTCGTTTGTATGGAGATATAATAGTATATTAACCTAAATCTCTATGAAGGAAAGGGTTAAATGGCTGTCGTTTGTATGGAGATATAATAGTATATTAACCTAAATCTCTATGAAGGAAATGGCTGCCATTTGTATGGAGATATAATAGTATATTAACCTAAATCTCTATGAAGGAAAGGGTTAAACTGCATAATTACATTTATTGGCGGAGGTTTTGTTTTGGCTATATTGGTGATCAGTAACGATTCTGCCAAATCTAAACCATGCCATTATATTGCATTTTAATATAAACAAAGTGAAAGCAAATGTGTAGTTTTCAAAATGAAGGTCAATTTGACATCTATATCTAAAACAAAGAGGCATCCATTTTGATTTTATGTAGGATTTTGATATTTGATTGAATATAAATGTAAACTGTGTAAACTTGCCATAGAACACTCAAATAGTTTTTAGCTGATATACTTTTTAATCGCAGTGTTCCCATTTGTACAAATGTGTACAGGTTGGTGTGGTATAAGAATGCTTGCTACACTTGGCAACTATTTAAAAGTCTTTCAGATGGGAATTTAAACCGAGGTCTCGTGTCGGTGCTTTACACCGTGCACGTAAAAGAACCAGAGGAGACTCTGGAATGGGTCTTTATCTGTATCATTTCACTATTCTCAAAAAATCTAAAATGGCTAATCTCTTCAGGAGGTGTCGCTCATATGCGTAACCGGTAGCGACGCTAAATAAACGTAAAACACACAGGCAACTATTTCATGAAATAAACGGTGTAATTGTTTTCTCTAAGTTGATGCGTAATGCCGTATGTTTCATATTATACCATCTCCATTTTATAGTACTTTTTTTACTATTATTTATAGTCAACAACAGAACATTAGCCATTTGTCTACAATGTACAGTCAAACCTGTCTTAAGCAGCCAGCCAAGGGAATTGCCGATAGTGGCTGCTTAACACAGGTGGCTGCTTAATAGAGGTCAACTATATAATAAAATAACATATTAGGAATTTTTGGAAAGTGGCTGCTTAATACAGATTGGCTGCTTAATAGAGGTGACCACTAACACAGGTTTGACTGTATGTGCATAAATAAATCAATGAGACAAACGAGTGTCTCCTAAAATCAAGTGGTGTGATGAGACATTCTGCAGGGACCCGTAAGATATGAGAGATTCCACGGTGCCTTGGTCAACCATTTGGTCAGAATTGAGGCAAACTGCAGGTCTTCGTTCAATCCCGTAGTGCAACAAGAGATATTGCAGGATCTTTTATAATCATGTGGTGATATCTGAGACAAACTGCAGGTCTTCGTTCAATCCCGTAGTGCAAGAAGAGATATTGCAGGATCTTTTATAATCATGTGGTGATATCTAAGACACACTGCTGGGCTTCGTTCAACAATGTGTTGAGATATAGAGTAGATTGTTGTTCTCACGTGTTGAGATATAGAGTAGATTGTTGTTCAATCATGTGTTGAGATATAGAATAGACTGTTGTTCAATCACGTGTTGAGATATAGAGTAGATTGTTGTTCAATCACGTGTTGAGATATAGAGTAGATTGTTGTTCAATCACGTGTTGAGATATAGAGTAGATTGTTGTTCAATCACGTGTTGATATATAGAGTAGTTGTTGTTCAATCACGTGTTGAGATATAGAGTAGATTGTTGTTCTCACGTGTTGAGATATAGAGTAGATTGTTGTTCAATCACGTGTTGAGATATAGAGTAGATTGTTGTTCAATCATGTGTTGAGATATAGAGTAGATTGTTGTTCAATCACGTGTTGAGATATAGAGTAGATTGTTGTTCTCACGTGTTGAGATATAGAGTAGATTGTTGTTCAATCATGTGTTGAGATATAGAGTCGACTGTTGTTCAATCACGTGTTGAGATATAGAGTAGATTGTTGTTCAATCATGTGTTGAGATATAGAGTAGATTGTTGTTCAATCATGAGTTGAGATATAGAGTAGATTGTTGTTCAATCACGTGTTGAGATATAGAGTAGATTGTTGTTCAATCACGTGTTGAGATATAGAGTAGATTGTTGTACAATCACATGTTGAGATATAGAGTAGATTGTTGTTCAATCACGTGTTGAGATATAGAGTAGATTGTCGTTCAATCACGTGTTGAGATATAGAGTAGATTGTCGTTCAATCACGTGTTGAGATATAGAGTAGATTGTTGTTCAATCACGTGTTGAGATATAGAGTAGATTGTTGTTCAATCACGTGTTGAGATATAGAGTAGATTGTTGTTCAATCACGTGTTGAGATATAGAGTAGATTGTTGTTCAATCACGTGTTGAGATATAGAGTACATTGTCATTCAATCACGTGTTGAGATATAGAGTAGATTGTTGTTCAATCACGTGTTGAGATATAGAGTAGATTATTGTTCAATCATGTGTTGAGATATAGAGTAGATTGTTGTTCAATCATGTGTTGAGATATAGAGTAGATTGTTGTTCAATCACATGTTGAGATATAGAGTAGATTGTTGTTCAAGCATGTGTTGAGATATAGAGTAGATTGTTGTTCAAGCATGTGTTGAGATATAGAGTAGATTGTTGTTCAATCACGTGTTGAGATATAGAGTAGATTGTTGTTCAATCATGTGTTGAGATATAGAGTAGATTGTTGTTCAAGCATGTGTTGAGATAGAGAATAGATTGTTGTTCAATCACGTGTTGAGATATAGAGTAGATTATTGTTCAATCACGTGCTATCTCGAGATGTCCAACTCCCTGATGTGTAGTTTGCCTCCTGACACAGCCACTTTATATCTGGCCAGATCCTTCCTTGTTACCATGCCAACCACCTGCAATTACAACACATTACTAGATCAGTGAAGGCTGTTTCCGGTATTGCCAGGGATTGAGTTAGAAGAGAGCATTTGGAGAATATTTGTGCAAAGTTAGTTGCACATCCTGTCATTCGGCTTATAGGCATTCTATAGCAGGCCTTGGTTATACCACACCGAAATCACAAAAACTACTGCAGCTATATTATTTCTATACGTTACCTTATTGTGCTATATATTATCTATACATTACCTCATTATGCTATATTATATCTATACATTACCTCATTATGCTATATTATATCTATACGTTACCTTATTATGCCATATTATATCTATAAGTTACCTTAGTATGCTATATTATATATATACATTACCTCATTATGCTATATTATATCTATACGTTACCTTATTATGCTATATTATATCTATACGTTACCTCATTATGCTATATTATATCCATACATTACCTCATTATGCTATATTATATCTATACGTTACCTCATTATGCTATATTATATCCATACATTACCTTATTATGCTATATTGTATCTATTCGTTACCTCATTATGCTATATTATATCTATACATGACCTCATTATGCTATATTATATCTATACGTTATCTCATTATGCTATATTATATCTATACATTACTTTATTATGCTATATTATATCTATACGTTACCTTATTATGCATATTATATCTATACGTTACCTTAGTATGCTATATTATATCTATACGTTACCTTTATCATGCCATATTATATCAATACGTTACCTTTATCATGCTATAGTATATCTATACATTACTTCATTATGCTATATTATTTCTATACATTACCTCATTATGCTATATTATATCTATACATTACCTTATTATGCTATATTATATCTATACTTTACCTTATTATGCTATATTATATCTATACGTTACCTTATTATGCTATATTATATCTATACATTACCTTATTATGCTATATTATATCTATACATTACCTCATTATGCTATATTATATCTATATGTTACCTTATTATGCTATATTATATCTATACGTTACCTCATTATGCTATATTATATCTATACATTACCTTATTATGCTATATTATATCTATACGTTACCTTAGTATGCTATATTATATCTATATGTTACCTTATTATGCTATATTATATCTATACGTTACCTCATTATGCTATATTATATCTATACGTTACCGTAGTATGCTATATTATATCTATATGTTACCTTATTATGCTATATTATATCTATACATTACCTCATTATGCTATATTATATCTATACATTACCTTATTATGCTATATTATATCTATACGTTACCTTAGTATGCTATATTATATCTATATGTTACCTTATTATGCTATATTATATCTATACGTTACCTCATTATGCTATATTATATCTATACGTTACCTTAGTATGCTATATTATATCTATACATTACCTCATTATGCTATATTATATCTATACATTACCTATTATGCTATTATATCTATACATTACCTTATTATGCTATATTATATCTATACGTTACCTATGCTATATTATATCTATACGTTACCTTATTATGCTATATTATATCTATACGTTACCTCATTATGCTATATTATATCTATACGTTACCTTATTATGCTATATTATATCTATACATTACCTTATTATGCTATATTATATCTATACGTTACCTCATTATGCTATATTATATCTATATGTTACCTTATGCTATATTATATCTATACGTTACCTTATTATGCTATATTATATCTATACGTTACCTTATTATGCTATATTATATCTATACGTTACCTCATTATGCTATATTATATCTATACGTTACCTTATTATGCTATATTATATCTATACATTACCTCATTATGCTATATTATATCTATACATTACCTCATTATGCTATATTATATCTATATATTACCTCATTATGCTATATTATATCTATACGTTACCTCATTATGCTATATTATATCTATACATTACCTCATTATGCTATATTATATCTATACGTTACCGTAGTATGCTATATTATATCTATATGTTACCTTATTATGCTATATTATATCTATACGTTACCTCATTATGCTATATTATATCTATACGTTACCTCATTATGCTATATTATATCTATACGTTACCTTAGTATGCTATATTATATCTATACGTTACCTTATTATGCTATATTATATATATATACATTACTTTATTATGTCATATTATATCTATGCATTACCTCATTATGCTATATTATATCTATACGTTACCTTAGTATGCTATATTATATCCATACATTACCTCATTATGCTATATTATATCTATACATTACCTCATTATGCTATATTATATCTATACATTACCTTAGTATGCTATATTATATCTATATGTTACCGTATGCTATATTATATCTATACGTTACCTTAGTATGCTATATTATATCAATACGTTACCTCATTATGCTATATTATATCTATACGTTACTTTATTATGCTATATTATATATATACATTACTTTATTATGTCATATTATATCTATGCATTACCTCATTATGCTATATTATATCTATATGTTACCGTATGCTATATTATATCTATACGTTACCTTATTATGCTATATTATATCTATACATTACCTCATTATGCTATATTATATCTATACATTACCTCATTATGCTATATTATATCTATACGTTACCTTATTATGCTATATTATATCTATACATTACCTCATTATGCTATATTATATCTATACATTACCTCATTATGCTATATTATATCTATATATTACCTCATTATGCTATATTATATCTATACGTTACCTCATTATGCTATATTATATCTATACATTACCTCATTATGCTATATTATATCTATACATTACCTCATTATGCTATATTATATATATACGTTACCTCATTATGCTATATTATATCTATACATTACCTCATTATGCTATATTATATCTATACATTACCTCATTATGCTATATTATATCTATACATTACCTTATTATGCTATATTATATCCATACATTACCTCATTATGCTATATTATATCTATACATTACCTCATTATGCTATATTATATCTATACATTACCTCATTATGCTATATTATTTCTATACGTTACCTCATTATGCTATATTATTTCTATTCATTACCTATTGTGTTGTATTATTTCTATACGTTACCTCATTATGTTCATTGGTGACAACAACATGTCGTAACCCCAGAGCACGAAACAAACGGAATATCCTCGGCAATGAAGCACACTGAAACACAACAAAACACAAATTCTGTAAGAGCAAACATGTACAAAAACATCTAGCAAACATGTACGATAAACATTTAGCAAACATGTATAAAAAATATCTAGCAAACATGTACAATAACCATCTAGCAAACATGTACAATGAACATTTAGCAAACATGTACAATAAACATCTAGCAAACATGTACAATGAACATCTAGCAAACATGTACAAAAACATCTAGCAAACATGTACAAAAACATCTAGCAAACATGTACGATAAACATTTAGCAAACATGTATAAAAATATCTAGCAAACATGTACAATAACATATAGCAAACATGTACAATGAACATTTAGCAAACATGTACAAAAACATCTAGCAAACATGTACAATAACCATCTAGCAAACATGTACAATAAACATATAGCAAACATGTACAATGAACATCTAGCAAACATGTACAATACACATATAGCAAACATGTACAATAAACATATAGCAAACATGTACAATGAACATCTAGCAAACATGTACAATACACATATAGCAAACATGTACAATAAACATATAGCAAACATGTACAATAAACATCTAGCAAACATGTACAATATACATCTAGCAAATATTAACAATAAACATCTAGCAAACATGTACAATAAACATCTAGCAAACATGAAACATCTAGCAAACATGAACAATAAACATATTGGAACATAGACATAGATACTGGGTCAACAATGTGTAACAAATATATAAAATTGAATGTTTTAACCCTTTCCCTCATAGAAGCACCTCTTGACGCCATTACCAATACGACATACATTAAGCCTTTTGATCATAGAAGCACTTCTTGACGCCATTACCAATACGACATATATTAACCCTTTCCCTCATAGAAGCACTTCTTGACGCCATTACCAATACAACATACATTAACCCTTTCCCTCATAGAAGCACCTCTTGACGCCATTACCAATAAGACATACATTAACCCTTTCCCTCATAGAAGCACTTCTTGATGCCATTACCAATACAACATACATTAACCCTTTCCCTCATAGAAGCACCTCTTGACGCCATTACCAATACGACATACATTGACAATGTAGTAGTCAAACCAATGTTCATAATAAAGGCCAGAATCTCATGTAGTTCCAGTAATATCTATGGAGGTGGGATAGATATGGCGACTACTTATCTACTGCATGGTAGCTAAATGGCTGTCGTTTGTATGGAGATATAATAGATTATTAACCTAAATCTCTATATGTAGTTCCAGTAATATCTATGGAGGTGGATAGATATGGCGACTACTTATCCACTGCATGATAGCTAAATGGCTGTCGTTTGTATGGAGATATAATAGTATATTAACCTAAATCTCTATGAAGGAAAGGGTTAAATGGCTGTCGTTTGTATGGAGATATAATAGTATATTAACCTAAATCTCTATGAAGGAAAGGGTTAACACTGTAACATTAAAGTATACACAGATTCAATTATGTTTGCTATTATTAAAAATCAAATCAATTAAATATCACTCACGTCTTGTACAGTATACGTTCCAGGGTTCATAAACGGTATCAAATCTATCGTGAAGTCGTGTTCATGAGGTGATATATGAATTTGCTGGAACAAAATGAAACATCGATATATTTTATCAAATTCATTGGGGATGGCAACGAGCAACAATTTCATACTCGAGTTTCATAGATTTCAGCGAGTTCTAGGAAACGATCATTTGACTAGATGTACATTGCTTTCATGGAAACGTATGTTTGTTATATCAGATAGGTGGTAAGTATTTTCGGATGAGGCATGTGCGAATAAATGATTATGTGATAAAAACATTGCATTGTAATTAACCCATTCAACCCCAAGTAACTGACATGGACTGGTGCATGATATTTTTAGACCAATAAATTAATAAGAAAATTACCTTTGGACCAGTGCATTTATCAAAATGGGTAATTTAAAAATAGTAATAATTATTACTGGCAAAAAGTGCAGATCCTGATGAGACAGCTACGAGCCGGCTCATCTGGATCTACACTTTTTGTAAGTCTATTTAGAGGCCTGTAGTGCTGAAAGGGTTAAGCTAAACTCGGAGGCAAAATGAAACAACCCTTTATTGTTCTATTTTCTTCATCGTCGCGACATCCAGATAAAAGATATAAGAGGTACAAAAACACATGTCAAATCTGTCAAACTGTTGACTTGTTTATTGAATGAATACCTTTAAACAAGATTTATTTTCAAACTTACAGTTCGGCGCCGGATACCAGCAGATTTCCAGATTTTATAACAACCCTAAGATATCAGCCAACATCCTGGTTTGAACCCACTCTAAGATACCAGCCGACATCCTGGTTTGATACCCACTCTAAGATACCAGCTGACATCCTGGTTTGAGACCCACTCTAAGATACCAGCCGACATCCTGGTTTGATACCCACTCTAAGATACCAGCAGACCTGATACCCACTCTAAGATACCAGCAGACATCCTGGTTTGATACCCACTCTAAGATACCAGCCGACATCCTGGTTTGATACCCACTCTAAGATACCAGCTGACATCCTGGTTTGAGACCCACTCTTAAGATACCAGCCGACATCCTGGTTTGATACCCACTCTAAGATACCAGCAGACCTGATACCCACTCTAAGATACCAGCAGACATCCCTCTAAGATACCAGCTGACAACCTGGTTTGATACCCACTCTAAGATACCAGCAGACATCCCTCTAAGATACCAGCCGACAACCTGGTTTGATACCCACTCTAAGATACCAGCAGACATCCCTCTAAGATACCAGCCGACAACCTGGTTTGATACCCACTCTAAGATACCAGCCGACATCCTGGTTTGATACCCACTCTAAGATACCAGCAGACCTGATACCCACTCTAAGATACCAGCAGACATCCTGGTTTGATACCCACTCTAAGATACCAGCCGACATCCTGGTTTGATACCCACTCTAAGATACCAGCTGACATCCTGGTTTGAGACCCACTCTTAAGATACCAGCCGACATCCTGGTTTGATACCCACTCTAAGATACCAGCAGACCTGATACCCACTCTAAGATACCAGCAGACATCCCTCTAAGATACCAGCTGACAACCTGGTTTGATACCCACTCTAAGATACCAGCAGACATCCCTCTAAGATACCAGCCGACAACCTGGTTTGATACCCACTCTAAGATACCAGCAGACATCCCTCTAAGATACCAGCCGACAACCTGGTTTGATACCCACTCTAAGATACCAGCCGACCTGATAACCACTCTAAGATACCAGCAGACATCCTGGTTTGATACCCACTCTAAGATACCAGCCGACCTGATACCCACTCTAAGATACCAGCTGACATCCTGGTTTGATACCCCCTCTAAGATACCAGCTGACATCCTGGTTTGAGACCCACTCTAAGATACCAGCCGACATCCTGGTTTGATACCCACTCTAAGATACCAGCCGACCTGATACCCACTCTAAGATACCAGCTGACCTGATACCCACTCTAAGATACCAGCCGACCTAATACCCACTCTAAGATACCAGCTAACATCCTGGTTTGAGACCCACTCTAAGATACCAGCAGACATCCTGGTTTGATGCCCACTCTAAGATACCAACTGACATCCTGGTTTGAGACCCACTCTAAGATACCAGCAGACATCCTGGTTTGATACCCACTCTAAGATACCAGCAGACATCCTAGTGTGATACCCACTCTAAGATACCAGCAGACATCCTGGTTTGATGCCCACTCTAAGATACCAACTGACATCCTGGTT
Source organism: Archivesica marissinica (assembly GCA_014843695.1). Lineage (NCBI taxonomy): Eukaryota > Metazoa > Mollusca > Bivalvia > Venerida > Vesicomyidae > Archivesica > Archivesica marissinica. The sequence continues at coordinate 20,079,225 of CM026390.1, read as the reverse complement.
TGAGACCCACTCTAAGATACCAGCAGACATCCTGGTTTGATGCCCACTCTAAGATACCAACTGACATCCTGGTTTGAGACCCACTCTAAGATACCAGCAGACATCCTGGTTTGAGACCCACTCTAAGATACCAGCAGACATCCTGGTTTGATGCCCACTCTAAGATACCAACTGACATCCTGGTTTGAGACCCACTCTAAGATACCAGCTGACATCCTGGTTTTATAACAACTCTAAGATACCAGCTGACATCCTGGTTTGAGACCCACTCTAAGATACCAGCAGACATCCTGGTTTGATACCCAATCTAAAATACCAGCTGACATCCTGGTTTGAGACCCACTCTAAGATACCAGCAGACATCCTGGTTTTATAACAACTCTAAGATACCAGCTGACATCCTGGTTTGATACCCACTCTAAGATACCAGCCGACCTGATACCCACTCTAAGATACCAGCCGACATCCTGGTTTGATACCCACTCTAAGATACCAGCCGACCTCATACCCACTCTAAGATACCAACCGACCTGAGACCCACTCTAAGATACCAGCTGACATCCTGGTTTTATAACAACTCTAAGATACCAGCTGACATCCTGGTTTTATAACAACTCTAAGATACCAGCTGACATCCTGGTTTGAGACCCACTCTAAGATACCAGCCGACATCCTGGTTTTATAACAACTCTAAGATACCAGCAGACATCCTGGTTTGATACCCACTCTAAGACACCAGCCGACATCCCTCTAAGATACCAGCCGACATCCTGGTTTGATACCCACTCTAAGACACCAGCCGACATCCCTCTAAGATACCAGCAGACATCCTGGTTTGATACCCACTCTAAGATACCAGCCGACATCCCTCTAAGATACCAGCCGACATCCTGATTTGATACCCACTCTAAGACACCAGCCGACATCCCTCTAAGATACCAGCAGACATCCTGGTTTGAGACCCACTCACTCTAACATACCAGCAGACATCCTGTTTGATACCCACTCTAAGATACCAGCAGACATCCTGGTTTGAGACCCAGTCACTCTAACATACCAGCAGACATCCTGGTTTGATACCCACTCTAAGATACCAGCCGCCATCCTGGTTTGAGACCCACTCTAAGATACCAGCCGACATCCTGGTTTTATCTACATTTAGATTATACACTCTCACATCTCCATGTGATAAATCTAAAGATGCATTCTGACCTAGCTAGCGTACACTTACCTGTATAGGAGGAAATCTCGGATAAGCATCTCGGAAATCTGACGATTTCAGGTCACCCAGTTTTTTTCTATAATCTGGATTCTCTAAAAATATCTACAAAAACAACAATTTTGATAATTCACATTATAAAAGCCTCATATTTAACAAAATACTCCAGTGTATCCCATGATCTGTAAAATGATATATTTATTAATTATTATTAATTAATAATAAATTATACCATATAATAGGAAATTACATTCTGCAGACATTTGCGTATTCACCGATGTAGTGTCACTTTAAATACAAAATGCTATGCAAATAATATAATAATCTGTCTCTCTCTCTAGACGCCGCTACATAACCATAATAACAATAAACCAACAGACAAACCTTTAGTTTTAGAAGCACTATAAGTTGATCTCGCAGCACCACGCCCCGGAATGTACCGAATGTCTGAACACCATCCTAACATCATAAATAAACATCAAAAATTAAATATTACACGATACATGTATAATAAAATACATAATACAAATCATAATGCACGACGTACATTTGTATTACTTCCATTCTATGACTAGAATAATCACTGAATGTGATTAAAAATACCCGCAATACCCGAGTATCCCTTATGTCTCCACACACCCTCTGTCCCTAACCCCATGTGACAATTTTCAGCTGCACCCAGGGTTCATTCTAGGTCAGATTTTTTGGGAGAAGTGAGAAAGCGCGTGATCGCTTCCTTAAATGGTGTTCTTTAACATACTTCTGCAAAATAGGGTTAAAATGCACAGTGCAACCATTAAATACAACATTTGAATAGAAGGAGTGCTTTATAATGGGCCAGTGTATCTTACTAGACAAAATTTTGTTTGAAAATCGTAAACAATTTTTAAAAAAATTTAGGCAGAAGTGGGGCCCCCAGAGGGCGAAGTCAGGGTCCCTAGGGCGACAATTTCGTCCACATCGCACTCTAGAATGATCCCTGACTGCACCAGCTGACATCCTGGTTTGAGACCCTGGTTGCTGATTGAACGTTGTTGTACATCATATCGATATGCTGAATATCTATGCCATGTTTGTGTCTTACGTTTATTTATCGTCGCTACCGGTTGCCCATATGAGCGACGCCTCCTGAAGAGATTAGTCATTTTAGATTTTTGGAGGATAGTGCAATGATACAGACGCATTCCAGAGTCTCCTCTGGTTCTTTTACGTGCACAATGTAAAGCACCGACACAAGACCTCGGCTTAATGTCCCATCTGAAAGACTGTCAATTTTATTAGGGTCAGACGGGGGATTGAACCTGCGATCCCTGGATTACAAGTCCAGCGTGTTAACCACTGGACTACAGATCTGTCTGCATATCTATGCCATCGCCACAAGGGAGAAAGAAGAAGCAACATGGAATTTAAATGCTTTGCCTAAGGGCACAATCGTAACAGCTCCAGCGGGCTCAAACTCCGGACGTTTCGCACCTGAAGCGAACGTTCTACCACAGTTCTATCACGACTTCCACAAGCGCTTACTCCTCTTTATACCCCCTCTTGCACCTCAACATATCATATGCTCATCTTCCTCTCTATATTTAACCTTTAGCTCGCTGGAGGCGAAATCAGCAGATAACAAATGTGTAATATTTTTCTTATTTTTCCCTAGCAAATAGGGTTATACCATTTCATTCAAATGGTCTCATTGGTCATTTCGCCTATGCAGCGTGCTAAAGTTTAATTAAAGTCTAAACTTTATTTATTTTACAACGATTGTGAAGCAAGTTCTAACAACTTATATTAATCACTCTCGTTGGCGCAGATGAATGTGTGTATATTGTCATTCGTGTGGTAGGAAACCAGGTTACCCGGAGAAAGCCCACCTGTCCGATCATACCATCTCACATACTTCCTGGTCCGAGGATCGAACCCGGGTTGCATTGGTGAGAAGCTGTCATTTCTTGAGGACTTGTAGCAGGGGGCATACTGTACCATCTCACATACTTCCCCGTCCGAGGATCGAACCTGGGTTGCATTGGTGAGAAGCGAATGCGCTAACCACTGCGCTAATCGGACAGCCAAATATATGCTCTGTGATGGTAAGGGTAAATAAATACACACATCATCTGCATGAATGAAACTGTGGAGCTTCCCACGTATAGTACTCTTGTAAGGTTGCTGTTTTAGCCTAAAGTTTAATGACGGAGTACCTTGTTATATTAAGGAGAAGCATTCTAGCATCCTAGCATCCTATATATGTTGTACATATAAATATATTAGGGATGGCAACGAATGTTCGAATATTCGTTCGAACGTCCGAATATTCGAATATTAAAACCATATTCGAATTTTAATCAATTGCAGTTAAATCATAACTTAAAAGGATATATATGTTTGTTTAAATTTCAATCAATCAATTAAGTTTCGAAAACAAAGAATGACCCAATGCGTGCCCGAAGGTGCGAAATGTCATCGCGGTTAGTCTCCATTTAACAAAGGAGGGTGATGACATGTTGTTCACACCTTACAGGGGTCACTAATTGATTAATGCAGTCTATTTGACAGGACACAAACTGAGAAGCATTTGTTTTACAGGTACTAACTGTAGTGGAAATCGAAAGTTGGAGAAATTTGCGAATATTCGTTCGGAAGATCATCCGAATATTCGAATATCACAATCACCATTCGTTGCCATCCCTAAAATATATACATGTATGTCTTACAATTTGCCTGCTATCTGGATCATAGTCCTGTACTACAGGGTAACCATTGTGAGAATCTGCCCTCAACATGTCCACAATACGACCAACCTTCTCACGTGTCCGTAACACAGTCACAGGATGACTCATCACCCCTCTGAAATAGTTACACAAAGTTATGTTATATGTTATGTTATATTTCGGGTTTTACGCCGGCATCAGCACCATTTCGGGCTATATCGCCGGTGGGCAGTTTACCTAACAACACCTTTCCTGGGCAGGCTCCAGCGGTTAACCAGTACTTGGGTGCACCAACCTCCGTAAGAAACTGCCAACTTTTTCATATAAATGAAACACGGCCTGAGCGGGGCTCGAACCCGTGACCATCAGTGATGATAGGTTAGAGTGGTATACAAGTCAGCGACCTTAACCACTCGACCACGGAGGCGGACAGTTACACAAAGTACAAGTTTTGTTTTGGGATTTAGAGTCGCACCAACAGCTGAGGTTTTATAGTGACTTTCAGCTATTCTTGGTGGAGGGGTGCCCCATGTGCCAGGGATCAGTTTAGAGGGCGATGTGGGCGAAATTGTCGCCCTAGGGACCCTGACTTCGCCCTCTGGGGGCCCCACTTCTCCCAAAAAAAAATATATAAAACAAATAGTTTTTACGATTTTCAAACAAAATTTTGTCTAGTAAGATACACTGGCCCAGTATAAAGCACTCCTTCTATTCAAATGTCGTATTTAATGGTTGTACTGTGCATTTTAACCCTATTTTGCAGAAGTATATTAAAGAACACCACTTAAGGAAGCGATCAGGCGCTTTCTCACTTCTCCCAAAAATTCTGACCTAGAATGAACTCTGATGTGCACATCCCAGGGGTGTTTCAGGAATGGGTAGGCACTCGGAAACAATTTGACATCGTGGTAGGTTTCGAACCACAACCGCTGACCGCAACAACGTGACCGTGTTTATTATACATTCTTCATCACCTGTCCTCCGCCTCATCGGGGCGATGCCTCCAACAATGAAATTGGTGTTTCTTTATATTTTGGAGGATAGTGCATGATACAGATGTAGGCCCATTCCAGAGGATCCTCTGCTTCTTTTAAGTGTATGGCACAAAGTGCATATACCAACACAAGATATTGGGTTAAAGTCATCAACCAAACACTATGATTAGCCATTTAATGATGGTGCAGTGGGGACTGCTGTATGATTAAACACATGACTCAATGTATTATGACTAAACACACAGCTCAATGTATTATGACTAAACACACAGCTCAATGTATTATGACTAAACACACAGCTCAATGTATTATGACTAAACACACAGCTCAATGTATTATGACTAAACACACAGCTCAATGTATTATGACTAAACACACAACTCAATGTATTATGACTAAACACACAGCTCAATGTATTATGACTAAACACACAACTCAATGTATTATGACTAAACACACAGCTCAATGTATTATGACTAAACACACAGCTCAATGTATTATGACTAAACACACAGCTCAATGTATTATGACTAAACACACAGCTCAATGTATTATGACTAAACACACAGCTCAATGTATTATGACTAAACACACAACTCAATGTATTATGACTAAACACACAACTCAATGTATTATGACTAAACACACAACTCAATGTATTATGACTAAACACACAACTCAATGTATTATGACTAAACACTCGAACACACACTTACCTTGCCATGCATACCAACTGTAGAATATTGCATACAATAAAATAAACAAAAACTGAGAAAAGACACAATAATTAATTAATCTTGCTATTGAACGAACACAGAGTATCATAGCAACTATATCTAGATAAAGCAGTACCATCGAACGTTACTGGGACAATCTTCATGTTTCTGCAACTATATCTAGATAAAGCAGTACCATCGAACGTTACTGGGACAATCTTCATGTTTCTGCAACTATAACTAGATAAAGCAGTACTGTCGGACGTTACTGGGACAATCTTTATGTTTCTGCAACTATAACTAGATAAAGCAGTACCGTCGGACGTTACTGGGACAATCTTCGTGTTTCTGCAACTATAACTAGATAAAGCAGTACCGTCGGACGTTACTGGGACAATCTTCGTGTTTCTGCAACTATAACTAGATACAACAGTACCGTCGGACGTTACTGGGACAATCTTCGTGTTTCTGCAACTATAACTAGATAAAGCAGTACTGTCGGACGTTACTGGGACAATCTTCATGTTTCTGCAACTATAACTAGATAAAGCAGTACCGTCGGACGTTACTGGGACAATCTTCATGTTTCTGCAACTATAACTAGATAAAGCAGTACCGTCGGACGTTACTGGGACAATCTTCGTGTTTCTGCAACTATAACTAGATAAAGCAGTACCGTCGGACGTTACTGGGACAATCTTCGTGTTTCTGCAACTATAACTAGATACAACAGTACCGTCGGACGTTACTGGGACAATCTTCGTGTTTCTGCAACTATAACTAGATAAAGCAGTACTGTCGGACGTTACTGGGACAATCTTCATGTTTCTGCAACTATAACTAGATAAAGCAGTACCGTCGGACGTTACTGGGACAATCTTCATGTTTCTGCAACTATAACTAGATAAAGCAGTACCATCGAACGTTACTGGGACAATCTTCATGTTTCTGCAACTATAACTAGATAAAGCAGTACTGTCGGACGTTACTGGGACAATCTTTATGTTTCTGCAACTATAACTAGATAAAGCAGTACCGTCGGACGTTACTGGGACAATCTTTATGTTTCTGCAACTATAACTAGATAAAGCAGTACCGTCGGACGTTACTGGGACAATCTTCATGTTTCTGCAACTATAACTAGATAAAGCTGTACCGTCGGACGTTACTGGGACAATCTTCGTGTTTCTGCAACTATAACTAGATAAAGCAGTACCGTCGGACATTACTGGGACAATCTTTATGTTTCTGCAACTATAACTAGATAAAGCAGTACCGTCGGACGTTACTGGGACAATCTTCGTGTTTCTGCAACTATAACTAGATAAAGCAGTACCGTCGGACGTTACTGGGACAATCTTCGTGTTTCTGCAACTATAACTAGATACAACAGTACCGTCGGACGTTACTGGGACAATCTTCGTGTTTCTGCAACTATAACTAGATAAAGCAGTACTGTCGGACGTTACTGGGACAATCTTCATGTTTCTGCAACTATAACTAGATAAAGCAGTACCGTCGGACGTTACTGGGACAATCTTCATGTTTCTGCAACTATAACTAGATAAAGCAGTACCGTCGGACGTTACTGGGACAATCTTCGTGTTTCTGCAACTATAACTAGATAAAGCAGTACCGTCGGACGTTACTGGGACAATCTTCGTGTTTCTGCAACTATAACTAGATACAACAGTACCGTCGGACGTTACTGGGACAATCTTCGTGTTTCTGCAACTATAACTAGATAAAGCAGTACTGTCGGACGTTACTGGGACAATCTTCATGTTTCTGCAACTATAACTAGATAAAGCAGTACCGTCGGACGTTACTGGGACAATCTTCATGTTTCTGCAACTATAACTAGATAAAGCAGTACCGTCGGACGTTACTGGGACAATCTTCGTGTTTCTGCAACTATAACTAGATAAAACAGTACCGTCGGACGTTACTGGGACAATCTTCGTGTTTCTGCAACTATAACTAGATAAAGCAGTACCGTCGGACGTTACTGGGACAATCTTCATGTTTCTGCAACTATAACTAGATAAAGCAGTACCGTCGGACGTTACTGGGACAATCTTCGTGTTTCTGCAACTATAACTAGATAAAGCAGTACCGTCGGACGTTACTGGGACAATCTTCATGTTTCTGCAACTATAACTAGATAAAGCAGTACCGTCGGACGTTACTGGGACAATCTTCGTGTTTCTGCAACTATAACTAGATAAAGCAGTACCGTCGGACGTTACTGGGACAATCTTCATGTTTCTGCAACTATAACTAGATAAAGCAGTACCGTCGGACGTTACTGGGACAATCTTCGTGTTTCTGCAACTATAACTAGATAAAGCAGTACCGTCGGACGTTACTGGGACAATCTTCATGTTTCTGCAACTAGGCGTAACTATGTCAGACATCAGACAAACAGGTAATAGGTACCTTCTGGGCGTGTGTGTTTTACGTTTATTTATCGTTGCTACCGGTTGCCCATATGAGCGACGCCTCCTGAAGAGATTAGTCATTTTAGATTTTTGGAGGTAGTGCAATAATACAGACCCATTCCAGAATCTCCTCTGGTTCTTTTACGTGCACAGTGTACAGCACCGACATGAGACCTCGGTTTAATGTCCCATCTGAAAGACTGTTAATTTTATTAGGGTCAGACGGGGGATCGAACCTGTGATCTCTGGATTACCAGTCCAGCGTGTTACCACTGGACTACACATCCGGGCGTAGGACAACATAACTGCTACACTACATTGTAAATGTACGTCAATATTTCTTAAACTGAATAATGCAAGCATACAGTTCCTATATACAAATGGTATATCCAGCAGTAAAACAAGGCTATCACCTACTATTTACATTTTTCGATACAGGAAACATTAAATAGTTCACGTATAATTGTTGCAGGACGTTGTAAATTTACATTGGTTGTTCTTCAGTGCAAGATCTATATTAAAATTTGAAGTATAACATTTTTAATGATATAACTTTTGGAATAAAATAATGTAATTGTAATATACTTCATTCTATGCCAACATATTTAACAGAGTAACAGTGGTTCCCATTCCAACAATAATACATTCCATGCCGACATATTTGAACAGAGTAACTGGTTCTCTGCTCAACAATAATACATTACATGCCGACATATTTGAACAGAATAACAATGGTTCCCATTCCAACAATAATACATTCCATGCCGACATATTTGAACAGAGTAACAGTGGTTCTCTGCTCAACAATAATACATTACATGCCGACATATTTGAACAGAGTAAGAATGGTTCCCATTCCAACAATAATACATTCCATGCCGACATATTTGAACAGAGTGACAGTGGTTCCCATTCCAACAATAATACACTTCATTCCATGCCGAGATATTTGAATAGAGTAACAGTGGTTCCCTGCTCAACAATAATACACTTCATTCAATGCCGAGATATTTGAATAGAGTAACAGTGGTTCCCTGCTCAACAATAATACACTTCATTCCATGTCAAGATATTTGAATAGAGAAACAGTGGTTTCCTGCTCAACAATAATACACTTCATTCCATGTCAAGATATTTGAATAGAGAAACAGTGGTTCCCTGCTCAACAATAATACACTTCATTCCATGCCGAGATATTTGAATAGAGTAACAATGGTTCCCTGCTCAACAATAATACACTTCATTCCATGCCGAGATATTTGAATAGAGTAACAGTGGTTCCCTGCTCAACAATAATGCACTTCATTCCATGCCGAGATATTTGAATAGAATAACAGTGGTTCCCTGCTCAACAATAATGCACTTCATTCCATGCCGAGATATTTGAATAGAGTAACAATGGTTCCCTGCTCAACAATAATACACTTCATTCCATGCCGAGATATTTGAATAGAGTAACAGTGGTTCCCTGCTCAACAATAATGCACTTCATTCCATGCCAAGATATTTGAATAGAATAACAATGGTTCCCTGCTCAACAATAATACACTTCATTCCATGCCGACATATTTGAACATAGTAACAGTGGTTCCCATTCCAACATTAATACATTCCATGCCGACATATTTGAACAGAGTAACAATGGTTCCCATTCCAACAATAATACATTCCATGCCAACATATTTGAACAGAGTAACAATGGTTCCCATTCCAACAATAATACATTCCATGCCAACATATTTGAACATAGTAACAATGGTTCCCTGCTCACCAATAATACATTCCATGCCAACATATTTGAAACATAGTAACAATGGTTCCCTGCTCACCAATAATACATTCCATGCCAACATATTTGAATAGAGTAACAATGGTTCCCTGCTCACCAATAATACATTCCATGCCAACATATTTGAACAGAGTAACAATGGTTCCCTGCTCACCAATAATACATTCCATGCCAACATATTTGAACAGAGTAACAATGGTTCCCTGCTCACCAATAATACATTCCATGCTATGAATACAGTAAGAGTGGTTCGCATACTGGCACCTTGTATATAAATCTGCTTACCTTGCTGAGATATTTGAAGAGAGCACGGGTGGTTCCCAGCCTAGCAATGGTACACCTTGTAGGTGAATGTGCATATCATATATACCCTGAAATATTTTTAAACCTTTAAATTCAATTTAAAAGGAAAGTGGTGTATAATAATTTTATCTATGGTACAGACAGCCTGTTCTGCTACTTAACACATGACACTATATACTTCTGGTTCTTCATGACTGGGGGTGATGCACAGACTGACCAGACACTATATACTTCTGGTTCTCCATGACCGGGGGTGACGCACGGACTGATCAGACACTATATACTTCTGGTTTTCCATGACCGGGGGTGACACACGGACTGACCAGACACTATATACTTCTGGTTCTCCATGACCGGGGGTGACGCACGGACTGATCAGACACTATATACTTCTGGTTTTCCATGACCGGGGGTGACACACGGACTGACCAGACACTATATACTTCTGGTTCTCCATGACCGGGGGTGATGCACAGACTGACAAGACACTATATACTTCTGGTTCTCCATGACTGGGGGTGATGCACAGACTGACCAAACACTAAATACTTCTGGTTCTCCATGACAGGGGGTGATGTACAGACTGACCAGACACTATATACTTCTGTCCCTCCATGACTGGGGGTGATGCACAGACTGACCAGACACTATATACTTCTGTCCATCCATGACTGGGGGTGATGCACAGACTGACCAGACACTATATACTTCTGTCCATCCATGACCGGGGGTGATGCACAGACTGACCAGACACTATATACTTCTGTCCCTCCATGACTGGGGATGATGCACAGACTGACCAGACACTATATACTTCTGGTTCTCCATGACCGGGGGTGATGCACAGACTGACCAGACACTATTTACTTCTGGTTCTCCATGACAGGGGGTGATGTACAGACTGACCAGACACTATATACTTCTGTCCCTCCATGACTGGGGGTGATGCACAGACTGACCAGACACTATATACTTCTGTCCATCCATGACCGGGGGTGATGCACAGACTGACCAGACACTATATACTTCTGTCCCTCCATGACTGGGGATGATGCACAGACTGACCAGACACTATATACTTCTGGTTCTCCATGACCGGGGGTGATGCACAGACTGACCAGACACTATTTACTTCTGGTTCTCCATGACCGGGGGTAATGCACAGACTGGATCTGGACAGGCAAAAATAGCAAAATAACAACAAATATCTCAACTTGCCTCATTAAACAGATCCCCTACCCACTTAGAGACCATGAGTACAATCATTACAGGTATACCAAATGTGATGTTTCCTGTAGCTTCTATAATGATCACAGTTAGGCTGATGGTCATACGTACAATACCACCTGTATAATACACAAAGATACACCAAATTATGATGCTTACAATGATACAGTTAGGCTGATGGTCATACGTACACTACCACCTGTATAATACACAAAGGTACACCAAATTGTGATGCTTAAAATGATTACAGTTAGGCTGAACAAAACAAACCACCATAATACAAACAAAGCTAGACGAAATGTGATGTTTCCTGTAGCTTCAATAATGATCACAGTTAGGCAATGTTAACACACTGACGATGTTAGAGTAGTATGTAGTATAGTCAGATGATGTTTTTAATGTTTGACCTAATTTAATATTGGAAACATATTTTATCTATAAAGTCAAATTTGGTATACTTACAACTTTACTACCTATATCAAAAATAACTTTCCAATTACAAAAACAACTCAAGACACAATGAGAATCTACATATAGTTGTGGTTAAACTGCCAAATGTTAAGGAAATTCGATAAAGTTATATAAAAGTTACTTCCCTTTTATCAAAACAACATTTGTTATGTTCATATTTATAGCAAGCATGGAACAGCATAGTTATATTTTTCGGGTTTTACGCCTGCATCAGCACCATTTTGGGCTATATCGCCGGCGGGCAGTTTACCTAACAACACCTTTCCTGGGCAGGCTCCAGCGGTTAACCAGTACTTGGGTGCACCAACCTCCGTAAGAAACTGCCAACTTTTTCATATAAATGAGACACGGTCTGAGCGGGGCTCGAACCCGTGACCATCAGTGATGATAGGTTACAGTGGTATACAAGTCAGCGACCTTAATCACTCGACCACGGAGGCGGACTGGAACAGCATAGACATTGTGGACAGGCCTCATACGTTATAGATAACATACCTAGTTGTGCTGCTGCACCAATCAGAGCGTACTTTCCTGAATCAAGCCAAACCTAGAGAAATGCAGACAAAATCATATGTGTATGTTATTGATCATATCATTTTTATGATTACATGCTAAATATATGTATGGCAGCATTATATAACTACAGCATTTTATTTGTGATCAACACCATTAGAACTGCAATTCAATCCATTTTCCAAAGCAGTGCTGCTAAACCTGCTGAGCCTGGGCCGTTCCTAACAAAGTACAATCTCAGCACATACACATGTAAAGTAGTTCCCAACAGAGTACAATCTCAGCACATACACATGTAAAGTAGTTCCCAACAAAGTACAATCTCAGCACATACACATGTAAAGTAGTTCCCAATAAAGTACAAGCTCAGCACATATGCATGTAAAGTAGCTCCCAACAAAGTACAATCTCAGCACATACACATGTAAAGTAGTTCCCAACAAATTACAATCTCAGCACATACACATGTAAAGTAGTTCCCAACAAAGTACGATCTCAGCACATATACATGTAAAGTAGTTCCAAATAAAGTACAATCTCGGCACATACACATGTAAAGTAATTCCCAATTTTGAACTATCTAAGCACATACACAAGTATTTCCCAATAAAGGTACCATTTTTTTCATTTTAACATGTACATGTATTTAACAAAACAAACTGTATAAAGCAAATAAATGTTAGTCTTCACATTGACTGGAATAGCATTTTCATGAATATTTGCTTGCACACACGCAGAGTGATACAAGCGCTGCAATTCAATTTTTATATTACACGTGTATTACACAAATTTGTTGGGAACTACTTTACATGTGTATGTGCTGAGATTGTACTCTGTTGGGAACTACTTTACATGTGTATGTGCTGAGATTGTACTCTGTTGGGAACTACTTTACATGTGTATGTGCTGAGATTGTACTTTGTTGGGAACTACTTTACATGTGTATGTGCTGAGATTGTACTTTGTTAGGAACGGCCCAGGCTCAGCAGATTTAGCAGCACTACTTTGGAAAATGGGTTGAATTGCAGTTCTAATGGTGTTGATCACATGTGTAATATAAGGAAATACGCGATGGCTATAGTGAAGTGGATAGAAGCTAGTTTATGTGATAAATTGTAAAAATATAGTTACCGTAAGTGGATCAATAAGGGAGAAAGCTCGATAAAATATTATCAGAAATAAATGTTCCAACAAAATGCACTTGATTTTGATGATGCTTACAAAGTTTCAAATTGAGTTTAAACTTTATTTATTTTACAACGATTGCGAAGCAAGTTCTAACAACTTATATTAATCGCTCTCATTGGTGCGGATGAAAGCGTAAATGTGGTCATTCGTGTGGGAGGAAACCGGAGTACCCAGAGAAAACCCACCTGTCCGATCTGGTGACCACCGTACCATCTCACATACTTCCCGGTCCGAGGATCGAACCCGGGATGCATTGGTGAGAAGCCTCGAATTGGATGAGAACTGTAGGAGTTGAGGCCACAAGAAAGTGGTGAATGAATGAACAATCCAACCCATATACCCTCCTGGCTCTCAGATACCACATGTACGCATCTCTCTGGGGGGAGGGGGGTGTCAATCACAGGTTCACATGTACGCATCTCT
>CM026390.1:20033096-20063109 GCA_014843695.1 Archivesica marissinica | reverse complement strand
ATATAACCCTATAACCATATGGAACCTCGATACAACCCTATAACCATATGGAACCTCGATATAACCCTATAACCATATGAACCTCGATACAACCCTATAACCATATGGAACCTCGATACAACCCTATAACCATATGGAACCTCGATACAACCCTATAACCATATGAACCTCGATACAACCCTATAACCATTTGAACCTCGATACAACCCTATAACCATATGGACCTCGATACAACCCTATAACCATATGAACCTCGATACAACCCTATAACCATATGCCTCGATACAACCCTATAACCATTTGAACCTCGATACAACCCTATAACCATATGAACTCGATACAACCCTATAACCATATGTGTTTATGGAACCTCGATACAACCCTATAACCATATGAACCTCGATACAACCCTATAACCATATGGAACCTCGATACAACCCTATAACCATATGGAACCTCGATACAACCCTATAACCATATGAACCTCGATACAACCCTATAACCATATGGAACCTCGATACAACCCTATAACCATAGGAACCTCGATACAACCCCTATAACCATATGGAACCTCGATACAACCCTATAACCATATGGAACCTCGATACAACCCTATAACCATATGGAACCTCGATACAACCTATAACCATATGGAACCTCGATACAACCCTATAACCAATGAACCTCGATACAACCCTATAACCATATGAACCTCGATACAACCCTATAACCATATGGAACCTCGATACAACCCTATAACCATATGGAACCTCGATACAACCCTATAACCATATGGAACCTCGATACAACCCTATAACCATATGGAACCTCGATACAACCCTATAACCATATGAACCTCGATACAACCCTATAACCATATGGAACCTCGATACAACCCTATAACCATATGAACCTCGATACAACCCTATAACCATATGAACCTCGATACAACCCTATAACCATATGAACCTCGATACAACCCTATAACCATATGAACCTCGATACACCCTATAACCATATGAAACCTCGATACAACCCTATAACCATATGGAACCTCGATATAACCCTATAACAATATGGAACCTCGATACAACCCTATAACCACATGAAGCTCGATACAACCCTATAACCATATGGAACCTCGATACAACCCTATAACCACATGAAGCTCGATACAACCCTATAACCATATGGAACCTCGATACAACCCGATAACCACATGGAACCTCGATACAACCCTATAACCATATGGAACCTCGATACAACCCTATAACCATATGAACCTCGATACAACCCTATAACCATATGGAACCTCGATACAACCCTATAACCATATGGAACCTCGATACAACCCTATAACCATATGAACCTCGATACAACCCTATAACCATATGGAACCTCGATACAACCCTATAACCATATGAACCTCGATACAACCCTATAACCATATGGAACCTCGATACAACCCTATAACCATATGGAACCTCGATACAACCCTATAACCATATGGAACCTCGATACAACCCTATAACCACATGAACCTCGATACAACCCTATAACCATATGAACCTCGATACAACCCTATAACCATATGAACCTCGATACAACCCTATAACCATATGAACCTCGATACAACCCTATAACCACATGAAACTCGATACAACCCTATAACCATATGGAACCTCGATACAACCCTATAACCATATGAACCTCGATACAACCCTATAACCACATGAACCTCGATACAACCCTATAACCACATGAACCTCGATACAACCCTATAACCATATGAACCTCGATACAACCCTATAACCACATGAACCTCGATACAACCCTATAACCACATGAACCTCGATACAACCCTATAACCATATGGAACCTCGATACAACCCTATAACCACATGAACCTCGATACAACCCTATAACCATATGGAACCTCGATACAACCCTATAACCACATGAACCTCGATACAACCCTATAACCATATGAACCTCGATACAACCCTATAACCATGTGGAACCTCGATACAACCCTATAACCATATGGAACCTCGATACAACCCTATAACCATATGGAACCTCGATACAACCCTATAACCATATGGAACCTCGATACACCCTATAACCATATGGAACCTCGATACAACCCTATAACCATATGGAACCTCGATACAACCCTATAACCATATGGAACCTCGATACAACCCTATAACCATATGGAACCTCGATACAACCCTATAACCATATGGAACCTCGATACAACCCTATAACCATATGAACCTCGATACAACCCTATAACCATATGAACCTCGATACAACCCTATAACCATATGAACCTCGATACAACCCTATAACCATATGGAACCCCGATACAACCCTATAACCATATGGAACCTCGATACAACCCTATAACCATATCGAACCCCGATACAACCCTATAACCATATGAACCTCGATACAACCCTATAACCATATGGAACCCCGATACAACCCTATAACCATATGAACCTCGATACAACCCTATAACCATATGGAACCTCGATACAACCCTATAACCACATGGAACCTCGATACAACCATATAACCATATGGAACATCGATACAACCCTATAACCGCATGGAACCTCGATACAACCCTATAACCATATGGAACATCGATACAACCCTATAACCACATGGAACCTCGATACAACCCTATAACCATATGGAACCTCGATACAACCCTATAACCACATGGAACCTCGATACAACCATATAACCATATGGAACATCGATACAACCCTATAACCATATGGAACCTCGATATAACCCTATAACCATATGAACCTCGATACAACCCTATAACCATATGGAACCTCGATACACCCTATAACCATATGGACCTCGATACAACCCTATAACCATATGGAACCTCGATACAACCCTATAACCATATGAACCTCGATACAACCCTATAACCATATGGAACCTCGATACAACCCTATAACCATATGGAACCTCGATACAACCCTATAACCATATGGAACCTCGATACAACCCTATAACCATATGCAACTCGATATAACCCTATAACCACATGAACCTCGATACAACCCTATAACCATATGGAACCTCGATACAACCCTATAACCATATGGAACCTCGATACAACCCTATAACCATATGGAACCTCGATACAACCCTATAACCATATGGAACCTCGATACAACCCTATAACCATATGGAACCTCGATACAACCCTATAACCATATGGAACCTCGATACAACCCTATAACCATATGAACCTCGATACAACCCTATAACCATATGGAACCTCGATACAACCCTATAACCATATGGAACCTCGATACAACCCTATAACCATATGGAACCTCGATACAACCCTATAACCATATGGAACCTCGATACAACCCTATAACCATATGGAACCTCGATACAACCCTATAACCATATGGAACCTCGATACAACCCTATAACCATATGGAACCTCGATACAACCCTATAACCATATGGAACCTCGATACAACCCTATAACCATATGGACCTCGATACAACCCTATAACCATATGGAACTCGATACAACCCTATAACCATATGGAACCTCGATACAACCCTATAACCATATGGAACCTCGATACAACCCTATAACCATATGGAACCTCGATACAACCCTATAACCATATGAACCTCGATACAACCCTATAACCATATGAACCTCGATACAACCCTATAACCATATGGAACCTCGATACAACCCTAAACCATATGGACCGATACAACCCTATAACCATATGGAACCTCGATACAACCCTATAACCATATGGAACCTCGATACAACCCTATAACCATATGGAACCTCGATACAACCCTATAACCATATGGAACCTCGATACAACCCTATAACCACATGAACCTCGATACAACCCTATAACCATATGGAACCTCGATACAACCCTATAACCATATGGAACCTCGATATAACCCTATAACCATATGGAACCTCGATACAACCCTATAACCATATGAACCTCGATATAACCCGATAACCATATGGAACCTCGATACAACCCTATAACCATATGGAACCCCGATATAACCCGATAACCATATGGAACCCGATATAACCCGATAACCATATGGAACCCGATATAACCCTATAACCATATGGAACCCCGATATAACCCGATAACCATATGGAACCCGATATAACCCTATAACCATATGAAACCCGATATAACCCGATAACCAGATATATATATATATAATATATATATAATATATATAATATATATATATATATAACCATGTAACTACATGGAACCCGATACAACCGGATACAACCGGATACAACCCAACATAACCTAACGCCACTCGTGGAAATACATATTTCGATGATCACTCGATGAAATAAAATCCTATCTTATACTAATAAACAAACATATCTTTATTTGACGGTCGAGGCAAAATATACCAACGTAGGTTTCCAGACTAGTAACAAACAACTACATGTAGTAGTTTAATATATTCATTATCTGTTATACCTTTAAGTTAGTAAAACTACTGTCAAACTTGTATTACGAGACCTAGCAAGAAACTTGCAAAATCAAAACAGTCAAATGACAGGAATGGACTCCTAGTGCAACAATCTCCATGGCAACTGAAAAAAATGATTTCCTAATGCAAGTTTGCTCTTTGTCGTTGTATACAGTTGTGTTTATAAAACTATTATTCTTTGTTCTTGCAGGAATGAGCGGACTTGTCGGGTCTCCGTTTTCCGCCATGAACCCATTTGCTCTGCAGCCGTGCAACGCCCCGCAACCATATGGCAGCTCCATAGTGTCTCCAGCTAAATAGGAATAGCTGATATTGTGTTGTTTCTGTTGTATTCGAGAGACCTACAGCTTCTTCAGAAATCGACTGATTCTTGTGAAGTATTGGGAAGGAGCTACGTGGTATAGTTTCAACATTACATTGCATACTTGACTATGTTCAAGAACAGCGGTTCTGAAAAAGCAGTTGCTTGCAAATATCTACAAAAGAGAACACAAGCACGAGCTTGATCACGGAATAGTTAGATGAGATGAGGGACAGGCGTGGGATGACGGGAGATAGTGGTTTATAGCATATTAGTGTTCGTAACGTTTACATTCTTATTGACATCGGCTATAGTGCTTGCCACAATGGTGTAAAACTATCTTATTTATTACATGTTTATTAATGTAATATAGTCGTGAATGATGCTTGTTTCTGGATGATGAAATTCGCGTAATTGCGATAATGACGTCACTTCCGATGTTAATCGTGACTCAACGGAATTTAACCGGAAATTCAATTCCAATACAGGGACTTAGTTAGTTGATGCGCATGTGTTGACGTCACAAACAGAAGGGCATTATACATGACATCATATATGTGTATTACGATAGGATTGTACAAATACGAGTAACGGTTCATAGTTTCTGTGTAAACGAGAATTTTGTCTGGTTCCTGTCTGACTACAGTGATTCTGAAATATCTATTGATATTATAATACTAAAATCACACAGTCCTCATCAACGCTTTTGTTTTATTCAAGCATCAGTACCAACTAAGTCCACACTCCACCCCACCCAGCATGCAGTCACACGGGAACCATCGTACATTAAAGCATTTAGTATAATCTAATTCCCAATATAGATCAGTGAGCTAATCGGGCGAAAGTCAACACCGACAAAACCTTCTATTTTCACATGCATATATAAACATACTAGTTTCAGCCAATATTAACCCTGATTGCCTTATGAGTAAATAAAATCACATGTGTAAACAACATTGATCCAGATCAGCCGGCATAGCGCCGCATCTGATCAGGATCTATGTTGTTAGCTTTTCAGCCAAGTGTTTTACCTCCATTATCCGAACAGCAAACAGCATCAAGTCTGTTCTGTGCCATCTAATACACAGGGATTCGGCACGTTTGGGGGTACTAGTATATATATTTAAGTACTTAAATATATATACTAGTACCCCTAACCTAATCCCTGTGATCTAATCTGGCGCTATGCTGTTTGCAAAAGTGATTTTATCTGCTGCTACCTTGCAAATGGTTAAAATATTCAAAGTATAGGCTACATAGATATAATTTATTATATGTCAATTTCAAATCTACACATTGGGATATAGAAATAACTATGTATACCTTATACTTCCGATAAATATTTATCTCTAGTCAGTTTAAAGTGCCAAATACCTAAAACTACCATGTCCACCTACATTTGTTTCCAAACATTAATTTATTGTTAATAAAATTATTATATAGCTATATGTAGTTCTTTATCAAAAATCATTGTGTATAAATAGTCATTGTTTCAATTATTACAATTAATTAAATGTCTATATGTTGTCCAGTACCCCTACATTCATACCATGTCCAATCCCTTACCATGTAAACATGTCCAGTACCCCTACATTCATACCATGTCCAATACCTTACCTTGTACACATGTCCAGTACCCCTACATTCATACCATGTCCAATACCTTACCATGTACACATGTCCAATACCTTACCATGTACACATGTCCAGTACCTTACCATGTACACATGTCCAGTACCCCTACATTCATACCATGTCCAATACGTTACCATGTACACATGTCCAGTACCCCTACATTCATACCATGTCCAATACCTTACCATGTAAACATGTCCAATACCTTACCATGTAAACATGTCCAGTACCCCTACATTCATACCATGTCCAATACCTTACCATGTACACATGTCCAATACGTTACTATGTAAACATGTCCAATACCCCTACATTCATACCATGTCCAAAACCTTACCATGTACACATGTCCAGTACCCCTACATTCATACCATGTCCAATACCTTACCATGTACACATGTCCAGTACCCCTACATTCATACCATGTCCAATACCTTACCATGTACACATGTCCAGTACCCCTACATTCATACCATGTCCAATACCTTACCATGTACACATGTCCAGTACCCCTACATTCATACCATGTCCAATACCTTACCATGTACACATGTCCAGTACGTTACCATGTACACATGTCCAGTACCCCTACATTCATACCATGTCCAATACCTTACCATATAAACATGCCCAATACCTTACCATGTACACATGTCGAATACCTTACCATGTAAACATGTCCAGTACCTTACCATGTAAATATGTCCAGTACCCCTACATTCAAACCATGTCCAATACCTTACATGTACACATGTCCAATACGTTACCATGTACACATGTCCAATACGTTACCATGTACACATGTCGAATACCTTACCATGTACACATGTCCAATACGTTACCATGTACACATGTCGAATACCTTACCATGTACACATGTCCAATACGTTACCATGTACACATGTCCAATACGTTACCATGTACACATGTCCAATACGTTACCATGTACACATGTCCAGTACCCCTACATTCAACCCATGTCCAATACCCTACCATGTAAACATGTCCAATACCCTACAACGTAAACATGTCCAATCCCTTACCATGTAAACATGTCCAGTACCCCTACATTCAACCCATGTCCAATACCCTACCATGTAAACATGTCCAGTACCTTACCATGTACACATGTCCAGTACCCCTACATTCAAACCATGTCCAATACCTTACCATGTACACATGTCCAGTACCCCTACATTCAAACCATGTCCAATACCTTACCATGTACACATGTCCAGTACCTTACATGTAACATGTCCAGTACCCCTACATTCAAACCATGTCCAATACCTTACCATGTACACATGTCCAGTACCCCTACATTCAAACCATGTCCAATACCTTACCATGTACACATGTCCAGTACCTTACCATGTACACATGTCCAGTACCCCTACATTCAAACCATGTCCAATACCTTACCATGTAAACATGTCCAGTACGTTACCATGTACACATGTCCAGTACCCCTACATTCAAACCATGTCCAATACCTTACCATGTACACATGTCCAATACCCCTACATTCAAACCATGCCCAATCCATTACCATGTCAACTGAATTTCTCATGTCTCAAAATCTCTCAACACAAACGTTGTGATTGGCTGAATATGAGCAGGTATCTTATTTGCAACCAATCAAATTACATGTATTTCAATCTATTAATGTCACACTATCATAAGCTTTCTGAATTGTTGCAGTCTAGTAGATTCATCAGTGTCAACCAATCGAGTCAAATATCTGAGGATTTTCTATTACCGGAATATTTTTTAGTTAGCAACTTAATTTATACCGTTGATAAAATGACCAGAAAGATAAGTGCTCACTGATATGAAGAAACATACAGTCAAACCTGAGTTAATGATCACCTCTGTTAAGCAGTCGACCTGTATTAAGCAGCCAGCTTCCCATTAAGCTGTTGTATTATGCATTGGCCTCTATTAAGCAATCACCTGTGCTAAACAGCCAATTTGTGTGATGCCATTGGCTAGTTGCTTAAGACAGGGTTGACTGTACGTTTTTCCCTCCAGAATTATTGTGGTTATATTTTGCTACAAAGGTACTAAAATTCTCCAATCGAAGTGTTCGTCTGTTGCTCATCTGTGTTATGTAAGTAGCCAGTCTAGTGGATATGTTAATGTTAACATGTTATTTGTCTTTGACTAGTATGAAGATCTTAACATGAGACATATTTTTTATCACATAACTTTGCTTGTTATATATATATATATATACAGTCAAACCTGTGCTAAAGACCACCTGCGAATAAAGGCCGCATATGAAAAACCTGTCTCCCGTCGAGCCATTTTCAATTTTCATTAACAAAGGCCACTTTTTGACTTTCCCGATGGTGGTCTTTATAGACAGGTTTAACTGTATATATATATATATATATAGGAACTTACACGAGTGGTGATTTCATACCATATTTTATGAAACGAGTTTTTGAAGTTTGCTATTAGGCAAGCCTTTTGGAGAGCTTAAATTTCCAAAACTCGTTTCATAAAAAATATAGTAAGAAATCATCACTAGTTTAAGATCCTTTTTACAACATTACCATAGTGCGCTTTTAATAAATAATGTTGCTACTTTGATTTTGGCGCCAGGTGTCAACGCAAATTGTAGTGATGTCACTAAATTATCATGACGTCATTACACAAAGCAGCGTTATAGTAATGTGTTTTAAACACTGTAATAATCCCGTCGTGACTTCTTTTAAATTGCCGTGTGTCTTACCATTAACGTTGTGTACCAATTCAAATAAAAATATCCATACTTTAAAAGTTGAATTTACAAATTATAATCCAATAAACCAATCAGAATCCTTCCAGGTGTTATTACACGTGTGTACATACAAGAAAGTATGTGACGGCTGTACGAAATTGAATACAAGCAAAGATATGTGATAAATTAAAAATAGGGTTACTCCGAAAATGTTACAATGTGGAATATAAGGTATTTGAAACTAAGCCTGGGAACGGGCGTTGATATATTTTTGCCTGGTCAGTCAAATAAATATATTTTAACACCGAGACCATTAATTGGGCCGTATTGTGTTTCTGGTAATATCGTGTCATTTTGCCAGAAGCTAAAAAGTGAAAAAAATCAACACACTGGAACCCAGGCTAAAGCTGACCATCTGTTTAGCCACTACACAATTCTTTATTTTAAGCAAATATAGTACATAGTCATGAAACTGCATATTGACTCTCAATTGTTCACAGAGCAAATGTTGTTGAATGAGCAAACATTGCAATATATTTTATTTGTTTATTCTATTTTATGAACTTGTTCATTCTTGACAAAAAAAAATAAAATGAGATTATTGATTAAAATAACTATGTTGTTATGATATCGATCAATGCGTGTATACATCATTTGCATGTGGTTCCACTTGAAAGATCTGTGTATGTGTTTTGCGTTTATTTATCGTCGCTACCGGTTGCCCATATGAGCCACGCCTCCTGAAGAGATTAGTAAATTTAGATTTTTGGAGGATAGTGCAATGATACAGACAAAGACCCATTCCAGAGTCTCCTCTGGTTCTTTTACGTGCACGGTGTACAGTACCGACACGAGACCTCGGTTTAAACTCCCATCTGAAAGACTCTTCATTTTATTATGGTCAGACGGGGGATCGAACATGCGATCCCTGGATTACCAGTCCAGCGTGAAAGATTTTGATAGTATATCTGATTATAAATGTAGCCATTTTAATATGATAACGGTTATAACATACTGGCTTCCTGAAAAAGTAATGTTCCAATATGAAAAGTTGGACTTGAAGCATTCATATCGGACCAATTAGGAGTGCATTGTTACGCCGCATAGAGCTCCTAACCCATAGAGGAGCTCTATGCGTCGTTAAAGAACCGCACAGAGCTCCTGTCCGATAGAGCTTCAATGCGTCAATATGCCCGATCGTCCCGCATTGAGCTCCTCTGTTGTCAACTACTAAAACATATTAAACTACTGACTATTTTTATGCTCCCCAAAGGTAGAGCATATAGTTGCCTCTTTGTCTGTCCGTCCGCCCGTTCGTCCGTCCGTCCGTTCGTTCGTCCGTTTACTTCTTGTCCGGAGCATAACTCGAAAAGCATAGAAGGAAATCAAATGAAACTTGAATCTGTGATGGAGGGCAATGCGATGGAGAGCAGAGCGCAAGAACCATAACTCTATGTGTTGTCATTGATGGAATTATCTCCCTTTTCACTTTATTAAATGCTTGCTGTAGCATAACTCGTAAAGTATTGAATGAAATCTAATGAAACTTGAAACTGTGATAGAGGGAAATGAGGCGGTTTATAGAGCGCGAGAACAATAAATCTCTGTGATGTACCTACTGAATTATCTCCCCTTTTCACCTTATTATGTGCTTGTCCGGAGCATAACTCGAAAAGTATTGAAGGTAATAAAAAGAAACTTGAAGCAGTGATAGAGGGCAATGAGGCGGAGTGCAAAGCGCAAGAACCATAACTCTCTGTGTTGTACTTACTGAATTATGTCCCATTTTCACTTTATTAAAGGCTTGTTAGGCCCCTACTGGTCGAAGATCCGGTAATGGGGACTATAGGATTGGTCGATGTCCATCCGTCATGCCGTCCGCCCATCCCATCGTGCCCGGTCCATATCTCCTAAACCTCTTGAAGGATTTTCACGAAACTTGGGTCAAATGTTCACCTCATCGAGATGACGTGCATAACCCATGTTCCAGCCATGTAGGTTCAAAGTCAAGGTCGCACTTTGAGGTCAAAAGTCAAGTGCCTACATTTCGTGTCAGGTCCATACCATGTAGATGTGAATAGGTGTTAGGTGTTAATACCTACAACGCGTACGTGCATTTGTATCTACAAGTGCACGTACAAGTCATCTCAACATCTTAATAATCGGAAGTGGGGAGCTCTATGCGTCAGGTTGAAAGACCCATTTTAAAGTTGTTTGCCTAACGCATAGCGCTTCTTAGGAGCTCTATGCGTTGTGGCCTAACGCATAGAGCTACCTGGGAGCTCTATGCGTCATGCCACAACGCATAGAGATCCTCGAGGAGCTCTATGGGTTAGGAGCTCTATGCGGCGTA
This sequence comes from Archivesica marissinica, assembly GCA_014843695.1. Classification (NCBI taxonomy): domain Eukaryota; kingdom Metazoa; phylum Mollusca; class Bivalvia; order Venerida; family Vesicomyidae; genus Archivesica; species Archivesica marissinica. The sequence continues at coordinate 20,051,541 of CM026390.1, read as the reverse complement.
ACAGTGCATCTAATGTGTGTATCATCACAGTATTTCTCAAATGTACGTCCAGAACGAGAATGTACTCGTCTACATCGAGAACACATTTGATATTCAACTTCGCAGGCTATAGATCGATGCCATTATTGGTTGTACCGGCGGATTCATGTAATACTCCGAATCACAATCCTCACGAATTGCAGTCAATGAGTCATATAAGTACATACTGAATTGTCTGAGCTGGACACATATGCCGCCTCTGCCTTGTGCAACGAATTACTACTAGGGCAGACTACTTCACATTGCTTGTGATATTGTTGACATGGAAGAAGATGATAACATGAATAGTGTGTGTGTTTTACGTTTATTTATCGTCGCTACCGGTTGCCTATATGAGCGACGCCTCCTGAAGAGATTAGTCATTTTAGATTTTTGGGGGATAGTGCAATGATACAGATAGAGACCCATTCCAGAGTCTCCTCTGGTTCTTTTACTTGCACGGTGTACAGCACCGATACGAGACGCTTTAAGGTCCCACCTGAAAGACTGTTAATTTATTAGGGTCAGACGGGGGATCGAACCTGCGATCCCTGGATTACCAATCCAGCGTGTTTCCACTGGAATACAGATCCGTCTGTAACAACATGAATATATTGACGGGTGGTTAGCTTATACTTCACGACATTGCTTGTGATATTGTTGACATGGAAGGAGATGATAACATGAATACTAATATATTGACGGGCGGGTAGCTTATACCTCATAGCATTGCTTGTGATATCGTTGACATGGAAGGAGATGATAACATGAATATATTGACGGGCGGGTAGCTTATACTTCACGACATGCTTGTGATATTGTTGACATGGAAGGAGATGATAACATGAATATATTGACGGGCGGGTAGCTTATACTTCACAGCATTGCTTGTGATATTGTTGGCATGGAAGGAGATGATAACATGAATATATTGACGGGCGGGTAGCTTATACCTCACAGCATTGCTTGTGATATTGTTGACATGGAAGGAGATGATAACATGAATATATTGACGGGCGGGTAGCTTATACTTCACGACATGCTTGTGATATTGTTGGCATGGAAGGAGATGATAACATGAATATATTGACGGGCGGGTAGCTTATACTTCACAGCATTGCTTGTGATATTGTTGGCATGGAAGGAGATGATAACATGAATATATTGACGGGTGATAAGCTTATACCTCACAGCATTGCTTGTGATATTATCGACATGGAAGGAGATGATAACATGAATATATTGACGGGTGATAAGCTTATACTTCACAGCATTGCTTGTGATATTGTTGGCATGGAAGGAGATGATAACATGAATATATTGACGGGTGATAAGCTTATACCTCACAGCATTGCTTGTGATATCGTTGGCATGGAAGGAGATGATAACAGGAAGATATTGACGGGTGATAAGCTTATGCTTCACAGCATTGCTTGTGATATCGTTGGCATGGAAGGAGATGATAACATGAATATATTGACGGGCGGGTAGCTTATACCTCACAGCATTGCTTGTGATATTATCGACATGGAAGGATATGATAACATGAATATATTGGCGGGCGGGTAGCTTATACTTCACGACATTGCTTGTGATATCGTTGGCATGGAAGGATATGATAACATGAATATATTGACGGGCGGGTAGCTTATACTTCACAGCATTGCTTGTGATATTATCGACATGGAAGGAGATGATAACATGAATATATTGACGGGTGATAAGCTTATACTTCACATCATTGCTTGTGATATTGTTGGCATGGAAGGAGATGATAACATGAATATATTGACGGGTGATAAGCTTATACCTCACAGCATTGCTTGTGATATCGTTGGCATGGAAGGAGATGATAACATGAATATATTGACGGGTGGGTAGCTTATACTTCACAGCATTGCTTGTGATATTGTTGGCATGGAAGGAGATGATAACATGAATCTATTGACGGGCGGGTAGCTTATACCTCACAGCATTGCTTGTGATATTATCGACATGGAAGGAGATGATAACATGAATATATTGACGGGTGATAAGCTTATACCTCACAGCATTGCTTGTGATAGTATCGACATGGAAGGAGATGATAACAGGAAGATATTGACGGGTGATAAGCTTATGCTTCACAGCATTGCTTGTGATATATTTGGCATGGAAGGAGATGATAACATGAATATATTGACGGGCGGGTAGCTTATTCTTCACATCATGCTTGTGATAATGTTGGCATGGAAGGATATGATAACATGAATATATTGACGGGCGGGTAGCTTATACCTCACGACATTGCTTGTGATATCGTTGACATGGAAGGATATGATAACATGAATATATTGACGGGCGGGTAGTTTATACCTCACAACATTGCTTGTGATATCGTTGGCATGGAAGGAGATGATAACAGGAAGATATTGACGGGTGATAAGCTTATGCTTCACAGCATTGCTTGTGATATCGTTGGCATGGAAGGAGATGATAACATGAAGATATTGACGGGCGGGTAGCTTATACTTCACAGCATTGCTTGTGATATTGTTGACATAGAAGGAGATGATAACATGAATATATTGACGGGTGGTTAGCTTATACTTCACATCATGCTTGTGATAATGTTTGCATGGAAGGAGATGATAACATGAATATATTGGCGGGTGGTTAGTTTATGCTTCACAACATTGCTTGTGATATTATCGACATGGAAGGATATGATAACATGAAGGTATTGACGGGCGGGTAGCTTATACTTCACGACATTGCTTGTGATATCATTGACATGGAAGGAGATGATAACATGAATATATTGACGGGCGGGTAGCTTATGCTTCACGACATTGCTTGTGATATCGTTGGCATGGAAGGAGATGATAACATGAATATATTGACGGGTGATAAGCTTATACCTCACAGCATTGCTTGTGATATCGTTGGCATGGAAGGAGATGATAACAGGAAGATAGTGACGGGTGATAAGCTTATGCTTCACAGCATTGCTTGTGATATCGTTGGCATGGAAGGAGATGATAACATGAAGATATTGACGGGCGGGTAGCTTATACTTCACAGCATTGCTTGTGATATTGTTGACATAGAAGGAGATGATAACATGAATATATTGACGGGTGATTAGCTTATACTTCACATCATGCTTGTGATAATGTTGGCATGGAAGGAGATGATAACATGAATATATTGGCGGGCGGGTAGCTTATACCTCACGACATTGCTTGTGATATCGTTGGCATGGAAGGATATGATAACATGAATATATTGACGGGCGGGTAGTTTATACCTCACAACATTGCTTGTGATATCGTTGGCATGGAAGGAGATGATAACAGGAAGATATTGACGGGTGATAAGCTTATGCTTCACAGCATTGCTTGTGATATCGTTGGCATGGAAGGAGATGATAACATGAAGATATTGACGGGCGGGTAGCTTATACTTCACAGCATTGCTTGTGATATTGTTGACATAGAAGGAGATGATAACATGAATATATTGACGGGTGGTTAGCTTATACTTCACATCATGCTTGTGATAATGTTGGCATGGAAGGAGATGATAACATGAATATATTGGCGGGTGGTTAGTTTATGCTTCACAACATTGCTTGTGATATTGTTGACATGGAAGGAGGTGATAACATGAAGGTATTGACGGGCGGGTAGCTTATTCTTCACATCATGTTTGTGATAATGTTGGCATTGAAGGAGATGATAACATGAATATATTGGCGGGTGGTTAGTTTATACTTCACAGCATTGCTTGTGATATTATCGACATGGAAGGATATGATAACATGAATATATTGACGGGCGGGTAGCTTATACTTCACGACATTGCTTGTGATATCATTGACATGGAAGGAGATGATAACATGAATATATTGACGGGCGGGTAGCTTATGCTTCACGACATTGCTTGTGATATCGTTGGCATGGAAGGAGATGATAACATGAATATATTGACGGGTGATAAGCTTATACCTCACAGCATTGCTTGTGATATCGTTGGCATGGAAGGAGATGATAACAGGAAGATAGTGACGGGTGATAAGCTTATGCTTCACAGCATTGCTTGTGATATCGTTGGCATGGAAGGAGATGATAACATTAAGATATTGACGGGCGGGTAGCTTATACTTCACAGCATTGCTTGTGATATTGTTGACATAGAAGGAGATGATAACATGAATATATTGACGGGTGATTAGCTTATACTTCACATCATGCTTGTGATAATGTTGGCATGGAAGGAGATGATAACATGAATATATTGGCGGGCGGGTAGCTTATACTTCACGACATTGCTTGTGATATCGTTGGCATGGAAGGATTTGATAACATGAATATATTGACGGACGGGTAGCTTATGCTTCACGACATTATTTGTGATATCGTTGGCATGGACGGATATGATAACATGAATATATTGACGGGCGGGTAGCTTATACCTCACAGCATTGCTTGTGATATCGTTGACATGGAAGGATATGATAACATGAATATATTGACGGGCGGGTAGTTTGTACCTCACAACATTGCTTGTGATATCGTTGGCATGGAAGGAGATGATAACAGGAAGATATTGACGGGTGATAAGCTTATGCGTCACAGCATTGCTTGTGATATCGTTGGCATGGAAGGAGATGATAACATGAATATATTGACGGGCGGGTAGCTTATGCTTCACGACATTGCTTGTGATATCATTGGCATGGAAGGATATGATAACATGAATATATTGACGAGCGGGTAGCTTATGCTTCACGACATTGCTTGTGATATCGTTGGCATGGAAGGATATGATAACATGAATATATTGACGGGCGGGTAGCTTATACTTCACAGCATTGCTTGTGATATTGTTGGCATGGAAGGAGATGATAACATGAATATATTGACGGGTGATAAGCTTATACCTCACAGCATTGCTTGTGATATCGTTGGCATGGAAGGAGATGATAACAGGAAGATAGTGACGGGTGATAAGCTTATGCTTCACAGCATTGCTTGTGATATCGTTGGCATGGAAGGAGATGATAACATGAAGATATTGACGGGCGGGTAGCTTATACTTCACAGCATTGCTTGTGATATTGTTGACATAGAAGGAGAGGATAACATGAATATATTGACGGGCGGGTAGCTTATACTTCACAGCATTGCTTGTGATATTGTTGGCATGGAAGGAGATAATAACATGAATATATTGACGGGTGATAAGCTTATACCTCACAGCATTGCTTGTGATATCGTTGGCATGGACGGAGATGATAACAGGAAGATAGTGACGGGTGATAAGCTTATGCTTCACAGCATTGCTTGTGATATCGTTGGCATGGAAGGAGATGATAACATGAAGATATTGACGGGCTGGTAGCTTATACTTCACAGCATTGCTTGTGATATTGTTGACATAGAAGGAGATGATAACATGAATATATTGACGGGTGGTTTGCTTATACTTCACATCATGCTTGTGATAATGTTGGCATGGAAGGAGATGATAACATGAATATATTGGCGTGTGGTTAGCTTATGCTTCACAACATTGCTTGTGATATTGTTGACATGGAAGGAGGTGATAACATGAAGGTATTGACGGGCGGGTAGCTTATTCTTCACATCATGCTTGTGTTAATGTTGGCATTGAAGGAGATGATAACATGAATATATTGGCGGGTGGTTAGTTTATACTTCACAGCATTGCTTGTGATATTATCGACATGGAAGGATATGATAACATGAATATATTGACTGGCGGGTAGCTTATGCTTCACGACATTGCTTGTGATATCGTTGGCATGGAAGGATATGATAACATGAATATATTGACGGGCGGGTAGCCTATACTTCACAGCATTGCTTGTGATATCGTTGGCATGGAAGAAGTTGATAACATGAATATATTGACGGGCGGATAGCTTATGCTTCACGACATTGCTTGTGATATCGTTGGCATGGAAGGATATGATAACATGAATATATTGACGGGCGGGTAGCATATACTTCACTACATTGCTTGTGATATCGTTGGCATGGAAGGAGATGATAACAGGAATATATTGACGGGCGGGTAACTTATGCTTCACGACATTGCTTGTGATATCGTTGGCATGGAAGGATATGATAACATGAATATATTGACGGGCGGGTAGCTTATACTTCACAGCATTGCTTGTGATATTGTTGGCATGGAAGGAGATGATAACATGAATATATTGACGGGTGATAAGCTTATACCTCACAGCATTGCTTGTGATATTATCGACATGGAAGGAGATGATAACATGAATATATTGACGGGTGATAAGCTTATACTTAACAGCATTGCTTGTGATATTGTTGGCATGGAATGAGATGATAACATGAATATATTGACGGGTGATAAGCTTATACCTCACAGCATTGATTGTGATATCGTTGGCATGGAAGGAGATGATAACAGGAAGATATTGACGGGTGATAAGCTTATGCTTTACAGCATTGCTTGTGATATATTTGGCATGGAAGGAGATGATAACATGAATATATTGACGGGTGATAAGCTTATACTTCACAGCATTGCTTGTGATATCGTTGGCATGGAAGGAGATGATAACATGAATATATTGACGGGCGGGTAGCTTATACTTCACGACATTGCTTGTGATATCGTTGGCATGGAAGGATATGATAACATGAATATATTGACGGGCGGGTAGCTTATACTTCACAGCATTGCTTGTGATATTATCGACATGGAAGGAGATGATAGCATGAATATATTGACGGGCGGGTAGCTTATACTTCACAGCATTGCTTGTGATATCGTTGGCATGGAAGGAGATGATAACATGAATATATTGACGGGCGGGTAGCTTATACTTCACAGCATTGCTTGTGATATCGTTGGCATGGAAGGAGATGATAACATGAATATATTGACGGGCGGTTAGCTTATACCTCACATCATTGCGTGTGATATTTTTGACATGGAAGGAAATGATAACATGAATATATTGACGGGCGGGTAGCTTATACTTCATAGCATTGCGTGTGATATTTTTGACATGGAAGGAGATGATAACAGGAATATATTGACGGGCGGGTAACTTATGCTTCACGACATTGCTTGTGATATTATCGACATGGAAGGAGATGATAACATGAATATATTGACGGGCGGGTAGCTTATACCTCACAGCATTGCTTGTGATATTATCGACATGGAAGGATATGATAACATGAATATATTGGCGGGCGGGTAGCTTATACTTCACGACATTGCTTGTGATATCGTTGGCATGGAAGGATATGATAACATGAATATATTGACGGGCGGGTAGCTTATACCTCACAGCATTGCTTGTGATATTATCGACATGGAAGGATATGATAACATGAATATATTGGCGGGCGCGTAGCTTATACTTCACGACATTGCTTGTGATATCGTTGGCATGGAAGGATATGATAACATGAATATATTGACGGGCGGGTAGCTTATACTTCACAGCATTGCTTGTGATATTATCGACATGGAAGGAGATGATAACATGAATATATTGACGGGTGATAAGCTTATACTTCACAGCATTGCTTGTGATATTGTTGGCATGGAAGGAGATGATAACATGAATATATTGACGGGTGATAAGCTTATACCTCACAGCATTGCTTGTGATATCGTTGGCATGGAAGGAGATGATAACATGAATATATTGACGGGTGGGTAGCTTATACTTCACAGCATTGCTTGTGATATTGTTGGCATGGAAGGAGATGATAACATGAATCTATTGACGGGCGGGTAGCTTATACCTCACAGCATTGCTTGTGATATTATCGACATGGAAGGAGATGATAACATGAATATATTGACGGGTGATAAGCTTATACCTCACAGCATTGTTTGTGATATTATCGACATGGAAGGAGATGATAACATGAATATATTGACGGGTGATAAGCTTATACTTCACAGCATTGCTTGTGATATTGTTGGCATGGAATGAGATGATAACATGAATATATTGACGGGTGATAAGCTTATACCTCACAGCATTGTTTGTGATATCGTTGGCATGGAAGGAGATGATAACAGGAAGATATTGACGGGTGATAAGCTTATGCTTCACAGCATTGCTTGTGATATATTTGGCATGGAAGGAGATGATAACATGAATATATTGACGGGTGATAAGCTTATACTTCACAGCATTGCTTGTGATATCGTTGGCATGGAAGGAGATGATAACATGAATATATTGACGGGCGGGTAGCTTATACTTCACAGCATTGCTTGTGATATTATCGACATGGAAGGAGATGATAACATGAATATATTGACGGGTGATAAGCTTATACCTCACAGCATTGCTTGTGATATTATCGACATGGAAGGAGATGATAACATGAATATATTGACGGGTGATAAGCTTATACTTCACAGCATTGCTTGTGATATTGTTGGCATGGAATGAGATGATAACATGAATATATTGACGGGTGATAAGCTTATACCTCACAGCATTGCTTGTGATATCGTTGGCATGGAAGGAGATGATAACAGGAAGATATTGACGGGTGATAAGCTTATGCTTCACAGCATTGCTTGTGATATATTTGGCATGGAAGGAGATGATAACATGAATATATTGACGGGTGATAAGCTTATACTTCACAGCATTGCTTGTGATATCGTTGGCATGGAAGGAGATGATAACATGAATATATTGACGGGCGGGTAGCTTATACTTCACGACATTGCTTGTGATATCGTTGGCATGGAAGGATATGATAACATGAATATATTGACGGGCGGGTAGCTTATACTTCACAGCATTGCTTGTGATATTATCGACATGGAAGGAGATGATAACATGAATATATTGACGGGCGGGTAGCTTATACTTCACGACATTGCTTTTGATATCGTTGGCATGGACGAATATGATAACATGAATATATTGACGGGCGGGTAGCTTATACTTCACAGCATTTCTTGTGATATCGTTGACATGGAAGGATATGATAACATGAATATATTGACGGTCGGGTAGTTTATACTTCACAGCATTGCTTGTGATATCGTTGACATGGAAGGATATGATAACATGAATATATTGACGGGCGGGTATTTTATACTTCACAGCATTGCTTGTGATATTATCGACATGGAAGGAGATGATAACATGAATATATTGACGGGCGGGTAGTTTATACCTCACAACATTGCTTGTGATATCGTTGGCATGGAAGGAGATGATAACAGGAAGATATTGACGGATGAAAAGCTTATGCGTCACAGCATTGCTTGTGATATCGTTGGCATGGAAGGAGATGATAACATGAATATATTGACGGGCGGGTAGCTTATGCTTCACGACATTGCTTGTGATATCATTGGCATGGAAGGATATGATAACATGAATATATTGACGGGCGGGTAGCTTATACTTCACAGCATTGCTTGTGATATCGTTGGCATGGAAGGAGATGATAACATGAATATATTGACGGGCGGGTAGCTTATACTTCACGACATTGCTTGTGATATCGTTGGCATGGAAGGATATGATAACATGAATATATTGACGGGCGGGTAGCTTATACTTCACAGCATTGCTTGTGATATTATCGACATGGAAGGAGATGATATGTTTGGGGGGTGTTTTGTTGTTTGTTGTTGGTGGGTTGTTGTTTTGGGGGGGTGTTTTTGTTTTGTGTTGTTGTGGGGTGTTGTTTTGGGTGGGTGTTTTTGTTGTTGTGTTGTTGTGGGGTGTTGTTTTGGGGGTGTTTTTTGTTGTTGTGTTTTGTGGGGGTGTACATGAATATATTGACGGGCGGGTAGTTTATACCTCACAACATTGCTTGTGATATCGTTGGCATGGAAGGAGATGATAACAGGAAGATATTGACGGGTGATAAGCTTATGCGTCACAGCATTGCTTGTGATATCGTTGGCATGGAAGGATATGATAACATGAATATATTGACGGGCGGGTAGCTTATGCTTCACGACATTGCTTGTGATATCATTGGCATGGAAGGATATGATAACATGAATATATTGACGGGCGGGTAGCTTATACTTCACAGCATTGCTTGTGATATCGTTGGCATGGAAGGAGATGATAACATGAATATATTGACGGGCGGGTAGCTTATACTTCACAGCATTGCTTGTGATATCGTTGGCATGGAAGGAGATGATAACATGAATATATTGACGGGCGGTTAGCTTATACCTCACATCATTGCGTGTGATATTTTTGACATGGAAGGAAATGATAACATGAATATATTGACGGGCGGGTAGCTTATACTTCATAGCATTGCGTGTGATATTTTTGACATGGAAGGAAATGATAACATGAATATATTGACGGGCGGGTAGCTTATGCTTCATAGCATTGCGTGTGATATTTTTTAAAAGTTTAAACTTTATTTATTTTACAACGATTGCGAAGCAAGTTTTAACAACTTATATTAATCACTCTCGTTTGCGCGGATGAAAGCGTATATGTTGTCATTCGTGTTGGAGGAAACCGGAGTACCCGGAGAAAACCCACATGTTAGATCTGGCGACAACCGTACCATCTCACATACTTCCCGGTCCGAGGATCGAACCCGGGTTGCATAGGTAAGCGAGCGCGATGCCCACTGTGATAATCGGACAGCCTGTGATATTGTTGACATGGAAAGAGATGATAACCGGAATATGTTGACGTGTGGGTTACTGGTGCAAACAGGTAACTTGAGACAAGCTTCAGAAAGAAAAAACGCGGGAAAAGATGGGAGCTAAACGAAAGAGTCCGTGAACAGTAGACTGTGTCAATAATCCCAGTGCAGTTGGTTCTTGAGGAAGCATCCACACACAAAAGCCCAGTCTTCATGTATGCGCAATTTAGGAAGCACAGCAATATGAATGAGTAGGCGTTTGAAATGCCATCAACTGAAAGAAACATTGTTAAAAGATTAATATCTAAATTCAAAGAGTATTATGAAAACAACAGCCTATGATAAATACAACAGAATTAATAAATAACAGTCTTCAGATTATTTGAGTAACTCCTGGCTCTTCCACTATATAGGCAGTTAGAATGTGTAGTAGTATACGAGTATGTTTATAATTTACTTTATTTTATACACATTTATTTTTGCTTGATTTCTTACAACTTATATTAATCACACTCGAGACCTCATTCCTGATGGAATCCATCGTCACAAAGGAGAGAGAAGAGGCAACGTGGAACTTAAATGCCTTGCTTAAGGGCACAATCGTACCCGCTCCAGTGGTGCTCGAACTCCGGGTCTTTTACGTTTTACTTTACTTGGAGTATCTGCATAGTTCCATTGGTCAATACTTACAGGAATTTGAAAATATTGTATTTCGTAATACAATATAAAAAATATATGCATGTTTGCGCTACAAATACCATAAATCTGTAACCAATAGAGGCATTGTTTATGTCGTTCAGTTTGTGTTGTTAAATCATTGTGCACGTGTTCCAGTTAGTAGCATTTTAATCACATTTTAGTAACAGTTTCGCAAGGAAATGTTAATGGACAAAAATGCCAGTGACTAACAAATGATTCTTAGAAGAATATGACAATTAATTATGCTGGTGTTTTGCGCACTTAAGAGGTTTATCTTAACCCTTTTCCTGCTGAATAAATAAAATCACATTTGCAAACAACATATATCCAGACCAGCCGTGGCATACTGCCGCATCTGATCAGGATCTATGTTGTTTGCTCTTCAGACAAGTGTTTTAGATCCACTATCCGAATAGCAAACAGCATAGAGTCTGATCAGATGGCACGTGCTGTGCTGCTGTCTGATCTGGCTCAATGCTGTCTGCAAAAGTGAGTGTAACTGCCGCTAGGGTGTAGAGGGTTAAACATAGGATACGTTTTCATTTTCTAGTTGATAAATGGGAATTGGCCAAAATGTTAATATCATAATTGTAATGGAGTAACATTCATACCGTCTACATTTTTCATTGACTTACTAGGGCCATTATTGCAAAACATATCTCACAGTAATGTCTCACTAGTACATTTGACACGTGACTATGTCCCCGAAGCATGCGCAGAGAGCAAGAACAGATCATAAAATATTCATCCACTTTCCAGAGGACATATCCTCATTCAATCATCTTGCCTTTCTGCATATGGTATGCTATATTAAATGCGTATAATGGTTGAGATATTGATAGATCCGACTATGGGCATGTGAATATTTTATGATGAAAACCGAACTAATTACTTTTTCCGCAGTTATGATGTTTCTGTTTTCACTAATGCAATGAAACGATTCCGAATGAATGAATTGGCTTTTGGAGCGAAAATGGCATTTATAGTAAAAGCCTTGGTCCATTTGTTTTATTAATCGGAGAGTTGAAATATCAAATAAACAAAATAATTTATGAAAGCCTAATACGATCTTTATAGCGATGTGCAATCTGACATTTATGATTCCTTAAAACACTCGGATAACAATTTAATGGACGAACGACCATCTGTAGACAAAGACCACACCTAGAAGGGAACTTATTTTACAATAGTTGTGTCAGCTTGTATGTGGCAAGCAACTACCAGAGAATATGGGTTCCTAGTTGAAAGAACCGGGCTTTCCATCAGTTTATACAAATTTATTTTAGCTCGATTGCGAAACAAGTTATTTCAACTTATATTAATCACTCTCGAGACCTCATTCCTAATGGAATCCATCGCCACGAGGGAGAGAGAAGAGGCAACGTGGAATTTAAATGCATTGCCTAAGGGCACAATCGTAACGGCTCCAGCGGGATTCGAACTCCGGACCTTTATCACCTGAAGCGAACGCGCATCCACTGAACGGGCTTTCCATTAGTAATGTATAAGTGTATGAACTAACTCTTGTAACGAACTCGTGTAACGCCAACGCACTAAGTAATGCTAATGAAAAACCACACCCATTGAACGTAATGAACAAAACATTAAGCAAATATATAGCAAATAGACAACATTCATAAAACATGGATGCAGTCGTGAACAACGGACATAACGTTCTGAGCAGGGATACAGTAAGTAACCATAGATAACAGATAGGAATACAACCGTGGATAACAGTAGAAAACAGGGTCATAGCCGTGGATAACAGATAGAACATAGGAATACAACCGTGTATAACAGTAGAAAACAGGGTCATAGCCGTGGATAACAGATAGAACATAGGAATACAACCGTGGATAACAGATAGAACATAGAAATACAATCGTGGATAACAGTAGAAAACAGGGTCATAACCGTGGATAACAGATAGAACATAGGAATACAACCGTGGATAACAGTAGAAAACAGGGTCATAACCGTGGATAACAGATATAACATAGGAATACAACCGTGTATAACAGTAGAAAACAGGGTCATAGCCGTGGATAACAGATAGAACATAGGAATACAACCGTGGATAACAGATAGAACATAGAAATACAATCGTGGATAACAGTAGAAAACAGGGTCATAACCGTGGATAACAGATAGAACATAGGAATACAACCGTGGATAACAGTAGAAAACAGGGTCATAACCGTGGATAACAGATAGATAATAGAATACAATCGTGGATAATAGTAGAAAACAGGGTCATAACCGTGGATAACAGATAGAAAATAGGAATACAACCGTGTATAACAGTAGAAAACAGGGTCATAACCGTGGATAACAGATATAACATAGGAATACAACCGTGTATAACAGTAGAAAACGGGGTCGTAACCGTGGATAACAGATATAACATAGGAATACAACCGTGTATAACAGTAGAAAACAGGGTCGTAGCCGTGGATAACAGATATAACACAGGAATACAACCGTGTATAACAGTAGAAAACAGGATCGTAACCGTGGATAACAGATATAACACAGGAATACAACCATGTATAACAGTAGAAAACAGGGTCGTAACCGTGGATAACAGATATAACATAGGAATACAACCGTGTATAACAGTAGAAAACAGGGTCGTAGCCGTGGATAACAGATATAACACAGGAATACAACCGTGTATAACAGTAGAAAACAGGATCGTAACCGTGGATAACAGATATAACATAGGAATACAACCGTGTATAACAGTAGAAAACAGGGTCATAACCGTGGATAACAGATAGAACATAGGAAAACAACCGTGGATAACAGATAGACAATAGGAATACAACCGTGGATAACAGATAGAACATAGGAATACAACCGTGGATAACTGGAATGGGTCTCTGTCTGTATCATTGCACTATCCTCCAAACATCTAAAATTACTAATCTCTTCAGGAGGTGTCGCTCATATGGGCAACCGGTAGCGACGATAAGTAAAGGTAAAACGCACACCTTGCGACAATGGACACACGCTCCAGCATCACCGTCTTACGGAAGTGGTGGTTGTATGATCAGACATTGGAGTGACCGAGACGATCAGATGTCTAGCTGCCAGATCCGTTTATATGCTACTGCGGAATGCGTAACAATTGGGAGTGTGGCCCTTCAAAGATCCCTTTTTCAAAAACGAGAATACACCGTGGATAACAGATAGAAAACAGGAATACAACCGTGGATAACAGATAGAAAACAGGAATACAATCGTGAATAACAGTAGAAAACAGGGTCATAACCGTGGATAACAGATAGAAAATATGGAAGTAACCGTGCATAATAAATAGAAAATAGGGATGTAACCGTGGATAACAGATATTAAATAGGGATACCATCGAGATACCAGGTATCTCTGAAATTCTAGGGTATCACTGGACTAAGTTGAGAACGTAGCTTGCCACCAAAGATATCTAGTTTCTCTAGGAACTTAGGTTGTCACTAGTATAAGCTGAGAATGAACGAGATATCAGGTGTTTATTATTGGGAATTAGATGCTGATGATTGAGCTTAAACATACTCGCCGCCGGCGAACCATGTGGGCGAGCGTATTTGTGAATTATTGTACACTGAATGCTTAAGTATACGTTCCATGCATTACCTTTGAGGTAATATATTCTTACTAGAATGCACTGTGTTCTCGCTCATACAAATTAGAGGACCCCAAGGATCCCGAGGATCACTGTTGAACTTAGAATCTGGGTGCTGCCTCTTATCTTATGTGAGAACCTAGGTTCTTAGTACAACATATATTATATTATGTCAGAACCGATATGTTCACTCCAAAATCCCAGCCGACCTCCTCACGTCGTGCACGTTGCGGTCGGAGCACATCTCGCAGCAGCAGTGTAAGATTCTAGTATATTCTGGTCGTCGACCTTGCGACAAACAGACGGATCTATAGTCCAGTGGTAACACGCTGGACTGGTAATCCAGGGATCGCAGGGTCGATCCCCCGTCTGACCCTAATAAAATTAACAGTCCTTCAGATGGGACGTTAAACCGAGGTCTCGTGTCGGTGCTTTACACCGTGCACGTAAAAGAACCAGAGGAGACTGTCTGTATCATTGCACTATCCTCCAAACATCTAAAATTACTAATCTCTTCAGGAGGCGTCGCTCATATGGGCAACCGGTAGCGACGTCTTACGGAAGTGATGGATGTATGACCAGACATTGGAATGACCGAGACGAGACGATCAGATGTCTAACTGCCAGATCCGTGTATATGCTACTGCGGGATGGGTAACAATTGGGAGTGTGGCCCTTCAAAGAACCCTTTTTCGAAAACGAGAATACACTCGCAGGACTTGCCACCCTGGACCAGAGAAAGATTCCTCGTATGAACCATCAACTACTTAGAGGAATCAGTCGCCCACGTGCCTCGGCGGGGGCGACTTTAAATACAACTACAGGATCGGATTTACTCTAGAACTGATAGCCTAGGTTCTAACAGAACACGAGCATAGGGCGAGCATCCTCTAATGAGCGTGTGAACAGATGGCGGATAGTGGAACGGCCTCCAGATATGACTGTTTGATGCGATACAAGTCCCGAGGACAAGATCTCCCCATTTATTTTCAAAACTGGAAATTTACCATCAAAAGTGTCCATTGCAACCATAAATGTTCACACTATATACAAATACACATATTTATGATACGCTATACAGTTATCATTGGCGGAGGAAGACCCACGGTGCCCTTCATTGCAGTATTATTCGGGCACGGGGGCACCCTGATAGAACCACCGACCACCGCCAGCCAGCTGGATAGCTTCCCCCATGCAATGTGATTCGAACCTACAGCGGTGAGTGGCAAATTATTCGAGGTAGACGTCCGTATAACCACTCGGTCGCGAAAGCCCCGGATATAATGTATATAAGCTGATTGACGTAATTCGCAGGTTCGATCCCCAGTCTGACTATAACTAAATTAAAAGTATTTCAGATGGGAATTTAAACCGAGGTCTCGTGTCGTTGCTTTACACCGTGCACATAAAATAACCAAAGGAGACTCTGGAATTGGTCTCTGCATGTATAATTGCACTATCCTCCAAAAATCTAAAAGGACTAATCTCTTCAGGAGGCGTCGCTCATATTTGCAACCGGTAGCGACACGCACGCACGCACGCACGCACGCACGCGCGCACACACACGCACGCACGCACGCACGCATACACACACACACTAATGCACTTTAGAATGGGTCTGATAAGATGCCACTGGGTTTGTAAGTTGCTTTAACCACATTTATTAGTCAGGCTTTACAATACAAATATAAATAGTATACACATACACATATATAATACATTTACATTTACATTTAATATAAATAGTATACACATACACATATATAATACATTTACATTTACATTTAATATAAATAGTATACACATACACATATATAATACATTTACATTTAATATAAATAGTATACACATACACATATATAATACATTTACAAATGGATTGAAATGGTTGAAATGAAGGCTATAAGCGTATAGAAATTATTCTCATAATTGATTGGAATTCAGATGGATCAGATAAACTTAGAGGAACTACTGCAAAAGGGAAATAACTTTATCATATACAATAATTGAATGTTCTCTAGAGTTACATCTCCTGTTGCAAATTCAGTGTACACGAACATCTTGAATATTACAATCATATTCTAAGTCATAAATGCTTTGCTGTGTATTTGGTGTATTTCCGATTTTAGATTTTACTTGATATCATAATGGATGTAGAATTATAGGTTATCATGTATGTATGTATGTATGTATGTATGTATGCATGCATGCATGCATGTATGTATGTATGTATGTATGTATGTGTGCGTGCGTGCGTGCGTGCGTGCGTGCGTGCGTGCGTGCGTGCGTGCGTGCGTGCGTGCGTGCGTGCGTACGTGCGTGCGTGCGTGCGTGCGTGCGTGCGTGCGTGCGTGCGTGCGTGCGTGCGTGCGTGCGTGCGTGCGTGCGTGCGTGCGTGCGTGCGTGCGTGCGTGCGTGCGTGCGTGCGTGCGTGCGTGCGTGCGTGCGTGCGTGCGTGCGTGCGTGCGTGCGTGCGTGCGTGCGTGCGTGCGGCGTGCGTGCGTGCGTGCGTGCGTGCGTGCGTGCGTGCGTGCGTGCGTGCGTGCGTGCGTGCGTGCGTGCGTGCGTGCGTGCGTGCGTGCGTGCGTGCGTGCGTGCGTGCGTGCGTGCGTGCGTGCGTGCGTGCGTGCGTGCGTGCGTGCGTGCGTGCGTGCGTGCGTGCGTGCGTGCGTGCGTGCGTGCGTGCGTGCGTGCGTGCGTGAGTGCGTGCGTGCGTGCGTGCGTGCGTGCGTGCGTGCGTGCGTGCGTGCGTGCGTGCGTGCGTGCGTGCGTGGCGTGCGTGCGTGCGTGCGTGCGTGCGTGCGTGCGTTGCGTGCGTGCGTGCGGCGTGCGTGCGTGCGTGCGTGCGTGCGTGGTGCGTGCGGCGTGCGTGCGTGCGTGCGTGCGTGCGGCGTGCGTGCGTGCGTGCGTGCGTGCGTGCGTGCGTGCGTGCGTGCGTGCGTGCGTGCGTGCGTGCGTGCGTGCGTGCGTGCGTGCGTGCGTGCGTGCGTGCGTGCGTGCGTGCGTGCGTGCGTGCGTGCGTGCGTGCGTGCGTGCGTGCGTGCGTGCGTGCGTGCGTGCGTGCGTGCGTGAGTGCGTGCGTGCGTGCGTGCGTGAGTGCGTGCGTGCGTGCGTGCGTGCGTGCGTGCGTGCGTGCGTGCGTGCGTGCGTGCGTGCGTGCGTGCG
Source organism: Archivesica marissinica (assembly GCA_014843695.1). Taxonomy (NCBI): domain Eukaryota; kingdom Metazoa; phylum Mollusca; class Bivalvia; order Venerida; family Vesicomyidae; genus Archivesica; species Archivesica marissinica. The sequence goes on along the minus strand of CM026390.1, from coordinate 20,033,367 downwards.
TGCGTGCGTGCGTGCGTGCGTGCGTGCGTGCGTGCGTGCGTGCGTGCGTGCGTGCGTGCGTGCGTGGGTGCGTGCGTGCGTGCGTGCGTGCGTGCGTGCGTGCGTGCGTGCGTGCGTGCGTGCGTGCGTGCGTGCGTGCGTGCGTGCGTGCGTGCGTGCGTGCGTGCGTGCGTGCGTGCGTGCGTGCGTGCGTGCGTGCTGCGTGCGTGCGTGCGTGCGTGCGTGCGTGCGTGCGTGCGTGCGTGCGTGCGTGCGTGCGTGCGTGCGTGCG
>CM026390.1:19970665-20032096 GCA_014843695.1 Archivesica marissinica | reverse complement strand
TTTCTGGATATGTGGCTTCCATGTCTGCCGTCTGTCAAATGTCACCTGTCAAATGTCACCCCAAAGTATGTTGGCTCGTTGTCCGTCTTCAAGGCAGTTCCACCGACTTTGATGGTTCCAGCTTTCTGTTTGGTGGAAAGTGTGAAGAGTGTGGTTGACGACTTCTCCTTATTAATAGAGATGCACCAGTCTTCTGCCCATACTGTGAGCTTGTCTGCGGCCATCTGCATTCTGTATGTGGCAGTCGTTGCATGTTCTTCAACACACCACATGACCAAGTCGTCGGCATAGAGTGCTGCTTTGATACCTTTTGGGAGCTCTGCAAGCAAGTCATCGATGAAGATGAGGAACAGCGTAGGCGAGATCACTCCTCCTTGAGGAACACCGTGTCGGATGAGGAATTTCTTGCTCTTCTGGTTGTCAACTAGTACTCTGGTTCTGCGATTGTGTAGGAAGGATTTGGTCCATCGGAGCATCTTGTCGGCAATTCCGCATCGTTGCATCTTGACCAGCAGCCCATCAGTCCAGACTTTGTCAAAAGCCTTCTGGAGGTCTATCCAGGTTGCAAAAACTACCTTCTGGCCTTGGAATGCATCCTCAACTTCCTGAGTGAGGTATGTTGCCTGGTCCTCTGTGCATCTGAACTGTCGGAATCCTGCTTGTTCCTTGGATAGGAGGTTTTCTGTCTCAAGGTACCACATGAGTCTCTTGTTAACTATCGTCTCCATTGTCTTGACCACACAGCTAGTGAGACTAATAGGGCGATAGCTGGAAGCTTTCTTTCTATCCTTGCCGTTCTTGTAGATTGGGATAACGTTGGCTTCCTTCCAGATCTGCGGAACTATGCCTTCTTCCCAGCTAAGATTGAAGATGTCAAGAAGTTTCAGCATGGCTGAGCATCCAAGATGAGTTAGCATCTCATTGGAGATTCCATCTGGTCCAGGTGACTTCCTCTTTTTCAGTTGTCTGAGCGCTGTGTACAGTTCCTGGTATGTAAGTGGAAGTTTCATGGAGTCTTGTTCCGTATGCCTTTTACTTCTATCCTTCTGTTCTTTCCGTGCCTCTCTTTGCTGTTGGCGTGTGACTTTGATGTTGCCCTCTTTCTGGTAGGCTTTGGCGAGACAGTCTGCAGTCTCTTTGCCGGTCAACAGTTTCCCATCCTCATCCAACGTGATTTTCTGTCTGCTATTTTCTTCATCATTTAGCTGTTTCGTGAGCCTCCACAACTTCCTCCCGTCCTTCTCAAGGTTCAGGGCAGCAGTTTTCTCCCTCCAACTTCGTCGTGTAGCTTCCAGTTTAGATTTTTGAAACTGTGCCTTTGCTTTCTGAAGTTGTTCATGGTTTTCTTGTGATGGCTGTTCTTCTGCCCCATCTGGGTGTCGGATATACACGCCTGCTCCTCCGTTTGCTACTGCTCTTGTGGCTGAACCATCTGTGTAGACTTGTAGCCATGCTTCTCCAGGATAACTCTTGTCGATGTGTGCTAGTGTGAGGGCACGTTTGACGTTATCATGTTGTCTATCTCTGGATGTCATGTATGGGATTGTACTGCAGATGGTAACCTTGGATTCATCGCTAGTCAACCATGGCTTGGATAGAAATGGCGTTGGAGGCAATGTCTTGGCTGGGAGATGGCTGGTGTGCTTTCGAGCAAGCTTCTTGGACTGGTGGATGAAACTGCTTGGCTTTAGACGATTCTTCGTTAGTGCCTCAACTCTCTGCTTCATCGGTTGTTCTTCCTGACATCGAAACTTCTCTGTCTGTAGAAGAATTCTTGTGTCGCGACGTTCTTGCAGTGGCTGGATGGAAGTAATTTTCTCCATGGCCTTGATTGGAGTGCTCTTCATTGCACCTGTGATCAGCCTGAGAGCCTTGTTCTGAACCTTGTCGAGTGTCTGGTGGTTGGTCTTGGCTGATGATGTCCAGGCGGTGGATCCATATTCCAGGTGAGGCCTGACCACACCTTGGTATATAGTCTTCAGGAGGTGATCATTGGCACCCCATGTGGTGCCAGCAAGCTTCCGAAGGATTGCAAGCTTGCGCTTGGCTTTGGCCTCTGCTTTCTGGATATGTGGCTTCCATGTCTGCCGTCTGTCAAATGTCACCCCCAAGTATGTTGGCTCGTTGTCCGTCTTCAAGGCAGTTCCACCGACTTTGATGGTTCCAGCTTTCTGTGTGGTGGAAAGTGTGAAGAGTGTGGTTGACGACTTCTCCTTATTAATAGAGATGCACCAGTCTTCTGCCCATGCTGTGAGCTTGTCTGCGGCCATCTGCATTCTGTATGTGGCAGTCGTTGCATATTCTTCAACACACCACATGACCAAGTCGTCAGCATAGAGTGCTGCTTTGATACCATGTGGCAGCTCTGCAAGCAAGTCGTCGATGAAGATGAGGAACAGCGTAGGCGAGATCACTCCTCCTTGAGGAACACCATGTCGGATGAGGAATTTCTTGCTCTTCTGGTTGTCAACAAGTACTCTGGCTCTGCGATTGTGTAGGAAGGATTTGGTCCATCGGAGCATCTTGTCGGCAATTCCGCATCGTTGCATCTTGACCAGCAGCCCATCAGTCCAGACTTTGTCAAAAGCCTTCTGGAGGTCTATCCAGGTTGCAAAAACTATCTTCTGGCCTTGGAATGCATCCTCAACTTCCTGAGCGAGGTATGTTGCCTGGTCCTCTGTGCATCTGAACTGTCGGAATCCTGCTTGTTCCTTGGATAGGAGGTTTTCTGTCTCAAGGTACCACATGAGTCTCTTGTTAACTATCCTCTCCATTGTCTTGACCACACAGCTAGTGAGACTAATAGGGCGATAGCTGGAAGCTTTCTTTCTATCCTTGCCGTTCTTGTAGATTAGGATAACATTGGCTTCCTTCCAGATCTGCGGAACTATGCCTTCTTTCCAGCTAAGATTGAAGATGTCAAGAAGTTTCAGCATGGCTGAGCATCCAAGATGAGTTAGCATCTCATTGGAGATTCCATCTGGTCCAGGTGACTTCCTCTTTTTCAGTTGTCTAAGCGCTGTGTACAGTTCCTGGTATGTAAGTGGAAGTTTCATGGAGTCTTGTTCCGTATGCGTTTTACTTCTATCCTTCTGTTCTTTCCGTGCCTCTCTTTGCTGTTGGCGTGTGACTTTGATGTTGCCCTCTTTCTGGTAGGCTTTGGCGAGACAGTCTGCAGTCTCTTTGCCGGTCAACAGTTTCCCATCCTCATCCAACGTGATTTTCTGTCTGTTATTTTCTTCATCATTTAGCTGTTTTGTGAGCCTCCACAACTTCCTCCCGTCCTTCTCAAGGTTCAGGGCAGCAGTTTTCTCCCTCCAACTTCGTCATGTAGCTTCCAGTTTAGATTTTTGAAACTGTGCCTATGCTTTCTGAAGTTGTTCATGGTTTTCTTGTGATGGCTGTTCTTCTGCCCTGTTCCTTGCTTCAGTGAGTTCATCTTGGAGGGTCTGCAACTGATTGGTCCAGTAGGGCTTGTATTCTCTTCTCGCACCTCTAGGTATGGTTTCATGGGCAGCTTTGAGTATGCAGCTGTTGAACTCTTTCACCACGTTGTTAACATCTCTTCCTTGTACCTGTATGCCTCGAGTAAGAGAATTGGACCGAATAGCATAGAGACTCCACTTGGCTTTCTTGTAGTTCCATCTAGGGTAGGGATGGTCTGTCTGTATCACTTCACTGCTGAGTGTGAGGAACACTGGTTTGTGGTCACTTCCACCAAGTTGATCGCCAGCTTCTCTAACCGTACCTTTCTGGATGTCCTCTGTGCAGAATGCTAGATCTGGAGAGGTAGTAGTGTGCCATCGCCTAGAGTAGAAGGTTGGTACATCATAGGGCTGGTTGACGAGAATCAAGTTGTGCTCATCCTGCCAGTCCTCCACTTCATCCCCACGCCTATCAGACTGTGCATATCCCCAACTCTGGGAATGACTATTGAAGTCACCAACAACCATGCATCGACTGTTTGAAACTCCAATAGTGTCAAGGGCAAGGGCTTTGTCATTTGGGCAGTAGTAGTTGACGAGGTTCATCTCAGTTGATTTGATCTTGATCTTGAACTCCTGGTATTCTGCTCCTTCGAGGTAGGTTTTCACTTCGCTCACATTGATGTTGTTCCGGATTAGAGTGAGCACACCACCCTTGTGTCTGTCTTGTCGGTCTGCTCGGAGGCACTGGTAGCCTCGTACTTTGAACGTCTTGTCTTTGTTCAGGTGTGTTTCCTGTATGCAGCAAACACTTACCTCTTTGTCCTGTAGTACTTGCTCAAGTTCAGTCTTTTTGTTAAAGACTCCTTCAGCATTCCACTGCATGAGCACAAGAGGTTTCTGCTTCACGTTTCGGCCAGTAGCTGTCATTCGCCGTCCCCTGGCTCCACAGGGCGGCTTAGGGTGACCTCCAGTAGCTAAGGATAGGTTCCTTCGAGGTATGGAACCCGGCACTGTACCTGCCTGGCGGGTCTTCACAGGTCCAGCACCATCTCGGTTTACTCTTTCTGTCATTGTGATTCATGTTGCGTTATGCGTAGTACCGTGGTTTATTAGAATGCGCCGTGCGGCCCAGTACTTCCGGCTTCAGCATTAATAATTAAATAAGTGCAACACATCGAGTCATAGACTCTTGTACTCTACAATACCTCTGAAAATATGCTTGGACAAGTATTTAATGCAATGAAAATGGGAGATATTACAGACGGTTACGTAGTCCAGTGGTTAACAAGATGGACTGGGAATCCAGCGATCGCTTGCAAGTTTGATCCCCCATCTGACCCTAATTAACAGTCTTTCAGATGGGACTTTAAACAGAGGTCTCGAGTCGGTGCTTTACACTGTGCACGTAAAAGAACCAGAAGAGATTCTGGAATGGGTATCTGTCTGTATCATTGCACTATCCTCCAAAAATCTAAAATGACTAATCTATTCAGGAGGTGTCGCTCATATAGGCAACCGGTAGCGACGATAAATAAACATAAAACACACACAGATATTTCAGTTGTGGGACATCCTTAAGCCATGGAGGTACCCACAAGTATGCGTGAAACTGATCAGCATTCTTAAATGTTGTGGTTTACAAAAGTCAATGACATTCTCTACAATAGTAGAACCCCCCCCCCCCCCAGAACAGATGAGCATGACATTTGCATTATATACATCTGTACATGGTTATTTATAACAATTGAAATAAGGAATTGGACAGAAAGCTATACAGCTTATGGTTGTCCTCTCCTTCACACTTGCCTGTACAGGGTATGTTTTAGGTTCAGCTCGCATTGGCTGGCAGTCGTTCCAGGCAAAGATGATGAGAAATGAGACAGTCCCAGAGACCATAGCAACCATCATAGCTTCAAGAACACGCAAGAACTTGTAATGAATATATCTACAATATAAAACCATGGCATCAAACACACACACAAACTTGTAATGAATTTATCTACAATATAAAACCATGGCATCAAACACACACACAAACTTGTAATGAATTTATCTACAATATAAAACCATGGCTTCAAACACACACACAAACTTGTAATGAATTTATCTACAATATAAAATCATGGCATCAAACACACACAAACTTATAATGAATTTATCTACAATATAAAACCATAGCTTTCAAACACACACACAAACTTGTAATGAATTTATCTACAATATAAAACCATGGCATCAAACACACACACAAACTTATAATGAATTTATCTACAATATAAAACCATGGCTTCAAACACACACACACACACAACACACACATACACACACAACACACACACCCACACACACACACACACACACACACACACACACACACACCCACACACACACACACACACACACACACACACACACACACACACACACACACACACACACACACACACACCCACACACACACACACACACACACACACACACACACACACACACACACACACACACACACACACACACACACACACACACACACACACACACACACACACACACACACACACACACACACACACACACACACACACACACACACACACACAAACTTGTAATGAATTTTCTACAAAGAAAAAATATACCATAGCTTTAAACACACACACAAACTTGTAATGAATTTTCTACAAAGAATAAATACACCATGGCATCAAACACATGCACTGTATGGCCATCATTGTAAAAACAATACCAGGGCTTCATTGTACACAGAATGTAATGAAACTCGTGGAAGTCGTGATAGCAGGTTCGCTTCATGTGCAAAAGGCCTGGAGTTTGAGCCCCGCTGGAGCCATTACTATTGTGCACTTTGGCAAGCATTTAAATTTCACGTTGCTTCTTCTCTCTCCCTCGTGGCGATGGATTCCACCAGGAATGAGGTCTCGAGAGTGATTAATATAAGTTGTAAGAACTTGTTTCGCAATCGAGCTAAAATAAATTTATATAAACTAATGAATATATTTGACAATGAAAACAAATGCAATTCCTAGTACCTATATAGTTGACAATACATTCATACAGAAACTGCTATGTAATAAGTTAATGAAAGGCATCGCTGGTTTTTCTATTACCTCCCTTGGCAGATAAACTCTGATTTATCCCGAAATGTATAGCGGTCATTTTGTTTTTACTGTTGTTCCCTAACAAGATGTTGCGGTATGATAAATAAGATTTATCAAAATCATGTTAATTAATTGATAACAAATTTGTACAGATAAGTATCCATTGGATCTACCGTACGATATCTGTTGAGAAAATAGTAATTTAATTATGATAAGATGAGAAAGTGGATGAAATTGCTAGCATGTTGTGCAATGGAACCAACGATAAAAACAGAGGAAACCACTTAAGAGGACCTACACACTTTTATGGAGTATTCAGGGGCAGTAACTGACCGATGTCTCTCATTACTTCCTCTTCTGTCAAAGAGGGTTTTACGAGTCTTGTCATCGAGTTGGGTTTTACAGTACAGCTGACATAAGATACCTGCCCCTGTAACCGAGGGGTTGTGAGTTTCATCAGGCATAAGGTCTTGAGAATGATGAGACTACAGTCAAAACTGTCTTAAGCAGCCTGTCAAGGGAGTCAGTTAGCACAGGTGGCTGCTTAATAGAGGTCAAATATATAATAAAACAACCGATTGAGAATCTGGAAACTGGCTGCTTAATAAAGGTTGGCTACTTAATGGAGGTGACCACTAACACAGGTTTGACTGTAACTAAGTTTTTTCACAATCAAGCTAAGATAAATTTGTATCAACTACAAACAAACATACCTATTCCTAAACAGTGATAGTTTATAGTTTATGTGGTTGAATAGAGCCCCCAGCAAACCACCTGCAAGGAAAGAAATATGCATTTATTGAATATCTGTAATAAAACAGCCAGTATATGTACTTCTACATCGGAGAATAGTTTCACTGATGTGTGTGTGAGGAAGCGCTCCAGCTGACTTGCTCAAAATATTTTTATTTTTAATTTTCCTGAGGCCAAAGCCCCTTGTATTCATATACAAGTACATAATTATACATAAATACATGTGATCATTAACATAAAACATACATGTATGACAATTATATGAGATGCAATTAACCGTAATCAATATAATAATAATAATCAATATAATCAACACGTTTATTGTTGTCGTCTCCGTAGCCCAGTGGTTTATATATATTGTTGTCGTCTCCGTAGCCCAGTGGTTTATATATATTGTTGTCGTCTCCGTAGCCCAGTGGTTTATATATATTGTTGTCGTCTCCGTAGCCCAGTGGTTAAGGCGTCCGCCTACGGAGCGGCAGGTCGAAGGTATGTATGTTCCTTTAATGTCAAACCCCTCTCGGGGACTTAGACATGTTTTCCTGGGCAGGCTTAGCCGAACTAAGCGATTAACCAGTACTAAGCAATGTGTGTGAGGTGCCTTGCTCAATGACACTACATACGTGGCCTGACTGAGTATCGAACCCGTGACCGTTCGATTCCAAATCCGACGCTCTACCACTGAGCCACGGACGCCACTAGTTCGAATCTCGTCAGGGATTCGTTCTGATATGGCCGGTTGGTGAGCCGCCAGCTAGTTAAATAATGGTTACCGATTGCCTACAAGCCTGACGTCTGGCACACAAGCATAGGATTCGGGAAGTACTGATGTTCATAAAAAGAGGAAGTCAGAAATGGCTGGCCCTTTAAATAGGGGTGACACTATAATAAACAAACACACACTATACCTATAACACCCATGATGACAAACAATAAGAGTTCCACTCCAGCATAGCTTGTTTGCTAAAAATCAGAATAAAATCATACAATATTTTATCAAACAAATACAAGAATATTCAAGGTACATGTACATAATTATGCATAAATAGTCAAGATTAATAATTTTTAACGAGGCCTCAGTGGTTGAACGGTTACGGTCGACGACTTCATACATTAAACAGTTTCCCCTATATTGACTGTCTAGATTAACCCCTGTAACCACATGACTTTAACCCATTCAACACCACGTAACGGACATGGACTGGGCCATGATATTTTTAGACCAATAAATTAATAAGAAAATTACATTTGGATCAGTTCATTTATCAAAATGGGATATTTACTTTCTAAAAATAGTAATATTACTTGCAAAAAGTGCAGATCCTGATGAGACGTCTCACTACATTTTACAATAATTTAAACCACACTATATATTGGTTTTTTTCGGGGGGGGGGCTATTATTGGTGAAGGTAGAACCACCGACCTTCTGAAAGCAACATGAAATAATTTGACACCCCCAGTGATATTCGAACCTACAGCAGTGAGGGGCAAGTGATTTGAAGTCAACCACCATAACCATTTAGCCACGGAGGGCCCTTCTTATATCTTATCTTATATCGTATATCTTTACACGACAATATATTGTTGTATTGTCATACATCATAAACCTCCAAGAATTGCTAGGTACATTCTCTGTTGCGAATTCAAACCTCACCAGAACAACGCTGCCTCAGCCATGCCACTTAAATACACATTGCCACTTCTCTCTCCCTCATGGCGATGGATTACATCAGGAATGAGGTCCTAACAGCGAATAGCTTAAAGTATCAAGAAAATGTTTCGCAATCAAGATCAAATAAATCTGAATTAACATTAAACACAACATCATGACCTCATCAATAGACCACAGGAACTCGAGATTTTATCTTTTAGGCACAAATAATGCTGTACCTCTATCCTAGGACACACCCTAAAACTATATATATACAGTCAATCCTGTGTTCGTGGTCCCCTCCATTAAACAGCCAACCTGTATTAAGCAGCCAGTTTCCAGATTCCCATTCGGTTGTTTAATTATATATTTGACCTCTATTAAACAGCCACCTGTGCTAAGCAGCCACTTTCTCATGCTCCCTTGGCTGGCTGCTTAAGACAGGTTTGACTGTATATGTCCTACGATAGAGGTACAGGGTTATTGGTGCCTAAAACATGGTTGTTGGTGCCTTATGGATAACACCTCAAGTTCCTGTGAATAGACACTAATTAAGATATTGGTGAAAATATGACCTCATGAATTCATCCGGAATCCGTGAATAGTGCATCATTTTATCAGCCTATTTATTTCAACCTTTTCTGTCTATGCAGCTCCTGATTCAAATATAATGCATTGAAAATGATCATATCTTACATCAAACTTTCCAAAGTTGAAGAGTCCAGGCGATGCTAAATCGAGACAATTCCCGGTCCTACAGCTGGCCACGATGTTCAAGGTCGCTGTTGATAACATCGAGGCAAAGAACTGAAAATTAATACAACTAAGTGAAACTTACTTTGGTAAGTGGAAGCTTGATTTGACCCTTTCCTTCATAGAGATTTAGGTTAATATACCATTATATCTCCATACAAACGACAGCCATTTAACCCTTTCCTTCATAGAGATTTAGGTTAATATACTATTATACCTCCATACAAACGACAGCCATTTAACCCTTTCCTTCATAGAGATTTAGGTTAATATACTATTATATCTCCATACAAACGACAGCCATTTAACCCTTTCCTTCATAGAGATTTAGGTTAATATACCATTATATCTCCATACAAACGACAGCCATTTAACCCTTTCCTTCATAGAGATTTAGGTTAATATACTATTATATCTCCATACAAACGACAGCCATTTAACCCTTTCCTTCATAGAGATTTAGGTTAATATACTATTATATCTCCATACAAACGACAGCCATTTAACCCTTTCCCTCATTGAGATTTAGGTTAATATACTATTATACCTCCATACAAACGACAGCCATTTAACCCTTTCCTTCATAGAGATTTAGGTTAATATACTATTATATATCCATACAAACGACAGCCATTTAACCCTTTCCTTCATAGAGATTTAGATTAATATACCATTATATCTCCATACAAACGACAGCCATATAACCCTTTCCTTCATAGAGATTTAGGTTAATATACTATTATATCTCCATACAAACGACAGCCATTTAGCTATCATGCAGTAGATAAGTAGTGGCCATATCTATCCCACATCCATAGATATTACTGGGACTTCATAGAGATTTAGGTTAATATACCATTATATCTCCATACAAATGACAGCTATTTAGCTATCATGCAGTGGATAAGTAGTCGCCATATCTATCCCACATCCATAGATATTACTGGGACTACATAGAGATTTAGATTAATATACCATTATATCTCCATACAAATGACAGCTATTTAGCTATCATGCAGTGAATAAGTAGTCGCCATATCTACCCCACCTCCATAGATATTACTGGGACTACAAAGAGATTTAGGTTAATATACCATTATATCTCCATACAAATGACAGCTATTTAGCTATCATGCAGTGGATAAGGAGTCGCCATATCTCTCCCACCTCCATAGATATTACTGCGACTACATGAGATTCTGGTCTTTATTATGAACATTGGTTTGGCTATTACATTGTCAATGTATGTTGTATTGGTAATGGCATCAAGAGGTGCTTCTATGAGGGAAAGGGTTAAATTCTTTGAGTTAATAAAACTGATTTGCACATGTGCAAACATATCTCATTTTATGACCTGTAGAAATTCTTTTAACACATACAGAATGATCATTTTAATAACAGTAATATTTCACAACTGCAATACACAGGTGATATGATGCACAGATAAATCATGTAACTTTTCATGCTCAACGCCATTTTATTTTCTGGTGTTTATGTATACATGTACCCTTTTTTTTTTTTACGTTTATTTATTGTCGCTACCGGTTGCCCATATGAGCGACGCCTCCTGAAGCAGGGATCAGTTTATAGGGCGATGTGGGCGAAATTGTCGCTCTAGGGACCCTGACTTCGCCTCTGGGGGCCCCACTTCTCCCTAAAAAAAACAAAATATTTTTTGGTTTTTACGATTTTCAAACAAAATTTTGTCTAGTAAGATACACTGGCCCATTATAAAGCACTCCTTCTATTCAAATGTTGTATTTAATGGTTGTACTGTGCATTTTAACCCTATTTTGCAGAAGTATATTAAAGAACACCATTTAAGGATGCGATCACGCGCTTTCTCACTTCTCCCAAAAATTCTGACCTAGAATGAACCCTGCTGAAGAGATTAGTTATTTTAGATTTTTGGAGAATAGTGCATGATACAGACAGAGATCCATTCCAGAATCTCCTTTGGTTCTTTTACGTGCACGGTGTAAAGCACCGACATGAGACCTCGGATTAATGTCCCATCTGAAAGGGTCAGACGGGGGATCGAACCTGCGATCCCTGGATTACCAGTCCAGTGTGTTGCCACTGGACTACATATCCGTCTGTTATATACACTGTATGATATAGTGAACAGCTACCTAAACAAACTGTTATTTCCAGATATTGATAAGTTAAGATAAGATCAACCCAGGTTCGATCCTCGGACCAAGAAGTATGTGAGATGGTATGGTGGTCGTCAGATCGGACAGGTGGGTTTTCTCAGGGTACTCAGGTTTCCTCCCACACGAATTTTGCTTTGTCAACAAATCGTGTATAAGACATTTGTTTATTAGTTGAAATGCTCAGTTTTTGAGGCAAATATTTGGAAAAAAGAATACCATATAATAGGAAAATACATTCTGTATAAATTTGTGTTTTCACCGATGTAGTGGCACTTTAATAGTTTAGAGCCTGACTGTCCCTAAAACAAATGATATATTCATATTTTGAGTACTGGTAGCGTCGTTGTATACACGTGTGCGTGCTATCGAAAGAGCATGTATTGATGATGTACAGTATGCCCCCTGCTACAAGTCCTCAAGAAATGACAGCTTCTCACCAATGCAACCCGGGTTCGATCCCCGGACCGGGAAGTATGTGAGATGGTACGGTGGTCGCCAGATCGGACAGGTGGGCTTTCTCTGGGTACTCCGGTTTCCTACCACACGAATGACCACATATACGCTTTCATCCGCTAAAACGAAAGTGATTAATATAAGTTGTAAAATAAATAAAATTAAAAAGAAAAATTACTGAAGAGCATTAAAAGAAGTGCATGTATATTTAGTTTAAACATATTTTATTTTATCAATATTTACATCATGTTGTAACATTAATATACAAGAACAAATGGATTAAATCGGAAGCTAGTAGCTTATTTAGATTTTCTCCATCATGCATGTATATTTGTGATCTAAGCTGAATTACTGGATATAACAGAATCGCTACCATGACAACCGGAATGGAATCATTCTTACAATGAATAGTTATGTACTTACAATCCGCCAGGTCAGTGATTGGTTCCAGAAACTGGCCCCTTCTTCGAGACTGAACAATACTCCCCCTACTGGAGCCCCAAAAGCGGCTGACACACCTGCTGCTGCACCACCAGACACAAAGTCACGCTTCTCAGTGTCAGTACGGAAATATTCAAATAACTGGAAAATATACAAACTGGAAAATATGTAAATACATCTGGAAAATACTGAAACAACTGGAAAATATGTAAACACATCTGGAAAAATACTCAAACAACTGGAAAATACAAAAAGAACTGGAAAACACTCCAAACTTCTGAAAAATACTCAAACAACTGAACTGTACAATGAATCTGCCAACTCTTATCATATTCCCAAATAAAAGTTTGTGCCAATAATGTGATCGTCAATGCATCATATGAATGACAGGCTCACAGGAATTATTTGGCTCTCACAACGGTGCTTCCTCTTTGAATAAAGTTGTTAGTTTATACAAATTTATTTTAGCTTGATTGCGAAACAAGTTCTTACAACTTATATTAATCACTCTTGAAACCTCATTCCTGGTGGAATCCATTGCCACGAGGGAGAGAGAAGAGGCATTTAAATGTCTTGCCTAAGGGCAAAATCGTAACGGCTCCAGCATTGTTATTATCATGATAGTATGATAACCACAATTATCATTATAGTATGATAACCACAATTATCATCATAGTATGATAACCACAATTATCATCATAGTATGATAACCACAATTATCATTATAGTATGATAACCACAATTATCATCATAGTATGATAACCACAATTATCACCATAGTATGATAACCACAATATCACTGTAGTATGATAACCACAATTATCATGATAGTATGATAACCACAATTATCATCAAAGTATGATAATCACAATTATCACCATAGTATGATAACCACAATTATCATGATAGTATGATAACCACACGGATTATGATTACAGCGAGACATTTTACATACACATCATTGAATGCAAACAATATTTCATTATTATCAACAAACCTTAAGATCAAAGTTGAAGGAAGATGATCGCCCCTGAGAAATGCCTGCTGCCACCACAGCACCCGAGTGGATCATTGGTCCTTCTTTACCAACAGCCAGGCCCCCGGCTACAGCAGATACTACCCCGAGAATCTTGATCACCAATGTCTTCACCCTTACAACATGTGGCACCTTCACTCCGTTGAGGAAACACTTGATCTGTGGAATACCGCTGCCTGCTGCAACTGGCTGTAAACATACATACAGCAAACCGTATACACAATGTACAGGGTGCTAAGAAAGTACATGAAGGCCCTCATTTCATTACAAGTATCAGCTATGCATCCTGGGGCAACGACCTGTAATCTTATATACAGTAGGTCTGATATACAATGTACAGGGTGTTAAGAAAGTATGACCTCAGTTCAGGCTATACATGTAACTTTGAAGCATATGGGGCTACCAGTTGTAAACATACATACAGCAGATTGAGATATATGCAAACATGCAAAACAGTAAAAATAGCAACTATATCTATCAACTCATCTGTACCAATGGAATACTCACCTCCAAATAGGCTGTATGAATATATCAAATCATCGGTACCAATGGAATAATGGAATACTCACCTCCAAATAGGCTGTATGAATATATCAAATCATCTGTACCAATGGAATACTCACCTCCAAATAGGCTGTATGAATATATCAAATCATCGGTACCAATGGAATACTCACCTCCAAATAGGCTGTGAGAATATATCAAATCATCTGTACCAATGGAATACTCACCTCCAAATAGGCTGTATGAATATATCAAATCATCGGTACCAATGGAATACTCACCTCCAAATAGGCTGTGAGAATATATCAAATCATCGGTACCAATGGAATACTCACCTCCAAATAGGCTGTATGAATATATCAAATCATCTGTACCAATGGAATACTCACCTCCAAATAGGCTGTATGAATATATCAAATCATCGGTACCAATGGAATACTCACCTCCAAATAGGCTGTGAGAATATATCAAATCATCTGTACCAATGGAATACTCACCTCCAAATAGGCTGTATGAATATATCAAATCATCGGTACCAATGGAATACTCACCTCCAAATAGGCTGTGAGAATATATCAAATCATCGGTACCAATGGAATACTCACCTCCAAATAGGCTGTATGAATATATCAAATCATCTGTACCAATGGAATACTCACCTCCAAATAGGCTGTGAGAATATATCAACTCATCTGTACCAATGGAATACTCACCTCCAAATAGGCTGTGAGAATATATCAAATCATCTGTACCAATGGAATACTCACCTCCAAATAGGCTGTATGAAAATATCAACTCATCTGTACCAATGGAATACTCACCTCCAAATAGGCTGTATGAATATATCAACTCATCGGTACCAATGGAATACTCACCTCAAAATAAGCTGTGAGAATGGATCCAACCATAACCGAGAGAGCATTGATGCCAATCCAGGCAACAAATGGAATGACAAGGCAATAATCCTGAACACATTTATCTACATCTGATTACTTGTTAAGTTATGTTATATTTCGGGTTTTACGCCTGCATCAGCACCATTTCGGGCTATTTAGCCAGCGGGCAGTTTACCTAACAACACCTTTCCTGGGCAGGCTCCAGCGGTTAACCAGTACTTGGGTGCACCAACCTCCGTAAGAAACTGCCAACGTTTTCATATAAATGAGACACCTCTTGTTTATGAACATCAGTACTTCCCGAATCCTATGTTTGTATGCCAGGCACCAGGCTGGTAGGCAATCGGTAACCATTATTTAACTAGCTGGCGGCTCACCAACAGGCCATATCAGAACGAACCCCTGATGAGATTCGAACATTCGACCTCCCGCTCCGTAGGCCGTCTTAACCACTAGGCCACGGAGACGGATATATAACTTGCATCTAATGGCCCAAGTATTATCAACTTATGATGTGAACACATAAGGAAAACTTTATGGTACACCCATTATGATCATCAACATGAAAGGATACAATGCTTCAAATATGAGAACTTGATGTCTGAGGTATATTCTACAGAAACGTCTATGAGCGAAGCAATAAGACCGGTGATAATTCCAATCAATCCCATGATAGCCCATCGTGCTACCTCTCGCTTGATCACAAACTGTAAATCAAACAATACATGAATCAAGAAGTCTAATATCAGTTTATGGAATAAGATCACTGATCTGAACATACACAGTAGCTACATGATAGTCTTGGCTGTCCGATTAGCGAGGTTGTTAGCGCGCTCGCTTCTCACCAATGAAATCCGGTTCGATCCTCGGACTGGGAAGTATGTGAGATGGTACTGTGGTCGCCAGCTCGGATAGGTGGGTTTTCTCCGGGTAATCCGGTTTCCTCCCACACGAATGGCCCCAAATGTACGCTTTCACCTGCGCAAACGAGAGTGATTTAAGTTGTTCGAACTTGCTTCGTAATCGTTGTAAAATAAGGTTTAAATAAGATCACTGATAAATCAATGGGTAATTTGTTGATGTTAGGTTAACATTGGCAACTGGTTATATAGTACACATGTAAACAGTTATTTGGTCGTGCCATAAGACGAGGCTGCAATTTTCAGTATCTTTTACAAATGAATGACAGCAACCTATGGGTGAGTATTTATAGTATGTACCAATAACACTGAAGCTTTCCCCCATCTGACCCTAATAATATTAACAGTCTTTCAGATGGGACGTTAAACCGAGGTCTTGTGTCGGCGCTTTACACCATGCTTGTAAAAGAACCAGAGGAGACTGTGGAATGGGTCTCTGTCAGTATCATTGCACTATCCTCCAACAATCTAAAATGACTAATCTCTTCAGGAGGCAACCAATAGCGACGATAAATAACATAAAACCCACAAACAGCCGACAGGGAAGAATGAAGTAAGATTTTTTGGAAACACGGTTATAAAAACCTTTGTTTTTGGCTGTCCGATTAGCGCAGTGGTTAGCGTGCTCGCTTCTCAGCAATGCGACCCGGGTTCGATCCTCGGACAGGGAAGTATGTGAGATGGTACGATGGTCGCCAGATCGGACAGGTGGGTTTTCTCCGGGTACTCCGGTTTCCTCCCACATGAATGACCACATATACACTTTCATCCGAGCCAACGAGAGTGATTAATATAAGTTGTTAAAACTTGCTTCGCAATCGTTGTAAAATAAATAAAGTATAAAAAAAACAAAAAAACCTTTGTTCCTATTTGTTGACTTTCGTCTCTCTGGTGGATTATATTTTCACAAACATCATAATCTAGACTCTGTAATAACATAAAATGTAACAAATATTTGAATGCTTTACAACATCAAGAATTATACACAAGATCAATTCCTTTTCAAGGGATATAAAATACATCAACACAGTTTATCTTCCTGCAGAGACGGATACGTAGTCCAGTGGTTAATACGATGGACTGGGAATCCAGGAATCGCAGTTTGATCCCACGTCTGACCCTAATAAAATTAACTGTTTTTCAGATGGGACTTTAAACCGAGGTCTTGTGTCAGTGCTTTACACCATGCACATAAAAGAACCAGAGGAGACTCTGGAATGGGTCTCTGTCTGTATCATTGCACTATCCTCCAAAAATCTAAAATGACTAATCTCTTCAGGAGGCATCGCTCATATGGACAACCGGTAGCGACGATAAATAAACGTAAAAAAAAGTCACATTGTCTGTTTCTAATAGAAAATTTGTTAATAATGCAATATTAATATCGAGGAATGCGCTTATGTATATAGTGTATTTCAGCAACTTGTTCTTATCGACCTGAGACTCAATACTGTTCTAAGATATAAAATACAATATTTTTAACACTTTAAAGATCTTTAAGACCATAATCGCAAGGGTTCATTTAAAACGTTTTGATGGCATGAACTGTACATGTATGCATAAATACTATAGAAGAATTTGAACACTTCCTATAAGACAATATTATTTTACATTCCAAACAGCTTCATTGTTTACTATTAGACCTACGTAATACTGTATGGAATCAACATGTACAAGTTGGTATGAATGGTATGGTATGTTCCTTGTATTTATACCACTTGGAAGTGTTAAATGTATCTATGTAACAGCACAAGTGTGTATATAGAGTTTAGTGGAAGTCGTGATAGCGCAGTGGTAACGTAAACTAAACTAATTAAGAGTTCAATATCTAGTTTGAATATGAAAATAACTGTAAAATAAATAATTAATCCTACTTCGTAAGTCCCCAACAAGACATGGTCGGTATCACTTGTATCCACGTCGATCTTGACCTTGCATTTAAATGCTTCTGGCTTATGTTCCTTTCTATTCTGTGATGGAACTAAGTGGTCATGGTGTTCAGGTCGGAAATTAATCTGGAAAATATGAAACGGTTTTGTTCATCAAATCACAGAAAGATTGGCCAAATTAACATTTGATTTGTGTGGAATCTGTGGTCCAGTGGTAGCGCATCAAATTAGAGACCAAGACACTTCACACAAGAGACATAACTGCCGCTCGCCCACATGGTTCGCTGGAGGCGAGGGTAAATATGCTCAATCATCATCATCATCATCAGATATAAAGTTCTGTTCTAGACTGCGCCTGCCAATCATAATCATGACTGATTGTTTGGCAGTAAGAAGTTGTACATGTACATCTATCTTCCTGCATTATCAAACCCCTCTTCTTCTTCCTGTTTAAGGATAGAAATCCATGACTGGAATGTACTTTGTCCTGTGCTCGGATGTAGAATATAGTCACATTTCAAACAAAATAAGAAATGGTACTTGTATAATAATCAAGGTAGAAAATGTTTCAAATTCAGGTAGAATTGTAACTACTGGGTACTAGTCATTATTTTAAAAAATTATTTTTTTACAACAATTGTATATATGTTCCATTAATGTCAAACCACTTGCGGAGACATAGACATGTTTTCCTGGGCAGGCCTAGCCGACCTAAGTGGTTAACCAGTACTAAACAATGTGTGTGAGGTGCCTTGCTCAATGACACTACATACGTGGCCTGACCGAGTATCGAACCCGGGACCGTTCGATTCCAAATCCGACGCTCTATCATTGGACCACAGACGCCTCACATTGCTGAGAGATGAAAACATTTTTAGCATTGGTGCATGATACTAATACTATATTTGGTTTGATGAAGCACTCAAACCAAACATAGTATAATGCACCAACTGGTGGTGAAGGAGAAGAACAAGATTTTCCAGAAAAGATTATCTATCTTCCTTAATGTCAAACCCCTTGTGTGGCGTCCGTGGTCCAATGGTAGAGCGTCGAATTTGGAATCGAAAGGTCCGGGTTCGATACTCAGTCAGGCCACGTATGTAGTGTCATTGAGCAAGGCACCTCACACACATTGCTTAGTACTGGTTAACCGCTATGGTCGGCTAAGCATGCCCAGGAAAACATGTCTAGGTCCCCGCAAGGGGTTTGACATTAATGGTACATACATACATACACACTAACACGTTAACATTTTACAGTACACAATTTAGTTTGTCATCTTGACTACCAGCCGCTTAGAGAATTGGGTTCTGTAGGTACCCACAGAGGATAAAAATAAACCTTCCAACGCCAATGGTGGGAGGAGGGCTTGTGAGGTGTGAAACTGTGATAATTTCCGCAATAACATTCCAGGAGGGGTGCTTGAGTCAGGAACACAGAAACTGATGGATACAGATCCTGGATGATTTGGCCGTGGAGATATTTCTGGAATAGGCCAATGAGACTACAAGAAGCTATACAGTGAGCATTTGTAATTTACTGAATTCGGTGATTCAATTTCAGAGTGGGGTCTCTTTCGAAGTAGTGGTGAATTTTCATGTGCTAATTCCGGGTCATCCTCCATTTTGTTTATCACGTGATGATGATGAGATAAATTCCGGTCTGCCTAAAGTGCGGAAATGACGGAAATGACCTAATTTCCGCGGAATTCACGGAATTCACGGAAATCACTTTCTCAAAGTCATTTCCGCGGAAATGACATTGACTAAACAGCGGAAATGTATATGTAATATTCAACTCGGCTCAGATATGGTCGGTATATATATTTGGTGGTTTATTGTAATTTATTATGCATGTAGCACGGTAGTTAGTTAACCAAATTATCATCTCTAACAAAATAGCGAAAATGGCATTGAACTCATTTCCGCTGTTTAGTCAATGGCTTTTAAAGTGCGGAAATGACTCGACGTGTTTATAAACAGCGGAAATTAGTTCAATGTTATTTTCGCTATTGGGTGAATTATATTTGTAATCAATTTCGCTGTTCGTTTTATTAATATTGAAAATAAAATACTGTTTATTTATCGTAACTGGTCGATCTGGTAAAAGTATTTGTGTGCAAGATATACTTTATTACTGTATCTCAATAAGGAAATCACGGAAATGACTTTCTCCAGGTCATGGCGGAAATGACATTAACTAAACAGCGGAAATGAGTCTAATGTCATTTTCACTAGTGTCTGTAAGGGTCGACATGTTTATAACGTCATTTCCGTAAAAATGAGAAAAGACTAACCAGCATACTATTTCACAGAACAGAGGACCTTATTAATTAATCAAATCAGCATATTCCATGGCTCATTGTAGATCTGTCTACCATCATCGGGATTTGAAGAACCATTATCAGTGTTCTAATGACAAATAGTGAATGACGAATAGCGATATTGAATTGTTTATTCGTCAAATCGACCTTATGAATTCTCGATACCAGCATAACTTTGTGATTTCAGCGATAACAACGGAATTATGAATGGACCAAAACACAAAATATGAGTATTCAAAGAGGTGAAGAATTTATTACATGTGCTATAAAAACATGGCATTTCATAATATAAACTGTTTCTATATATAATCTACACATAGAGCTCCGGATAGGCTGTTTTTAACACAACATGGTGGTTTAGTATTTTCTTTAGGATTGTCGTGATGAACCTGGAGAACACCAAATTTCTGTCTTAAAATAAAAAAGTGAGAAAAAAAACCCGGCTTATCTGGAGCCCTGTACATATGCATGCATGCGATTATGTTTGTCCTGTCTCTATTTCAATTGCATACGTTCCACATCTAACATTTAATTAGCCGTCGTTTGGAATTTGGTGTAACTGACCGTTGGGCTCTTTTACGTTTTACTTGATGTGGTTTTTTGCCAGCTGTTGGTGTTTTCAATAATGTTCTGGTTCCGTCTGTGGAAATCACCAAGTTAGGGTTTGATTTCCCTTTGTCCGTCATAAATCGTCTTTCCCGCCGTGCCTGTTGTTCATCCGTCAAGTTGGTCCAATGGTCGATGTCAACGAGGTGGTGGATAAATTTTGTGTCCAAAACATAATTACCGGAATCTCTGATTGCACGAAGCTTTTCACTTTGTTCATTTAAAATAATGTTTTCTAGGGTCGAAATAAATTTGGGTAGGTCCTGTAATTTCCAGTTAGTTGCTGACTTTATAACATGGTTCACACTTTCGGAATTGTTATTCGTCCAGTTGGTTGTTACTTTCCCTTTTCTAGCCGGTTCGATAACATGTTTTTCTAAAAGGGGCAGTAATTTTTCGTCCAAATAAGGCCGGAATTTTTTTCATTTTTATCTTTGGCATCCACCATGTCTCGTAGCCTAGTAACACGTGTGGTATAAGTATCGATATCTCTTGCAGAAACTATACCATCATCTCCAAATATTTTATTTAAAATTTCCTGTCTGTCTTTCATGGGTAGTCCAACCTTATCCTCCATTTGTTTATTTGCATTTTGTTTTAAATGTCGCGTACACAAAACGTGAGTAGACCCATTAAACACCGACTAATGGAACACTTAAACGCTAATTCTTCATCACTACCCACTGTTAGTTGATTTAGTTCCGATGGCGAAAGGTTGTCCGCGATGTCATGGAAAAAAGAAGAATATGTTTTCGTTGTGGAGCTCGTGTGAATGTATGTTGGCCCGATGCAAATGGGGTGTCCGCTTTCATTGCCTTCTGTGGGTGTTCGACGAATGACGGAAAGATCTTTATAAACTGTGGGCGTAACATGAAAGTCGCCGAGATTATACGTTTTATCCACTCCTAAGACAGTGCCCGATTCAGTACAGCAAAATCGCTTGATATCTGTAATTTGTTGGTCATTGAAGAGCGTAACAATGGGATGCTGCAGTCCATAATATGTTTAACACTTTGAACAAAATTGCCGGTTTTCGTCATTTCTTCAACACTAATGATATTGTCCGCTGTGTTACTACATGATTTTGAATTGTCGTCTTTGTTTATTATATATCTTATATTTCTCAATTGTTTGTCATTTCTTTGCTTTTCGAAGTCGTCACGTGTCTTATTGTTCATTTTTCTTTCAACTGTTTTTACAGATTCGTGTTTCAAGTGCATTTTTAATTCATTCGTCACAGATGTTTTAGTTCGAATGAATTTGCCATTTCTCCGCAGATGTTTAACATGTCCGTGGCACTGTCTAGGGGGAAACGTTCCGATGTACTCTACTATGGCAACGTTGCTGGAGTTCGATAGTAATTGATACGACTGCGGAATGTTTCCGAACCAACTAACTCGCCGTTTAAACTGTTTCTTTCCGGTTGGCGACGCAGAGAGAGTCTGATATAAACGGTGTACATATAGAACGTCACTGTCTGCTGGCTGCGGTAATAATGGAACGTATGTCTTTTTCCTATCCACTTGTTTTTGAGTACAGTAAAGACCGTCTCTCTTCGTAACGGAGATTAATTTGTCGTTAATTTGAACATACATAGTTGTAGGTGATGATGCGTTTTTCCATGCTCCACAGTCGTCCCAGATCTCACATCTACCTCCGCGTTGACGTTTTTCACTATTACTAACATTGTTCACCAAAAAATACATTCCGTCTTTTCGATCGAATTTTTGGAATTTCTGGAAGTGGATAAAGCGGACGTTTCAGTGTATCTATGGTTGTGTGTATGTCCATAAAGTTGTTACCAAGTGGACCTGGAGTAAACTCAATATCTTCATTTGAGTCATCCAAATCTGAATGTTCATCATTTCGTTCACCAGCCGAGTCATCCATATCTGAATTTCGTTCACAAAATGACAGTTCATATGGATTATCTGATATTGTCTCAGAAACTTCAGAAATAGTGGACAGCTTGAATGCATAGTCCATTTTGGGTGCCGAACACGAACTATTATTCTCCATAATAGTTTCGATATCCCTATCCACACGTGAGTATGTGCTGGGGGGAGGAAGCGGTGACACATGCGTAATTTCACATTTGTTCTCCGTTTTGTCCGGTTTTACATTAGTTGTGTGAGTGGACACATCATTGTCATTATCCACAAGATTCAACTTTGGGGAGGGAAATGGCGAGTCATGATGCCCTTCAGTTTCAATACCAAGATGACAATATATGTTGGGAGATGAAAATGGTGACACGATCACTGGTTCATTATGCGGGGATTTTGTGATTGGGAAGGGTACGTTCGGGACAACAGGTGACGTCGTCTTCTTCTTTCGTGGCACGACCTTTGGTGGCGCGTTGACGTCGACCGTAGGCGAAGGTGGCGCGCTGACGTGAACGGTAGACAAGGACGTTGGTGGCGCGCTGACGTTAATTGTAGAAGTTGGTGGCGCGACCGTTGGTAGCGCGTTGACTTTGACCGTAGACGAAGACGCTGATGGCACGACGTTAACGAGTG
The DNA here is from genome assembly GCA_014843695.1 of Archivesica marissinica. NCBI lineage: Eukaryota > Metazoa > Mollusca > Bivalvia > Venerida > Vesicomyidae > Archivesica > Archivesica marissinica. The sequence continues at coordinate 20,008,654 of CM026390.1, read as the reverse complement.
GAACAAAATGATTCGGGTACCATTCTTTCTTGGTCGGTGCTTTTCGAACGAAGGAGTTGGCGGGCGGTTGTCTCGTGTTTGTCCACATTATTGTTATTCTACCCTTCTCCGGAGCCGCAAATGGTGGTCGGAACGTGACGTTTAACGACTTAAAATATATATTTCTAGTGCCATTAACTGCTGGAAACACTGAGTCAACTGGAATTTCTCGAGGACAACGCCATAATTCGCCAAACAGATGAAAAACTGCCTGATTTAGTACACTGTACACAGTCCGCGTCATAGTCTGGCGACATCTGATCCAGTTTATGGAATGCACGATGACGATGAACTTTTTCAGGGCACGATACCATTTCTACACAACAGCGATACCTCATTTCAACACTGCGCGACTCATCCCCCGTCAAACAAATTGAAAACGCGTTAAAAAGACAGTCACCATCGGCAGATGTTAGAAGAGCTACTTTGCCCGTGGTATGATACATTGTACGAGTAGAATTCGCTACAACATCGTGCATATGTTGGGCGAAATCTTGGTGTAGTGACGAGTTTAGGTCCGTTTTCTTCAAGAATAATTCTTCTCTCTGCACTGCTGTCTGTAACTTCTGCAGACCAAATTGCGCGGCCTGAAAGTATAGACTCTCGTAGTATATAAAGGTAGGCTAATATCCTATATACTTTAGAAGATATCTTATATAGTTTAGGAGATATATCATTGCAGGAAATATTTATATAAGATATCCCAAAAACGGCCAAAGTCTGAACGATAGTAGATATCTCATGTAATATAATGCATCTCCTTTAAATTAGTATATAAGCTATCTCATAAAGTATACGAGATATAATATAAAGTTAGGGGATAACTGTATTAATATGGGATTTAACGTATATATATTATTTATTTCTTCGCATGGTGGCAATAACAGTCTTTTCCCCATTATTTTGGAAATATCGTCAACATCGAATTCTTATACGATACGATATATTTTATTATAGTGACACGTGGGCATTTAATAGTAACATATGCTCATTCGTAAACAGGGATGGACACAGACAGACTGTCGTCGCGGGGGCCTGTTTAACTAGTATGTTTATTTGCTGTTCATTCCGGTATTATTCCAAGTGAAGACAGGCTATCGCATCTTGGTAAATATTCTTTCCACTATAATTATTTAATTGGTATTGATGGTTACTTTACCTCGTTCAAACGATGCAAGCCCATCTTGTAGTCGAAGGCATCAGTTTCGTCCGTTCGGCAGTCAGTACATATGTACCCCAGTGGTACATTCTGCCATTCGCGTGACTCGTCGCGGTTGATATCTTCGCACGCAAAATGCATCCAATTGCTACACATCTGTAATCAAAACCATAAATGTTACATATTCATAATACTGTGTAGTTGTATATTTTACATATAAGTTGCAATAACATGTTCTTGCTCTTCATATTAAACTGAGGAGAAATAAACAAACAAAAACACGAAGATAAAATAATACGCTTATCTTGTGCAATTATCTGGTGCGATTATCTGGTGCATGTGGACAAGCCCCCTGTTGCGATCAGTCGATGCTGGCACGCGTCAACCTGCTAATTACTGACCGCAATCGCGGATATTCAGATGTATATTGACTTAAATAAATATATTACCTGGCAGTAAATACAATCCGACACACATCGCAAATCACACGTTGTACAAGCATAACGTTTCCCCATTGTGAACAATGTGAAAATGTACATTGCTGTGATTTCACGGTCTATAAATATTGGCTCCACGAATTAATTACCTAAATCCGTTACCGTACTCACACAAATTCATAATTCGTTTATTTGCCTGTTAAAAAAGTCATTTTCGTAGTGAAAATAACATTGTCCTCATTTCCGCTGTTTAGTCATAGCTCATTTTCACGGAAATGACTTTATAAACACGTTCGACCCTTACCAACACTAGCGAAAATGACATTAGACTCATTTCCGCTGTTTAGTCAATGTCATTTCCGCGGAAATGACTTTAGGAAAGTCATTTCCGTGAATTCCGCGGAAATGAGGTCATTTCCGTCATTTCCGCACTTTAGGCATACCGAATAAATTCCATCTACAGTCCGGTCTGTATGCGGCATTCATGCTCCAGTGATAAGCCCAATCATCATCATCATCATCACGATTTGAGATAGAAAGCTCTCAGTTTCGATAGCTTGTCAGGCAAGTCTATATAGTGTCATTAAGCAAAAACATCACACACACTGTTGGGTCACCCGCTTAGAATGACTCACAGACACAATACACATTTTTTGTTTGCCCTATGGTCATATAATGTAATGCATTACTTACTTACTATATGACCATAGGGGGTTCAGTTAAGCTTATGCATATGCATTACTGGCATGGTGAGCACACTAAAGGCTACAACCACCTGTGTAACTAACAACAATACTGCATAGGGCAGGAACAGAGACCTGTGACACCGCTCATTACCATCAGCGTTGACATTGCAGTCTGACAGAACATATACATACAATTAAATAACAGATCCAGATTTGAAATATCATCAAATCTTACAGAGTCTTATCTTCTTGCAGATACACAATTATTACCACATCTCATTTTCAAATATCTCCGTTTATATTTAACATACATGTACATAGCTTACCATAGATTGATTATCAATAATTTATCTAAATGCAACCTAGTTTAAAAATCGGAGAACATTTGAAGCATGGACATGTTTAACAAATGCAATCATTATTGTTTTAACTAAATGAGACCTAGTTTAAGAATTGGAGAACATTTGAAGTATGGACATGTTTAACAAATGCCATTATTACTGTTTGCTTACAACATCTAGCATAGGCAACACACTCTCTTGGAAGTTGAAACCAACACATATACAGACATTATTCAAAAATATATGTGTAGCCCAGGTCATATTTTATTATATTAAATAATTATGGATGGTACATAAATATATTCCATAACCCCGCTGCAAGCGTACCACCCAATAGTTTTCTCTATATGGCCTAATACAATCACTGGTCTGAGCTATATTATAATTATATAGTATGGTCCATATTATGTTATTGTATAACTGCACCCAGAGTGAAATTAGTTCATAGACGCAATGAATGTCGCCGAACTAACTAGTCAGACACCACACAATTTTCAATTTAAATCAAATCAAAAACAGTAAAGTTGTACATAGGGAGGATTATGTGTGTGAAAATAAATATAAACATTATTTATTTCAGTACTTTTACAGTTAAGCAAGAATTGAATAATATATATATATCAACAGCAACTAAACTGAAAGGTGTTAGAACGAACGACTAACATATATATATAGTTCTTCTCACTATTTGGGTCCGGGAAGTATGTGAGGTGGTACTTTTGTCGCCAGATCGGACAGGTGGGTTTTCTCCGGGTACTCTGGTTTCCACCCACACACATGCTCACATATATACGCTTTGATCCGCGCCAACGATAGTGATTAATATACTATGCTATTAAAAGTTTGTTTCACCATCGTTGTAAAATAAATCAAGTTTATATGTTTTATCAATTTGTTGGCAGTAAAATAATATTAAATTACGTGAAATATATTCAAAGTTGCTAAATAATTTCAAATTATTATGCGAACAACAATTAATAGTACATCGTTTTATATGTTAAAAAAGAAAAATGGTTACTATTTAAATGAATATACGTGAAGAAAGTTCAAGAACGAAAAGATAGTTAAATAAGACCAGTTTTATTAACAATGACATCAGCATTCGAACTAGAACACACCATGCGAACGTTTTAGATATCACCCATCTTCTCAGAACCATTCACTGGCAATGTGCATTCGTGTAAAGCGTAGAAAATTACAAATTGGAGACACATTTCGAACATTAGCTTTATTTAATTATGTACGTTAATGGTTAAAGTAAAAATAAAACTTGAACATTCAACTTCCAACGAATATGCACTATGGAATGGTGGAGACCAGAACAAATGCTTATATGGTGTTACTTCTTACAGAGATGCATTTTCCATTCGTTGAGTCATATCATCATTCGTGAAAAGATTACGATATTTTATTATGTTTTGCTGAAACAAAGTTAGTTTTCAGGCTATAAAAATTAAATGTGATTGGATGATGTATTAATGGTGACATCTGATCAGCAGAGTCACAGTCACGCTGAACGATTGCCAGATGTTGGGTAATTTACAAGCCAGTCGTCAACACAGCAATACCATTATGGTGGCCCGGGTATTAACATGTGGCCATCCTAAGATAAGTATACATGTGTGCGTGTTTCCAGTTGGGATAAATACCTTGTGTTATGTCGTTTTATCATTGTACCTGTTTGTGAACTATGCAACTATTGTTGGAATATGGGTACATTTTTTCAGGTACCTCCTTTATAATTTTCCAGAATCAAAATGTGACTTCCTTGTTCTGTATATAGGGTAATGTACTATAAATACACATTGCAGCCATTTACATAAACCAAGTCCGCCTCCGTAGTCGAGTGGTTAATGTCGCTGACTTGTATACAACTGTAACCTATCATCACTGATGGTCACGGGTTCGAGTCCCGGTCAAACCGTGTCTCATTATATGAAAAAGATGGCCGTTTGGTGCCCCAAGTACTGTTAACCGCTTGAACATGCGCATCAAAGGGTTTATTAGGTACTAGTAATCTTCCCATCACTCATATGTGCAACTTGTAGATACGTTAAATAAACTTTTAAAAAAACACACACACACCAACATGATCGACTATTTAATAATTAACAGTGCCTATGCAGTAGAAGCACCAAGCCAGCATGTCTTTTTATGAGAATGATGTCTTAGTTTTGGTATGATTTCTTGAGACTCGTCGTTTAGGAAGCTAGACAACAATATGTGACTGTTTGTCGATATACATGTGCCCTTTATGCGTGTAGTTGAAATCGGTATTATTTCATTGTAATGTTGGAAGTGGGTAAGTAGAAGATGTTTCTCTGTTGTAAATTATTCAATATGATGCATGTATGTTCCGTACGGTATATTATTCGCTCTTCAATTGTAGAAAATGTTGCATTGACAGTAGCATGCACTCAGCCTATGGCAAGAAACTATCAAGGGGGTCCCCCAAGGCTCCATATTAGGACCTCTAATTTTTAATATTTTTATAAATGACATCTTTTATTTTATTACACAATCTAAGCTTTACAATTATGCAGACGACAATACTTTGTCATACTGGGATAAGGATCTGTCATCTCTCAAATCAACTCTTGAAACAGAAAGTGACATCTTAATAAAATGGTTTGATTGTAACCAAATGCAGGCCAACCCTGATAAGTTTCAGGCCATAGCCCTAGGTAAGAAAACCCACAAACAATTAAGATCTTTTACCATTGCAAATGCTGATATTAAATGTGAAGACTCTGTGAAACTCCTAGGTGTAGATATAGATTTTATGTTAAATTTTGATGAACAGGTTACAAAAATGTGTAAGAAGGCTGCTAGACAACTAAATGTACTTCTCAGACTAAGCAAGTTTTTAACACCTGACCTCAAATTGTTAATTTATAAATCCTTTATAAGATCAACTTTCAACTACTGTCCGCTCATATGGCACTTTTGTAACAAAACTAATACAGAAAAATTGGAGAAACTACAACATAGAGCTCTAAAAATTACTTTAAATGATTTCACCTCTAGCTACGAAGACCTTTTGAAACAAGTAAACATGCCTACATTACATCTTAGTAGAATAAGAACTATTGCAATAGAAACATTCAAATGCCTGTACCATGAATCACCTCCATATTTACATGACCTGGTTAAATTTCGAAATATAAAATATTCTTTCAGACATTCAAACACTGTTGAAGTACCAACTGTACGCACCACCTTGAACGGTAAGAGATCTTTCAGATACGAGGCCGCTCAGGTATGGAACAGCCTGCCAAATGACATTAGAAAAATTGAAAACCACAAGGAGTTTGTGAGGCTGGTCCGTGCCTGGACGGGCCCGTCCTGTAAGTGCTCAATGTGCTCTACCTAGTCGTGTCCGCTTATTTCCTCATGCTTAATGTGCTTAATGTGCTTATAAATGTGTGCTATGTGTTTTATTTGTGTTTTTATGTTTATAATTTATGATTTGTGCTAGCTTGATGTTCTAATTTGATTGTTGTAACTTAGTTTTAGTGTTCTATAAATTTGCATGCCACAAATAGTTGCTTTAACTGCTTTTTATGTATTTTGTTTTAAGATACCTGTGAGGTAATTGCTGATCAGTTCCTTTCCAAATCTGATTTGGGGGATAACTGTTTTTTTTAAAACATATCTTAATTTCACAGTAGTGTACCTTTTTGCCTGTCAGTGTCTTAACATTTTTTGTTCTTTGCAGTTTTTAGGCCACAGGCCAAGATCAGCAACTACAACACAGTGTATCAATCAATAGTGTATTTCTATTTGAACTCTTAAGATTTATCTATATTATATAGTTGCTTGTATCTTAAGCTGTATGTTATCCTTAAATTGTTAAAACTATTAACACAATGTATTAATTTTATTTTTGTCTTTTAGGTGCTCGCTTTAACATGTTTTAATTATACTATGTCCTGTGTTGTATTCATGTTTAAACCAACTTTTATTTCTTAGCTGTTTTTTCTTATGTTTTGATTATAATATATGTTTGTCGGAAAAATAGCTTATTAGCTAATGTTATTTGTAAATGTAATCCGACGTTAAATAAAGCTTCTTGTATCTTGTATCTTGTAGCATGGGTTCCAGTCTGTCGATTTTTCACTTTTTAACTTCTAACCAAATGACAGATTGGCTGAAACTGCAAACAGGATCTTCAAATGTAGAATAATACGAGTGATTGACTAACATGCATATTAGAAGAATATTAATTTCAGTTAATATGATGTACATGTATTTTACATGAAAAAGCGCATACATTATGGCTATGGATAATTTATGTAATTTAAAATTATTATTATTTTTATTGAACTGGATACATTAACTTAGTAAAACAGAAGATGCTAACACCATCAAACATGAGTTTAGGCAGCCAGTCAAGCAGCTAGCCAAGCGAGTCAGTCAGGTAACGAGTCAGTCAGTCAGTCTGCGAGTTATATAGTCAGTCAGAGATTTAGTCAGTCAGATAGTGAGCGAGTCAGTATCAATCTATTGGTAAGTCAGTCTGACAAAATAGCATTGGGACATATACATAAAAATTGAGTGTATGTCAAAATATATCGAAACGAACGAAATACATGGTTTTATTTCCGAAATGCATGTTGGTATTATCTTCAGAATATTGTTCGGTTATAAAAAAAGATTTATATAAAGAATCAAATAAATTTACTAATTTCCGGTTGAATATTTTTGTTGTCAATAATAAAATGTGTTTTTCTTGGATTATTGAAAGATATTATTAACATTAAATGGTGTTAGAATATCTAACACATTTATTGAATATGGTTTCTTTGAGTTTACGTTAACACATTAGAGACAGATCGAGTTTGGTCATATTGGTAAGTTGTATGACTTTCGGATAGTATTGTTTACTAACATATTACTGGTGAGGGCCGTTTTCTAACGTTGTTAAAACTTGTGGCCCAAACCATTTGTATTTTCAAACTATGTTCATGTACTTATTATTATCATGCTCAATGTAATACAATATGATTAAACGTTAACTAAAATACCATTTTGGAGATTTTATCTGCATATAAACACTGGCAGATCTATATATTCTAATTGGGTGGTGATTGCAGCACTGGAGATGTTGAGGTGGGAGTATCCCTACATAGCAGACTCCAATCAGTTGTCCTCAATGACACCACTTTAGATACCATTCTTGTATCTTCCGGAGTTCCACGTGGTTCAGTACTTGGACCACTGCTATTTTTAGCTTATAAGTTATATAAACAACCTCCCACAAAACACCAGTTCCAAAGTCTGAATATTTGCAGATGATACTACAGTCTATCTAACTCTGGCATTTGCAAATGAGTTGGTTACACTCCAAAATGATCCTGAGAGATTAGAAGAGTGAGACATGGAATTTAACCCCTGTCAAGTTATCCACATCACTAGAAGGAAGCATCATTTTCCCGGTCAATATAATCTCCATGGAGTCCTACTGGAACAAACAATATAGTTTTCTTTATATTCACCTCCGCTGAGGCATTTGGTTTCTCTAAGTAGATTACGTTGTCATCTAAGTTGCTTATGTTGACAACAGGAAAGGCATCTTCGTTCTTCTCAGGGTGACAAGTCCTAGGATTCATCTTTCGAAGGGGTCCCTTGTAGGGCCACATCCTCCACAATGTGTCAGCTCACAGCGGCAATAGTCCTACTTTAGTCAGTTAAACCTCAGCTAAATACCATGGCGTGGATATCTCAAACAAACTGTCGTGGAATGCTCACATCAATAGGTATTAGGTGAACAAAGAAAGCAAATCAAACATTAGGTATTCTACATAGAAACCTCAAGGTCAAATCCATGTCTTACTAGACTAGTGACAATCCAACACCCAAACAATGATATGCTGTCCAACTTGAGGGTGTCCACCGAAGAGCAGTCTGTTGGATAAAGGCTGACTTCTATCGTACCATTAGTCTTATAGACATATTCCAATCCCTAAATGTACGCCAACTAGACCTCCGGCATATATATAACAGGGCTCATTCTAGAGGGCGACATGGGTCCCTGATATTGCCCCCCCCTGGAGGCACCACTTCTCCCTAAAAAAATAAATATATATATACATAAATTCAGTAAGATTCAGTAATTGTACCTTTATGGAAAAAGACTGAACTGTAGGATCTGAGGAGGATATGACGGGATATGCATGCGGTGTAATAAATAGTAATTGTTGCCATATTTGAATTCTACATTGTTGTGTTTTCAACTCTTTATGCGGATTCCAGAGTCTGAAACCAGTGTGCCATTTCATTTATCACGTTGATCATGTCACTGTTGTGAATAGTAGATAAAACATTGTAAAAATATTGTTAATCCATAATCCAAAATTGCACATGTCAATCATCATCCTTTAATTTTATATAAAATTTATACAAATTTATGTTAGCTCAATTGCGAAACAAGTTATTACAACTTATATTAATCACTCTCGAGACCTCAATCCTGATGGAATCCATCGCCACGAGGGAGAGAGAAGAGGCAACATGGAATTTAAATGCCTTGCCTAAGGGCACAATCGTAACGGCTCCAGCGGGGCTCAAACTTCATTTAAAATTAATTTTAAACTAATCATAGAGGTACATGTAGATGCAAGTCATACTCTCATTTGACGGCCATTGTTATGAATTGTCTGATTTAGCTCGAACCACCTAGAGTAAGTGTTTCTCGGGGGGGGGGGGGGGGTTTAGTAGTACTTATGTTGTTTGTTTTTACACATGTCAAAGCAAATATTAATTCATTAAATTTCATGTACTTTTGGTTTTACAGACTGAAATGGCTCGATGACGGAGCTGATAACATTCAGTATCCAGCGTGAAGTTCAGCTGAGATTTCTCTCCCCTGCAGATATACCAGAGGTGAAGAAGCTATGTGCAGAATGGTTTCCTATAGAGTAAGCAGTGGAGAAACGATTAGCAATTATATATATACCTGTATATTCTCGGCCATAAGTCTGATTTTATGCTGGATCCTTCAATAAGTCGAGGGTACTTTGTGGACTTATAACATTCGTGACGACAATGGTTTTTTGTCTCATTTTTGATACAAACTGCACTCAATGTGAGATATGTGGCTAACTTTATTCCATTACAAATCATAACAAAATGCACTGATGCACAACATGACGTTTGTGTATCTGCCTTTGCTATGGTTTATAATTTAAATAATTATATTAACCCTTTCCCCCATAGCACCTCTTTACGCCATTACCAATACGACATACATTAACCCTTTCCCTCATAGCACCTCTTTACGCCATTACCAATACGACATACATTAACCCTTTCCCCCATAGCACCTCTTTACGCCATTACCAATACGACATACATTAACCCTTTCCCCCATAGCACCTCTTTACGCCATTACCAATACGACATACATTAACCCTTTCCCCATAGCACCTCTTTACGCCATACCAAACGACATACATACCCTTCCCCAAGCACTCTTACACCATAGACAACATTAACCCTACCCTTCCCATAGCACCTCTTTACGCCATTACCAATACGACATACATTAACCCTTTCCCCCATAGCACCTCTTTACGCCATTACCAATACAACATACATTAACCTTTCCCCCATAGCACTCTTTACGCTATTACCATACGACATATATTAACCCTTTCCCCCATAGCACCTTTTACGCCATTACCAATACGACATACATTAACCCTTTCCCTCATAGAAGCACCTCTTGACGCCATTACCAATACGACATACATTAACCCTTTCCCCCATAGCACCTCTTTACGCCATTACCAATAGGACATACATTAACCCTTTCCCTCATAGCACCTCTTTACGCCATTACCAATACGACATACATTAACCCTTTCCCTCATAGAAGCACCTCTTGACGCCATTACCAATTAATATGACATACATTAACCCTTTCCCTCATAGAAGCACCTCTTGACGCCATTACCAATACGACATACATTGACAGAATCTCATGTCCCAGTAATATCTATGGAGGTGGGATAGATATGGCGACTACTTATCCACTGCATGATTGCTAAATGGCTGTCGTTTGTATGGAGATATAATAGTATATTAACCTAAATCTCTATGTAGTCCCAGTAATATCTATGGAGGTGGGATAAATATGGCGACTACTTATCCACTGCATGATAGCTAAATGGCTGTCGTTTGTATGGAGATATAATAGTGTATTAACCTAAATCTCTATGTAGTCCCAGTAATATCTATGGAGGTGGGATAGATGGTGGCTACTTATCCACTGCATGATAGCTAAATGGCTGTCATTTGTATGGAGATATAATAGTATATTAACCTAAATCTCTATGTAGTCCCAGTAATATCTATGGAGGTGAGATAGATATGGCGACTACTTATCCACTGCATGATAGCTAAACCTGTCTGACCCTAATAAAATTTAACAGTCTTTCTGTTGGGACTTTAAACCAAGGTTATCGTGTCGGTGCTTTACACTATGCATGTAAAAGAACCAGAGAAGACTCTGGAATGGGTCTCTGTCTGTATCATTGCACTATCCTCCAAAAATCTAAAATGACTAATCTCTTCAGGAGGCGTCGCTCATATGGGCAACCGGTAGCGACGATAAATAAACATAAAACACACACACTCATTATAAATTGATAATATACATATACATATAACACATATATACATAAACATATCACTATCAGTGAGTGCTCCAGTTAGGATTTGAAAAGGACAGGGTGCTGGTGGAAATGAAGGCACTTCTAGAGGGTGTGGGACACACTCTCCCAGGAACATTTTGTTTTTAGATCGTCTCTAGTGCATTCTGGGTTCCATTTGATAGTGTTATAAAATTTCATGCTCTATCACACAATGTTATGAACTGTACATGTAAGTTAGTAAGAACTGAAAATAAGAGATAGTTTTGACCCCTCCATTGGTCTCATCACTTGCACTGTTTTTAATACGTATAATCCATGTGAGTTCTAATAGAATTGTAGCAAATCAAATCACTTTTATAACTAAAATGCTCTCAAGATCTCAAAATTACCATACTATAGCATACATATTTGTTGTTTTTGTATAAAAAAATTATGTTTGAAATACGGGTAGGGCGCTCGTGTTTACACGCAGGGCGCGGCACCCTTCTAAAATGGCGTAGCTGACACTATGTTTATGTTATAATCTCGCACTGTTTTTAATACGTGTAATCCATGTGAGTTCTAATAGAATTGTAGCAAATCAAATCACTCTTATAACTAAAAAGTAGATCTCAAAATTACCATACTATAGCATAAATATTTGTGTTTTTGTATAAATATTTTATGTTTGAAATACGGGTAGGGCGCTCATGTTTACACGCACCCTTCTAAAATAGCGTAGCTGACACCATGTTTATGTTATAATATCGCACTGTTTTTAATACGTGTAATCCATGTGAGTTCTAATAGAATTGTAGCAAATCAAATCACTTTTATAACTAAAATGTAGATCTCAAAATTACCATACTATAGCATAAATATTTGTTTTTTTGTATAAATTTTTTATGTTTGAAATACGGGTAGGGCGCTCATGTTTACACGCAGGGCGCGGCACCCTTCTAAAATAGCGTAGCTGACACCATGTTTATGTTATAATCGTTGAGTACATGTACTTGTTTGTGTACTTCAGATATCCTGATGTTTGGTATCAGGAAATAGCCTCCAATCCCAAGTTCTATTCCCTAGCAGCCACATACCATTCCAGTATCATAGGACTCATTGTGTGCGAGATCAAGCAGAAAACAAAACTCAATAAAGAGGTATGTGTTTAATCTTGTTCTATCTCGGGAATAAATCCCACATGCAGTCAAACCTGTCTTAAGCAGCCAGCCATGGGAATCACGGAATGTGGCTGCTTAGCACAGGTGCTGCTTAATAGAGGTGAAATGTATATTAAAACAACATATTGGGAATCTGGAATTTGCTACTGTCCTCTGGATCTGTTGGCCAATTATCTACCACTACTGTCCTCTGGATCTGTTGGCCAATGCTCTACCACTACTGCCCTCTGGATCTGTTGGCCAATGCTCTACCACTACTGTCCTCTGGATCTGTTGGCCAATGCTCTACCACTACTTTCCACTGGATCTGTTGGCCAATGCTCTACCACTACTGTCCTCTGGATCTGTTGGCCAATGCTCTACCACTACTTTCCACTGGATCTGTTGGCCAATGCTCTACCACTACTGTCCACTGGATCTGTTGGCCAATTCTCTACCACTACTGTCCTCTGGATCTGTTGGCCAATGCTCTACCACTACTGTCCTCTGGATCTGTTGGCCAATGCTCTACCACTACTGTCCTCTGGATCTGTTGGCCAATGCTCTACCACTACTGTCCTCTGGATCTGTTGGCCAATGCTCTACCACTACTGTCCTCTGGATCTGTTGGCCAATGCTCTACCACTACTGTCCACTGGATCTGTTGGCCAATTCTCTACCACTACTGTCCTCTGGATCTGTTGGCCAATCCACTGGATCTGTTGGCCATGCTCTACCACTACTGTCCCTGGATCATGCTCTACCACTACTGTCCTCTGATTGTTGGCCAATGCTCTACCACTACTGTCCTCTGGATCTGTTGGCCAATGCTCTACCACTACTGTCCTCTGGATCTGTTGGCCAATGCTCTACCACTACTGTCCTCTGGATCTGTTGGCCAATGCTCTACCACTACTGTCCACGGATTGTGCCATGCTCTACCACTACTGTCCTCTGGATCTGTTGGCCAATGCTCTACCACTACTGTCCTCTGGATCTGTTGGCCAATGCTCTACCACTACTGTCCTCTGGATCTGTTGGCCAATGCTCTACCACTACTGTCCTCTGGATCTGTTGGCCAATGCTCTACCACTACTGTCCTCTGGATCTGTTGGCCAATGCTCTACCACTACTGTCCTCTGGATCTGTTGGCTAATGCTCTACCACTACTGTCCTCTGGATCTGTTGGCCAATGCTCTACCACTACTGTCCTCTGGATCTGTTGGCCAATGCTCTACCACTACGCTAAATATCCCACTGTATAGAAACGCATGGTAAATTTATACATATATTTGCATGTGTGCACCAAGTATTTTTGCCAACGGAATATTTGAGCAGCCATTTTCTCTAGATTCAAGAATTTAAAACAGACTTTCAGATTTCCAATGATGTATTATTACAATAATTCAATTTATATTTTATTTGCCGAAATATGTTTGTATACCAGTATATTGTGTTTGTTGATTTTATTCCACTATGAAATAGTGTCAGTGAATGTTTATCTAGAAAGCTTTCGGACCTCAATGTGGCTCCATTAGCTCTTTCCATCGAACCTCAATGTGGGCTCTATTAACTATTTCCCACAATGCATATTTCCGTACGAAGATTTAAATTTAGATAAATATTGACACTCTCCTCAACTCGCGTTACCATAAAGCTCGCTATGCGAGTGAGCAGACCCTACGCTATTAGAGGTAAAATGTATAATACGGCTTAATACAGGTTGGCTGCTTAATGGAGGTGACCACTAACACAGGTTTGACTGTATACCTTTGGAACAGCTTTGTGCTGCACCCGCAGTTAAAGCAGCATTACATCGTATCAAATTTTACGTATGGTTAGCAATGCTGCTACACATTCTAACATTATACTTTGTATGCTTATGTTCATTTGGTAAACAATGTTTTTTTGCGATAAAACAAACTCGAAACCGAAAGTAGGACTTTCCGAGTCGATCGATCATGCACTTGTTTACAACCGGAACGCATCGTCCGCACTTGTTTACATTCAGAATGCATCGTCCCCATTTGTCCCACGTCTTTTTAATTAAATTACTTGATATGTTGATTCATACCTCTATTAGCGTCTTTTAGGGACATTTCTACATCCCCGCGAGGGGTTCGACATTAGAGGAAGATAGATAGATAGTCTTTCATGTTCAAAATATATACGTTGTTTTCTACATCCTCTGTTGTCTCACGCATGCGCGCTGTGCGTGTTTACATTTCGTGTGTTGATAAACAAATTCGCGTATACGACGGTTTAAATTTATTGGAATTTTATCGTTTCTGAGCGACTATTTCGATTTTTGTAAACACACACACATTAGTATTTATATTTTACCCAAAACATCCTTTATTACGATGTAATGCTGCTTTAATGTAAAGATACAATCACTTAGTGCATTACACTGATGATTATTTCTGTTAATTTGCCTTGCAGGATGCTGATATTCTTGCTCTGACGTTTCCGAGCACATCACAGGTGGCGTATATACTCAGTCTCGGTGTGGTAGTCGACTTCAGGAACCATGGTATAGGTCAGTATTATAAATTATAATACTGTTGTGAATTATGAGTATGAAGTGAATTGACCTTCATACATGTTAACCATATTGAAACAATGCACAGCGCACAGGTTCAAGAGCAAGTTCACACTTAGAGCATGAAACAATGCACAGCGCACAGGTTCAAGAGCAAGTTCACACTTAGAGCATGAAACAATGCACAGCGCGCGGGTTCAAGAGCAAGTTCACACTTAGAGCATGAAACAATGCACAGCGCACAGGTTCAAGAGCAAGTTCACACTTAGAGCATGAAACAATGTACAGCATGCGGGTTCTATAGCAAGTTCACACTCAGAGCATGAAACAATGCACAGCGCACAGGTTCAAGAGCAAGTTCACACTTAGAGCATGAAACAATGCACAGTGCGCGGGTTCAAGAGCAAGTTCACACTTAGAGCATGAAACAATGCACAGCGCACAGGTTCAATAGCAAGTTCACACTCAGAGCATGAAACAATGCACAGCGCACAGGTTCAAGAGCAAGTTCACACTTAGAGCATGAAACAATGCACAGTGCGCGGGTTCAAGAGCAAGTTCACACTTAGAGCATGAAACAATGCACAGCGCACAGGTTCAATAGCAAGTTCACACTCAGAGCATGAAACAATGCACAGCGCACAGGTTCAAGAGCAAGTTCACACTTAGAGCATGAAACAATGCACAGTGCGCGGGTTCAAGAGCAAGTTCACACTTAGAGCATGAAACAATGCACAGCGCACAGGTTCAATAGCAAGTTCACACTCAGAGCATGAAACAATGCACAGCGCACAGGTTCAAGAGCAAGTTCACACTTAGAGCATGAAACAATGCACAGTGCGCGGGTTCAAGAGCAAGTTCACACTTAGAGCATGAAACAATGCACAGCGCGTGGGTTCAATAGCAAGTTCACACCAATGCACAGTGCGTGGGTTCAAGAGCAAGTTCACACTTAGAGCATGAAACAATGTACAATGCACGGGTTCAAGAGCAAGTTCACACTTAGAGCATGAAACAATGTACAGTGCACGGGTTCTATAGCAAGTTCACACTTAGAGCATCGATTTCTAACTCGTGAACCATCATTTTTAGTTCCTACAAATTTATTTTAGCTCGATTGCGAAACAAGTTATTACAACTTATACTAATCACTCTCGAGACCTCATTCCTGATGAAATCCATCGCCACGAGGGAGAGAGAAGAGGCAACGTGGAATTTAAATGCCTTGCCTAAGGGCACAATCGTAACGGCTCCAGTGGGACTAGAACGCGCATCCACTGCGCTATCATGACTTGCACCATTTTTAGATTACTTGGTACAAATGTTAACCATATTGAGGCAATGTAGAGGACCAGGGTTTCAGCCATGTCAGTTTAAGGTCAAGGACCCACTTAGAACGTAGTTCTAATCTAATTATATGGTGAACATGTGAAGAGAGCGAGGACATTTTCTATGCAACATTGTCAGGCGCGTAGCTAGGCCTAAATATGGATTACGCACCATTCTATGGGGGGGGGGAATTGTTTCCACTATATTGTCTCAGGTGACTATTGCATACTATGAACATCAGCTACAATCAATATCTGTTGGCATTTCGATCATGTCTGCTTTTTTGTGAATGACCAGTGTCTGTGCCCCCCCTTACGATCCAGTTTTTATTGCATTTTTCGCATTTATATAATTTTCATTTTTAGGAACTGTCAAAATAAATCTTACGCATGTGCGTACATGCGCAGGGATCATTCTAGAGGGCGATGTGGGCGAAATTGTCGCCCTAGGGACCCTGACTTCGCCCCCTGGGGGCCTCACTTCTCCCTAAAAAAAATTTTGTTTTTTGTTTTTTACGATTTTCAAACAAAATTTTGTCTAGTAAGATACACTGGCCCATTATAAAGCACTCCTTATATTCAAATGTTGTATTTAATGGTTGTACTGTGTATTTTAACCCTATTTTGCAGAAGTATATTAAAGAACACCATTTAACCCATTCAACCCCAAGTATCTGACATGGACTGGTGCATGCTATTTTTAGACCAATAAATTAATAAGAAAATTACATTTGGACCAGTTCATTTATCAAAATTGGTAATTTTATCTAAAAATAGTAATAATTATTACTGGCAAAAAAGTGCAGATCCTGATGAGACGGCTCGTTACGAGCCGGCTCATCTGGATCTACACTTTTCATAAGCCTATTTAGAGGCCTGTGGGGTTGAAAGGGTTAAGGAAGCGATCACGCGCTTTCTCACTTCTCACAAAAATTCTGACCTAGAATGAACCCTGATGCGTAAGCCTAGCTACGCGTCTGATTGTGATTGTTTGTTGGTACATTATTGTTATTTACTTTTCAGGGTCTTTATTATTGGACAGTTTATTATCGTACCTGACGACGATGGAGCGATGTAACTGTAAGGCGGCCTACCTCCATGTATTATCTACAAATCAAACAGCCATAAAATTTTATGAGCGCAGAAACTTTGGTGCCCATAGCTATCTCCCTTATTATTACTCGATACAGGGGAAACCGAGGGATGGATATTCTTATGTGCTGTATATAAATGGAGGGAAACCACCGTGGTCGTTATTATATCCTTTTGCTATAAATTATTATTGGAAGTCTTATTGCATTCGAAAGCAGATCTTGACTTTAACGCTTTCAACACTGCAGACCTCTAAATAGGCTTACAAAAATGTAGATCCAGATGATCCGTGATGAGCCGGCTCATCAGGGTCTGCACTTTTTGCCAGTAATATTACTATTTTTAGACAAAATTACACATTTTGATAAATGAACTGGTCCAAATGTAATTTTCTTATTAATTTATTGGTCTAATAATACCAGGCATCAGTCCATGTCAGTTACTAGGGGTTGAATGGGTTAATTGCCATCTTTGAGTTGTATAATAATATTACCGGTAATCCCTTATCCCTCGTGATTAGACAATATTATGAGTACGGTATCCTTCATATGCCCTGATGTGAGTCACTGGTGTGAGTGGACACATTCTTGCCATGACGGTGGAATGTCCTTGCCCCGCACCAGTGCATATTGATGCAAACTGAGTGGACACATTCTTGCCATGACGGTGGAATGTCCTTGCCCCGCACCAGTGCATATTGATGCAAACTGAGTGGACACATTCTTGCCATGACGGTGGAATATCCTTGTCTCACACCAGTGCATATTGATGCAAACTGAGTGGACACATTCTTGCCATGACGGTGGAATGTCCTTGCCCCGCACCAGTGCATATTGATGCAAACTGAGTGGACACATTCTTGCCATGACGGTGGAATATCCTTGTCTCACACCAGTGCATATTGATGCAAACTGAGTGGACACATTCTTGCCATGACGGTGGAATGTCCTTGCCCCGCACCAGTGCATATTGATGCAAACTGAGTGGACACATTCTTGCCATGACGGTGGAATATCCTTGTCTCACACCAGTGCATATTGATGCAAACTGAGTGGACACATTCTTGCCATGACGGTGGAATGTCCTTGCCCCGCACCAGTGCATATTGATGCAAACTGAGTGGACACATTCTTGCCATGACGGTGGAATATCCTTGTCTCACACCAGTGCATATTGATGCAAACTGAGTGGATACATTCTTGCCATGACGGTGGAATGTCCTTGCCCCGCACCAGTGCATATTGATGCAAACTGAGTGGATACATTCTTGCCATGACGGTGGAATGTCCTTGCCCCGCACCAGTGCATATTGATGCAAACTGAGTGGACACATTCTTGCCATGGCGGTGGAATATCATTTCTGTAAAATAGTACACTTTCGTTATTATCAGAAGAACTTTGGAATGGCAATGTTTACCACATCAAGACAATGTACATCACCCAGGTTTTGGCCATGCCGGCTCTTGATAAGGTTTCATGTATGTGAGATGGTACAGTGGTCGCCAGCTCGGACAGGTGGGTTTTCTCCGGGTACTCCGGCTTCCTCCCACACGAATGACCACATAATTATACGCTTTCATCCGCGCCAACGAGAGTGATTATAAGTTGTTAGAATGGAAGTCGTGATAGCGCAGTGGATGCGCGTTCGCTTCAGGTGCGAAAGGTCCGGAGTTCGAGCCCCACTGGAGCCGTTACGATTGTGCCCTTAGGCAAGGCATTTAAATTACACGTTGCCTCTTCTCTCTCCCTCGTGGCGATGGATTCCATCAGGAATGAGGTCTCGAGAGTGATTTATATAAGTTGAAATAACTTGTTTCGCAATCGAGCTAAAATAAATTTGTATAAACTAGTTGTTAGAACTTGCTTCGCAATCGTTGTAAAATAAATAAAGTTGAAACCCTATAAGGTTTCAGCACTATTGGGATTGACATGTATCGTTATTACCAGAAGATTAACCCTTTCAACACCAAGTAACTCACATGGACTGGTCCATGATATTCATAAACCAATAAATGAATCCAAAAATCACATTTGGACAAGTTCATTTATCAAAATGGGTAATTATGTCTAAAAATAGTCATATCACTGGCAAAAAGTGCAGATCCTGATGAGACGGCTCGTCACGAGCCGGCTCATCTGGATCTACACTTTTTGTAAGCCTATTTAGAGGTCTGTGGTGTTGAAAGGGTTAACTCATTTTGAGTCTAATATCAGATATTGGTCATTTTTCGCCCTTGGCAGTTTGTATAAAAAATGGTATTTCAAATCGTATTTTTTGTTAGTTGCTATATAGGCCTAAATAAAAAGTGATGTCACATCATTTTGTGTTGCAGCATGCAGCGTGTGCGGCAGATTACGAAATTGCGATTTGCACTAGAATTATGGCCCTTTGTTATGTTTCACGTTTTTGTCATAGAGGACACGGGTTAGGGTTCTGTGTGTCCTATGTTTGTCATGTGTGTGTCCTATGTTTGTCATGTGTGTGTCCTATGTGTGTCCTATTTATGTCTTTGTATGTCTTATATGTGTGTCCTATTTATGTCTTATTTATGTCATATGTGTGTCTTATTTATGTCTTTGTATGTCTTATATGTGTCCTATGGACACATTTCTAGCTATATCTAGTTAATGTCTATGTTAGTGTCCTGGGGCTGCTCATGTGGTCGTGTATATATTATCTGATCACATGTACAAGGTACAGTCATGTACTCGAGACCACTTCTAAATGTACATCACCTACCCAAGCATGTCTTTATGGACCACCATGCAGTTATCCCATCAAGCCATTTACCGTAATGATTTTCCGGGAATAGTCAACCTGTTTGAGTGATCACCCGCCAATAAAACCACTTTGTGGCATTGTTGAGGGTCTTTGTATATAGGTTTGACTGTATTTTTAAGATGTTGAGATATTCGATTACCGTATTATAACCTTAACCAGTGTTTAGTGATTACATGAGCCATTGTAGTGCATTGTTAACGAAGCTGCAGCCGTGTGCACTGCCCCGGCAGATCATGAGGACTGTGCGGCGCTGCTTCTGCCGGATACTCAGTGCTGGCGGCCAGGAAGCACCCAACAGCTACGTCTCCTGAGCCAGGAAACAGCCACATCCTTTTAAGATTTCATCACCGCTGGGCTAAAACAACTACAAGAGACAGAATCTTTGTTTATGTGTGTTGAGTTGAGTATGTTCTAATACCCATCAATACCACATGAAAGCTTATCTAATTAATATTAGTAGACATCAGTGCTCATTCTATAGGAAGAATTGGGTGAAATAGTTGCCCTAAGGATCCTCCTCTTAATTTATTTTTAATTTCCATACAAAATTTTGTCCAGTAAGATACACTGGCCCATTACTCCTTCTATTCAAATGTTGTATCTATCCCGCTCTCTCATAGAAGCACCTCACGACGCCATTACCAATACGACATACATTGACAATGTAGTAGCCAAACCAATGTTCATAATAAAGGCCAGAATCTCATGTAGTCGCAGTAATGTCTGGAGGTGGGATAGATATGACGACTAGTTATCCACTGCATGATAGCTAAATGGCTGTCGTTTGTATGCAGATATAATAGTATATTAACCTAAATCTCTATGAAGGAAAGGGTAATAATGTGTTTTATACCCTATTTTGTTGATATTTATTAAATAACACCATTTAAGAAAGCAATCGTGCAATTTCACACTTACCGGTACCCCCAAAGTTCTGACCTAGAATGAGCCCTGGATATAATTTAATATTTCAGTAGACATATCAGAGCTATCTAATGTGATGAGCATGTAAGTAAGATTTAGAAGCAAGCTTCTTTAGGGCAAGATCGGTCTAACTTGTACAAAATACAGACCGTATATAATATATTATATAGCTGTTTATATTGCGGAGAATCTTTTTTTCTTCTTCGTATTTTCATTTTTCACAAATAATCTGATCATACCGGTAACTAACGAAAACAAAGAATCTGAAATGAAAATAAATCAAAGAAGGAATTCATTGACAGATTCGTGTCCTATCGATAATATTATAATCATAAAAAACTCACCTTACAAATTTGCCATATCTTCATTTAGCAATTGAGTGTTCATTTTCTGCATCTCATCGAGGTATGAAATGCCAGTTTTTTACACCTAATTTGCATAAAATATTAGTTGTAATTATAACAATTGAATGTTCTTTTTCTGTGTTTCATAGAAGGTATGAAATGTCAGTGTTTTACACTTAATTTGCATAAATACCGAACGTAAAGGTTTTTATGCAAATTAGGTGTAAAAAATCTGACATTTCATACCTCGATGAAATGTAGAACAAGAACATTCAATTATTATAATTACAACAAATATTTTACAAATTATAAAACAAGTTGTCTTTATGAATATTAATGAGAGTAGAATAATTTTGCAATTTGTTGTGTTATGAATCAGCCAATCGCAATTGCAAGAAGTTGTAATTATATCATATAAATTGTATGCATTCTCACTATGTTGAATGTGTGTGCAGACGGATCTGTAGTCCAGTGATAATACGCTGGACTGGTAATCAGGGATCGCAGGTTCGATCCCCCGTCTGACCCTAATACAATTAACAGTCTTTCAGATGGGACGTTAAACCGAGGTCACGTGTCGGTGCTTTACATCGTGCACGTAAAAGAACCAGAGGAGATTCTGGAATGGGTCTCTGTCTGTATCATTGCACTATCCTCCAAAATCTAAAAGGATTAATCTCTTCAGGAGGCGTCACTCATATGGGCAACCGGTAGTGACGCTAAATAAACGTAAAACAAACAATATGTTGAATGTATGATAGAAGTAAGGTTATCCTACTATGGTATAGCACTTGTCTACCATGATCTAGCTGCAGTGTACCGGATGTTTACATTAACATTTCTACTGCGTAATGAGCAGGGTTCCCTCTGTCTGAATGTTTGTCTGCGCCACTTCTGTCGCCAATTGAAAAACACTGGAGCCAATTTAAAATATTGGCACCAACTAAGAGCCATATGGTTCACAAATAAATATTTGAAGCCATGAATTTGACAAAACATGTGCCAATGTCCCCCAAAAATAAATAAAAAAATTGTAAAAAAGTTGCGCTAAATATTTTCGCCATTTCACAATATTTAGCGCCAATATTTGTTTTTTGGTGCCATTGGCGACCGACAGCGGGAACCCTGAATGAGTGATTCCAGAGTTTACGTAAAAGTACCCTAATTATACCAGTCAGTAGCAGTGCTTAACCTTTTGCACGCTGGCTGCTGATAAAATCACTTTTGCATAGAGCCAGATCAGACGGCATGATCAGTCTCTATGATTTTTGCTATTCGGATAGTGGAGCTAAAACACTTGGCTGAATAGTAAACAACATAGATCCTGATCAGATGCAGCATTGCGCCGCAGCTGATCTGGATCTATGTTGCTTGCAACTGTGATTTCATTTACTCAGCATGCAATTGGTTAAACTTCACCTTCAAATTAGGGAGAAGTATTTAGTATATCAGGGAGAGGTTGTTTGATATACTATCATGCTCTCTATATATATAAAATATTCTCCCTCAACTGAAAATAGGGAGAAGTGAGGGAGCTGATGGAGACTATTTCTCCCATACCTCCCACAGGGTTCCCTCTGTCTGAATGTTTGTCTGCGCCACTTCTGTCGCCAATTGAAAAACACTGGAGCCAATTTAAAAAACTTGGAGCCAACCAAGAGCCATATAGTTTACAAATAAATTATTTTACGTATGAAGTTAATTAACAATTTTGACTAGAATTTAAATTAAAAAGGTATTATGCGGGGAGGGGGGGTGGGGGGGGGCGGGGTGGGGTAGGGTATTTCTAGGACCAGAAAGTGGATCGCAACTTTGTAACAGAAAATTATGATACAACAAAGGTCAATAATAAATTATTCAGCTTTTCTAAAATTATTTATTTTAATGAGTTTTCACAATTAAGGCTAATCATATTGATCACACATAGTCTGCTGCATTATGTCCATAGAATTGTGATGTCTATTTCAAGACTATTTACTTAACATAATACTGTATTGAAACATGCATACCAATAGAACCCCATGCACAGCAATAGAACCCCCCACACATACCAATAAAAACCCATGCACAGCAATAGAACCCCACACATACCAATAGAACCCCATGCACAGCAATAGAACCCCACACATACCAATAGAACCCCAAGCACAGCAATAGAACCCCACACATACCAATAGAACCACATGTACAGCAATAGAACCCCACGCATACCTATAGAACCCCATGCACAGCAATAGAACCCCACACATACCAATAGAACCCCATGCACAGCAATAGAACCCCGCACATACCAATAGAACCCCATGCATGTATCAATAGAACCCCACACATACCAATAGAACCACATGTACAGCAATAGAACCCCACGCATACCTATAGAACCCCATGCACAGCATAGAACCCCACACATACCAATAGAACCCCATGCACAGCAATAGAACCCCACACATACCAATAGAACCCCAAGCACAGCAATAGAACCCCACACATACCAATAGAACCACATGCACAGCAATAGAACCCCACGCATACCAATAGAACCCCATGCACAGCAATAGAACCCCACACATACCAATAGAACCCCATGCACAGCAATAGAACCCCACACATACCAATAGAACCCCATGCACAGCAATAGAACCCCACACATACCAATAGAACCCCATGCACAGCAATAGAACCCCATGTATACCTATAGAACCCCATGCACAGCAATAGAACCCCACACATACCAATAGAACCCCATGCACAGCAATAGAACCCCATGCATGTATCAATAGAACCCCATGCACAGCAATAGAACCCCACGCATACCTATAGAAGCCAATGCATGTACCAATAGAACCCATACGCATACCATAATTCATGACTGTTATTTGTGTATAGTTTTATCTTTTAGTTGAACAAGAATTTTGTCTTTCAAATTGAGTTTGAAATCCTCAGATGAATAACAGTGTTTAACTTGTTGGACATGTATTATATAAGATTTGTACAGAAATATGTATGTTTATCTTGTGTCACCCGAAAACATTGTGAGTATGGTGTAGTTGGGAAATATGTAACCTGTTACACACACTTGTTAAAACTTGTATTATATACATGTCTTGAAGTTTGTGTCATGACTGAGACTGAGTGTAAATGAGTAAGGTACTTATATTGTACAGTTATAGCACTTTTTGCTAGAATTGCACATGTTTGTGTAGGTATGTGAGCACATGTATTTATATTGTACAATTCTGGACATACTTTTTCCTGGAAATGTGTATGATTTTGCAGGTAAATGAGTACATGTATTTATATTGTACAATTCTGGACACACTTTTTCCTGGAAATGTGTATTGTTTTGCAGGTAAATGAGTACATGTATTTATATTGTACTTTTTCCTGGAAATGTGTATGATTTTGCAGGTAAATGAGTATGATATGGACACATTTATACTGGGTATCTATAATCCTGCATTGTTTTGATCTTGTCCACTTGTTTGTTCATGGATATGGTACGTACTGATAAGTGCTTACAAGAATATAGGTATGCCTTTTCTATGGAATATATTATTGGTATATATGAGTATATAAAATACAAGAACATATGTACATTTAATTCATACAAATTTATTTTAGCTCGATTGCGAAAAAAGTTCTTACAACTTATATTAATCACTCTCGAGACCTCATTCCTGATGGAATCCATCGCCACGAGTGAGAGAGAAGAGGCTACGTGGAATTTAAATGCCTTGCCTAAGGGCACAATCGTAACAGCTCCAGTGGGGCTCGAACTCCGGACCTTTCGCACCTGAAGCGAACGCGCATCCACTACGCTATCACGACATACACAACATATATGTACATATGGGCATGTCCTTTGTTTGATATAATTATATATGAAAATATAGATAAAACCAATTGCATAAGAATTATTTATATAAATATTATTCTCTTTCTGTGGAATAATTTCCTTTGGGAATTTTGGTAATATACATTTGCATACATGGACAGATTTATAAACAAATACTTGTAGGGGATATATGTGATCGACTATGTGATATATACTGGATAGAGTAGCATGTATGAGATACACTCGGAGTTCTCTCCCCTGATATTAAACTTTGTATAGAATGCTTTGAGACATCAACATGTATGAAAGGTTGAATACATGGGAAATGTCATACACATTTCAACAAAGTATATTTAGGTATACCTTCAAAACGTGGTAGCTTCCCAGACATGTTCATCTGATCAAAGGTTGAATACATGGGAAGTGTCATACGCATTTCAACAAAGTATATTTAGGTATACCTTCAAAACGTGATGTGATAGCTTTCCAGGCATGTTCATCTGATCCAATTGTTTGAGTCAGTACACAGGCATCCGACGCATACCCCCCCCCCCTAGGTTACTACAACCCAGTACCATGTTGCAACCCCAAATAGTCAAAATACATCAATCAGTAGAGGTTGTTAAAAAATATTTGTTTTGTCAGAAATGTGTGTTTTGGACTAGAAATGATATTTACTTTATACAAATTTATTTTAGCTCGATTGCAAAACAAGTTCTTACAACTTATATTAATCACTCTCGAGACCTCATTCCTGATGGAATCCATCCCCACGAGGGAGAGAGAAGAGGCAACATGGAATTTAAATGCCTTGCCTAAGGGCACAATCGTAACGGCTCCAGCGGGGTTCAAACTCCGGACCATTCTCACCTGAAGCGAACTGTGCTATCACGATATATGATTGGCGCTACAATGTAATTTGACTATTTCGGTTGAAACATTGTGCTGGGGTGTAGTAACCTGGTGGGTCCAGGGTATCCTCCGGAAAACTGTGGGTCAGTATGATTTTACAGTTGGATACATTGTAGTATGAAGGTTGTTTTTATTCTTGTATATTTTAAGGGTGTATTCTTTGTAAATATTTTATTGTTTAAGAAAATAGATGTGCAATCGAATGGAGTATTTTGTACAGTTATTACAAAGGTTGATGTGTGTGCATGGCTGTGATGTATGGGACAGTTGTATGTTTGTGTTTTATGTTTATTTATCATCACTACCGGTTGCCCATATGAGCGACACCTCCTGAAGAGATTAGTCATTTTAGATTTTGGAGGATAGTTCAATGATTCAGACAGAGACCCATTCCAGAGTCTCCTCTGGTTCTTTTACATGCACAATGACACGAGACATCGGTTTAACGTCCCATCTGAAAAGTTTATTTTATTAGGATCAGATGGGGGGGAGGGGATCCACAGTTGTCCACTTCAGTGTTATTGACATCCTTTTGGGGGCTGTGCCTGTGCTTATTTAATAAGGGCCAAAAACAATTCATGACTGTATCAGTTGGTTTGTTCAGTGCTGGCTAAGTTCTGTCAATGAAGCTGACTAGAGATAGTGGGATAAAAGTGCAATTCTTATACTGAGCTGTCCACTCAGTGTCAGGGGTAGCCATGCTATAACCGATGAGGTATATATTATAGCCAATTCTTTTTTTGGCGCAACATATTTTGTCAAATATATGGCTTCAAATATTTATCTGTGAACTATATGGCTCTTAGTTGGCTCCAAGGTTTTCAAATTGGCTCCTGTTTTTCTCAATTGGCAACAGAAGTGGCTCACACAAAAAAGGGGGAACCCTGCATGAGTTGTGTTCAGTCTACTGTCCAACATCTCCATACATGGTGTGATTCTAAAATAACTGGACACGAAATGTTAACTTTGATGAATGACCAATGTCAATCAACATTAATGCCAATAGCGTAAAAGTCAAGGTTCTACTATGCGGCTATGGATTTCATGTTTCCAATAAATACATTGTGACGTATGAATCGGCTATAGTGATAGCTCTAGTCATAATTGGGGAAATCAAGTTAATGACCAGTAAGTAGCCGTACATGAATATTTTAACAGAGTATGAATCCGGAAGGTTATAATTAAATTACCCAAGACATTACTAATATTTGGTTATTGATGCCTGAATTATTAACCCTTTCAACACCACAGACCTCTAAATAGGCTTACAAAAAGTGTAGATCCAGATGAGCCGGCTCGTGACGAGCCGTCTCATCAGGATCTGCACTTTTTGCCAGTGATATGACTATTTTTAGACATAATTACCCATTTTGATAAATGAACTTGTCCAAATGTGATTTTCTGATTCATTTATTGGTTTATGAATATCATGGACCAGTCCATCTGAGTTTCTTGGTGTTGAAAGGGTTAACCAAGCAAAAGCTGAAAATAGGTACTATTACAGTCAAGCATGTGTCACATTTTGCAAGAATTATATCGGGTAGCAGATTCCAGGTCTCCTTTCTCTTTAATGCTTCGCCTCTAATTAGTCCAATTTCTTTTAATACAATGTTTTCATTGTGTAGACCTTTATTGGTAGATTGTATACTGCACCAGAGAGAAACATTGTAAGTAAGTTTGGTAAGCAAGTACATTGTAAATAGATTCTTTGTTTATTGAGAATCGTAATTCTTCTTGTTGTGTGTCAATGGATACCTGATACTATGGTTTGTTCGAGAGCGCCATTGGCCCGTAGTACCTCTCTCTTCAGCTCTCTATGTTTTCTGTTTTGAATGATCTCACCTTTAGATCATTAGACACCAGCTATTTACCCATATTTGGGGGGAATATTCGTTGGCACACATCTTGGGACAGATCTCCCAAGTCCCCTGTTGATTTAGCCTTGAGCCATGATGTTCTCAATAACTGTGACCCCCAACTGAGAGGCACCACACAGGGTTTGTCAAAAGAAAGGCTATGATAATGTGCTGGCAGAGAAGACTTATTCACTCGGCTTCTTTTTCACCAAAGCTAGTCAACGATGCGGAAGGTTACAACAAGCAAACAACACAACACACTTGCACATTCATTTACCTTTGGCACACTTGATTGATAATAAAATAAAATAAGATTTGATTGATTGCAGAATGTTGAGGGAGAGACTTATTTTCACTTGGCTTCTTTTTCACCAAAGCTAAGCTTCTTTTTCACCAAAGCTAGTCAACAATGGAAGCTGAAAGCGGAAGGTTACAACAAGCTCACAACAAGCTCACAACACACTACACTTGCACATTCATTTACCTTTGGCACACTTGATTGATAATAAAATAAAATAAGATTTGATTGATTGCAGAATGTTGAGGGAGAGACTTATTTTCACTTGGCTTCTTTTTCACCAAAGCTAAGCTTCTTTTTCACCAAAGCTAGTCAACAATGGAAGCTGAAAGCGGAAGGTTACAACAAGCTCACAACAAGCTCACAACACACTACACTTGCACATTCATTTACCTTTGGCACACTTGATTGATAATAAAATAAAATAAGATTTGATTGATTGCAGAATGTTGAGGGAGAGTTTGAATGTGCTAATAGTTAATATATTGAACATTTCTGTAAATAGTTATTATATTTATTGTGTCATATACGTTTTGTATATATGTGAGAATACAGTGCCGGTATTATATATACCACATGCATTTAATTGCTGCCTATAAGTACCAGAACACTAATCAAAATGGAATCGTAGTTCCAAATAGCTTAAAGCAGATCATCTGGCAATTGTGTGTAATGCTATTTTAAATTCCATCCAACACTAAACCTATTCATATTAACTCTTTCACCGCCAATGTCGCATAAAAGCGACTTTGTAAAAAAGTAGAGCACCCGATCAGACAGAACAGAACATGCTGTCTGATCAGGCTATATGCTGATTGCTCTTCAGACAGTGGAGCTGAAGCACCTGTCCGAATAGCAAACAACATAGATCCTGATCAGACGTGGCGTTACGCCACGGCTGATCTGGATCTATGTTGTTTGCACATGCTCTGAATTTATTCGGCGCTGAAAGAGTTAATGTCTGTGTAAATTATAAATAAAGATCACTAACTATTAAAGCAACATTACATCGCAAAAAGCAAATAAAATGCATTTTTTTCACGTATAAATGCATTGATACTACAAATTCTTCTGAATACATCGAACACTAGCATTGAATCAATTTACATGTAACAATGTTTTTGTGGTATACAAACTGTCAAACGTGAAAGTAGGATTTCATATAATGGTCATCCAGGCTCCTGCATTGACGTTTGTTGTCATTGAAGTCAATACTAAACACGCGATTAGTCTACAAATAAATATGCATAGGCACACATGTGTGATATCACGGTAAATATGTAGCATAACTCGTGTTATTCATGATACACGCATTGTATTACACATGAATGTCGACCCTATTTGCACTATTTTGTTATGTCAACAAACTGCGTATACGATGTTTGTTTATTTATTGAAATACTCAGTTTTTGAGGCAAATATTTTGGGAAACAATTATACCATATAATAGGAAATTACATTCTGCAGACATTTGTGTTTTCACTGATGTATGTCGCTTTAAATGCATTTATTTAGTATAAGCTTTAATTGCAAAACAAGCTTTACTAACTTGTGTGGGAGGAAGCTGGAGGTACCCAGTATTTCAGATGAATTATAGTTACGTGTATGTCACGGGTTCAAGCCCCGCTCAGGCCGTGTCTCATTTATATGAAAAAGTTGGCAGTTTCTTACGGAGGTTGGTGCACCCAAGTACTGGTTAACCGCTGGAGCCTGCCCAGGAAAGGTGTTGTTAGGTAAAACTGCCCGCCGGCGATATAGCCCAATGGTGCTGATGCAGGCGTAAAACCCGAAATATAACATAACATAAGTTACGTGTAAATATACGTGTTTCATAAATTATACCTTGTTCATGACATTTTCCAGTTTCCTGAACAATGACTGGTACATTAGGCCCTTATAAATTAATTGCTAGATTATCATCCTCACCTGTCTCCTCTTTGGGTAACTTCTCATCCCCGCCGATCCCGTCTATTCCTTGCCCGTCCTTTTCAAGCATAGTATCATCAGTAGCCCTCTTTTATTGGTGATGCCACTAAGTCTTGCAGTTCTTCGACTTTACCCTCCTAAGCCAACTACTGATGTTTTTAGGAAATCTTTCTTATATTCAGGGTCACACTTGTGGAATTCCCTCCCTTATCACATCAAAACAGCACACACTGTTCTACACTTCAAAGCTTTATATATCAGGTGCTGCTAAGCAGACAAATAACCTAATAAACTGATAATATACAATTATACATGAATATAAGTATTAGTTCTTGCAGCTTATATCTTATTTCCTATGAAAGTTTTACTGGTTACTGTTTACATGTTTCATTATGCTATTTCATGTTTTAATTTGTTGAGGGCCTCATGGTAGATTGACTTAATTGTTCAAATGAGTTCTGTAGTTAAATAAAGTCTTTATTATTATTATTATTATTGATAAAAAAATAACAGTAATAAAGTAAATGTAGATGTTGCCCCCATTTCAAACAAAATTTGATGAGAAACTAGTAATTTATTTATAATGGCCTTTAATTAGTAGTAAAGTCAGAGCTGTTTTTACTCTAGATATATATGTATGAGAAAATCAGTGGTAACACGCTGGACTGGTAATCCAGGGATCACAGGTTCGATCCCCCGTCTGACCCTAATAAAATTAACAGTCTTTCAGATGGGACGTTAAACCAAGGTCTTGTGTCGGTGCTTTACACCGTGCACGTAAAAGAACCAGAGGAGACTCTGGAATGGGTCTCTGTCTGTATCATGCACTATCCTTCAACAATCTAAAATGACTAATCTCTTCAGGAGGCGTCGCTCATATGGGTAACTGGTAGCGACGATAAATAAGCGTAAAACACACACACAAATCAGTTGCAACTTTAAATAAACTTATTAGTCAGTCAATCAGTTGTGATATAGTTGTTCCCTTGGAAACGCTGCTATTTTGTCTTTGTTTTCATCAAGATAGTTTAGATTCTGCATAGAATTAAACATACAGCATTGTTGCATATAATTAAACATACAGCATTGTTGCATAGATAATAACATGTAAAATGACTAGAAATATTTCTAATAGCGTAGTATAATAGAATGAGATACATCGGTCAGTTACTTCCCCTGAATACTCCCTAAAAGTAGATAGGTCCTATTAAGTGTTTTCCTCTGTTTTTATCGTGTTTCCTTTGCACAACATGCTAGCAATTTTATTCCACTATTGCTTTATATGATTATTAAATTACTATATTTCGACATATCTCCTACAGCGTATGCAATGGGTACTTATTTGTAAAACATTGCTATCAGTTAATTAACACGATTTTGATAAATTCACAATTATCATACCGCAACATCTGGTTAGGGAACAACAGTAAAAACAAAGGATTCTAACTAAAAGGACCTATTCACATTTTGGAATAAATCAGACTTTATCTGCCAAGGGAGGTAATAGAAAAGTAGAGATGTCTCTCATTGTTTTAATGTAGTGGCAGTATATATTTATGCAAAGAGGTTAATAGTTATGTTACCGCCTCCGTGGTCGAGTGGTTACGGTCGCTGACTTGTATACCACTGTAACCTATCATCTCTGATGGTCACAGGTTCGAGCCCCGCTCAGACCGTGTCTCATTTATATGAAAAAGTTGGCAGTTTCTTACGGAGGTTGGTGCACCAAGTACTGGTTAACCGCTATAGCCTGCACAGGAAAGGTGTTGTTAGATAAACTGCCCGTCGCTCAAATGGGAAACCGGCAACGACGTTAAATAAACTTAAATATAAAAAAAATAGTTATGTTCTATAGTGTTGCTTCCTGCTTTCTAATTAGATAAATTATTATAATGTTTAGCCCATTCAACACCAAGTAACTGACATGGACTGGTGCATGATATTTAACCCATTCAACACCAAGTAACTGACATGGACTGGTCCATGATATATTTAGACCAATACATTAATAAGAAAATTACATTTGGACCAGTTCATTTATCAAAATGGGTAATTTTTGTCTAAAAATAGTAAATTACTGGCATAACTAGTAAAAAAGTGCCGATCCTGATGAGACGACTCGTCACGAGCCGGCTCGTTGGATCTACACTCTTTGTAAGCCTATTTAGAGGTATGTGGTATTAAATGTCAAGTATCCTGTTAATGATCTGTACCAATTATTTGTGTAAAACTTGGCCAATCCATCAAAAACATGGTCACTAGGTCAATTAACCCTTTACTCCACATATATGCCATACAACACCTTTATAGCTTCCCACATATAGCTGCCATACAATACCTTTATAGCTTCCCATATATAGCTGCCATACCATGCCATTATCTGTTCCCATAGATATTGAGTATGTTGTGCAGTGAGCCAGCTGCTTATCAGCAGTATGGAGATCAAATGAGTAATTGACCCCTTCTATTGTGGAGTAAACGGTTAAAGGAAAATGTTTTATGCAAAATCTCCTTTGAAATGTTTGTCAGAATTTGATCAAATTTGATCGGAAGCATCTTTGCAATGTCCTGTACCAAGATTTTAATTTGTCACTCCATGAAAAGACTCGGTCACTAGTTTCTGTTTATTTTTAAACTTTATTTATTTTACAACGATTGCGAAGCAAGTTCTAACAACTTCTATTAATCACTCTCGTTGGCGCGGATGAAAGCGTATATGTGGTCATTAGTGTGGGAGGAAACCGGAGTACCCAGAGAAAACCCACCTGTCCGATCTGGCGACCACCGTACCATCTCACATACTTCTTTAAAATGGTCAATGTTTCTAATAATCTGTGTTCCTAATATATATATAGTGTATGGAATTAGCGCACCATGGCTATTAGGAACTGAATTCATTGTCCTCATGATGTTCATTTTAACTACCGGTATTATAATGGTGTCGTGTAATAGCGTGTAAATGTACCTGGAAGTATTGGACTGTACCTAACGTGTGTCTGTTCTATTTTCTCCAAACTACATGTATATTTCACTAGTCTTAACCACAGGGATTCGGCACGTTTGGGGGTACTAGTATATATATTTAAGTACTTAAAACGTGCCGAATCCCTGTGGTCTTAATCTATTACTATTAAATGACTGTCATATTATTGTGTACATTTTGTATTTGCATGTTTTGGCCTGAGCTGACCAACTGTCCCCCAGTTTGTATTTCCATGTTTTGGCCTGAGCTGACCACCTGTCCCCCAGTTTGTATTTCCATGTTTTGGCCTGAGCTGACCACCTGTCCCCCAGTTTGTATTTCCATGTTTTGGTCTGAGCTGACCAACTGTCCTCCAGTTTGTATTTCCATGTTTTGGTCTGAGCTGACCAACTGTCCCCCAGTTTGTATTTCCATGTTTTGGTCTGAGCTGACCAACTGTCCCCCAGTTTGTATTTCCAGATAACTCCTGAAATACATGTATGCATAGGATTTTTCTCCAAACATGGTTAGTTATATAGATGTGCATATTGTGCGAATGTTTCAGTAGAATGATTGTCGGCCGAGATATAGAACCTTTAACTACTGTACGGTTTCATTTCTCTGTCAATTTAATCAGATTGTTTTTTCTCAAACAACAGCAATCACCTTCAGGTGTACATATATGTTAATGCCTTTGGGTAGAATTGCTGAATTTAATCTTAATTTTAATCTACATTTTGTGTACGTTTGTAAGCACTAGTGTTGCAGAAATGCCTAAAGACGATAATGGTTTTCTCGGAAACGGTTTCTAATTTCGTAGGTATTTTATTACTTGGGTACATGATGCAGGAATAGTAAGTGGTTAACCCTTTCAACACCACAGACCTCTAAATAGGCTTACAAAAAGTGTAGATCCAGATGAGCCGGCTCGTGACGAGCCGTCTCATCAGGATCTGCACTTTTTGCCAGTGATATGACTATTTTTAGACATAATTACCCATTTTGATAAATGAACTTGTCCAAATGTGATTTTCTGATTCATTTATTGGTTTATGAATATCATGGACCAGTCCATGTGAGTTACTTGGTGTTGAATGGGTTAATAGATTGCTCTTGAATTTATAAATTTCGGTTCCAATTTCCAGTCTATCATAAGACGGAATTGCAATAAATATAGGTACCATCAGTATTGTATACTTTCAAATTAATGCCCCACACGTCGGAAATCCTATCACAATATGTACAACACTGTGTCGGAAACCATAACACAATATGTACAACACTGTGTCGGAAACCATATCACGTACAATATCACGTGCAACACTGTGTTGGAAACCATAACACAATATGTGCAACACTGTGTCGGAAACCATATCACAATATGTGCAACACTGTGTCGGAAACCATATCACAATATGTGCAACACTGTGTCGGAAACCCTATCACAATATGTACAACACTGTGTCGGAAACCATATCACAATATGTACAACACTGTGTCGGAAATCCTATCACAATATGTACAACACTGTGTCGGAAACCATATCACAATATGTACAACACTGTGTCGGAAACCATATCACAATATGTACAACACTGTGTCGGAAATCCTATCACAATATGTACAACACTGTGTCGGAAACCATATCACAATATGTACAACACTGTGTCGGAAACCATATCACAATATGTACAACACTGTGTTGGAAACCATATCACAATATGTACAACACTGTGTCGGAAACCATATCACAATATGTACAACACTGTGTCGGAAACCATATCACAATATGTGCAACACTGTGTCGGAAACCCTATCACAATATGTACAACACTGTGTCGGAAACCATATCACAATATGTACAACACTGTGTCGGAAACCCTATCACAATATGTACAACACTGTGTTGGAAACCATATCACAATATGTACAACACTGTGTCGGAAACCATATCACGTACAATATCACGTGCAACACTGTGTTGGAAACCATAACACAATATGTACAACGTTGTGTCAGAAACCATATCACGTACAATATCATGTGCAACACTGTGTTGGAAACCATAACACAATATGTGCAACACTGTGTCGGAAACCATATCACAATATGTGCAACACTGTGTCGGAAACCATAACACAATATGTGCAACACTGTGTCGAAAACCTTATCACAATATGTACAACACTGTCGGAAACCATATCACAATATGTACAACACTGTGTCGGAAACCATATCACAATATGTACAACACTGTGTCGGAAACCATATCACATACAATATCATGTACAACACTGTGTCGGAAACCATAACACAATATGTACAACACTGTCGGAAACCATAACACAATATGTGCAACACTGTGTCGGAAACCATAACACAATATGTGCAACACTGTGTCGGAAACCTTATCACAATATGTACAACACTGTGTCGGAAACCATATCACAATATGTACAACACTGTGTCGGAAACCATATCACATACACTATCATGTACAACACTGTGTCGGAAACCATAACACAATATGTACAACACTGTGTCGGAAACCATAACACAATATGTGCAACACTGTGTCGAAAACCTTATCACAATATGTACAACACTGTGTCGGAAACCATATCACATACAATATCATGTACAACACTGTGTCAGAAACCATAACACAATATGTACAACACTGTGTCGGAAACCATATCACAATATGTACAACACTGTGTCGGAAACCATATCACAATATGTACAACACTGTTGGAAACCATATCACAATATGTGCAACACTGTGTCAGAAACCATAACACAATATGTGCAACACTGTGTCGGAAACCATATCACAATATGTACAACACTGTGTCAGAAACCATATCACATACAATATCACATGCAACACTGTGTTGGAAACCATAACACAATATGTACAACACTGTGTCGGAAACCATATCACAATATGTACAACACTGTGTCGGAAACCATATCACATACAATATCATGTACAACACTGTGTTGGAAACCATAACACAATATGTACAACACTGTGTCGGAAACCATAACACAATATGTACAACACTGTGTCGGAAACCATAACACAATATGTGCAACACTGTGTCGGAAACCATAACACAATATGTGCAACACTGTGTCGGAAACCATAACACAATATGTGCAACACTGTGTCGGAAACCATAACACAATATGTGCAACTATTATTGCTACGTGTATTTGCACATTACCACCAGTGTGCTGCCTATTAATAGCTCGTACCAAATTGTTACAATGATCAAATGGTACGGCGAATAATGAAAATATCGGGCGTAATTTCTAGAAATGCTGTACTCGTATTCAAACACAAAAAAATACTGGTATTACCAAAAATATTTCAGTAGAGAATTCAACCTAAGACATTTTTTTAATGTACTTGAAAAAAATCGAATCTTATTTGACTATGACAGTCTTTCATTCCTCTTTCTTAGCAGCACTGTTTCTCACAGTTTCAAATCATAATAGTGAAAAACATCATCTGCATAGATCACTTATAGTTGTTTCATTAAAATGTTAAATGCTATAAAAATTGGGAGTCCGCCGCCTTGGTCGAGTGGTTAAGGTCGCTGACTTGTATACCACTGTAACCTATCATCATTGATGGTCACGGGTTCGAGCCCCGCTCAGGCCGTGTCTCATTTATATGAAAAAGTTGGCAGTTTCTTACGGAGGTTGGTGCACCCAAGTACTGGTTAACCGCCGGAGCCTGCCCAGGAAAGGTGTTGTTACGTAAACTGCCCATCGGCGATATAGCCCAAAATGGTGCTGATGCAGGCGTAAAACCCGAAATATAACATATATATAAAAATTGGGACTGTCGCATACTGTACAAGTTCGTATTTCTGCGCATGAATTGGACTTCAAATAGAATAAATGATCAAATTGAGATGTCCGTGAACTTTTATATATTACCTGTAAAATTTCTATTTGTTTTGTGTATTCTATGTGTTATACTATATTAGATGTTGAATGCACACTCCATGCTTACCTACCAATTTCCCTATCTTGTAATAAGCATACCATTCCGGCTATTTCTGCACTAATAATAATTTATTTGAATAAATTTAAAATGATGAAAAAATTGTGTTGTTTTCTTTTTATACTCCAGAAAGAGTTATTCATGATCTAGCAGTAGCATGCTTGACTTATTGCCCAGGATGAGTTATTCATGATCTAGCAGTAGCATGCCTGACTTATTGCCCAGGATGAGTTATTCATGATCTAGCAGTAGCATGCTTGACTTATTGCCCAGGATGAGTTATTCATGATCTAGCAGTAGCATGCTTGACTTATTGCTCAGGATGAGTTATTCATGATCTAGCAGTAGCATGCTTGACTTATTGCCCAGGATAAGTTATTCATGATCTAGCAGTAGCATGCTTGACTTATTGCCCATTGACTTATTGCCCAGGATGAGTTATTCATGATCTAGCAGTAGCATGCTTGACTTATTGCCCAGGATGAGTTATTCATGATCTAGCAGTAGCATGCTTGACTTATTGCCCACGATGAGTTATTCATGATCTAGCAGTAGCATGCTTGACTTATTGCCCAGGATGAGTTAGTCATGATCTAGCAGTAGCATGCTTGACTTATTGCCCACGATGAGTTATTCATGATCTAGCAGTAGCATGCCTGACTTATTGCCCATGATGAGTTATTCATGATCTAGCAGTAGCATGCCTGACTTA
>CM026390.1:19928571-19969665 GCA_014843695.1 Archivesica marissinica | reverse complement strand
GACTTATTGCCCAGGATGAGTTATTCATGATCTAGCAGTAGCATGCTTGACTTATTGCTCAGGATGAGTTATTCATGATCTAGCAGTAGCATGCTTGACTTATTGCCCAGGATAAGTTATTCATGATCTAGCAGTAGCATGCTTGACTTATTGCCCATTGACTTATTGCCCAGGATGAGTTATTCATGATCTAGCAGTAGCATGCTTGACTTATTGCCCAGGATGAGTTATTCATGATCTAGCAGTAGCATGCTTGACTTATTGCCCAGGATGAGTTAGTCATGATCTAGCAGTAGCATGCTTGACTTATTGCCCACGATGAGTTATTCATGATCTAGCAGTAGCATGCCTGACTTATTGCCCATGATGAGTTATTCATGATCTAGCAGTAGCATGCCTGACTTATTGCCCAGGATGAGTTATTCATGATCTAGCAGTAGCATGCTTGACTTATTGCCCAGGATGAGTTATTCATGATCTAGCAGTAGCATGCTTGACTTATTGCCCAGGATGAGTTATTCATGATCTAGCAGTAGCATGCTTGACTTATTGCCCAGGATAAGTTATTCATGATCTAGCAGTAGCATGCTTGACTTATTGCCCACGATGAGTTATTCATGATCTAGCAGTAGCATGCTTGACTTATTGCCCACGATGAGTTATTCATGATCTAGCAGTAGCATGCCTGACTTATTGCCCAGGATGAGTTATTCATGATCTAGCAGTAGCATGCTTGACTTATTGCCCAGGATGAGTTATTCATGATCTAGCAGTAGCATGCTTGACTTATTGCCCAGGATGAGTTATTCATGATCTAGCAGTAGCATGCCTGACTTATTGCCCACGATGAGTTATTCATGATCTAGCAGTAGCATGCTTGACTTATTGCCCAGGATGAGTTATTCATTATCTAGCAGTAGCATGCTTGACTTATTGCCCATGATGAGTTATTCATTATCTAGCAGTAGCATGCTTGACTTATTGCCCAGGATGAGTTATTCATGATCTAGCAGTAGCATGCCTGACTTATTGCCCAGGATGAGTTATTCATGATTTAGCAGTAGCATGCTTGACTTATTGCCCAGGTAGGCGGATGCCTTAACCACTAGGTCACGGAGACAGTTGTATAACTGAACAACCAGCAACATCTAAACTTTAAAAGGGTAGCATTCCAGTAATCGCAGATGACTGGAATGGGTCAAACTGTCGAGCGACTGCGCAATAACAATACAACTATGTTACGTAAATTGTTCAAATGTTTCTATCCAATAACAGGATTTATAAATGACCCCTCCCTTGTGGCACCAGCAGTTTAGAGTAGAAGTAGAAAATAGATATCTAGTCTCATAAAATCTCTGGTCAGGTAATATATAATATATCTGGTATATAGGCATTTCGCATGCAGTAAAAGTGCAATTTCGGTGAGTAAAGAAATTAGACATACACTCAACAAAATTCCTAATTGGTCACCTGGTGTTTCATAACATTTAGAGCCAATTTATAATAATACAATATAAATGCTTCCATATTGTCATTTAAAGCATTTCATTGTAGATGATTATACGACTATTCATTGCATACAGATCTGAAATCAAATAAGATGATATTGATATTATATGGCTATTCGTTTACTCTAAATACTGTAGAACACTAGCCGACCGATTAGGAAATATGTTGCGTGTACCTTGCTTGTATGATACATTGACTATGAATACAACTGTCCAATATAGTGCAAGAATATATTCGTAATTTAATCGAGCATGCCAACAAAAGCCATGGCCTCGTCAGAAAGTGTAGTTTTTCAAGGATTTACAGGTTTGTGGGTAGATCTTGTGTTTAATATATCATGTAGTTGACGACATTTACAATATTACGTATCTAATAAACTAAAATATCCTTTTCCGTTCACTCCTGCATAGCAAAATCCATCTTTGAATTATGATCAGTGTTCGGATAGATCATATTTCGGATGACAAGGGGAATTAGTCGAAAATGAAACACATCAACACTTAATTTGAAGTAGTAATGCGATTAAATTAACTTGGTGTTCAATTGAACGGAGTTCCCATGATTTTGGTTCACGATAATCGCTAGGTACGCTTGTTTAACTCTTGGTAAAAATGCCTTGAGTCAGCTTTTACTGTTGGAAATCATGATATCACAGTGGTAGCGTGGTCGCTTCATGTGCGAAAGGCCAGGAGTTTGTGACCCATTGGAGCTGTTAAGCTTGTGCCCTTATGCATTTAAATTCCACATTGCCTCTATTCTATAGCAATGTAATCTAGAAGTGTTTGCTGCAATAATTTTTTTTACAGTTGTGCCGATGAAAATAGAAGAGAAGAGTACTTGTGTACATTACCTGTATGTAAAGGTTCACAACATACGAGATGCCCACCAGTGCAAACCAAAAGATAAAACCCTGTTTGTTCTTAATATTCCACCATACTGCGAAGAGGTTTGTAGATATTACAAGTTTATTTTATTTTCAATTAATTTCAATAAATGTCAATGCAGGGTTCGACATTAGGGCACGTCCGATGTATATGTCTAATATGAAATGTCGATCAGACGCGGTAAATTTGACAGATGGTTGCCCGATTGGTCGTGTTGATATTTTGATAAAATTGTAGCATTAAATTTCAATAATTGCCTACCGGCTACTGGCGACTAATTTGAAATAAGACAGTAACCTAATATTCTCTATATCTCCTCCAGTTGTCGTACACATATAAGTTCTAAAATCTATCTTTTCATTTCAGGGGCATCTTAAAGAAATGTTTGGGAAAATAGGTGCAGTACAGCGGGTTTATATTCACAGCAAACCCACATCGGGACCTCCTGCAGTAACCTCGTCAAACTTCTTCCCCACAGCTCCTGTCATACAGGTACTAGCGTACACATACAATCATTCGATTTTTGGAGGATAGTGCAATGATACAGACAGAGACCCATTCCAGAGTCTCCTCTGGTTCTTTTACGTGCACGGTGTAAAGCACCGACACGAGACATCGGTTTAACATCCCATCTGAAAGACTGTTAATTTTATTAGGGTCAGATGGGGGATCGAACCTGTGATCCCTAGATTACCAGTCCAGCGAGTTACCACTGGACTCAGATCCGTCTGTTCTTGAGTTTTGCTTCAACATTATTTTATGTAACATTGAGTTACTGTCTAATATACCGTTAATTGGTCATTTAATTTGTTATTTAATGATGACATTGTGCGGATGTTAAATTACTGTTCATGGAAATATAAAATCCACAAATGTTCATATAATATATATATGACTTCCTTTAAAATCTGTGTGTGTAAAGATTCCCTGAAATACAATCTGCAGATATATATCCAAGCCATGACACCAAACATATCTGAACTCTAAATATACCATGTTTAATATATGTAATATCTGAAAATGTTATTAACCAGTTTTAGTTTATACAAATTTATTTTAGCTTGATTGCGAAACAAGTTATTACAACTTATATTAATCACTCTCGAGACCTCATTCCTGATGGAATCCATCGCCACGAGGGAGAGAGAAGAGGCCATGTTGAATTTAAATGCTTTGCCTAAGGGCATAATCGTAACGAACTCCAGCGGGGCTCAAGTGTGCTGATCAGGATCTATGTTGTTTGCTACATAGCCAAGTGTCTCAGCAAGATCATCTGAATAGCAAACAGCATAGAGCCTGATCAGACGGCACATTCCGTGGCGGCTGATATGGCTCTATTTTTTTCTTTTTTTTCTTTGCAAATACTGTTTGAACACTATCCAGAATCAAATGGGTTAAAATGTTTCTTTCTTGTTATACTTGCCAGTCATGTTAATACCATTACAAATCTCATGTTGTTTTTTCAGGGCTATAAAGTAGCATATATTGTGTTCAAGAAAGCCAATGCCGTGAAGACGGCAACGTCGTTGTCCTATAATAAGCCACTGATAATGCACGAAGCAGGAGGGCACAAACTTGAATCTGGCCTAAGTAGTAAGTCTGATTTGTGAAACCAGCGTAAAATATATATAATTGTTGTGTGAAACCGTCCTAAGTAGTATCTTGTGAAACCGGATTAAGTAGTAAGATTGTATTGTGATGTAATATGATTTTGCAATAAACATGTAACTGACAGAAATAATAATAATTATAATAAAACATAGGTTAGAATATGGAATTGGGGCCTCTGTGGTCTTGTGGTTAATGTCGTTGACTTCAAATCACTTGATCCCGACTGCTGGTGGTTCGAATCCCACAAAGTCATGTGAGGAAGCTATCCAGCTAACTTGCAGTAGGTCGGTGGTTCTACCTGTGCATCCGGGGTCCTCCATAATAGCTCGAGAGTCGCCGTATGACCTAAATTGTATGACAAATAAAAAATATAGAATCTATATTAGAGCATCATAAATCAGTTAGAATTCTGAGACTTGAAGCCTGTGAAATCAGTTAGAATTCCGAGACTTGAAGCCTGTGAAATCAGTTAGAATTCCGAGACTTGAAGTCTGTGAAATCAGTTAGAATTCCGAAAAGACTTACAGCTTTGTTGTGTAAAGACTTTGCTCCGCTCAACCTGACATAGTGATCATGTAATGCAAGTGGCTATGAATATTGTCAAAATTACTTTTGCCAGTCATTTATATATAATTCTAACATGACTTGATATTTCGTTCCTATAAACAAAGAACAAATCTACTGTTGTTAAATCTGCAATAAACCATGGCTACTGTTGTTGAATTTTGCTCCCTCTGTAAACAGCTTATTTATGGACTATATGTACAACTTTTAAAAAATTTCATTGGAATTGAATACAATGATTGGGTAGGATTTGTAGTGTTAATAACCAGCCATACAGGAAAATATAGTAATTATAGCTGAATGACGATTGTCAATGCCACTGGAATACAGAAGGTATTTTACCGGTACAGGGAGGTATTTTGCAAAGCCATCAGCCAAATAACAGACAAGGAGATAAAATAACACACACAGTTATTCGTTTATAGCATTATATTTTGTCTTGCTAGAATGGAAATAATATTTGTCTTACGTTTGTTTATCAGCGAATAAATAATGGCAAGACAAATATTATTTCCTAAGTTTACTTTCATTCCAAATTCCAAGAAAAACTTCACATCAATACAAAAATTATGCCACTTGTACCGAAACTTCTCAATCACCCCTCGTATATGTTTGGAAGACGGACTGTGTTGATTGGATGAAGTCAATGTACTTGTATCATTGAGGTGGCTGTTGATTTATTATAGAATGGGTGAGAGAGTACAGGGAGGATATCGTAGACCAGAGAGCATTGCAATCAGAAGTAGATACATATATGCAAGAATATGATGAAAGAATACAGAAGGTAAGTGATGATTGAGCTTATTTAACCTCGCCACTGGCGAATCATCTAGGCCACCGGCGAACCATGTAGCCATTGGTGAACCATGTAGGCCACCGGCGAACCATGTAGGCTAATGGCAAATCATGTAGGTCACCGGCGAACCATGTAGGCCACCGGCGAACCATGTAGGCTACTGGCGAACCATGTAGGCCACTGGCAAATCATGTAGGTCACTGGCGAAACCATGTAAGCGAATATTATATTGTAAAGTATGCCCTTGCTGTTACAGATGGATATGTAATCCAGTGGCAACACGCTGGACTGGAAATCCAGGGATCGCAGGTTCGATCCACCGTCTGACCCTAATAAAATTAAGTCTTTCAGATGGGACTTTAAACCGAGATCTCGTGTCGGTGCTGTACACCATGCACGTAAAAAAAACATAGTCAAATATGTCGTGGAATTTCATTGGAATTGTGTCGTAAAGATTCCATGACATATTTCCAGTTTTCAGTTACAACTAAGAAAAACACATTAATGAATTATCGTTTGCTACAATAATTTATATTTATAGCCTTTAGTTTACTCAACATGCAGAGTTAAATATTAGAATGGACTATCGTATATATTCACTCGTCACAAATCGGTAGGCAATTTGTGGTTTCATGTGAATTGCAAGATTGTTCAAGTTATTGCTTGATGAACAGTTTTGTATGTCAGTCATATCTAACCTATCATCACTGATGGTCACTGGTTCGAGCCCTGCTCAGGCCGTGTCTCATTTATATGAAAAAGTTGGCAGTTTCTTACGGAGGTTGGTGCACCCAAGTACTGGTTAACCGCTGGAGCCTGCCCAGGAAAGGTGTTGTTAGGTAAACTGCCCGCCGGCGATATAGCCCAAAATGGTGCTGATGCAGGCGTAAAACCCGAAATATAACAAATATGTTAGTCATATGTCTAGACTGGATGTAAATTGTGCTTTACTACAGTCAAACCTGTCTTAAGCAGCCAGGTAAGGGAATCACAGAAAGTGGCTGCTTAGCACAGGTAGCTGCTTAATATAGGTCACATG
Organism: Archivesica marissinica; assembly: GCA_014843695.1. Taxonomy (NCBI): domain Eukaryota; kingdom Metazoa; phylum Mollusca; class Bivalvia; order Venerida; family Vesicomyidae; genus Archivesica; species Archivesica marissinica. The sequence goes on along the minus strand of CM026390.1, from coordinate 19,963,262 downwards.
TATAACAATTGGGAATATGTAAACTGGCTGCTTAACAGAGGTGACCACTAACACAGGTTTCACTGTAGTAAGCAAAGTAGACTTGTGTCTGCTTAATATAGGTCACATGTATAACAATATGAATGTATAAACTGGCTGCTTAACAGAGGTGACCACTAACACAGGTTTCACTGTAGTAAACAAAGTAGACTTATGTGCTAGTATCTATTGTAATTAGTTGCTATGACTACATGCTATAATGTTACAGGAGAAGGAAGAAGCCAAGGCAACGGAAAGTGTTGCTGATGACGAGGGCTGGGTCACGGTCGCAAAATTCGGCAAAAATAAGGGGGCGCCACGCACCGAGGCACACGAGAAGGCTGTTACATATAAAGAAAAGAAGAGAAGAAAAGACAAGGTACACATTCAACCCCAAGTAACTGACATGGACTGGTGCATGATATTTTTTGACCAATAAATTAATAAGAAAATTACCTTTGGACCAGTTCATTTATCAAAATGGGTAATTTTATCTAAAAATGGTAATAATTATTTCTGGTCAAAAAGTGCAGATCCTGATGAGACGGCTCGTCACGAGCCGGCTCATCTGGATCTACACTTTTTGTAAGTCTATTTAGAGGCCTGTAGTGTTGAAAGGGTTAATACTTGTATTGGACATGTTTGATTTACTGTAGAAAATATATCGTATATAGCAAGCCCACATGACCAAGCGGTATTGTTTCGGTATACTGTCAAACCTGTCATAAGCAGCCAACCAATGGAAGCACATAAAAAGTGTTTGCTTATCACAGGTGGCTACTTAACCCTTTCCTTCATAGAAGCACCTCTTGACGCCATAACCAATACGACATACATTGACAGTGTAGTAGCCAAACCAATGTTCATAATGCAGGCCAGAATCTCATGTAGTCCCAGTAATATCTATGGAAGTGGTATAGATATGGTGACTACTTATCCACTGCATGATAGCTAAATGGCTGTCGTTTGTATGGAGATATAATAGTATATTAACCTAAATCTCTATGAAGGAAAGGGTTAATAGAGGTCAACTGTATAATAACATATTGGGAATCTTGAAACTGGCTGCTTAATACGGATTGGCTGCTTAATATAGGTGACCACTAACACAGGTTTGACTGTATACCATAGAGTAACCATGTATCATAAACCACAGGCACAAATCTTTTTTTTTGCCCTATGGTCATATAGTAAGTAATGTTTACTAAAGGCAGCCAGCAGAAATAAAACATGCATGCAGAAACATCGACGAGAAACTAGGTAAAATCGACCAGATCACTGATATGTCCTTGTGGTCCCGACCGGAAGACCATATTCTATCAACAAATACTTTTTATGTGATGGAGATAGGTCAAATAACACCAGAATGGTACATTGTTTATCGTGAACAGCAGGAAATACAATGTTGTCGATTTGTGTCTTATGTAACCATGTACTATAATACAGTTGCTAAAGTTATTATATACCGTAAAGTTACTTAATTTTCTTTATAACATGTGTACTTTAAATTTAATATACATGTACAGTTAAACCTGTGATAGTGGTCACCTCCATTAAGCAGCCAACCTGTATTAAGCAGCCAGTTTCCAGATATGTTGTTTTAGTATACATTTGACCTCTATTAAACAGCCACCTGTGCTAAACAGCCACTTTCTGAGATTCCCTTGGCTGGCTGCTTAAGACAGGTTTCACTGTGTACCAAATATACCATACAATTGTATTTTCTGCTCATTTACTACATGTATTTACTGAATATACCAGTTTGTCATTCTATACCGTATGCCCCATTAAGCATGACAAATTTGCCTTCGTTTACAGATGGATCTGGTAATCCAGGGATTGCAGGTTCGACCCAAATAAAATTAACAGTCTTTCAGAGGTCTCGTGTCGGTGTTGTACACCGTGCACGTAAAAGAACCAGAGGAGGCTCTGGAATGGGTCTCTGTCTGTATCATTGCACTATCCTCCAAAAATGGCTAATCTCTTCAGGAGGCGTCGCTCATATGGCCAACCGGTAGCGACGATAAATAAACGTAAAACACACACCTTACATGATCCACAATGTTTGTCATCTCTATACCGTATGTCCCATTAAGTGACTATACAAGGTATGTATTACTGTATATCGTATATAAGATGTAAGTTATTAAACGGTTTTAGTTTCCCCATGAATATCTTTGTTTTACAATGTTTCAGGAATTGTTGAACTTCTACAGTTTCCAGATGAGAGACACAAAACGAGAACGTACGTTTACATTTACAGTTCCAGTCAGTCTTTGTAGTTTGTTCTGAGCCTATCACTTATCAGAATTGCTTTCCTCAATAGCTGACACGTGGATGCGCGTTCGCTTCAGGTCTGGAGTTCGAGCACCGCTGGAGCCGTTACGATTGTGCCCTTAGGCAAGGCATTTAAATTCGAGAGTGATTAATATAAGTTGAAAGAACTTGTTTCGCAATCGAGCTAAAATAAATTTGTATAAACAATAGATGACGATATTTGAACTTTGTCACCGGTGAACAACCCAGACAAGCTCAAATAAAACTTCATTTTAAGACAGATTATAAGAACACAAGTATTCTTACTAAACACATCTATGTAAAGCGACATAATTGTCCAAAACGTGGACAACAAATATTTTTGGTTTGTTCAGATTATAGTTGGTTTATTTAGTTTAAAGCGACACTACATCAGTGAAAACGGAAATTTCTACAGAATGTATTTTTCCTATTATATGGTATAATCTTTTCCAAATATTTGCCTCAAATACTGAGTATTTCAACTAATAAACAAACATCGTATGCGCGGTTTGTTGACATAACAAAATAATGTAAATAGGATCGACATTCATGCGTAATACAACGCGTTTATCCTGAATAAGAGGTATGGTATATATTTACCGTAATATCTCACATGTGTGCCTATGCATATTTATTTGTAGACTAGTTTTAGTTAAATTATCTTTAAACGACATTATCTCGCATTTAGTATTGACTCCGATGACAAACAAACGTCAATTCAAGAGCGTTGCTGATCGTTATATGAAATCCTACCTACAATTTTGAAAGTTTGTAGATCACAAAAGCACGGTTTATTGATTCAATGTTAGTGTTCGAATGTATTCGGAAGAATTTGTAGTACCAATGCATTTATACGTGAAAAAATGCGTTTTATTTGCTTTTTGCGATGTAATGTCGCTTTAAACAGAACATAAGGAGATGAGCATTGTAGAGAGTATAACGTGTAAGATTGGAAAGCTGAAGCTTATAGTGGTCTTCTATAAATCATTATAATTTGTAGAAAAGACTTGCAGTATGTGCGAATATATTTGAAATGACAGTTTGGTTGCAGAAATGCAAGGAGCTGTATCAAATAAATATATCTAAGGGTAAAAGATACACAATATATATTCTCAGCATACAAGGTTGTCGTGTGTTTGGCTGTTTATGGAGAGACAATGAGTTGTTCGCATGGTTGAATCACTGTTTATTGTGAATATAAATGTGCTTGAATTAAATGCGGACACACCCAAATCGGGGATATAAATGCATGTCGTACGACTTGTTGTAGTCGTAGGGTTGGAACACAATCTATATTCCAATATGAATCTGCTATATGATGATATTATTAATTTATTAGCTTTGTGTGTATTATATGATGGTTGGTGAGGGACAATGCCAGTGTTAAAGTTTAAACGAATGCGAAACAAGCTTTAACAACTTATATTAATCACTCTCCTTGGCGCAGATGAAAGCATAAATGTGGTCATTCGTGTGGGAGGAAACCGGAGTACCCGGAGAAAACCCACTGGTCCGATCTGGCGACCACCATACCATCTAGCATGCTTCCCTGTCCGAGGACCCGGGTTGCATTGGTGAGAAGCAAGTGCGCTAATCGGCCAGCCAGTGCTATCCATGTAATAAGACGTCGTCTGTCTTAACACTTTACTCCACATAAAATACCTTCCCACATATTCCAGGCCCCGAGGTTATAAAAATGTTCTCAGATCTCGAGCTCAAATGATCTGATTAGTTGATTCTGAGTGTTACTGTCAGCTGAACCAATCAGACGCATGAGACTGAGTTTTAAGATTGGAGAAATGTTTTATAACCTCCAGGCCATGCAGTTATATTCTCCCATTGATATAGATTATTGAGAATGTAGTACAGTGTGCCTATTGCTCATCCTGCGTATGGATATAAATTGAGTAATGAGAGACATTACTGGTTTTTCTATTACCTCCCTTGATGGATAAAGTCAGATTTATCCCTAAATGTATATTGGTCCTTTTAGTTGGAATCCTTTGTTTTTATTGTTGTCGTCTAAACAGATGTTGCGTTACGATAAAGGTAATTATATCGAAATCATGTTAATTAATTGAACCAATTTTTACAGTAAGGTATCCATTGTACATGCTAAAGGATATCTGTCAAGATTTAATAATTTCATAATTATAAGACGAGAATACGGATTAAAATGGAAAACATGTGGTGCAAAGGAAACAACGATAAAAACAGAGGAAACCAATTAATAGGACCAATATACTTTTAGGAGTATTCAGGGGCAGTAACTGACTAATGTTTCTCATTGGCCTCTACTGTTGTGGAGTATTGAAATGGTTAAGCAAAGTAAGACATTTATATATGTCCCCAATTTACAGGAGTTCGAGCCCCACTGGAGCCGTTACGATTGTGCCCTTAGGCAAGGCATTTAAATTCCACGTTGCCTCTTCTCTCTCCCTCGTGGCGATGGATTCCATCAGGAATGAGGTCTCGAGAGTGATTTATATAAGTTGAAATAACTTGTTTCGCAATCGAGCTAAAATAAATTTGTATAAACTAATTTACAGGTCAACTGTTCATTTACATATATATTTATTATGTTTTGTTTCAGAAATTGCAAATTTGCGTAAGAAGTTTGAAGAAGATAAACAGAGAATAGCCTTGATGAAGGCATCGAGAAAGTTCCGACCGTATTGAATTATTCTGTTTCTATTTTGGTATTAAAGTATGTTAAAACTGATACACGTTTTGTCATGCTGCACCCTATTAAAGCAATTCGTGGAAGTCGTGATTGCAGTGGATGCGCGTTAGCTTCAGAGTTTGATCCCCGCTGGAGCAGTTACGATTGTGCCCATAGGCAAGGCATTTAAATTCCACGTTGCCTCTTCTCTCTCCCTCGTGGCGATGGATTCCATCAGGAATTAGGTCTCGAGAGAAGTTAATATAAGTTGCAATCGAGCTAAAATAAATTTGTAATAAATTAAAGCAATCATATACACAATGCGTCTTTTCTGTGGAAAGTGGATACAACGAAAGTCAATATAAACAAAATCAATCGGTGATCGAAAACGTCCGCCACACTAAATGTCAACTTTTACCTATCTCACAATGGTGAAGAATGCTTTTTAAAAAATCTTGATCTCGATCCCTCCGTCTGACCCTAATAAAATTAACAGTCTTTCAGATGGGACGTTAAACCGAGGTCTGTTGGTGCTGTACACCATGTACGTAAAAGAACCAGAGGAGACTGGAATGACTTAATCTCTTCAGGAGGCGTCGCTCATATGGGCAACCGGTGGCGACGATAAATATATGACAATCACTTCAGTTTTTATCCTCATAAACACAAAAACCCTTTGTAGACTTCGAATGCAATGACATGAAAAATGAATAGGGTAAAATCTACAATGTGATTATTGAAAATTACTTTAGCTGAACAAAAACTGCAAAATATTTGGATTTATACTGTATGCAGCCATACATACATACCGATTCCGTGGCCTAGATGTCCAGCTGTCCCCCTATGGAGCTGGATTCCGTGGCCTAGATGTCCAGCTGTCCCCCTATGGAGCTGGATTCCGTGGCCTAGATGTCCAGCTGTCCCCCTATGGAGCTGGATTCCGTGGCCTAGATGTCCAGCTGTCCCCCTATGGAGCTGGATTCCGTGGCCTAGATGTCCAGCTGTCCCCCTATGGAGCTGGATTCCGTGGCCTAGATGTCCAGCTGTCCCCCTATGGAGCTGGATTCCGTGGCCTAGATGTCCAGCTGTCCCCCTATGGAGCTGGATTCCGTGGCCTAGATGTCCCTATGGAGCTGGATTCCGTGGCCTAGTGTAGCTGTCCCCCTATGGAGCTGGATTCCGTGGCCTAGCTGTCCCCCTATGGAGCTGGATTCCGTGGCCTAGCTGTCCCCCTATGGAGCTGGATTCCGTGGCCTAGATGTCCAGCTGTCCCCTATGGAGCTGGATTCCGTGGCCTAGATGTCCAGCTGTCCCCTATGGAGCTGGATTCCGTGGCCTAGATGTCCAGCTGTCCCCTATGGAGCTGGATTCCGTGGCCTAGCTGTCCCCCTATGGAGCTGGATTCCGTGGCCTAGATGTTCAGCTGTCCCCCTATGGAGCTGGATTCCGTGGCCTAGATGTCCACTGTCCCCTATGGAGCTGGATTCCGTGCCTAGATGTCCAGCTGTCCCCCTATGGAGCTGGATTCGTGGCCTAGATGTCCAGCTGTCCCCCTATGGAGCTGGATTCCGTGGCCTAGATGTCCAGCTGTCCCCCTATGGAGCGGTATTCCGTGGCCTAGATGTTCAGCTGTCCCCCTATGGAGCGGTATTCCGTGGCCTAGATGTCCAGCTGTCCCCCAATGGAGCTGGATTCCGTGGCCTAGATGTCCAGCTGTCCCCCAATGGAGCTGGATTCCGTGGCCTAGATGTCCAGCTGTCCCCCTATGGAGCTGGATTCCGTGGCCTAGATGTCCAGCTGTCCCCCTATGGAGCTGGATTCCGTGGCCTAGATGTCCAGCTGTCCCCCTATGGAGCTGGATTCCGTGGCCTAGATGTCCAGCTGTCCCCCTATGGAGCGGTATTCCGTGGCCTAGATGTCCAGCTGTCCCCTATGGAGCTGGATCCGTGGCCTAGATGTCCCCTATGGAGCTGGATTCCGTGGCCTAGATGTCCAGCTGTCCCCCAATGGAGCTGGATTCCGTGGCCTAGATGTCCAGCTGTCCCCCTATGGAGCTGGATTCCGTGGCCTAGATGTCCAGCTGTCCCCCTATGGAGCTGGATTCCGTGGCCTAGATGTCCAGCTGTCCCCCTATGGAGCTGGATTCCGTGGCCTAGATGTCCAGCTGTCCCCCTATGGAGCTGGATTCCGTGGCCTAGATGTCCAGCTGTCCCCTATGGAGCTGGATTCCGTGGCCTAATGTCCAGCTGTCCCCCTTGGAGCTGGATTCCGTGGCCTAGATGTCCAGCTGTCCCCCAATGGAGCTGGATTCTGTGCCTAGATGTCCAGCTGTCCCCCTATGGAGCTGGATTCCGTGCCTAGATGTCCAGCTGTCCCCCTATGGAGCTGGATTCCGTGGCCTAGCTGTCCCCCTATGGAGCGGTATTCCGTGGCCTAGATGTTCAGCTGTCCCCCTATGGAGCTGGATTCCGTGGCCTAGATGTCCACCTATGGAGCTGGATTCCGTGGCCTAGCTGTCCCCTATGGAGCTGGATTCCGTGGCCTAGCTGTCCCCTATGGAGCGGTATCCGTGGCCTAGATGTCCCCCTATGGAGCTGGATTCCGTGGCTAGATGTCCACCTATGGAGCTGGATTCCGTGGCCTAGCTGTCCCCCTATGGAGCTGGATTCCGTGGCCTAGCTGTCCCCCTATGGAGCGGTATTCCGTGGCAGATGTCCACCTATGGAGCGGTATTCCCGTGGCCTAGATGTTCAGCTGTCCCCCTATGGAGCTGGATTCCGTGGCCTAGATGTCCAGCTGTCCCGCTATGGAGCGGTATTCCGTGGCCTAGCTGTCCCCCTATGGAGCGGGATGCCGTGGCCTAGCTGTCCCCCTATGGAGCGGGATGCCCAAGGTTAAAACCTTAACAGAGATTGATTCTGATTTGGACGGTTGGTGATTCGCCAGCTATTAAATAATGGTTACAAAACGAAAATGGATTAAATCGGATGCAATAAGCTTTAAGCTTCCGATTTAATCCATTTTCGTTTTGTAAACAATGTATATGTAATGTACATTATTATCGAATAAATATGTTTAAACCAAATAATGGTTACCGATTGTTTATCAGTCTGGCCTGCACGGACAAGATTTGAGAAGTACCGATGTTCACATTAGGTGTCTCGTAAGGCAGAAATGGCTGGTTCTTTCATTAGGGGCGACGCCATTTACTTTAAATCGAAATGTTGCAGTGATGAGGCCAGTATTTGTGTCGCCCTAGGAACCCTGACTTCGTCCTCTGGGGGCCCCACTTCTCCACTTGGTTTTTACGATTTTCAAACAAATTGTTGTCTAGTAAGATACACTGGCCCATTATAAAGCACTCCTTCTATTCAAATGTATTTAATGGTTGTACTGTGCATTTTAACCCTATTTTGCAGAAGTATATTAAAGAACACCATTTAAGGAAGCGATCACGCGCTTTCTCACTTCTCCCAAAAATTCTGACCTAGAATGAACCCTGCATGTTGATTGTTTTCCAACAATATGCATGCAATAAATACAGATCAAACACACTGCTGACAACTTTATTTCATTGTTAACACACAAATGTACATACAGCTACTGTAGAGTGATTTTAATGTCTTATACATGTATCGGCATTTTATGGGTTTGCACAATGTTGCATGTTTTATGTGATCTCTGGAAATTAACGAGTTTGCAGTAATATTTTATGTGATCTATGGTTTTCTATATTGAGTTACAATGTTGCATGTTTTATAAAATCTCAGGAATTTTATAATGAGATTGCACCAATGTTGCCTGTTTTATAAAATCTCAGGAATTCTATAATGAGATTGCACCAATGTTGCATGTTTTATAAAATCTCAGGTATTTTACAATGAGCTTGCAGCATGTTTTATAAAATCTCAGGTATTTTACAATGAGTTTGCAGCATGTTTTATAAAATCTCAGGTATTTTACAATGAGTCTGCAGCATGTGTTATAAAATCTCAGGCATTTTACAATGAGTTTGCAGCATGTTTTATCAAATCTCATGCATTTTACAATGTGCTTGCAGCATGTTTTATAAAATCTCAGGCATTTTACAATGAGTTTGCAGCATGTTTTATCAAATCTCATGCATTTTACAATGTGCTTGCAGCATGTTTTATCAAATCTCATGCATTTTACAATGTGCTTGCAGCATGTTTTATAAAATCTCAGGTATTTTACAATGAGTCTGCAGCATGTGTTATAAAATCTCAGGCATTTTACAATGAGTTTGCAGCATGTTTTATCAAATCTCAGGTATTTTACAATGAGCTTGCAGCATGTTTTATCAAATCTCAGGCACTATGAGTTTGCATCACTGTTGCAGGTTTAATATGATCTCTGGCATTTCAAGACAAGTCCATAGACTCTTGTTTCCCATATCTCACTGACAGGATCATCTGCAGCATTCTGAAATACACAAATATAAAACTTGTCATGTTTATCCCTGTATAGATAACAGTCGTTCAGATGGGACGTTAAACCGAGGTCTTGTGTCGGTGCTTTACACCGTGCAAGTAAAAGCACATCGTATAGTACTTTTATAATTTGTCGCACATATGACAATCGTCAAATTCACAGACGGATCTGTAGTCCAGTGGTTAATACGCTGGACTGGTAATCCAAGGATCACAGGTTCGATCCCCCGTCTGACCGTAATAAAATTAACATGCTTTCAGATGGGACTTTAAACCGAGGTCTCGTGTTGGTGCTGTACACCATGCACGTAAAACCCCCAGAGGAGACTGAGATTTTTTGGAGGATAGTGCAATGATACAGACGGAGACCCATTCCAGAGTCTCCTCTGGTTCGTTTACGTGCACGGTGTACAGCACCAACAAGAGACCTCGGTTTAATGTCCCATCTGAAAGACTGTTAATTTTATTAGGGTCAGACGGGGGATCGAACCTGCGATCCCTGGATTACCAGTCCAGCATGTTACCACTGGACTACACATCCGTCTGTGATTTATTAGCTGAATAGTTTGTGAGCTTTATATATATTGGCAAATTCCTATGTTCAGTAGTTATGGACGATTGGACCTCACATCTCACTTTATACCTTAAACATTCCATCCAATTGAAATGACACGTGGAAAATGAACCCGGCATCATACCATCAGAACTGACTGGACGGAACGTTACATTTGTTGTTGATTTATGCCAGTGTTTCTTTACCAGTGACACCCTAAAGTCTGTCATACGAACGCATGGAACCTCATGTTTGAAGCTTGGTTTAACCCATTTGATTCTGGATACCGTTCAAACAGTATTTGCAAAGAACATAGAGCCAGATCAGCCGCCATGGAACGTGCCGTCTGATCAGGATATATGCTGTTTGCTATTCAGATGATCTTGCTAAGACACTTGGCTATGCAGGTCTGATCAGACTCTATGCTGTTTGCTATTCAGATGATCTTGATAAGACACTTGGCTATGTAGCAAACAACATAGATCCTGATCAGCATGCAGCGTTACGCTGCGGCTGATCTGGATCTATGTTGTTTGCAAAAGCCTTTAAATGTATCCAGAATGAAATGGGTTAATAATATTTTATTTGCTCTATGCATTATATGGTACAAATATTTACAAAGAAAAAGCAAAATGGGTTGGACAACAAGTTTTATCGTTTATACAAATTTATTTTAGCTCGATTGCGAAACCAGTTCTTACAACTTATATTAATCACTCTCGAGACCTCATTCCTGATGGAATCCATCGCCACGAGGGAGAGAGGCAACATGGAGTTTAAATGCTTTACCTAAGGGCACAATCGTAATGGCTCCAGCGGGGCTCGAACTCCAGACCTTTCGCACCTGAAGCGAATGTGCATCCACTGCGCTATCACGACTTCCACAAGTTCTCTATTAACCCATGTCAATAGCTAAGCAAATGTCTTTTATATTATATTCACATATTTTGGTAGAAGATACCCAGAGGTGACCCGTTTTATGTCAAACCTGTGTTAGTGGTCACCTCCATTAAGCAGCCAACCTGTATTAAGCAGCCAGTTTCAAGATTCCAAATATGTTGTTTTACTATACATTTGACCTGTATTAAGCAGCCACCTGTGCTAAGCAGCCACTTTCTCTGACTCCCTTGACTGGCTGCTTAAGACAGGTTGGACTGTATGCTACTTTGTTATTATTCCCACACAGCAGAATCTGCTCAAAAAGTAGGTTTGTTCCACTGGACTGTATATTAGCACCTTGCCCCATTCATTTTAATTCGTGCAATTCAGAAATTTGTTTTCTTTCAGGGTTGACTTTGATCCAATCTATCTCTTGGGCCATATTAGCTACAATGTACCGTAATATTACATTTTGTGAGTACAGTCAAATCTGTGCTAAGCAGCCAGTCAAGAGAATCACAGAAAGTGGCTGCTTAATAAATCAACCAACTGTATAATAAAACAACATATTGGGAATCTTGAAACTGACTGCTTAATGGAGGTGACCACTAACACAGGTTTGACTGTAAACTAGAGGTGACCACTAACACAGGTTTGACTGTATACTAGAGGTGATCACTAACACAGGTTGGCTGTTTAATGGAGGTGACCACTAACACAGGTTTGACTGTATACTAGAGGTGACCACTAACACAGGTTTGACTGTATAATGGAGGTGACCACTAACACAGGTTTGACTGTATACTAGAGGTGACCACTAACACAGGTTTGACTGTATAATGGAGGTGACCACTAACACAGGTTTGACTGTATAATAGAGGTGACCACTAACACAGGTTTGACTGTATACTAGAGGTGACCACTAACACAGGTTTGACTGTATAATGGAGGTGACCACTAACACAGGTTTGACTGTATACTGGAGGTGACCACTAACACAGGTTTGACTGTATACTGGAGGTGACCACTAACACAGGTTTGACTGTATACGGGAGGTGACCACTAACACAGGTTGGACTGTATAATGGAGGTGACCACTAACACAGGTTTGACTGTATAATAGAGGTGACCACTAACACAGGTTGGACTGTATATATAATACAGGTTGGCTGCTTAATGGAGGTGACCACTAACACAGGTTTGACTGTATAATGGAGGTGACCACTAACACAGGTTTGACTGTATAATGGAGGTGACCACTAACACAGGTTTGACTGTATACTAGAGGTGACCACTAACACAGGTTTGACTGTATAATGGAGGTGACCACTGACACAGGTTTGACTGTATACTAGAGGTGACCACTAACACAGGTTTGACTGTATACTAGAGGTGACCACTAACACAGGTTTGACTGTATAATGGAGGTGACCATTAACACAGGTTTGACTGTATACTAGAGGTGACCACTAACACAGGTTTGACTGTATAATGGAGGTGACCACTAACACAGGTTTGACTGTATAATGGAGGTGACCACTAACACAGGTTTGACTGTATACTAGAGGTGACCACTAACACAGGTTTGACTGTATAATGGAGGTGACCACTAACACAGGTTTGACTGTATACTAGAGGTGACCACTAACACAGGTTTGACTGTATAATGGAGGTGACCACTAACACAGGTTTGACTGTATAATGGAGGTGACCACTAACACAGGTTTGACTGTATAATGGAGGTGACCACTAACACAGGTTTGACTGTATACCTGTTATGTGGGAGGCCATCACACACTTGTTGGACATCAAATTTTTCTGAAATTTAAAGAAGTATATATAAATATACACGTAACTATGTCGTAACTATGTCATAACTACGTCGTAATGAGTCGTAACTACGTCGTTATGTATGAACTAGTGACACAGCTTACTAGAAACTACAAATAACATTTCACTAGTTTTCATAATAGATCTTTTTGTGGATTTTTTTAAATATCATATTTCTGATTTCCCCACAATTTTGAAATTCATACATCTTGACTTGACTACAATCATTCATTAATGTGATTTACTTATTTGTAACTGAACAGTCTGGAAATATGTCATGGAATTAATGTAATTTACTTATTTGTAAGTGAACAGCCTGGAAATATGTCATGGAATTAATGTGATTTACTTATTTGTAACTGAACAGTCTGGAAATATGTCATGGAATTAATGTAATTTACTTATTTGTAAGTGAACAGCCTGGAAATATGTCATGGAATTAATGTGATTTACTTATTTGTAACTGAACAGTCTGGAAATATGTCATGGAATTAATGTAATTTACTTATTTGTAAGTGAACAGCCTGGAAATATGTCATGGAATTAATGTGATTTACTTATTTGTAACTGAACAGTCTGGAAATATGTCATGGAATTAATGTAATTTACTTATTTGTAAGTGAACAATCTGGAAATATGTCATGGAATTAATGTGATTTATTTATTTGTAACTGAACAGTCTGGAAATATGTCATGGAATTAATGTGATTTAGCCTGGAAATATGTCATGGAATTAATGTGATTTACTTATTTGTAACTGAACAGTCTGGAAATATGTCATGGAATTAATGTGATTTACTTATTTGTAACTGAACAATCTGGAAATATGTCATGGAATTAATGTGATTTACTTATTTGTAACTGAACAGTCTGGAAATATGTCATGGAATTAATGTGATTTACTTATTTGTAACTGAACAATCTGGAAATATGTCATGGAATTTCATTACGACACCATTCTAGTGAAATTCCATGACATATTTGACTGTTATTTTCACTCTGCTAGCATGCCAAAAATTAACTTCTGCTGACATTTCTAAGAACAAAATGAAACTTTACTGTTTATATATCGTTTTAGGTCTGCAAACATTTAAAACGACACTACATCAGTGAAAACGCAAATTTCTACAGAATGTAATTTCTTATTAAAAGGTATATTTTCCCCCCAAATATTTGCCTTTCAACTAATAAAAAAACCGTCATATACGCGGTTTGTTGACATAACAAAATAATGTAAATAGTGTCAACACCCATGCGTAATACAACGTGTGTATCTTGAATAACTCGATTTATGGTACAGATTTACCGATATATATGACATGTGTGTCTATGCATATTTATTTGTAGACTAATCTTAGTTGAATTATCTCTAGATGACAGTATCAAGCGATATGACTCCAATGACAAACAAACGTCAATTCAGGACAGTTATATGAAATCCTACTATAACTTTTGAAAGTTTGTAGATTCAATGTTAAGTGTTCAAATGTATTCGGAAGAATGTGTACGGTAGTAGCAATGCATTTATACGTGAACAAATTAAAAAAATTTGCGATGTAATGTCGCTTTAACGCAACGATGACACAATGACATGCTCGTAGACCATGTGACTACCATATGGCTGGTTCTCTATTCCACCTACCTGGAAGACTGTTAGTTGTTAAAGCAACCTGTATAATCTGTGCCAGTCTGTCGGTGGAAGTGTTCACTGCGTGTAGCACCTGTTCTGAACAGTGTCCGTCTTTATAAAATGTTGCTAGTGTCTTTGACACTATGAATATATCTGTATAGGTTAGCAGGTGCTCCTGCAACTCCATACTTTTATAAGATTGTAAACTTTGTAACACTGCTAGATGCAATCTTGAAAACAATATTCCAAGTTTTTCGGACGAGAATTTTGTCGGATTCTTAAAAGCACCAGAAATGTCCTTTTGTGGCTGAACTGAGGTTGAGGTATTATTGTCAGTGTGAGTGCTTCCTGTTACAAGAGGTCCCAGAATGCACCAGCGCACCAGTCCACCAATGGGACAGGTGAATGTTGACTGGATACGAACCAGTCTGACAGAGTCTGAACACAAGCAAGAATCGGCTGAGATCCAGTCTACTACACACTCAAGTAACACATGAGGTGGGGACTTGCTGCCATCTGCAATATATGTAAGTAGAGCTGCAAATACAATTCTAACATGATTTTATTGAACTACAGCTATGGCTGTTGAATTTTGTTCCCCCTGTAAAAAACTTATTTATGTTACATTGGAATTGCTGCTCCCAATTCAGTAGTGGGTCGACCATCCCCTACCCAGCGGGTCCTCAGGTGGCGGATAGGGGAACGGCCCTCAGATATGGGGGTTTGCTGTGAATTAAATAAGCAGTCCCGGACCATATGGTGGTGTACCTACCAGGACGGGGCAGGATAGCACATGGCAAAGCTACTCCTATTAAATACTCCACGTGTCCTACAACGGGTGCATCAGGCGAATGTATGGGCCGCCTTAAAAGTCCTAGCCTAAGGGTGAGGTAACCCCAACAGAAACCTCGAATGCTGAAGCTGGAAGTACTGGGCCGCACGGCGCATTCTAATAAACCACGGTACTATGCATAACGCAAAATGAATCACAATGACAGAAAGAGTAAACCGAGATGGTGCTGGACCTGTGAAGACCCGCCAGGCAGGTACAGTGCCGGGTTCCATACCTCGAAGGAACCCATCCCTAGCTACTGGAGGAAAAAGAGAAAAAAAATCACGAACGACAAGAAGAAGAATTGATTACAGCGAATTGTGCAGAATTTGTAGTGTTAATAACAAGCCATACAGGAAAAAATAGTGTTAATAGCTGGAGGATGATTGTTAGTGCCATTGGAATACAGAAGGTATTTGACAAGGAGGTATTTTGTAAAGCCATCAGCCAAATAACTGACAAGGAGACAATATATTGCATACATTTATAGCATTATATTGGGTCATGTTAGAATGGAAATAATATTTGTCTTGCCGTTTGTCGTTCTGATGCGTAGGAATTACGGCCTGCATGGTAAACTGGTTTAATGGTCAATGAACAATGGTAAGACAAATATAAAAAAAGCTAAAACTGTCGTGTGTTGCTTGCCTGAATCAATTAAGTAAGTTAGCTGATCACTAGAATGCTAAGCAGATTGGTGAGGTGAACTAAATTGTATGACAATTTAGCAAATCCTTAATTAGTCAAATAAATACATGTAGATTTGTTTTCAAATTTGTTGTTTTGTTACGGCAAGTAAAGTTCTGCATCTTAAATATCTTGATACTTGGTCCCCTTAGTCGTGGTAGCGCAGTGGATGCGCGTTCGCTTCAGGTCCGGAGTTCGAGCCCCACTGGAGCTGTTACGATTGTGCCGTTAGGCAAGGCATTTAAATTCCATGTTGCCTCTTCTCTCTCCCTCGTGGCGATGGATTCCATCAGAAATGAGAGTGATTAATATAAGTTGTAAGAACTTGTTTCACAATCGAGCTAAAATAAATTTGGATAAACTGAACTATAACCTATGAATGATAGATTTAGAATAAATACCTATGTAAGGATATATGGTTGTCAGTGCTGTTATAAAGTTGCACGTAAACAGCGATGATATTGTAGGAAGTTTCATAAAGGCTGTGCTAACATTTGGATACAGCAAGCAGTAGTCGTCGACTAGTTTCTGGGCAAGGTCACACACCGACTGACTCTGACTTCCCTGGTCCTGTAATACAAATGTAATACATCTCTGGTCCTGTTGTCTACGTCCCCGCAAGGGGTTTGACATTAATGGAACATACATTACATTACATTACATTACATTACATTACATTACATTACATTACATTACATTACATTACATTACATTACATTACATTACATTACATTACATTACATTACATTACATTACATACATACATACATACATACATACATACATACATACATACATACATACATACATACATACATACATACATACATACATACATACAAACATGTGCGATAGTTTCTGACGAGAATATGGTGATTAATACTATGCCAGGATACATACACACAGTGATTGTGCAGTAGTTTATAAATACATGTACTATGCAAGGGTACAGATTAACATGACATAGAATTGGCCCGTCACAGTGATTGTGCAGTAGTTTATAAATACATGTACTATGCAAGGGTACAGATTAACACGACATAGAATTGGCCAGTCACAGTGATTGTGCAGTAGTTTATAAATACATGTACTATGCGAGGGTACAGATTCACACGACATAGAATTGGCCAGTCACAGTGATTGTGCAGTAGTTTATAAATACATGTACTATGTGAGGGAACAGATTCACACGACATAGAATTGGCCAGTCACAGTGATTGTGCAGTAGTTTATAAATACATGTACTATGCGAGGGTACAGATTCACACGACATAGAATTGGCCAGTCACAGTGATTGTGCAGTAGTTTATAAATACATGTACTATGCGAGGGTACAGATTAACACGACATAGAATTGGCCAGTCACAGTGATTGTGCAGTAGTTTATAAATACATGTACTATGCGAGGGTACAGATTCACACGACATAGAATTGGCCAGTCACAGTGATTGTGCAGTAGTTTATAAATACATGTACTATGTGAGGGAACAGATTCACACGACATAGAATTGGCCAGTCACAGTGATTGTGCAGTAGTTTATAAATACATGTACTATGTGAGGGAACAGATTCACACGACATAGAATTGGCCAGTCACAGTGATTGTGCAGTAGTTTATAAATACATGTATGTACGGGATTGGTGTATTACAGTGGCATGGTGGTAACCACCAATCAAATCAATCTTAACCCTTAACTTGCCAATCACAACTAAAATTGCTTTTGCAAACAGCATGGAGATAAAATATTTGGTCTGAATAGCAAACAAAATAGATCCTGATCAGACACAGCATTATGCAGCGGCTGATCTGGATCTATGTTGTTTCCACATTCTTTCCAATATATTTGACTGGTTAGGGTTTAAGTTATAATCTATGGTGGGACCTCAAAATGTAAAGAAGCAAAATCCAGGTTTTTTATTAAAAGTTCACATAGTTTTAATTTATACAAATTTATTTTAGCTCGATTGTGAAACAAGTTCTCTCAACTTATATTAATCACTCCCGAGACCTCATTCCTGATGGAATCCATCGCCACCAGGGAGAGAGAAGAGGTAACGTGGAATTTAAATGCCTTGCCTAAGGGCACAATCGTAACAGCTCCAGCAGGGCTCTAACTCCGGACCATTTGCACCTGAAGCAAATGCGCATCCACTGCGCTATCACGACTTCCACATAGTTTGAATGTAGCTAATCATATTACCTGCATCCACAAGGCTACACACCCTAGGACCGGGCCACAACTCACTGACACTGACATGGAAACCAACTTTGTCATCAGCGTGACCTTGACTGCGTCCACATGACCTCCGAAGATGGCAGAGAAGATACCGTAACAGGCGTGCTCCGGAGCATCTTGTAATGTTGCACACAGCATCTCCAATAGATGTAGCTCATGTAATGCATTTAGTTTCTGCAATAAGAAACAAAAATTGAACAACAAATTTGAAACTACAGTTAAACCTGCATTAGTGGTCACATCCATTAAGAAGCCAATCTGCATTAAGCAGCCAGATTCCCAATATGTTGTTTTATTATACATTTGCCATCTATTAAGCAGCCATCTGTGCTATGCAGCTACTTGCATTTGCATATGGTGAAGCAAATATGACTGGCAGCAACAAACAGCTGTGTGTGTATAACATATACCGTTATCAGTTACAAATCAAGGATTATAATTAACTGGTCGCATAATTTCAAGAAAGAGCCTCCGGCGACACCTTTTTCTGCACGTTTTGGATATGCCTGTGTGCATACCACCTACCATGCAAGCAAATGCCAGAAATATAGATCTCTCTCTTGACATAGAAACTAAATATTTAACCATGCATACCCACAAAAATACAACACGGGTTCGATCCTCAGACCGGTAAGTATGTGAGATGGTACGGTGGTCGCCAGATCGGACAGGTGGGTTTTCTCCGGGTCCTCTGGTTTCCTCCCACACGAATGACCACATATACGCTTTCATCCGCGCCAACGAGAGTGATTAATATAAGTTGTTAGAACTTGCTTCGCAATCGTTGTAAAATAAATAACGTTTGAACTAAAAAAAAGGAACAGCTAGCTTATTAATGAGAGTCAGGAAGGATTATGCCAAAATAAAGCAGCCAATGCTAGTTAATATGCCTCCAAACATGAACGAAATCCATCAAGGAATAAGGACGTTGAAAAAGTGACTTTCAACCATGGTATATGAAGGGTCAAGGTTACCAGAGTACATGGTATATGAAGGGTCAAGGTTACCAGAGTGCATGGTATATGAAGGGTCAAGGTTACCAGAGTGCATGGTATATGAAGGGTCAAGGTTACCAGAGTGCATGGTATATGAAAGGTCAAGGTTACCAAATGGCATAACAAATAGCCCTGTGCGTTGCATGTGTAAGCTTGGTCTTGGAGCTCTAGCCCTGTGTGCTGCATGTGTAAGCTTGGTCTTGAAGCTCTAGCCCTGTGCGCTGCATGTGTAAGCTTGGTCTTGGAGCTCTAGCCCGGTGTGTTGCATGTGTAAGCTTGGTCTTGAAGCTCTAGTCCTGTGTGCTGAATGTGTAAGCTTGGTCTTGAAGCTCTAGCCCTGTGTGCTGCATGTGTAAGCTTGGTCTTGAAGCTCTAGCCCTGTGTGTTGCATGTGTAAGCTTGGTCTTGAAGCTCTAGCCCTGTGTGTTGCATGTGTAAGCTTGGTCTTGAAGCTCTAGCCCTGTGTGTTGCATGTGTAAGCTTGGTCTTGAAGCTCTAGCCCTGTGTGTTGCATGTGTAAGCTTGGTCTTGGAGCTCTAGCCCTGTGTATTGCATGTATAGCCTTGGACTTGGAGCTCTAGCCCTGTTTATTGCATGTATAGCCTTGGACTTGGAGCTCTAGCCCTGTGTATTGCATGTATAAATGTGGCATTGAAAGTCTAGCCCTGTGTGTTGCATGTGTAAGCTTGGTCTTGAAGCTCTAGCCCTGTGTGTTGCATGTGTAAGCTTGGTCTTGAAGCTCTAGCCCTGTGTGCTGCATGTGTAAGCTTGGTCTTGAAGCTCTAGCCCTGTGTGTTGCATGTGTAAGCTTGGTCTTGAAGCTCTAGCCCTGTGTGTTGCATGTGTAAGCTTGGTCTTGAAGCTCTAGCCCTGTGTGTTGCATGTGTAAGCTTGGTCTTGAAGCTCTA
This sequence comes from Archivesica marissinica, assembly GCA_014843695.1. Classification (NCBI taxonomy): domain Eukaryota; kingdom Metazoa; phylum Mollusca; class Bivalvia; order Venerida; family Vesicomyidae; genus Archivesica; species Archivesica marissinica. The sequence goes on along the minus strand of CM026390.1, from coordinate 19,943,282 downwards.
GCCCTGTGTGTTGCATGTGTAAGCTTGGTCTTGGAGCTCTAGCCCTGTGTATTGCATGTATAGCCTTGGACTTGGAGCTCTAGCCCTGTGTATTGCATGTATAAATGTGGCATTGAAAGTCTAGCCCTGTGTGTTGCATGTGTAACTTTGGCATTGAAAGTCTAGCCCTGTGTGTTGCATGTGTACCTTTGGCATTGAAAGTCTAGCCCTGTGTGTTGCATGTATAACTTTGGCATTGAAAGTCTAGCCCTGTGTGTTGCATTTATAACTTTGGCATTGAAAGTCTAGCCCTGTGTGTTGCATGTGTAACTTTGGCATTGAAAGTCTAGCCCTGTGTGTTGCATGTGTAACTTTGGCATTGAAAGTCTAGCCCTGTGTGTTGCATGTATAACTTTGGCATTGAAAGTCTAGTACTGTGTGTTGCATGTGTAACTTTGGCATTGAAAGTCTAGCCCTGTGTGTTGTATGTGTACCTTTGGCATTGAAAGTCTAGCCTTGTGTGTTGCATGTGTAACTTTGGCATTGAAAGTCTAGTCCTGTGTGTTGCATGTGTAACTTTGGCATTGAAAGTCTAGCCCTGTGTGTTGCATGTGTAACTTTGGCATTGAAAGTCTAGCCCTGTGTGTTGCATGTGTAACTTTGGCATTGAAAGTCTAGCCCTGTGTGTTGCATGTGTAACTTTGGCATTGAAAGTCTAGTCCTGTGTGTTGCATGTGTAACTTTGGCATTGAAAGTCTAGCCCTGTGTGTTGCATGTGTACCTTTGGCTTTGAAAGTCTAGTCCTGTGTGTTGCATGTGTAAATTTGGCATTGAAAGTCTAGCCCTGTGTGTTGTATGTGTACCTTTGGCATTGAAAGTCTAGCCCTGTGTGTTGTGTACATTTGGCATTGAAAGTCTAGCCCTGTGTGTTGTATGTGTACCTTTGGCTTTGAAAGTCTAGTCCTGTGTGTTGTATGTGTACCTTTGGCATTGAAAGTCTAGCTCTGTGTGTTGTATGTGTACCTTTGGCTTTGAAAGTATAGCCCTGTGTGTTGTATGTGTACCTTTGGCATTGAAAGTCTAGCCCTGTGTGTTGTATGTGTACCTTTGGCTTTGAAAGTCTAGTCCTGTGTGTTGCATGTGTAAATTTGGCATTGAAAGTCTAGCCCTGTGTGTTGCATGTGTAACTTTGGCATTGAAAGTCTAGCCCTGTGTGTTGCATGTTTAACTGTGGTCTTGAAGCTCTAGCCCTGTGTATGGTATGTACTATATGACTTACATCACCAAGTTTTGTTTATCATTTCTGCGGTATTATATGCAATCATTCCATGCTTTGAAAGATTAGAGGTTGGAAAACAAGCATTAAACTAGAGAACAGCATTCAGAGAGCTGACCATAAATAGAATCACTTCTTCCTTAACCAATCCTCTATATATCCACAACATTTCATCAAACTTCATCCACAAAGTTTCACCAACCTTCATTCACAAAGTTTCATCAAACTTCATCCACATAGTTTCATCAAACTTCATCCACAAAGTTTCATCAAACTTCATCCATAAAGTTTCATCAAACTTCATCCACAAAGTTTCATCAAACTTCATCCATAAAGTTTCATCAAACTTCATTCACAAAGTTTCATCAAACTTCATCCACAAAGTTTCATCACACTTCATCCATAAAGTTTCATCAAACTTCATGTTTCATCAAACTTCATCCACAAAGTTTCATCACATTTCATCCACAAAGTTTCATCAAACTTCATGTTCCATCACATTTCATCCACAAAGTTTCATCAAACTTCATGTTTCATCAAACTTCATCCACAAAGTTTCATCACATTTCATCCACAAAGTTTCATCAAACTTCATGTTTCATCAAACTTCATCCACAAAGTTTCATCAAACTTCATCCTCAAAGTTTCATCAAACTTCATCATCAAAGTTTCATCAAACTTCATCCACAAAGTTTCATCAAACTTCATCCACAACATTCCATCAAACTTTATCCACAATGTTCCATCAAACTTCATCCACAAAGTTTCATCACATTTCATCCACAAAGTTTCATCAAACTTCATGTTTCATCAAACTTCATCCACAAAGTTACATCAAACTTCATTCACAAAGTTTCATCAAACTTCATCCACAAAGTTACATCAAACTTCATCCACAACGTTCCATCAAACTTTATCCACAATGTTCCATCAAACTTCATCCACAAAGTTCCATCACACTTCATCCACAACGTTCCATCAAACTTCATCCACAACGTTCCATCAAACTTCATCCACAAAGTTCCATCAAACTTCATCCACAACGTTCCATCACACTTTATCCACAAAGTATATTCCCAATGAACAATGGCAAGACAAATATTATTTCCTAAGTAAACAATATGTTGGTTTTCTCATGACATGGCTCAGATAAGACATAAGCTACATTATTACTTACTCTGTTATTATGTCCTTTCCGTCGTGACATATCAACAATGTACTCTTGAGCCACCTCCACCGCAAAGTTCTCGTTGGCCGTGCCCCTTCCGTGGGCACCTCTGTGCATGTCTGAGGAATAGTTGCGTACCAGATAGTTGAGAGCTTCCTTTGTACATTCTGGAAACTCTAAATATTGTAGCTTCATCAGTATACTGCTCATTTTCCCACTGCAAGCAGAAATCAAAATATTTTATTTAAATGTCAAACTTTTAAAAAAGATTATACTTTTCTATCAAAATCTAAACCTAACATCTTTTAGTTGTTAAATTTTATTTTGTCACTTGGTTTAAACTTTATTTATTTTACAACGATTCCTAGTTCTAACAACTTATATTAATCACTCTCGCTGGCGCGGATGATGGTGGATAAGCGTAAATGTGGTCATTCATGTGGGAGGAAACCAGAGTACCCAGAGAAAACCCACCTGTTTGATCTGGCGACTACCATACCATCTCACATACTTTCCGTTCCGAGGATCGAACCCCGGGTTGCATTGGTGAGAAGCGAGCACGCTAACCACTGTGCTAATCAGACAGCCACTTTTATGTATTATTGTAACATATCGTAATTTGTTATTTTCCCCTATTAACTAGAACTACCGGAGGTAATGCTTATGGCCTATCTGCTGATATCTACAACAACTATAAGAACGTCAATAACTGTAATATCTCTGTAAATGTGTTATCGTTATCTAGATACTTAGACCTATTAAGTGTTCACAACCAACAAGCAACTATGTACATTAGTGTATATCATCACTTTCCATTTCATTCAAAAACCGTGTCATTCCTATTAGATAGATTTCTTTATTTATAGAGGGTGAAGCTAATCTTCCTTAGTGCTAAAAATAACATTATAGCATAAATGTACATACACAATACTTATAAACGAAGTACATAGTTACACCATTCAATATACATGCACAATGTTGTACAATGTAGCTTAAATTATCGCTACATTTCAGGTGACAAAAAAAGTCGAACTGGTAAATCTACAGATCAGGTGGAATATGCATATTCTTGCGAGGGTAGAAGAGTCAAAATGCTTGTTTTCACAAAGTAATTATTTCACATTCAGGAGTGCGTTTATATTGAGCGTCACTTCGTATTTCTGCGAATATTTAGGAGTTCTGTGCATCGCTATTGCATTTCCCTCGATGAACATAATATGCTCTGTTTGTATTTATTTTCGTATGAATTTCCTATTGATATGCAACTGACATGCACACTTAAAGTTACAGGCATGCTCATTCGCAGTGATGGGCAGCATTTATTTCAGTTTATGCTGTTCCAAGGATGATCTAATTAATACTAGCTCCGCTACATGGTAAGACGTAAATATATCCTAAATACATTTTAAATGCAGTGTGATATTTCTTCTTTGTTTCATTGAAAAGAATAAATAATGAAAATATAAGTAATGAATCGCGGGTTAATAGTTTCTCCGGGGTATGAACTACATTGAAGGGCATGCTTATAGTAACTGTTAGGCATGTGGCACAACTGGTAGAGTGCTGGATTTGGAACAGTACAGGGTTTGATACTCGGTCAGGCCACGTATGTAGTGTCATTGAGCAAGGCACCTCATTGCTTAGTACTGGTTAACTGGTCGTCTCAAGTCTGCCCAGGAAAACATGTCTAGGTCCCCGCATGGGGTTTCACATAAATGAAACATACATAACAATTAACATGTGTACAATAGGCAAGACTTAAATCCACATTGCCCTTTCCCTCTCTCTATGAGGCTCATTGCAATGAATTCCATTTACATGTCTACTACAAGTTTTCCTTTTTTCCAAGAACAATCTACAATTGGAACCATCTCCCTCCTGACATTTTCCATCACCCTACCATAGAGCAATTCAATACGGCAGTTTGCCATATTGATCATGCCAGTCCCTAGTTGTTCTGCGCAGCTGCTTTTAAACTTTTACCACAACTTATTTTCATTACATTCTTAAATTATACTTTTAACTACTCATACTTTTAACTTCTTTGCAGTTTTTGACGCGCAACATGTCTACGTCCCCGCGAGGGGTTCGACATTAATGGAAGATAGATAGATCCCCGCGAGTGGTTTGACATTAGAGGAAGATAGACCAGGAATTATTATTTAAACCTAATGCTATAACTACATGTTTCGCAATCGATCCTAAATTTGCATAAACAAATTGTAAGGTCTCCTCGACTCTACACTACTCTAAGCAGGTAACGGGTCGCTATCAGATACGAATTAAATTGGGGACGAACGGAATTTCATATTAAATAATGTCAAATGAACGTCATTTCCAACATCATGGATTATTTTACATGGGAAATAAAATATAGTGTCTTTTGAATCTACCTAATAAGCAAACACACAGGATTGCTTGTATGTATCTACCGCTTCGTCAGATGCATTTGCTTTTTTAGGACGAATACTCGTACTCGGAAGTGCTGTGTAGGGGAGCAGCTAGTTTTAGTCAATACTATTTTGCAACTTATGTTTTCTGTAAATTAATAATTTAATTAATTCTAGTAAAGAATTCTTATGATATTGAGTTTAAATAAATTCGATGTTTGTAAAGTGAATGTATTTTATAATACGTTTGATATTAATAATTGATCCCTATTAACTGATTAACAGATAGTGGGGAACTCAGGTGTGTATATTTTGATTTCGTTTATTATAGCAAATAATTGCAAAACACAGTCTTGGAGTATAATTCTTCTTATATCTACATGGTATTCTTCATGGTTCTATAGGTAAGCGATGCTAAATGTTCTTAATTTCTGCAACACTTAGACTTGTTAAAAGTTAACACTTGACTAGTTGAAGTTAGTAAATGTATCTTTTCTTATATTCAGAATTAGTTAGGCCTATTACTATCAGTTCACAGAAACAAAATTGATATTTACATATTCATGGAAAAATTGCAGTCGAAAACGTGTTTACTTTCACCTAAAGTTTTAAACTTGCTATAGGGTGATTTACAATTTTAGTATAAAATGGAAATAGGTGGGTGAAGAAAACATGCAAAAAAAAAAGTTGTACCATGGCTTTGCAACTGCAACATACTGTTCTATATACTAGGGCAGGCACGGCGGAAGCCAGCTGACGTTAGGGCTGTATATTTTAGGAGCCACACAAAGTGGCCCGGGTCTGCCTGGTGGTCCTGTAGCATGCTTCCTTGGGAACATTTTGAGATGTAGATACTGTAAAAACGATTTTATTTTATAATATTATTTTACAAAAATATAATTATGTTCCAATCACATCAACGCCAATTGGCGGCGATGTCTTGCCGATGACGATGGTTAATAACAAACATAAATGTACGTTCTATAAATGAGTACCTGCTACATGTTACCCACCCTGCATACAGTGCGTAGGAACCCAGAGTAAGATCTACATAGCCGTCACTTGCAATGTGGATTATAAATTCCACAAGTATAAAATAAAAATACACCTGGCTTACCAAAATATTGAGGCTGCGGACATAACTTCCACAAGTATAAAATAAAAAAATCCTGTGACTAAAATATAACGCGTTAAATGGTACTCATTGAAGTGATGAAGGGGTTTGATTCTGCAAACCTGATTGGCCCATATTTATCTCCGTCTCCTAAGTTTTTCTCCGAGAATAATATTTGAATGGAATAACTTACCATATGACATTGTAGAAGCAAAGACCGTAAACAGTTTTAAAAATTGGATTGACAAGCTTTGGGACAATGAAGACCAGTACTCTTAACTAAAGTGTGTTACATCTGTAAACAATGTAACTGAAGTATCAAATATTACCAGATCTGTTACAAGAATATGTTTGAATATCACCAGATCTGTTCCAGGAATATGTTTGAATATCACCAGATCTGTTACAAGAATATGTTTGAATATCACCAGATCTGTTACAAGAATATGTTTGAATATCACCAGATCTGTTCCAGGAATATGTTTGAATATCACCAGATCTGTTACAAGAATATGTTTGAATATCACCAGATCTGTTCCAGGAATATGTTTGAATAGCACCAGATCTTGTGGAAGTCGTGATAGCGCAGTGGCTGCACGTTCGCAGTGGATGCGCGTTCGCTTCAGGTGCGAAAGGTCCGGAGTTCGAGCCCCACTGGAGCCGTTACGATTGTGCCCTTAGGCAAGGCATTTAAATTCCACATTGCCTCTTCTCTCTCCCTCGTGGCGATGGATTCCATCAGGAATGAGGTTTCGAGAGTGATTTATATAAGTTGAAATAACTTGTTTCGCAATCAAGCTAAAATAAATTTGTATAAAATAAAAAAATAAAAATAAAAGCACCAGATCTGTTTCAAGAATGTGTTTGAATATCACCAGATCTGTTCCAAGAATATGTTTGAATATCACCAGATCTGTTCCTAGAATATGTTTGAATATCATTAGATCTGTTCTAAGAATATGTTTGAATATCACCAGGTCTGTTCCAAGAATATGGTTGAACATCACCAGATCTGTTCCAAGAATATATTTGAATATCACCAGATCTGTTCCAAGAATATATTTGAATATCACCAGATCTGTTCCAAGAATATGTTTGAATATCACTGTCCAGATCTGTTCCAAGAATATATTTGAATATCACCAGATCTGTTCCAAGAATATGTTTGAATATCACCAGATCTGTTACAAGAATATGTTTGAATATCACCAGATCTGTTCCAAGAATATGTTTTAACACAAAAAAGTTCATTTAATATATCAGTACAGTAATAACAAGAAGTTACAACGATAACTCTAGCTAGATTTAGGCTTAACCTTTTCAACACCACAGGCCTCGAAATAGGCTTACAAAAAGTGTAGATCCAGATGAGCCGGCTCGTAGCGAGCCGTCTGATCAGGATCTGCACTTTTTGCAAGTAATATTACTATTTTTAGACAAAAGAAAAGGGATTCCAACTAAAAGGACCGCTATACATTTAGGGATAACCAGACTTTATCTACCAAGGGAGGTAATATAAATACAAGCGAGGTCCCTCATTACAGGGTCCGTCACAGGGTAAGTTGCAAATATGGCCTAAATACATTTTAAATGCAAAGTGCGATATTATTTCCCTCGGCCTCCACACACTTTTAATCAATGTAGTTCATACCCTGATGGAAACTATTAACACGTGATTCATTCCTTAAACATGACAGCTGACACCCCCTAATGTTCTGGGGGCAAATCAAGCAATGCAGCAGTTTACTGACATTATGTTTGTAACAAGCAGATGCAGGTGGCCTTCGTGATATATTTCTACCCATAAGAACGACAAACTCGGGTTATTCTGAGATATACCACGGTTGATACTTATTATTTCGATTCTAACACGACTTACTTCTAATAATTTTAAAGGAGTATTTTCTTCAAACGCCGCTGCATTTGGCATTCGAAATTTCCACCCGCGTAAGGGGTGATGACGTTATTTTTAATGGAAAATATCAATCTAGTGCATAAATGAATAAAAGTTGTAACTGATCAATAATTTTATTTATTTTGTCAAATAAAACTGTACAGAATAGTAACTGAAATGTTACTTAACAGAAAAACAAGATGGACAAGAGATTATCTGATTCTAAAAATAGCTCACTACGTGAATTCCCACGGTATTTTTTACAAACATCACGTGACTTTCATTCATAAAACTTTACACGCATTGTATAAATGGAATAGCCAAAACACGGTGCGCGCGCAGCATAGTTCAAGGTAGGTATATCGCAGAATAACCCGAGATAGGATTTACTCTACAAGTATGTATGTTATTAGCTGGGTCGTGTTAGAATAAGAGATATAACACTGATACAAGAAATCCTTATTAAAATGAAAAACAACGACTACAATGTATAGGCTTTAGCACAGTTGCTGTCATTTCTGCTATGTGGTAGAGGATAAAGGTATTTGACATTTCAATTAAAAGGAAAAAAACTGTTGCAATTACCTCTAAACTAAATGTCTTGGTTTGCGAGCAGGTGAAAATCGACCTCCCACAACTTCTCTTTCATAGAATCACTGCTGCAACAAAATGATAGTGTATATGATAGTGTAATCCTCTTTGAATCAGAATGGTTTAATTAGAGTAGAAATCTCAACTTAACCCATTCAATCCCAAGTAACTGACATGCATGGTCGGAGGTTATAAAACTTTTCTCAGATCTCAAACTAGAGTTCATGGAATTTGATTGGTCTAGTCTGAACCCTACACTCGGCAGAACCAATCAGAAGCTTGAGACTTAGTTTGAGATTGGAGAAAAGTTTTATAACCTCCAGGCATGGACTGGTGCATTCAATCCCAAGTAACTGACATGGACTGATGCATGATATTTTTAGACCAATAAATTAATAAGAAAATTACCTTTGGACCAGTTCATTTATCAAAATGGGTAATTTTATCTAAAAATAGTAATAATTATTACTGGCACAAAGTGCAAATCCTGCAGCGACCTAGTAATGAGACAGTTTGTGGTGAGCCGGCTCATCTGAATCTACACTTTTTGTATGTCTATTTAGAGGCCTGTAGTGTTGAAAACTTGAAAGTGTTAATGCAAGGCATGTTCTAAATGGTGGTAATGTACATTACTTCAGTGCAGGTGTCTTATTTCATGTTAGCTGCATAAAAGTTTAATCTTCATTTTACAAGTTTTAACAACTTATATTAATCACTCTTGTTGGCGCGGATGAAAGCGTAAATGTGGTCATTTGTGTGGGAGGATACCGGAGTACCCGGAGAAAACACACCTGTTCGTTCTGGCGACCACCGTACCATCTCACATACTTACCTGTCCGAGAATCGAGCCTGGGTCACATTGGTGAGAAGCGAGCTTGCTAACCACTGCGCTAATCGGACAGCAAATGCATTTATACTGACTGTAATGAATAAAGAATATTCTGTTTGTGTGTCAGTATTACATTTAACTCATGAAGCTTACAGTCACAATCAGATGATAATGTTTTCCAATATATAGAGGGACATATTTATTCCGGTCATGGAAGTAACATGAGGTGATCAACTCGACTAGAGCTAAGCTGATTATGGATTCATGAACATAATATAGTTTTTGTCAAGCTTGACAATATATGACTTTGCCATTATCTATAATTATATAAGTGAATTAATGTTGTATTATTGTGTAACAAGAACATGGTAATGTATTTCATGTGTAACAAGAACATGGTAACGTATTTCATGTGTAACAAGAACATGGTAACGTATTTCATGTGTAACAAGAACATGGTAACGTATTTCATGTGTAACAAGAACATGGTAACGTATTTCATGTATAACAAGAACATGGTAACGTATTTCATGTGTAACAAGAACATGGTAATGTATTTCATGTGTAACAAGAACATGGTAACGTATTTCATGTATAACAAGAACATGGTAACGTATTTCATGTATAACAAGAACATGGTAATGTATTTCATGTATAGCAAGAACATGGTAACGTATTTCATGTGTAACAAGAACATGGTAACGTATTTCATGTGTAACAAGAACATGGTAACGTATTTCGTATATTGTTACAGCAGTATTATTATATTTTCCTCTATGTGTGACATTATCATGGAGTTTGGAGAACTAAAATCAAAATGGAGAATACAATATTTGAATTACATATATAACATAATTATCAAGACAGTGTTGTTGCCGTATTTACTCGCCAATAAGACGATCTCGACTATACGACAACCCCCCCACCCCCCCACAACTTTTGTCTTAAATCGGTGATATTTTGCACATATATGACGGGTTGAGAAAATAGAAACAACTCAGAAGTAAAGATCAAACAAATTGTACTGTAAAAGCACTGTAAATTATGTCAAATCATAAGGAAATGCACTGATGCATAACAATAAATTTGATTTGCTAAAATGCTATTTCAAGTTCAGTTTACAGATAGCGCTGTGCTTTTGTTACACCCTTTCAATTATTTCAAACAGCATCAATTATTGAGACGGAACAAACTGATTTAAAAAAAAATACCCCAAACAATTAATTCTTTTTATTTTTATCACTTGCTTATAAGACGGGAAGCCACTTTGAGACAATAATCTGGTGATTAACATCCTGTCTTATATGCGAGTAAGTACGGTAATTTATTATGCACTCAGTGGTATAATTTTAATTGTCAAATCGTATATACCAGTAGATGAATTGCAAATTTGTGGTTAATTTCAAAAACACGTTAATTAAATGGTTGAAAATATATTTGAATGTATTGATACAACATTATTAGTCCCAAAGTCACGTTTTATGTGATCTTTCGTATGTGTAATCACTATCATTTATGTATTTTTCAAAAATTTAAACAAATAATTTGCAGAAAGTTTAATCGACCACAAAGAAATCATTGTATCTTTCTATGATCATGAAGCTCACGCCCATACCGTATGACGTTGAGTTGAATCCAAGATAGCCGAATTGTTGGTATAAATAGTTTGTGTTAGTTTATGCAAATTTATTTTAGCTCGATTGCGAAACAAGTTCTTACAACTTGTATTAATCACTCTTGAGACCTTATTCCTGATGGAATCCATCGCCACGAGGGAGAGAGAAGAGGCAACGTGGAAATTAAATGCCTTGCTTAACCCTTTCAACACCACAGACCTCTAAATTGGCTTACAAAAAAGTGTAGATCCAGATGAGCCGGCTCATGACGAGCCGTCTCATCAGGATCTGCACTTTTTTTTCAAGTAATATAGCTATTTTTAGAATTTTTTTTACCCATTTTGATAAATGAACTGATCCAAATGTAATTTTGTTATTAATTTATTGGTCTAAAAATATCATGGACCAGTCCATGTCAGTTACTTGGTGTTGAATGGGTTAAGGAAACAATCGTAACGGCTCCAGCGGGGCTCATCATGTCTTGTGTCAGGCTGTTTCACATGCCTTCATGAAATCCATCATGGAACATTAGGGCATTGAGGTGCACACTCTGCAATATATATAATGTGATAAACAATGAGGTATATAATGTTATAAACACTGGGGTATATAATGTGATAAACAATGAGGTATATAATGTGATAAACAATGAGGTATATAATGTGATAAACAATGAGGTATATAATGTGATAAACACTGGGGTATATAATGTGATAAACAATGAGGTATATAATGTGATAAACAATGAGGTATATAATGTGATAAACAATGAGGTATATAATGTGATAAACAATGAGGTATATAATGTGATAAACACTGGGGTATATAATGTGATAAACAATGAGGTATATAATGTGATAAACACTGAGGTATATAATGTGATAAACAATGAGGTATATAATGTGATAAACAATGAGGTATATAATGTGATAAACAATGAGGTATATAATGTGATAAACAATGAGGTATATAATGTTATAAACACTGGGGTATATAATGTGATAAACAATGAGGTATATAATGTGATAAACAATGAGGTATATAATGTTATAAACACTGGGGTATATAATGTGATAAACACAGGGGCATAATTTGCCAATCAATGAGGTATATAATGTGATAAACACTGGGGTATATAATGTGATAAACACAGGGACATAATTTGCCAATCAATGAGGTATATAATGTGATAAACACAGGGGCATAATTTGCCAATCAATGAGGTATATAATGTGATAAACACAGGGGCATAATTTGCCAATCAATGAGGTATATAATGTGATAAACACTGGGGTATATAATGTGATAAACAATGAGGTATATAATGTTATAAACACTGGGGTATATAATGTGATAAACAATGAGGTATATAATGTTATAAACACTGGGGTATATAATGTGATAAACACAGGGCATAATTTGCCAATCAATGAGGTATATAATGTGATAAACACAGGGGCATAATTTGCCAATCAATGAGGTATATAATGTGATAAACACAGGGGCATAATTTGCCAATCAATGAGGTATATAATGTGATAAACACAGGGGCATAATTTGCCAATCAATGAGGTATATAATGTGATAAACACAGGGGCATAATTTGCCAATCAATGAGGTATATAATGTGATAAACACAGGGGCATAATTTGCCAAACAATGAGGTATATAATGTGATAAACAATGAGGTATATAATGTGATAAACAATGAGGTATATAATGTGATAAACAATGAGGTATATAATGTGATAAACAATGAGGTATATAATGTGATAAACACAGGGGCATAATTTGCCAATCAATGAGGTATATAATGTGATAAACACAGGGGCATAATTTGCCAATCAATGAGGTATATAATGTGATAAACAATGAGGTATATAATGTGATAAACAATGAGGTATATAATGTGATAAACAATGAGGTATATAATGTGATAAACAATGAGGTATATAATGTGATAAACAATGAGGTATATAATGTGATAAACAATGAGGTATATAATGTGATAAACACTGGGGTATATAATGTGATAAACACTGGGTATATAATGTGATAAACACTGGGGTATATAATGTGATAAACACTGGGGTATATAATGTGATAACAGGGTATATATGTGATAAACACTGGGGTATATAATGTGATCAACAATGAGGTATATAATGTGATAAACACTGGGGTATATAATGTGATAAACACTGGGGTATATAATGTGATAAACACTGGGGTATATAATGTGATAAACAATGAGGTATATAATGTGATAAACAATGAGGTATATAATGTGATAAACACGGGTATATAATGTGATAAACAATGAGGTATATCATGTTATAAACACTGGGGTATATAATGTGATAAACACAGGGGCATAATTTGCCAATCAATGAGGTATATAATGTGATAAACACAGGGGCATAATTTGCCAATCAATGAGGTATATAATGTGATAAACACAGGGGCATAATTTGCCAATCAATGAGGTATATAATGTGATAAACACTGGGGTATATAATGTGATAAACAATGAGGTATATAATGTTATAAACACTGGGGTATATAATGTGATAAAGGGTTTTGCAATGAGGTATATCATGTTATAAACACTGGGTATATAATGTGATAAACACAGGGGCATAATTTGCCAATCAATGAGGTATATAATGTGATAAACACAGGGGCATAATTTGCCAATCAATGAGGTATATAATGTGATAAACACAGGGGCATAATTTGCCAATCAATGAGGTATATAATTGATAAACACTGGGGTATATAATGTGATAAACAATGAGGTATATAATGTGATAAACACTGGGGTATATAATGTGATAAACAATGAGGTATATCATGTTATAAACACTGGGGTATATAATGTGATAAACACAGGGGCATAATTTGCCAATCAATGAGGTATATAATGTGATAAACACAGGGGCATAATTTGCCAATCAATGAGGTATATAATGTGATAAACACAGGGGCATAATTTGCCAATCAATGAGGTATATAATGTGATAAACACGGGCATAATTTGCATCAATGAGGTATATAATGTGATAAACACAGGGGCATAATTTGCCAATCAATGAGGTATATAATGTGATAAACACAGGGGCATAATTTGCCAATCAATGAGGTATATAATGTGATAAACACAGGGGCATAATTTGCCAATCAATGAGGTATATAATGTGATAAACACAGGGGCATAATTTGCCAATCAATGAGGTATATAATGTGATAAACAATGAGGTATATAATGTGATAAACAATGAGGTATATAATGTGATAAACACTGGGGTATATAATGTGATAAACAATGAGGTATATAATGTGATAAACACAGGGGCATAATTTGCCAATCAATGAGGTATATAATGTGATAAACACAGGGCATAATTTGCCTCAATGAGGTAATAATTGATCAACAATGAGGTATATAATGTGATAAACAAGGGTATATAATGTGATAAACAATGAGGTATATAATGTGATAAACATGAGGTATAAATGTGATAAACAATGAGGTATATAATGTGATAAACAATGGGTATAATGTGATAACAATGGGGTATATAATGTGATAAACAATGAGTGTGTATAATGTGATAAACACAGGGATAATTGCCAATCAATGAGGTATATAATGTGATAAACACAGGGGCATAATTTGCCAATCAATGAGGTATATAATGTGATAAACAATGAGGTATATAATGTGATAAACAATGAGGTATATAATGTGATAAACAATGAGGTATATAATGTGATAAACAATGAGGTATATAATGTGATAAACAATGAGGTATATAATGTGATAAACAATGAGGTATATAATGTGATAAACA
>CM026390.1:19912619-19927571 GCA_014843695.1 Archivesica marissinica | reverse complement strand
CATAACTCTAACCTCGTCATAACCCTAACATTGTCATAAGTCTAATCTTGTCATAACTCTAACCTCGTCATAACACGTACCTCATCATAACTCTAACATTGTCATAACTCTAACCTTGTCATAACTTTAACCTCGTCATAACTCTAACATTGTCATAAGTCTAATCTTGTCGTAACTCTAACCTCGTCATAACTCTAACCGTGTACTCTGTAACACCAGTATACCAAATACTCTGTAACACCAGTATATCAAATACTCTGTAACACCAGTATACCAAATACTCTGTAACACCAGTACATCAAATACTCTGTAACACCAGTATACCAAATACACTGTAACACCAGTATACCAAATACTCTGTAACACCAGTATACCAAATACTCTGTAACACCAGTATATCAAATACTCTGTAACACCAGTATATCAAATACTCTGTAACACCAGTATACCAAATACTCTGTAACACCAGTATATCAAATACTCTGTAACACCAGTACACCAAATACTCTGTAACACCAGTATACTCTGTAACACCAGTATAACAAATACTCTGTAACACCAGTATACTCTGTAACACCAGTATATCAAATACTCTGTAACACCAGTACATCAAATACTCTGTAACACCAGTACACCCAAATACTCTGTAACACCAGTATATCAAATACTCTGTAACACCAGTATACCAAATACTCTGTAACACCAGTACATCAAATACTCTGTAACACCAGTATATCAAATACTCTGTAACACCAGTATACTCTGTAACACCAGTATACCAAATACTCTGTAACACCAGTATATACTCTGTAACACCAGTATACCAAATACTCTGTAACACTAGTATACCAAATACTCTGTAACACCAGTATATCAAATAATCTGTAACACCAGTACATCAAATACTCTGTAACACCAGTATACCAAATACTCTGTAACACCAGTATACTCTGTAACACCAGTATACTCTGTAACACCAGTATACCAAATACTCTGTAACACCAGTATACCAAATACTCTGTAACACCAGTATATCAAATACTCTGTAACACCAGTATACCAAATACTCTGTAACACCAGTATATCAAATACTCTGTAACACCAGTATATCAAATACTCTGTAACACCAGTATACCAAATACTCTGTAACACCAGTATACTCTGTAACACCAGTATACTCTGTAACACCAGTATACCAAATACTCTGTAACACCAGTATATCAAATACTCTGTAACACCAGTATATCAAATACTCTGTAACACCAGTATACCAAATACTCTGTAACACCAGTATACTCTGTAACACCAGTGTAACACCATTATACTCTGTAACACCAGTATACCAAATACTCTGTAACACCAGTATACTCTGTAACACCAGTATACCAAATACTCTGTAACACCAGTATATCAAATACTCTGTAACACCAGTATACTCTGTAACACCAGTATACTCTGTAACACCAGTATACTCTGTAACACCAGTATATCAAATACTCTGTAACACCAGTATATCAAATACTCTGTAACACCAGTATACCAAATACTCTGTAACACTAGTATACCAAATACTCTGTAACACCAGTATATCAAATAATCTGTAACACCAGTACATCAAATACTCTGTAACACCAGTATACCAAATACTCTGTAACACCAGTATACTCTGTAACACCAGTATACTCTGTAACACCAGTATACCAAATACTCTGTAACACCAGTATACCAAATACTCTGTAACACCAGTATATCAAATACTCTGTAACACCAGTATACCAAATACTCTGTAACACCAGTATATCAAATACTCTGTAACACCAGTATATCAAATACTCTGTAACACCAGTATACCAAATACTCTGTAACACCAGTATACTCTGTAACACCAGTATACTCTGTAACACCAGTATACTCTGTAACACCAGTATACTCTGTAACACCAGTATACTCTGTAACACCAGTATATCAAATACTCTGTAACACCAGTATATCAAATACTCTGTAACACCAGTATACAAAATACTCTGTAACACTAGTATACCAAATACTCTGTAACACCAGTATACCAAATACTCTGTAACACCAGTATACTCTGTAACACCAGTATACCAACTACTCTGTAACACCAGTATATCAAATACTCTGTAACACCAGTATATCAAATACTCTGTAACACCAGTATACCAAATACTCTGTAACACCAGTATACTCTGTAACACCAGTATACCAAATACTCTGTAACACCAGTATACTCTGTAACACCAGTATACCAAATACTCTGTAACACCAGTATATCAAATACTCTGTAACACCAGTATACTCTGTAACACCAGTATACTCTGTAACACCAGTATACTCTGTAACACCAGTATATCAAATACTCTGTAACACCAGTATATCAAATACTCTGTAACACCAGTATACCAAATACTCTGTAACACTAGTATACCAAATACTCTGTAACACCAGTATATCAAATACTCTGTAACACCAGTACATCAAATACTCTGTAACACCAGTATACCAAATACTCTGTAACACCAGTATACCAAATACTCTGTAACACCAGTATACTCTGTAACACCAGTATACCAAATACTCTGTAACACCAGTATACTCTGTAACACCAGTATACCAAATACTCTGTAACACCAGTATATCAAATACTCTGTAACACCAGTATACTCTGTAACACCAGTATACTCTGTAACACCAGTATACTCTGTAACACCAGTATATCAAATACTCTGTAACACCAGTATATCAAATACTCTGTAACACCAGTATACCAAATACTCTGTAACACTAGTATACCAAATACTCTGTAACACCAGTATATCAAATACTCTGTAACACCAGTACATCAAATACTCTGTAACACCAGTATACCAAATACTCTGTAACACCAGTATACCAAATACTCTGTAACACCAGTATACTCTGTAACACCAGTATACCAAATACTCTGTAACACCAGTATACTCTGTAACACCAGTATACCAAATACTCTGTAACACCAGTATATCAAATACTCTGTAACACCAGTATACTCTGTAACACCAGTATACTCTGTAACACCAGTATACTCTGTAACACCAGTATACCAAATACTCTGTAACACCAGTATACTCTGTAACACCAGTATACCAAATACTCTGTAACACCAGTATACTCTGTAACACCAGTATACCAAATACTCTGTAACACCAGTATACTCTGTAACACCAGTATACCAAATACTCTGTAACACCAGTATATCAAATACTCTGTAACACCAGTATACTCTGTAACACCAGTATATCAAATACTCTGTAACACCAGTATACCAAATACTCTGTAACACCAGTATACTCTGTAACACCAGTATTCTTAAATACAATAACTTCCTTATGCTGAAAATACTTGATTAAACCTTGTTGTAAACAAATACGTTGGTACAGCCTTGTTACCGACTGTGTTTACCACACAGATACGTTGGTAAAACAGTGTTATAGACTATGGGTTTATCACACAGATACGTTGGTAAAGCAGTGTTATAGACTATGGGTTTATCACACAGATACGTTGGTACAGCCGTGTTACAGACTATGGGTTTATCACACAGATACGTTGGTACAGCCGTGCTACAGACTGGGTTTATCACACAGATACATTGGTACAGCCGTGTTACAGACTATGGGTTTATCACACAGATACGTTGGTACAGCCGTGTTACAGACTATGGGTTTATCACACAGATACGTTGGTACAGCCGTGCTACAGACTGGGTTTATCACACAGATACATTGGTACAGCCGTGTTATAGACTATGGGTTTATCACACAGATACGTTGGTACAGCCGTGTTATAGATTATGGGTTTATCACACAAATAAGTTGGTAAAGCCATGTTATAGACTATGGGTTTATCACACAGATACGTTGGTACAGCCGTGTTACAGAATATGGGACATCACACAGATACGTTGGTACAGCCGTGTTATAGACTATGGGTTTATCACACAGATACATTGGTAAAGCCATGTTATAGACTATGGGTTTATCACACAGATACGTTGGTACAGCCGTGTTACAAACTATGGGTTTATCACACAGATACGTTGATACAGCCGTGTTACAGACTGGGTTTATCACACAGATACGTTGGTACAGCCGTGTTACAGACTATGGGTTTATCACACAGATACGTTGGTACAGCCGTGCTACAGACTGGGTTTATCACACAGATACATTGGTACAGCCGTGTTATAGACTATGGGTTTATCACACAGATACGTTGGTACAGCCGTGTTACAGACTATGGGTTTATCACACAGATACGTTGGTACAGCCGTGCTACAGACTGGGTTTATCACACAGATACATTGGTACAGCCGTGTTATAGATTATGGGTTTATCACACAAATAAGTTGGTAAAGCCATGTTATAGACTATGGGTTTATCACACAGATACGTTGGTACAGCCGTGTTACAGAATATGGGACATCACACAGATACGTTGGTACAGCCGTGTTATAGACTATGGGTTTATCACACAGATACATTGGTAAAGCCATGTTATAGACTATGGGTTTATCACACAGATACGTTGGTACAGCCGTGTTACAAACTATGGGTTTATCACACAGATACGTTGATACAGCCGTGTTACAGACTGGGTTTATCACACAGATATGTTGGTACAGCCGTGTTACAGACTATGGGTTTATCACACAGATACGTTGATACAGCCGTGTTACAGACTATGGGTTTATCACACAGATACGTTGGTACAGCCATGTTACAGACTGTAGGTTTATCACACAGATACATTGGTACAGCCATGTTACAGACTGGGTTTATCACACGGATACGTTGATACAGCTGTGTTACAGACTGTAGATTTATCACCCAGATACGTTGGTACAGCCGTGTTACAGACTATAGGTTTATCACACACAGATACGTTGGTAAAGCAGTGTTATAGACTATGGGTTTACCACACAGATACGTTGGTACAGCCGTGTTACAGACTATGGGTTTATCACACAGATACGTTGGTACAGCCGTGTTACAGACTATGGGTTTATCACACAGATACGTTGGTACAGCCGTGTTACAGACTATGGGTTTATCACACAGATACGTTGGTACAGCCGTGTTACAGACTATGGGTTTATCACACAGATACGTTGGTACAGCCGTGTTACAGACTATGGGTTTATCACACAGATACGTTGATACAGTCGTGTTACAGACTGGGTTTATCACACAGATACGTTGGTACAGCCGTGTTACAGACTATGGGTTTATCACACAGATACGTTGGTACAGCCGTGTTACAGACTATAGGTTTATCACACACAGATACGGTGGTAAAGCCGTGTTACAGACTATGGGTTTATCACACAGATACGTTGGTAGAGCCGTGTTACAGACTATAGGTTTATCACACAGATACGGTGGTAAAGCCGTGTTACAGACTATAGGTTTATCACACAGATACGTTGGTACAGCCGTGTTACAGACTATGGGTTTATCACACACAGATACGGTGGTAAAGCCGTGTTACAGACTATAGGTTTATCACACAGATACGTTGGTACAGCCGTGTTACAGACTATGGGTTTATCACACGGATAAGTTGGTAAAGCCGTGTTACAGACTATTTTATATAAAATATCTCAAGAGGAGATCATTAGAACAATATTTACATTGTATTAATAGCAATTTACAAATACTGTCAGAAATGTTGGTGGGCCATTGCACTTTCATGCTAAGATAAATCTTCCATTTCCAGCTTAGGAATCTGCTCAGAGTTAATCAGAACTGATGGAATATTGCAATCATTTGCTTTATCGTTCATACATTTATCAACCATGCCCTTTTGATTTTCACTCATCAGTGATAATTCGTTTTGCTCTACTTCACAATATTTCCCTTCAAAATGATTTGCACCTACTCGCTTCCCGTCAAAAATCTCTACATCATCGTCTATAGAAGTTTGATTAATAACATTACAAGTGTCATCATCAGAAACCTCCGTCTTGATTACTACGTCATCGCTCATCAATTCTTCACTGCTTGTCTGTGTCCGAGAAGTTTCCAAGTTCAGTTTATTTAGATTATTATATAAATTGTTTGAATTACCCTCGTTGGGTGCCATTGCCCCTTCAACTTCAGCAGACATATCCTCGATTTCATCTTGTACAATATTCTTTTCCTTCAGTAATTTACTAACTAGTTTATCATAAGTAAGAATTTCACTATATGAAGCATCAGCCGTTTTATCAGGTTTATTCAACTGTTTGGGAATTTTTGCGTAGATTTCTTCTCGCTCACTTTTATTGTGTCGTGTATAGTGATTCTCGAGGTCCCACTTCCGCGTGAACTTCTTCTCACACAGAGAACACTGATATGGTTTCTCCTTTGTGTGAGTTCGTAAATGGCGCTTCAAGTCGTGTCGGTCACGCGTGGTCTGCCCGCACATGGGACACTTGTATCGCCCGACTCCCAGTTTTGATGCATCCAACAGAGCCGTCTCTGCAGCATTCTCATCGTGTGGTACGGGCTTAAATCCTTTCTTTCGTGAAGGAGTCGTGTTCAGGGGACTGCTGTCAAATATCTAAAAATAAAAATTCCATAAATAATGAATGGCAAAGAAATCAACATCGCTAACTTACATCATCAATACCATACTGTACCGTGATGTACATCTATACCATACCGTACCGTACCGTGATGTACATCTATACTATACTGTACTGTGATGTACATCTATACCATACCGTACCGTGATGTACATCAATACCATACCGTACCATGATGTACATCTATACCATACTGTACCGTGATGTATACCTATACCATACAGTACCGTGATGTACATCTATACCATACTGTACCATGATGTACACCTATACCATACAGTACCGTGATGTACATCTATACCATACCGTACCATGATGTACATCTATACCATACCGTACCGTGATGTACACCTATACCATACAGTACCGTGATGTACATCTATACCATACTGTACCGTGATGTACATCTATACCATACCGTACCGTACCGTGATGTACATCTATACTATACTGTACTGTGATGTACATCTATACCATACCGTACCGTGATGTACATCAATACCATACCGTACCATGATGTACATCTATACCATACTGTACCGTGATGTATACCTATACCATACAGTACCGTGATGTACATCTATACCATACTGTACCATGATGTACACCTATACCATACAGTACCGTGATGTACATCTATACCATACCGTACCATGATGTACATCTATACCATACCGTACCGTGATGTACACCTATACCATACAGTACCGTGATGTACATCTATACCATACAGTACCGTGATGTACACCTATACCATACAGTACCGTGATGTACACCTATACCATACAGTACGGTGATGTACACCTATACCATACAGTACCGTGATGTACATCTATACCATACAGTACCGTGATGTACACCTATACCATACAGTACCGTGATGTACATCTATACCATACAGTACAGTGATGAATGTACATCTATAACATACAGTACCGTGATGAATGTACATCTATACCATACAGTACCATGATGTACATCTATACCATACAGTACCGTGATGAATGTACATCTATACCTTACAGTACCGTGATGAATGTACACCTATACCTTACAGTACCGTGATGTATGTACATCTATACCATACAGTACCGTGATGAATGTACACCTATACCATACAGTACCGTGATGTATGTACATCTATACCATACAGTACCGTGATGTATGTACATCTATACCATACAGTACCGTGATGTACATCTATACCATACAGTACCATGATGAATGTACATCTATACCATACAGTACCGTGATGAATGTACATCTATACCATACAGTACCGTGATGAATGTACATCTATACCATACAGTACCGTGATGTACATCTATACCATACAGTACCATGATGAATGTACATCTATACCATACAGTACCGTGATGAATGTACATCTATACCATACAGTACCATGATGAATGTACATCTATACCTTACAGTACCGTGATGTACATCTATACCATACAGTACCGTGATGAATGTACATCTATACCATACAGTACCGTGATGAATGTACATCTATACCTTACAGTACCGTGATGTACATCTATACCATACAGTACCGTGATGAATGTACATCTATACCTTACAGTACCGTGATGTACATCTATACCATACAGTACCGTGATGAATGTACAGCTATACCTTACAGTACCGTGATGAATGTACATCTATACCATACAGTACCATGATGAATGTACATCTATACCATACAGTACCGTGATGTACATCTATACCATACAGTACAGTGATGAATGTACACCTATACTATACAGTACCGTGATGAATGTACATCTATACCTTACAGTACCATGATGTACATCTATACCATACAGTACCATGATGAATGTACATCTATACCATACAGTACAGTGATGAATGTACATCTATACCTTACAGTACCATGATGAATGTACATATATACCTTACAGTACCATGATGAATGTAGATCTATACCTTACAGTACCATGATGAATGTACATCTATACCATACAGTACCGTGATGAATGTACATCTATACCATACAGTACCATGATGTACATCTATACCTTACAGTA
Organism: Archivesica marissinica; assembly: GCA_014843695.1. Classification (NCBI taxonomy): domain Eukaryota; kingdom Metazoa; phylum Mollusca; class Bivalvia; order Venerida; family Vesicomyidae; genus Archivesica; species Archivesica marissinica. Next base: position 19,918,892 of record CM026390.1, on the reverse strand, counting down.
CCATGATGAATGTACATCTATACTATACAGTACCGTGATGTACATCTATACCTTACAGTACCGTGATGAATGTACATCTATACCATACAGTACCATGATGTACATCTATACCATACAGTACCGTGATGTACATCTATACCATACAGTACCGTGATGTACATATATACCATACAGTACCGTGATGTACATCTATACCATACAGTACCGTGATGAATGTAGATCTATACCATACAGTACCATGATGTACATCTATACCATACAGTACCGTGATGTACATCTATACTATACAGTACCATGATGTACATCTATACCATACAGTACCGTGATGAATGTACATCTATACCATACAGTACCATGATGTACATCTATACCTTACAGTACAGTGATGAATGTACATCTATACCTTATAGTACCGTGATGAATGTACATCTATACTATACAGTACCATGATGAATGTACATCAATACTATACAGTACCATGATGTACAACTATACAATACAGTACCGTGATGAATGTACATCTATACCATACAGTACTATGATGAATGTACATCTATACCTTACAGTACCTTGATGAATGTACATCTATACCTTACAGTACCATGATGTACATCTATACCTTACAGTACCATGATGTACATCTATACCTTACAGTACCATGATGTACATCTATACCTTACAGTACCATGATGTACATCTATACCTTACAGTACCGTGATGTACATCTATACCTTACAGTACCATGATGTACATCTATACTATACAGTACTATGATGAATGTACATCTATACCTTACAGTACCGTGATGAATGTACATCTATACTATACAGTACTGTGATGAATGTACATCTATACCTTACAGTACCGTGATGAATGTACATCTATACCTTACAGTACCGTGATGAATGTACACCTATACCATACAGTACCATGATGAATGTACATCTATACCATACAGTACCATGATGAATGTACATCTATACCATACAGTACCATGATGAATGTACATCTATACCATACAGTACCGTGATGAATGTACATCTATACCATACAGTACCGTGATGAATGTACATCTATACCATACAGTACCGTGATGAATGTACATCAATACGATACAGTACCATGATGAATGTACATCTATACCTTACAGTACCATGATGAATGTACATCTATACTATACAGTACCATGATGAATGTACATCTATACTATACAGTACCATGATGTACATCTATACCTTACAGTACCGTGATGAATGTACATATATACCATACAGTACCATGATGTACATCTATACCTTACAGTACCATGATGAATGTACATCTATACCTTACAGTACCGTGATGAATGTACATCTATACCTTACAGTACCATGATGAATGTACATCTATACTATACAGTACTGTGATGAATGTACATCTATACCTTACAGTACCGTGATGAATGTACATCTATACCTTACAGTACCTTGATGAATGTACATCTATACTATACAGTACTGTGATGAATGTACATCTATACTATACAGTACTGTGATGAATGTACATCTATACCTTACAGTACCGTGATGAATGTACATCTATACTATACAGTACCTTGATGAATGTACATCTATACTATACAGTACTGTGATGAATGTACATCTATACCTTACAGTACCGTGATGAATGTACATCTATACCTTACAGTACCGTGATGAATGTACATCTATACCATACAGTACCATGATGAATGTACATCTATACCTTACAGTACCGTGATGAATGTACATCTATACTATACAGTACTGTGATGAATGTACATCTATACCTTACAGTACCGTGATGAATGTACATCTATACCTTACAGTACCGTGATGAATGTACATCTATACCTTACAGTACCGTGATGAATGTACATCTATACCTTACAGTACCGTGATGAATGTACATCTATACCTTACAGTACCGTGATGAATGTACATCTATACCTTACAGTACCGTGATGAATGTACATCTATACCTTACAGTACCGTGATGAATGTACATCTATACCTTACAGTACCGTGATGAATGTACATCTATACCTTACAGTACCGTGATGAATGTACATCTATACCATACAGTACCGTGATGAATGTACATCTATACCTTACAGTACCGTGATGAATGTACATCTATACCTTACAGTACCGTGATGAATGTACATCTATACCATACAGTACCATGATGTACATCTATACCTTACAGTACCGTGATGAATGTACATCTATACCTTACAGTACCGTGATGAATGTACATCTATACCTTACAGTACCGTGATGAATGTACATCTATACCTTACAGTACCGTGATGAATGTACATCTATACCTTACAGTACCGTGATGAATGTACATCTATACCTTACAGTACCGTGATGAATGTACATCTATACCTTACAGTACCGTGATGAATGTACATCTATACCTTACAGTACCGTGATGAATGTACATCTATACCTTACAGTACCGTGATGAATGTACATCTATACCTTACAGTACCGTGATGAATGTACATCTATACCTTACAGTACCGTGATGAATGTACATCTATACCTTACAGTACCGTGATGAATGTACATCTATACCTTACAGTACCGTGATGAATGTACATCTATACCTTACAGTACCGTGATGAATGTACATCTATACCTTACAGTACCGTGATGAATGTACATCTATACCATACAGTACCGTGATGAATGTACATCTATACCTTACAGTACCGTGATGAATGTACATCTATACCTTACAGTACCGTGATGAATGTACATCTATACCTTACAGTACCATGATGAATGTACATCTATACCTTACAGTACCGTGATGTACATCTATACCTTACAGTACCGTGATGAATGTACATCTATACCTTACAGTACCGTGATGAATGTACATCTATACCTTACAGTACCATGATGTACATCTATACCTTACAGTACCGTGATGAATGTACATCTATACCTTACAGTACCGTGATGAATGTACATCTATACCATACAGTACCGTGATGAATGTACATCTATACCTTACAGTACCGTGATGAATGTACATATATACCATACAGTACCGTGATGAATGTACATCTATACCTTACAGTACCGTGATGAATGTACATCTATACCTTACAGTACCATGATGAATGTACATCTATACCATACAGTACCGTGATGAATGTACATCTATACCTTACAGTACCGTGATGAATGTACATCTATACCTTACAGTACCGTGATGAATGTACATCTATACCTTACAGTACCGTGATGAATGTACATCTATACCTTACAGTACCGTGATGAATGTACATCTATACCTTACAGTACCGTGATGAATGTACATCTATACCTTACAGTACCGTGATGAATGTACATCTATACCTTACAGTACCGTGATGAATGTACATCTATACCATACAGTACCGTGATGAATGTACATCTATACCTTACAGTACCGTGATGAATGTACATCTATACCTTACAGTACCATGATGAATGTACATCTATACCATACAGTACTGTGATGAATGTACATCTATACCTTACAGTACCGTGATGAATGTACATCTATACCATACAGTACCGTGATGAATGTACATCTATACCTTACAGTACCGTGATGAATGTACATCTATACCTTACAGTACCGTGATGAATGTACATCTATACCTTACAGTACCGTGATGAATGTACATCTATACCATACAGTACCGTGATGAATGTACATCTATACCTTACAGTACCGTGATGAATGTACATCTATACCTTACAGTACCGTGATGAATGTACATCTATACCTTACAGTACCGTGATGAATGTACATCTATACCTTACAGTACCGTGATGAATGTACATCTATACCTTACAGTACCGTGATGAATGTACATCTATACCTTACAGTACCGTGATGAATGTACATCTATACCTTACAGTACCGTGATGAATGTACATCTATACCTTACAGTACCGTGATGAATGTACATCTATACCTTACAGTACCGTGATGAATGTACATCTATACCTTACAGTACCGTGATGAATGTACATCTATACCTTACAGTACCGTGATGAATGTACATCTATACCTTACAGTACCGTGATGAATGTACATCTATACCATACAGTACCGTGATGAATGTACATCTATACCTTACAGTACCGTGATGAATGTACATCTATACCTTACAGTACCGTGATGAATGTACATCTATACCTTACAGTACCGTGATGAATGTACATCTATACCTTACAGTACCGTGATGAATGTACATCTATACCTTACAGTACCGTGATGAATGTACATCTATACCTTACAGTACCGTGATGAATGTACATCTATACCATACAGTACCATGATGAATGTACATCTATACCTTACAGTATCATGATGTACATCTATACCTTACAGTACCGTGATGAATGTACATCTATACCTTACAGTACCGTGATGAATGTACATCTATACCTTACAGTACCGTGATGAATGTACATCTATACCTTACAGTACCGTGATGAATGTACATCTATACCTTACAGTACCGTGATGAATGTACATCTATACCATACAGTACCTGATGAATGTACATCTATACCTTACAGTACCGTGATGAATGTACATCTATACCTTACAGTACCGTGATGAATGTACATCTATACCTTACAGTACCGTGATGAATGTACATCTATACCTACAGTACCGTGATGAATGTACATCTATACCTTACAGTACCGTGATGAATGTACATCTATACCTTACAGTACCGTGATGAATGTACATCTATACCTTACAGTACCGTGATGAATGTACATCTATACCTTACAGTACCGTGATGAATGTACATCTAATACAGTAAAACATCTATACCTTACAGTACCGTGATGAATGTACATCTATACCTTACAGTACCGTGATGAATGTACATCTATACCTTACAGTACCATGATGAATGTACATCTATACCTTACAGTACCGTGATGAATGTACATCTATACCTTACAGTACCGTGATGAATGTACATCTATACCTTACAGTACCGTGATGAATGTACATCTATACCTTACAGTACCGTGATGAATGTACATCTATACCTTACAGTACCGTGATGAATGTACATCTATACCTTACAGTACCGTGATGAATGTACATCTATACCTTACAGTACCGTGATGAATGTACATCTATACCATACAGTACCGTGATGAATGTACATCTATACCTTACAGTACCGTGATGAATGTACATCTATACCTTACAGTACCGTGATGAATGTACATCTATACCTTACAGTACCATGATGAATGTACATCTATACCTTACAGTACCATGATGAATGTACATCTATACCTTACAGTACCGTGATGAATGTACATCTATACCTTACAGTACCGTGATGAATGTACATCTATACCTTACAGTACCGTGATGAATGTACATCTATACCTTACAGTACCGTGATGAATGTACATCTATACCTTACAGTACCGTGATGAATGTACATCTATACCTTATAGTACCGTGATGAATGTACATCTATACCTTACAGTACCGTGATGAATGTACATCTATACCTTACAGTACCGTGATGTACATCTATACCTTACAGTACCGTGATGAATGTACATCTATACTATACAGTACCATGATGAATGTACATCTATACCTTACAGTACCATGATGAATGTACATCTATACCTTACAGTACCGTGATGTACATCTATACCTTACAGTACCGTGATGAATGTACATCTATACCTTACAGTACCGTGATGAATGTACATATATACCATACAGTACCGTGATGAATGTACATCTATACCTTACAGTACCGTGATGAATGTACATCTATACCTTACAGTACCGTGATGAATGTACATATATACCTTACAGTACCGTGATGAATGTACATCTATACCTTACAGTACCGTGATGTACATCTATACCGTACAGTACTATGATGAATGTACATCTATACCTTACAGTACCGTGATGTACATCTATACCGTACAGTACTATGATGAATGTACATCTATACCTTACAGTACCGTGATGAATGTACATCTATACCTTACAGTACCGTGATGAATGTACATCTATACCACAACCATGATGAATGTACATCTATACCTTACAGTACCGTGATGAATGTACATCTATACCTTACAGTACCGTGATGAATGTACATCTATACCATACAGTACCGTGATGAATGTACATCTATACCTTACAGTACCGTGATGAATGTACATCTATACCTTACAG
>CM026390.1:19873657-19911619 GCA_014843695.1 Archivesica marissinica | reverse complement strand
TGTTTACATTACAGGAAGAATAAAGTTAATTTACAAACTCGTCCAAAAGACAAAGTTTTCGAGTGAGGTATATAAATCGGACTTGACCACATATATTATTAGTAGTTCGCCCATGCAGACATACACGTACAGACTGATCACTGTGCTTGGCAATGCGTGTTTGGGTCGAAGTCCGTGCCCCAGAAGGATTATTCGGTGCTGTAACCTGGTAACAGGGGTATGCAGCCGGAGAATCCAGAACTACAGAGTGACGCTGTGTGCATAACCCGCCTCTGCAACAAACACTGGTATGTTTGGGGTGCACAATAACAGCTGATAAGCTCGGAATCCGTGTAGAGCTTGTGGGATCGTGGCAATGCCCGATGACCGATGCAACCGATAAGTCCACGACCCGCAGTAAGGATTTTGTTAAAATATAATATCACTAGCTGGATTTTTTAGGGATTTATTTTAGTTATAACACCGGATAACTATGATGCACCATCGGTGGGATACCTGTCCCGCCGGCCTAGGGCTCTCAGACACTACGTGCCAACAAACCTGTCGGGGGTGAATCTCAATGATTATTAAGCCTTTTTGGTCGTACCCCGGGCGCCAACGCACCGCTGACGAGCGAATATCAATCCGGTATAAAATAAGGTCGAATATCAATCGGACGTAAAAAAGGACCAAAATTCTCCATTGTAAACTATCAATTAAAGGTTTGTCTCAATGGATATATATCGGAAGATAACAACGATCATGCCTCAAGGTCATAATAATTGTCGGTGGATTGTGATTGGTTCCCACATTCCTAGTGGAAAGAGCTGCGTCTTCGAACATTGCAAGCAGCATCGAGCCCAGCTCCGTAGGCGGCCGGTCGAACCCGTGCCATGTAGGAATTGCGGGGTGGGAACCCAGAGCGAGGGTAAGTTATGTCAACCTTGCGGAGGTGAACGTATCAAGCATAAATTGGCATACGCCGAACGTCGTGCCCGGATAAAATTTGAGAAGGTCTTGGTCCAACTCTTGGAAGTGCGAATAAAATAATTTTAGATTTAGAGAAATAATATCCGTTATAATATACTGTTCATAGTTATACGTTATAATATACTATCACGTACAAAGTTGCTTCAGATTTAGAGAATAGTGTACATTAAGGTATACCCATATAATGGTCACAGTTACCGAACTGCGATTGAAAGCTCACGAGTTGGGTATTCGTGGGAGATCAAGGCTCAAGAAACGAGACCTCTTAGAGGCGATCGCGAAAGTTCGCGCCGCCGAATACACGAGACGTCTCCGGCGGGCGGTAAAGACGGGGCGATTCCCCGCACTCAGGAGATATAACCCTCTTAAAAAGGCCCAACATGTCCGTGAGGCGGGGCAGCTCAGGGCCGAAGTCGATGCGGCGCTGCGGACCGGGTAGTACGCCGCCCGGGTCGCGAGGCGGCCGCGAGAGCGCCTACCGCATCTCCGCAAGATCACGACAAGATCGACATCCCGGAAGCGCCGAAGCCCCCACCCCCCGCGGGATATACCTTCGACCTGGACATCCCGGTCCCTCCCCCGGTAAGATTCCCGGCTGATGAACCGTGGGTAGGGATCTTGAACGATGCTAAAGACGAGCTTCAAGTTGATGGAGCATCGGTGGTCTTCTCCACATGGAGGGTAGAGGCCGGGGCGGGCCGTATGTCTCTGGATGCCACTATGACGGATGGGCCCCCACACCCCTCCTCGCATACCTCACCGAATCTGGGCTCTTGACTCACCTGCATATCCGGGAGGCCATCATCTCCTATACCAAGCAGAAGGAGGTCTGGCTCCCCGAGGATCGTGATCAGGGATGCAGCATTATTGGTAAGTTCACCCAGGGCGCCAAAGCTGAAGGCAAGCGACTGACGCGGCGCCTCGTGACTGACCAGGGAGAGCTGGATTACCTGGTGAGGGACACTCGCCAGAGTGGCACTCTTGTCGGAGCACCCCAAAAGTGCCCCCTTGGACATGTTCTCACGTACTATGACGGAAGCCAGCCACAGTATGCTCACTTGAGGGCGAGCATGCTCGCATATGCCCACATCAATCTCCTCAGCATGCTCCAGCGTTTCGACGCCAAGGAGGCTGTCCGGGTGGCCACAGATAGCATATACATCCAGAAGACGGCACTACACAAGCTCAAGGATGTCGAGGCCTATGTTGCCCACAGGACCTGCAACTGTGAAATTGACTTGTGCGTGAATTGTCTCCTGGGAATAGAGTATCTGCCCTCAGTAGAACCAGCCCAGTGGAGAGACAAGGGTGATCAGCTGTATATGCCTCAGGAACATGCTGCATATGTCCCCAGGCTGGTATACCAAGGCCAACAAAAAGACTTACCACCGAGTCAGGCCCCCTGCTTCAATGACCCACTGACTCGGAATCGTTCCGCACCAGAGACCCCCTGGTGTTCACCCCGACCCACCGTCTGGCCAAAGAGATGCGGGCCAGAGGGGTCAAGGCTCAGACCTACCATAGCTTCTTCCGCTGGAGTGGCCAGACTGACTGGACCCCAGAAAGGATGGGCCAAAAGTACATACCCCGCGTGATCATCTGGGACGAGGTTTGCACTGCCCCAAAACCAATCCTGGAAGTGTTCCTAGACTGGTTAGACCGGAGAGGGGTCCACCTCATATGTTGTGGTGACCAGGGTCAGCCACCACCAATTGCAGGTGAGATGCCACATGACTGGCTGCGACATGCTGCCCACTACTATGAAGAGATTGAGGTTGACCACAGAGCGAAAGACCCGGCCCTCAAAGCCCTCTAACGGGAGATCCGCCTCCAGTCGGATCGGGTGCAGTGCTCGGCCATGAGAAAGGCCCTACCCAACTGCCTCGGATGGGACAGATTCATTGCAGTATGGAAGCCAGGCGACCTTATCTTGACCTCGAGACATAATGTGCGCAACCGCGCACAAGAGCTGCTATTCCATTACCATAAGGAGCACTTCCCTGACGAGCCGGTGCCCCTCCTCTATCGCCCAAAAGACACCCGAAGACAAAACATTATGGTGACCATCCCAGGGCCTGGTAGGCCAGAGCAGGAAGAGCTCGTCCTCAATGACATCGTTGAGGTGCCTGTCCACTATGCCCAAGAAGCTATGGACGGCAAGTGGGGACAAGACTGGGCTCTCGGCTATGCCATGACAGTCCACTCGAGCCAGGGGCTCACAATCCGCGATCCGCAAAAAGTCTGGATTATCGACGACTATCTCCAATGGTCGAACCTCGCATACCTCGCCGTCAGCCGCGTGGAGTACATGCACCAGCTCGAACGAGTAGTCTGCCCACTGGAAGAGGGTTCCGATGTGGCAGAGCCACTCACTGAGCAGCAGCTCCGCAAAGTCATCCAGAGAAATCTGGTGGCATACAAGCGCCATGATCAGGTCAAAGGTCTCCAGGGATTCAATCTCAAGGTCGATCACATCCTCGCACTCAAAGACGGCCAGCAGAACCGCTGCGCGGCATGCAACATCGAGCTCCTCTGGGTATACCAACCCAAAGATACTCAGCAGTTCAGTGTCGACCGGCTGGACAACACCCGAGGCCATACCCGTGACAATATCCGGCTGACGTGCCTGGAATGCAACAGAAAAAGGGGTTACGCGGTCCTCAACGCTTAAGACCCCCATCAGGTGGCAGCACGGTATCAGGAGGCACCACAAGCAGCTCTTCCCGGACAAACCCCCGCTGAGGGCCATCCAGCAGATAGTAGAGCACGGGCTCTTCAGGTTTGGTAACCGAGCGACCAAGCCGGTATACCTGGAGGGACCACACAGGGTCGGTCGCACGACGACGGCCACCCTCCAGTTCGCCGGGTTGGTAGAGGTAGCGAACGGTAGCCAACACCCGAGGGGAGCTTTCGCTCCGACGAGCCAACGGGACGGTGCGACGAAGCTGCGACCACGGATGAGGGCTTTTGCGCCACACTCTTGGCCTTCATGGCATTAGAAGGTTTCTTACCGGTCAATCTGGTCACTTCGCCGTTCAAAGCCGCAACCACGGCAGGCAGCCGAGCCACCCATTCAGCCGATCGTTCTCCAGACGGAAGTCTCATCTCTTGGGCGTATTGGTGCCCAAAGAGCCGCTCTGCCAGGGTGCGATTGAAGCGCTCCACAATCCCTTGGTCTCGATGGATATCCACACGGCCACGCCTGACAGAGACACCGTGTTTGGCCAGCTGTTGGTTCACCGTACCCATGAACTCGCGCCCCGGATCGACCTGAAGCAACGTTGGCCATTTCAGGGGGCTCCGCCTGTAAATCCTTTCAAGGGCGGCTGAGACCTCCTTAGCCTCTTTCGTGGCCAGGGGCTCTGCCTCTTTGTACCGGGAGGCCACGTCAACGATGGTGAGGGCGTACTTGAACGTTTTGCGACCCACCCTGTCGTGAGGCAGAAATAGGAGGTCGGCCTGGTGGACGTCATTTGGCACCGGTACGTCGAACTTGGGTCGCGGTATGTGTCGTGGGGCGGGGAGGTAGATCTGCCAGATGGCCTGCTTCTTCAGCCAACCCCGTGTCACATCTTCGGAGACCTAAGCGTCGAGGTTTTTTATGGCTGCGAGCCCCTTCCAGTAACCGCGGGGGACTGTAGTATAGCGAGCTAAGATTACTGTCGGTCATGGTATAAGCTAAGCTTGTGACATGGCTGTTTCGCTATCCAGCGCACGAATGTATTCTAATAATCCTATGAGTCTCCAACATGCCCTGCGTGTCATCGGATCTAGCAACCCTGTTGTAGCTCTAAGGTCAGTTGGGCCTGATAGGACCCTGGTAGCGAATTTCTGCACAGCAGCGTGATCGGTACGCCACGACTCCAGGAATCGCCGCGCCGTGTTTATCATAGTATGACCAAGGGGGCCAGGATGTTTGTTTCGCTTGGCACAGTACCCGACCTCAAGCATTGCAAAGTACAGCTCCTCTGGTAAACCCATATCTATATAGAAAGGAAACAAAATCTCAAGCGCGACAATTACTTGGCGAGTTTGTATGCCACGAGGACTGGCGCGGTCATCCCCAGGACGGCGAAGACAATCTCACGATCTTTCTGGTCATCGCTAGGTGTATAGAAGTCGGAGAGCCGAGGCTGTCGTTCCGACACCAGCGGCGCGACATGCGGAAATACCTGCGCGTACTCACGGATCGCCGTGTCGACGTCCCGGAAAGTTTGCACGGCATGGCCCTGACGGCGGAGTTCTTCGTTAATCCAATCAAGGCGCTCAGCCCGTTTGTTGGACCATGCTGACTGCGCGGCCTGGAGCTGTTCTACAGCTGTGTCGTACCGTTTGCGCTCCTCGTCAACACCCGAGGTTCACAGCTTCGAGAATAGGTAGTTGCTACCGCTGAAGGCCAGCGCGTTGACCAGGGCGCCTCCCAACTAGCATTGCGATCGAGGCCATCGTTGTTATACATACGTCTACTTCATGATATCTGCAGGTATGATCCCATGTTTAATTAGCATATCTGTCGTGGCCATGGCCAGGCCCACATCAAGAACTACCATGCCGACGTCATAACCATTGAAGTCCAGCTTGGGGGTAGCTGCTTTGAAGGCCATCTTACCCAGGCGTGCATAGCCCACAGCCAGGCCAGATACCACAACCGAATGATACGCCGCATTGGCCAACATTTTTCCGTCAGTAGACATTGTTTTTCTTCGCGCGACTATTGCATATAGAATGGGTCAAGCGAAGTCTTTAAATGACTCGCTGTCGGAACGACAATGTTAGCTCGGGCGGGCATAGGTTTATGCGCCTACTGTTCACAACAACCCATAAGGCACATGCAAGACCGCCAACGATCGACGGGGTCAGACCTCGCTACACTGGTACCAGTGTTCCGTCGCGGTTTCCACCGCTGAAACATGCTGTGGGGCGACAACCGTTTGTTCTCCAGCGTTGCACTGTTCCACCGGGGCGACGGCAACTGAGGGTTTGTGATTCTCGAGTTTCGATGTTTGCAACATGGCTTTGGCATCTCTGAGCTCGACACGTATTTTATCTTCCTTGGCCTTCCGAGCCGCAGCCCCTGCCCGTCCTGCCGCTTGTTTTATAGGATCCTTCCGTCGTGTTGTTTGCAGCTTCGCAGGCGTCGTCTCTGGTGTCAGAACTACAGGATATGTCACTCTCTCCGGTGTAGACATCGCTAGCTATGGTAAGCGGACATACGTGTCCAAATTGGCAATGCTTCGCAGTGGTTAACGCCGCGGTGAGCGGTGCAAGGTACATGCCATACCTGTGGTATAGCTCGCACGTGGCTGTGCTTAATGCGTGGCTGACGAACGGATCAGCTTCGAGATCGGCAACTAGTCTCGGTTGATTTTCTGGTTGCATGGGTAGAAACATACTTGCTACTGCTGCGTAGAACTGAAGGGCTGCGGCCCCTAAGGTTTTTGTCATCGCGGCCCCGAGCTTCGCTTCATAGCGCGCGTAGAGCTTCTCGATAGCATGGTCTGTCATATTGTCAACCTGATCGGTTGTGAGTTGTCGTCCTAGATATTGTTCAGTCTGCCCCCCTGCTGCTAGTGCTGCAAGTCGTTGACGCTTGTTGTCTTGACGGGCGCTCTCGTCTCCCGGCGTCTCGGCAGTCGGGACCGCTGTTTCCGTCGTCCCATCAATCGGGGCCGCGGCATCCATCAACTGATCAAGAAGTTCGTCGCAGTTCATTTTTCTGAGTGCTATCCGTACTCGCCTCTTAAGTCTAACATACTGCCACACGCACCACCCCAGTGTGGCGGAAATTATGATCTGGTTGATCAGCAGAATTGCTTCCCACATGCTAAGCTGTGAATAGCACTTTATAAGCAGCTGGTTGGTCCGTCTTTAACAGCAGCGTGCTGTGTTTTGTTCCTGCAAGCATCTGCCGTACCGTGGCTCGCTCTTCATACGTGGGAATGACGTCATTCTCTCGAAGGCACTCTTCGAAGGAGTCACGATCTTTGCAGTGAAAGACCGCGGCCCAGCGTGTCTGCTCGCGGAGATCCTTCAGAACTGAGTTATATTTCTGGGTCAACACCCAGACGCTTTGCAGCGCATGCCGTCCGCTGAAGGCCAGCTCTGACAGCATGTCCTTCTTTTTGGTCATAGCTGCCTTGGCCGAGCAGTCGTCAATCACGTACAGGGTGGGCTCACCCTGGAACATGGTGTAGAAGACCCGCAGCCAGGTATGTAACTTTTCACATGGGTCTAGTATGTAGACCTCGGGGTCCCTCCAGATCCAAGGGCGGCTCTGGTAAGTTGCGTTATGCGCAATCGTGGGGCAGAGGATCACTATGTGCCGAAAGATCCCGCGGTAGGGGCCCTCGAGCAAGTCCAGTATGAATACAGTTTTACCGCAACCAGTCTGACCGCATATGATGGCCGAGTGGGGGTCGCGGGGTAGCAGATCAGTAGAGCGCACTGACGAATCAACCATCTTCGATGTTGAGCTGTGCATCTGTAATGATGTACAGATACACGTTCAATGCGCCATCGGCGTCTGCTTCTTTGGCTATCTGGATTGTTACACCCTCGCTGGCATTCTCCACTCTGCGCCCATTACCATGGAGTTGGTCATCATCGCTGGTCCGCAAATCGAGCCACAATGCGTATTTCGAAGTTAGGAACTCTGCTAGAGAGACGTCCGCGAGTTGTAGGTCATTGGCGACCGCAGCAACCTCTGGGGCGCCCTTAGAGCCGCATGCAAACTGCTTTTTGGCTTCATCCCACTGCTGGTAGGCGCGCATGGCTTGGCTGTACAGCTGGTTGGGGACACCCTCAATTGTCACCTCAACTTTGGTAATTTTGGGATTGTAGAAGCTTTCGGTTTCTCTAGCCCCGGCCTCCTCGAACAGCAGCAGGATTCCCTTCATCGAGCGGGCCGGGACGTTGATATTAATGTTCCACAGGGTGTCGTTTTTGTTTTTCGTTATTTTGCGATGACGAAGAACTCTGTCATAAAGGATTGCAAGCCGCCCGGTATACTGCTCTCTAATCATTCGTGCGAGGTCGGGCAGCGTGACCATGTCGTACTCCAGTGAAATGTTTTCCACCGCATACGTCGAGTTCACGTCTGTAGCGATGAGAACACGGCTATAGTCGTTGAACGTTAGTTCGTGTTCCAGGCGGTCTGCCAGTGCGCTTTGATAGAATGGCATGTGGCTCTCCAGCAGCTCAAAGTCGAGTGGGATGTGGTAGCGGTTACCGTATGTCGCAGAAATTGCGTTGTGCGCGGCAACGTTATCTGCCTTGTTACCAGCATCGATTCTAAGTCTGGTTACGTTCCGATTGTTGCTGGTGTCAATACCCTGATATACCGCATTTTCGCGCTCTTGTGCAGTCTTCCAGAGATCTTGGTAACAGTAATAGACATCGGAGTCGTCGATAGAAATAATCTTATTACCACTGATTTTGATAGTCGTTTTCTTGACTATGGCGCGGCCCAGGTTCTGGACGACGGTTCGATTTACGTCTGTCGACGTCAGTGAGATCGTGAAAGCGAGGCGAACGGTCCCTGGCACAATCACGTCATTAGCTCCAAGGTTGGGGAAGCGGACCAAGAGCTGCTGGTTCTGGTCAATCGTCGAGGGGTTGTTCGTAATGACCACGCTCTGTCTTATGCCCTTTTCCCCGAGGGGCTCCCGCAGCCTGCGGTATGGATTGAGTTTGCGTCCGTATTGAGTTGAAGCCATTACTATATTGAACCCAAATGTGGTAGCCTTCAATACGATGGCAGACATTGATATGGATGATTTCGTACACGACGATGATGTAGAAGATGATGTAGAAGATGATGTAGAAGACACCTATGATACCGGTATGTTGCCTGGCGGGACGCAGGCGTACGAAAATGTCACTCCTGGTGGGGGGGGGGGCATCGGGCCTCTTAGTCAGGAACTACTCGGATCCGCCGTAGATGCCTACTACGGCGAACTGGCAGAAAAAGGCATGGTCCCGTCGGTTGGACGTGACTACTCCAAGTTTGAATTGAATCGGTACGGTAGATTGCACCTGAAATCCGCCTCTAACATCGAGATTGTCAATGCCCGCACCGGCGAGCCACTCTCATTAAATACCATCGCTGGGAGGCGTGGTGGCGGCCAAATCATCAGAGACGAGCTTGGGTTCATGGATTGGGTGCGAGGTAAAACAATTATATCCGCCCGGGCAGTAGAGGCCCTCCATGCAGCTACCACTGAGCTAGGTGGAGCAGCAGCCAAAATAGAAACAGTTGAGCTCAACGAGATCCCGCAAGTCGCCACCGATGCTATTCGCACAGTGGAGACGACGTTCACCGATAATCAGATAGAAGACATACTCAGCACAATGGATGATCCGCCGTTAAACCTTCGTGAACTCCGCTGGCTTAATAAAACCATGCAGACGGTCCGGGGCGAGCTAACCAACAACCTCGCCAAATTGACGGAACTCGATGAACACGTCGCGCTAGAAAAAAGGAAACTAGCCGAGGCCGACACAACACACGATAAGCGGCGGATCACTGGGCGCCTGCAGGGGTTGCAGGATGAAAGAGCAGCCCGCTTGGAGGCCGCCTCTGCCAACCGGGAGGCGCTCCGTACACAAATCAATCGGATCCGCGAAAATATATCACGGGTCCTCCATGAGGACACCACGCTCGGCGAGCGTCTTCGCACGTTGTTCAGAGAGCAGGGTGTCACACTAGTAAGCATTATGACTGCACTCGGGTTTATTGTGAGTACGCTTGTGCTGGCTCTTACAGGCGGGGTTGCTGCGGGGGCCGCTGCAGCGGTTCCCGCTAAGGAGGGCATCAAGGAGTGGGCTAAAAAGGTGTTGAAATATTTTGGTAGGGCACTGGCAAAACTCGCCGGAAAGGCTGCGGCAGCGCTTCCTGGCATTACGGTGGCATTGCCTCCTGGCTCCTCACCTTCTTGAGCAAGACGGCGGGGTGGCTCTCAGAAAATATATGGGCACTGGTCGTTGCCGTCGGCGGGCTACTGTATGTTGCAGCCTGGCGCGGCCTAGGTTAGTACATTACTAGGGTAATAGCCAAAGAATTGCCAACCCTGAGATGACGCCAACCACAATGAGCGCATTTTTCTCATCTTCATGCTGTTCTTCATCAGTCGTTCCCGTGGGAACCGCTGTCGGTGGGCCTGGTTCCGGCTCGGCAATCTGTTGATGAAGCGGACTGGCGGTGAAGCTCCCGTGAGTTGTTGGTATGACAGCCACCTCGTTGACATCGTCATTGTGACCTAAGGACATGTTGGAGCTAGCTATCACGATTTCATTGTTGTATCCGGACCGATGACCGATTCGCAGCAACATGTCACTCGGGGCCATGTAGAGGCTGTGGCCGAAGACGAAATCTACCTGACTCTTCGCATATTGGAGAACGTCTTGGTACCGATTGATTGCCGACGGGATGTCCACCGGGGCGTTTATGGCGTCTTCAATATTCGCTAGAAACTGCTTATGTGCGTCAAATGCCGTGCCAACTCCCACGATGCAGGACCTCGTCTGTGATTGGGCTCCCAGGAGAGCCCAGACATAGGTCCGGATTGAATCATTCAGGCGGGAAACACCGGCCTGGGTGAACCCGTTTGACTTATCTAGCACAAATGTGCCCCAGACGCCGTCTACGTCCGGATCTTGCAGAATATGATCAATATGAGCCTTTTTTGGCGGTAGCCAGTTGCAGGATGAAACACCACAGCGACGCCCGCCAGAGACCTCTGCCCCGAATGTCATTTTCGCCGGGTCCCAATTTCCGGCATCCTGGGTGGCAATGTGTTTATCCGGGCTGTCGTTCCTGAAATCGGTCTGCTTCCACGCGGTATGTCCTTTGGTGTAGGCATCGCCGAGCCCGTTGCTGTTCGGGAAGCTCTTCTGCCGCCAGTCGGTCATCGGGCTGACCTTAAACTCTGCGCAGAGACGCTCATACGCCCGCCGGTCATACGTATTTGAGACGGGGTCATACGCTCTGTCTTGTGGTAGCGCGGAATTTAGCTCGCACAGGACCCTCCGCGTGGTATAGTACACGTGGAACAGGAAGACCGACTGCATAAGTGGCTGTGTTTCGCCCTTAAGCTGATCATTGAAAGACACACCGCAGCCTGTGGTGGCGCACCAGATGGCGAAATTAAGCTGGTTCTGCCAGAATTGCATCGGTGTGTTGTCCCAAGCCTTCACCACGGTATCCGTCTTGACAGGAGGTAGCCTGTATTTTCGCCATATATCCGTAACCTCGGTGTAGAAGACCTCGTTCGGGCCGACGGCGATCATCAGGGTGGTTAGGTTCACGGCCTCAAGCTGGCATTTATATACACCGCCGGTTTTATAAGTAACCGAAGGATTATAGCCGAAAGTTCTATTTAAAGTATTATAGTCATATTTTATTATAACTATGTTTCAAACAATCACCGATGTTCAAAGGGGTGAGGCCACAAGCCTCCAACAATATATTGATAACCGCGGCGGAGATCTACGCGTTGGCCTCAGATCAATAACTCTTACGGTCGGTTGGTATAATATAAATGACGAAGGGTTCGGGCGCCTAAAAGATGGTGTTGTAACCTATGTAAAGTTACCCCAAGGGTTATGGAGTTTCAGTGAATTGCAAACGTTTATCGACTCAGAACTTACCGACTTGGCTAGTATCGACATTTGTAAAGCCAATGGACTCGTAACCCTAACTATCAAAACCGGAAGAGTAGCTATGAGTTCCGGTGTTTGTAAAATACTCGGTATTTGTAAAATATACAAAACTAATCAAGATTGGTTGTCAACCGGTACGTATGTCGGAGATAAGCCCGTAAGTTTTGCCTTAACTAAAACCCTTCAAGTACATTTAGGACAGTTAAACACTTCATATAATATATATGACGGAGTACCTAGTACGCTCCTTAAGGTAATAGACGCGGGAAACTCTTTCTTCGGGGAAACCGTTACTATAGAGTGTCCTCATCCCGAATTCAAACGTTTGGAACGCGGTTGTATTAACGAATTGAATATTACTATCATAGATGATAGCGGGCGAGCATTAAATAATCATGAGTTTCCGATTTCTATAGTACTCGAGATAAAATGAGTATATACGGACCCGGATCTAGTAACGTTTCTACCGTTAATAAAACCCCTGTACATAATCATAGATTAGATAAAATTACTACCGAGGTAAATGGAATAATCGCTGTGTTAGCTAGACTCGGTAAACCTAAAAAAGACGTTATTACCGTATGGGCCGAGGAAAAAGGTCCTCTACGCGATGGAGCGTATGAGTGGTCATTCGGTAATAGTGGAAATAATAAATATTCCGGATATCCTATGACAATATCGGGTAGAATTTTACGTATGTCAATATCCTCCGTAAAAACACCAGGAGGGGGGTGGGGTGTAGATAGTATTACGGTGAAAGTCGTAATTAACGGAGTTACGCAAAAACAAAGTATTACAAAAATTAAGGGCGTTCGGTCGGCGTATATAATTTTTGCTAATCCAATTGAAGTAATGGCTGGTAGTGTTATAAATTTTATAATAATTTCGACTAAATCCGTAGACTCAGTTAGTGTTGTAGCTGTAATAGTCGAACTAGATTTATAATATGAAGAATAACCTCGAACCCTAACCAATAAAACGATGACATGGCGTTGTATCCTAATGTACCCATAATAGAGGAAGTTATCGTGGACCCCTCGGTATTTAGAATGACCCGGATCATAGAGATTCAAATTGTATTACTAGCCGAGCGTGAATCTCGTACAAACACGTCTAAAAAATACAAACGATTAGCCAACATTGTTGAAGGAGCTAATACGATTTTCGCGACAGGCTCTATAATTAGTGGTGTTGGAAGCGTTACTATAACAACGACAATCGTAGGAACACCGATAGCGGTCGGATTAGGGGTCGCAGCGGCTGCCAGCGGTCTTCTATGTATGGTAGGACGAAAGGTAATTCGGCATATGGAAACTAAAAGTAAAAAACACGACCGTATCGCGACCGCCGCTAGAACTAAAAAGAACAGTATCGATGTTATAATAAGTGAGGCTATTCGAGATAACGTAATTTCAGACGCCGAATTTAAATCGTTTGCGACGAATGGGATAGGTATCAGGTCTTGAAAGAAGACATTCGGACTAAGTGTAGAGCATCTCCTAATACTCTGCCAAATGATCGTATCGAAAAGTTAATCGCTGACGGTAGATCGGACGAAAGAAAAAAAGTACTCAGACAGCTAAGTGCGTAGTATGTCTGTGTATGTGGGGAGGCCCTCTTGAGCGCGAACAACCACCCAATTATACCCCGCGATTAATTCCGAGCGCTCCCGAATATTAAATATGCAATTATATCAATGCAAAAAAAGTATCCTTAAGTGATCTTTCTACTATATAACAGGAAGGCACATAAGGATATTTTTTTCTTAAATTTTATCGATTTTATCTGAACACGTTTTACAAAGTACGATTCCGTTAGGAATACCTTCTCCGCAACGTATACAAGGATGAGGAATCATATTACCATTACGAAACATAGCAAGGTGAATCCTACAATAATTAATATAACAACTTTTACCACAAGGCTTGACTCTACCGATTCTCAACCACACACATTTGTTAATACCTTTCATCGTTACGCGGATATAACATTTACAAAAATAACTCCAATAGTAGTCTAAACGCATATTTGATCATGATAACTATGTATACCTCGATAGTGGTTGTAAAATCGTTAATAAAAGACGCAGAACCCACTATAGTATAGGAGCACGACCAGAAAAAAGGTTGCCGAAACCGTGGTAGCCCTGACCAAAAGGCTTAATAATCATTGAGATTCAACCCCAGACAGGTAAGTGGTTTGTCATTTCTTTTTTGGCACGTAGTGTCTGAGAGCCCTGGGCCGGCGAGGGTTGTGGGCCGTCTCCTGGCTCATATATGGGTGTTTTTTGGCTGTCTGAAATGGGGCTGGGAGCCTTCTCGGCCCAAATTAAGAGGTTTGTTCACCCGGAACATGGAGGGAGGGCTCAACGGGGGGCGCGGAGGCTCCCATTTTTTTGTTACTCACCCCCCCCCCTGCTGCTCCAACTGCTCACCACAACACGTGCGACATCTTGTTATATATACATGTACACTGTGAATACCCCAACACATGCTTTCCAACTGCTCACCACAACACATGCTTTCCAACTGCTCACCACAACACGTGCTTTTTATATATACATGTACACTGTGATACCCCAACACATGCTTTCCAACTGCTCACCACAACATGCTTTCCAACTGCTCACCACAACACATGCTTTCCCACTGCTCACCACAACACATGCTTTCCCACTGCTCACCACAACACATGCTTTCCCACTGCTCACCACACACACATGCTTTCCCACTGCTCACCACACACATGCTTTCCCACTGCTCACCACAACACATGCTTTCCCACTGCTCACCACTACACGTGCAACATCTTGTTATATATACATATACATGTACACTGTGAATACCCCAACACATGCTTTCCAACTGCTCACCACAACACGTGCTTTCCCACTGCTCACCACAACACATGCTTTCCAACTGCTCACCACAACACTTGCGACATCTTGTTATATATACATGTACACTGTGAATACCCCAACACATGCTTTCCAACTGCTCACCACAACACATGCTTTCCAACTGCTCACCACAACACATGCTTTCCAACTGCTCACCACAACACGTGCTTTCCAACTGCTCACCACAACACGTGCGACATCTTGTTATATATACATATACATGTACACTGTGAATACCCCAATACATGCTTTCCAACTGCTCACCACAACACATGCTTTCCCACTGCTCACCACAACACATGCTTTCCCACTGCTCACCACAACACATGCTTTCCAACTGCACACCACAACACGTGCGACATCTTGTTATATATACATATACATGTACACTGTGAATACCCCAATACATGCTTTCCAACTGCTCACCACAACACATGCTTTCCAACTGCTCACCACAACACGTGCTTTCCCACTGCTCACCACAACACATGCTTTCCCACTGCTCACCACAACACATGCTTTCCAACTGCTCACCACAACACTTGCGACATCTTGTTATATATACATGTACACTGTGAATACCCCAACACATGCTTTCCAACTGCTCACCACAACACATGCTTTCCAACTGCTCACCACAACACATGCTTTCCAACTGCTCACCACAACACATGCTTTCCCACTGCTCACCACAACACATGCTTTCCCACTGCTCACCACAACACATGCTTTCCCACTGCTCACCACAACACATGCTTTCCCACTGCTCACCACAACACATGCTTTCCCACTGCTCACCACAACACATGCTTTCCCACTGCTCACCACTACACGTGCAACATCTTGTTATATATACATATACATGTACACTGTGAATACCCCAACACATGCTTTCCAACTGCTCACCACAACACGTGCTTTCCCACTGCTCACCACAACACATGCTTTCCAACTGCTCACCACAACACGTGCGACATCTTGTTATATATACATGTACACTGTGAATACCCCCAACACATGCGTTCCCACTGCTCACCACAACACATGCTTTCCAACTGCTCACCACAACACGTGCGACATATTGTTATATATATACATGTACACTGTGAATACCCCAACACATGCTTTCCAACTGCTCACCACAACACGTGCGACATCTTGTTATATATACATATACACTTGAATACCCCAACACATGCTTTCCCACTGCTCACCACAACACGTGCTTTCCCACTGCTCACCACAACACATGCTTTCCCACTGCTCACCACAACACATGCTTTCCCACTGCTCACCACAACACATGCTTTCCCACTGCTCACCACAACACATGCTTCCCACTGCTCACCACAACACATGCTTTCCCCTGCTCACCACTACACGTGCGACATCTTGTTATATATACATATACATGTACACTGTGAATACCCCAACACATGCTTTCCAACTGCTCACCACAACACGTGCGACATCTTGCTACAATACATGTACACTGCTGCCACAACACATGCTTTCCAACTGCTCACCACAACACATGCTTTCCAACTGCTCACCACAACACGTGCCACATCTTACCACAACACATGCTTCACACTGCTCACCACAACACATGCTTTCCAACTGCTCACCACAACACATGCTTTCCAACTGCTCACCACAACACGTGCGACATCTTGTTATATATACATATACATGTACACTGTGAATACCCCAACACATGCTTTCCAACTGCTCACCACAACACATGCTTTCCAACTGCTCACCACAACACGTGCGACATCTTGTTATATTACATATACATGTACACTGTGAATACCCCAACACATGCTTTCCAACTGCTCACCACAACACATGCTTTCCAACTGCTCACCACAACACGTGCGACATCTTGTTATATATACATATACATGTACACTGTGAATACCCCAACACATGCTTTACAACTGCACACCACAACACGTGCGACATCTCGTTATATATATACATGTACATGTACACTGTGAATACCCCAACACATGCTTTACAACTGCTCACCACAACACGTACTTCACGACACCTTCTTATTAATTACTTCAACATTAAGTAAATACAAATACATAGCATTTAAAATAGTGCAAAAAATAAATATTATTCTATTGTGCTTCACAATTACAGATGCAATTTTAAACATTTACACATGACAATAATATATGGAAATATAAATAAAAATGTATACATATAGATATAACTAGGATTCTATAATTGGATAAGAACATATTTCATCATGATATCTACACCATTACAGTATATATTAGTGAGTGATTGGATTAACGATAAAAGTGGCAATATGAACCATAGACCCAAACACCGCCGTAAGAATGACAACCGTGATGTGGCCAGTACAGTGAATGGGCCGGTACAGTGATCCGCCCATCACCACACGACAGAGCTCGAACCCAAGAGAATGACCATACAACACTTCTAACTGACATGGACTGGTGCATGCTAGTTTTAGACCAATACATTAATGAGGAAATTACATTTGGACCAGTGCATTATCAAAATGGGTACTTTTGTCTTAAAATATTAGTTATAGTTAGTTATTAGTTATATTAGTGGCAAAAAGTGCAGAATCTGATGAGACGGCTCGTCACCTGGATCTACACTTCTTGCATTTAGAGGTGTGTGGTGTTGAAAGGCTTAATATATGTACACTGTGAATATTTCAACATGTGCTTTCCAACAATATCAGCTTGTACTATGTTCCTGTACTTTCCAACAATATCAGCTTGTACTATGTTCCTGTACTTTCCAACAATATCAGCTTGTACTATGTTCCTGTGCACGGACGCATATCCAACTCATTAAATAAATTAGCCAACCAACAATTTAGGAGAAACCCGAGAAACGCGGGAAGCGCATACTGCATGTGAGTGTTTCATTAAATTTCGAAAATCAACAAGCAGTATATAAATAAACAAGAAACAGTCAACTAGGTACCTGGAATTTACGCATAGCGACATTAGAAATGAAAAAACACAACGAATGTATAGTGGATTAATTATGTCTCTGGTTAGACAAACGACGTGAAGTGAACTATAGCTGGCAATAGACTAGACCAATTTTCTGAAAATGGCCCTAGATAAAGTGCTAGGGGCCAATCGTAGTACAATTGGTAAACGAGCGGTTTTATTATAATTTGGGTATGCCGAATTCGATGCAGGTGTTCACCAAGCCGAAATATGTGTCCTTGACCTTCAAAAGGTCAATTCAAAATGGAGATTATTTTTTACATATATTTTAATAGCAAAAAAAACAAACAATAACGGTCCTGTACTTACTATATATTGTAACATTGGTACAGATAATTATGTAGTTGTTCAATAATTTAGTTACCACATATATTGTATGATCTTTTAAGTTTGTAATTTCAACCTCAAAGGTCAAGGTCAACAGCGAAATTGAAAGTCAAATGATGACGATTGCAATAATGGTGAAGTTAATCGCAGTAAAGTACTGAGTGTTGCTCAACATCTAGTGTATGGTGTGAGTGGGGGTAAGAAATGGACTCCAACACACATCGGCCTGGGAAGTACATCAGGCAACTCGCTAGAAACACCTGGTGCAATTATTTCATAATGCAGGTCACTGCCTGAGCTACAATCAGGTTTTACAGGTTGATACGACACTTGATCATGGTGCTGTGATCCCTACTAACTTTACAAGAAACAAGTTCATTCACTACACAGCTGACAATATAGACATTCTTGATGATACGCTCGATGGTAAAACACATTTCCATAGTGACCATGACTTATCGATGGTTATAATGAGATTATTAATTGGGTCGTATTGAGCTTCTGATTTTGTCATTTTGCCAGAAATTAAAAAATCGACAGAATGGAACACAGGCTAAGGTATGTCGTCCGTAACACAACTGTTTATAACGTGACTGGACCAGAGTATGCAAGCATCCCCCCAGCTTTGACCACGTGTCCCCGTCGATGATCAGAGTATGGTGCTATCAAGCTCAAATTCCTATTAGATGTACATTTTGTATTTACAATAAGGGAGTCAATTTATTTATAGAGACTTCAATTTCATAACTAATAAGTAACCGTTTTCAACCTTACTAAAATTCGAAGAGTTTATACATTTATAATTTGTGTTCGTTACAATTAAGCACATCAAATACTTCATATCTTTACACAGATAATTACTGCCATTCACTAGATAGTTATTTTGCAACATCTATATTACTCATCTGTGCAATATGATGACGGGAGATTAGTGTCAAGCAGTATAAACATTAATTGTTTGTTCTGTTCCATATTTGGATTCATAATAAACGTGTCTGCCAGCGCCGGCCACAGGGATGTACGCCACGGGCATTCTGGGTCCATGAAGATTCAAAATTCACCCATTGGCTGGCCAACCTGGATAGGTGGGTGTTTCAAATTCCACCCATTGGCTACCCAATATGGTTAGGTGTACGTACATTACTACAAGAACCATAGACCCACACAACGAACAACGGGTCGACATTATTTTTCATTAAGGTTATTTTAAAATCAGAGTAAAGAAAAACAAAACACACACAGATTTGGAAGCGAAATTATATTTATTAAGGGCGGCACAGCGGCGCGTCCATATAATATGCTAAACTCGTTATATGAATATTTCGCAACAGAATCGAGCAGACGTTATTTGTTCAGACTATGTTGTAGAGCCGGAAGTGAAAATAAATCATTGAGCTATACGAACCTGTGATCCTGGATTACCAGTCCAGCGTGTTACCACTGGACTACAGATCCGCCTGGCAGACTTATTGGTGTATCTGCTATTTATAAGTATAGTTCATGCGATTATTCATAGGAAACATTCTGATTGGTCAACTAATCTGGTTTTCATCCTATGCTCTACAATGCTAACACCGGGAGTCATTCCACTAATTCTATTATTTCCTGTTTCAAGTTACGGGGATATTGCAATGTGCATTTTGTATCAAGAACACGAATGGGTGGGGTATTCGTTGAAATTAACATGTTATTCATGGATTCAGACTTGTAGTTTTGTAATCCAAGGCAACATTGTTTTAATAACGAACTGTGTAGGTTGATCGTTCTATGAAAATCACTCGTGAAATGCATTGACCTACTTGTGAAAAACTCTAAACGCAATCAATGGATTTTTTACTTACCTCCATCCAACAACTTATATTAACTTCCATCCAACAACTTATATTAACTTCCATCCAACAACTTATATTAACTTCCATCCAACAACTTATATTAACTTCCATCCAACAACTTATATTAACCTCCATCCAACAACTTATATTAACTTCCATCCAACAACTTATATTAACTTCCATCCAACAACTTATATTAACTTCCATCCAACAACTTATATTAACTTCCATCCAACAACTTATATTAACCTCCATCCAACAACTTATATTAACTTCCATCCAACAACTTATATTAACTTCCATCCAACAACTTATATTAATCATTCTCGTTGGCGCGGATGAAAGCGTAAATATGGTCCTGTGTGTACCATACATGTGATTTAATAACATATATCACTTTATGAGGTGAGCAAACGATGGGCCACAATGCTTGGGATCATCGTGTATTTCCACAATGCTTGCGATAATCGTGTATTTCCACAATGCTTGCGATAATCGTATTTCCACAATGCTTGCGATAATCGTGTATTTCCGATGAGTAGTATGATAAGAACAAATATTACATATAGAATAGGTTGGATTCGTACTCAATCAATTTCGTACCTATGGACTGTAAGCTAAAACCCACCACATGACTATAATTGCACGTATCTGTGCAATACGCATGTACCAGGTGTAGCTCTCAAATCGGGGCATCTTCTGCATCGTGTATTATCCATTAAACATGACTAGGCAGTATACTTCAGGGGCTGCATAGCCTTTACTCGATCAATAAATAAACGCTTAATACATAAATAATACATCCAGTCAATGAGTGATATATAAACTGACGCATCCGGCAAATCAGTGAGCTTCATATGTACGTAGATACTCAGTGAGCTTCATATGTACGTAGATACTCAGTGAGCTTCATATGTACGTAGATACTCAGTGAGCTTCATATGTACGTAGATACTCAATGAGCTTCATATGTATGTAGATACTCAGTGAGCTTCATATGTACGTAGATACTCACTGAGCTTCATATGTACGTAGATACTCAATGAGCTTCATATGTACGTAGATACTCAATGAGCTTCATATGTACGTAGATACTCAATGAGCTTCATATGTACGTATATACTCAATGAGCATCATATGTACGTATATACTCAATGAGCATCATATGTACGTATATACTCGTTAGCTTCATATGTACGTAGATACTCAGTGAGCTTCATATGTACGTAGATACTCAGTGAGCTTTATATGTACGTATATACTCAGTGAGCTTCACATGTACGTAGATACTCAGTGAGCTGCATATGTACGTAGATACTCAGTGAGCTGCATATGTACGTAGATACTCAATGAGCAGCATATGTACGTAGATACTCAATGAGCAGCATATACTCAGTGAGCTTCACATGTACGTAAATACTCAGTGAGCTGCATATGTACGTAGATACTCAATGAGCAACATATGTACGTAGATACTCAGTGAGCAGCATATGTACGTATATACCCAATGAGCTTTATATGTACGTAGATACTCAGTGAGCTTCATATGTACGTAGATACTCATATGAGCAGCATATGTACGTAGATACTCAATGAGCTTCATATGTACGTAGATACTCAATGAACCTCGATACAAAGGTGCCGTTAGAGATGTATCCTTACCACTGTTCCTTGCTACAAAACAAAACACTGTTCCTTACTACATAACACTGTTCCTTGCTATATAACAAACAATGTTCCTTGCCACAAAACACTGTTCCTTGCTACATAAAACACACTGTTCCTTGCTACAATACAAAACAATGTTCCTTGCTACATAACAAACACTGTTCCTTGCTATATAACGAACACTGTTCCTTGCTACATAATGAACACTGTTCCTTGCTACATAACAAACACTGTTCCTTGCTACATAACAAACACTGTTCCTTGCTACATAAAACACTGTTCCTTGCTACATAACGAACACTGTTCCTTGCTACATAACAAACACTGTTTCTTGCTACATAACGAACACTATTCCTTGCTACATAATGAAAACTGTTCCTTGCTACATAACGAACACCGTTCCTTGCTACATAACAAACACTGTTCCTTGCTACATAACGAACACTGTTCCTTGCTACATAACAAACACTGTTTCTTGCTACATAACGAACACCGTTCCTTGCTACATAACAAACACTGTTCCTTGCTATATAACAAACACTGTTCCTTGCTATATAACGAACACTGTTCCTTGCTATGTAACAAACACTATTCCTTGCTACATAACGAACACCGTTCCTTGCTACATAACGAACACTGTTCCTTGGTATATAACAAACACTATTCCTTGCTACATAACGAACACCGTTCCTTGCTACATAACAAACACTATTCCTTACTACATAATGAACACCGTTCCTTGCTACATAACGAGCACTGTTCCTTGCTATATAACGAACACTGTTCCTTGCTATATAACAAACACTGTTCCTTGCTATATAACAAACACTGTTCCTTGCTACATAACAAACACTGTTCCTTGCTACATAACAAACACTGTTCCTTGCTACATAACAAACACTGTTCCTTGCTACATAACAAAACACTGTTCCTTGCTACATAACGAGCACTGTTCCTTGCTACATAACAAACACTGTTCCTTGCTACATAACAAACACTGTTCCTTGCTACATAACAAACACTGTTCGTTGCTACATAACAAACACTGTTCCTTGCTACATAACAAACACTGTTCCTTGCTACATAACAAACACTGTTCCTTGCTACATAACAAACACTGTTCCTTGCTACATAACAAACACTGTTCCTTGCTACATAACAAACACTGTTCCTTGCTACATAACAAACACTGTTCCTTGCTACATAACAAACACTGTTCCTTGCTACATAACAAACACTGTTCCTTTCTACA
Source organism: Archivesica marissinica (assembly GCA_014843695.1). NCBI lineage: Eukaryota > Metazoa > Mollusca > Bivalvia > Venerida > Vesicomyidae > Archivesica > Archivesica marissinica. Next base: position 19,889,002 of record CM026390.1, on the reverse strand, counting down.
TAACAAACACTGTTCCTTGCTATATAATGAACACTGTTCCTTGCTACATAACAAACACTGTTCCTTGCTATATAACGAACACTGTTCCTTGCTATATAACGAACACTGTTCCTTGCTATATAACGAGCATTGTTCCTTGCTATATAACGAACAGAATCTAAGATCCACATGCGAATATCTCTGAGCATAAAATCAACATGGAACCTGATGTCCACATGAACACGTCTCAGAATCTAAGATCCACATGGAAATATCTCCGTGTCTAAGATGCACATGAAAATATCTCCGTGTCTAAGATGCACATGAAAATATCTCTGTGTCTAAGATGCACATGGAAATATCTCCGTGTCTAAGATGCACATGGAAATATCTCCGTGTCTAAGATGCACATGGAAATATCTCCGTGTCTAAGATGCACATGATGAAACTCCGTACCGTAGCCTTATAGAGCCTATAGAGGCAAATTTCAACCGAGGCTATCTAGGGGGAGGGGGGTCCGGGGGGGGGGGCATGTTCCCTCTTAAAATTGTTGGGATATAGACGCGATTTCAGACGTATAATTATGCACTGACCTTTCAGCTCTCTAGCAGTCAACATTTAATGAGTTCAGACGTATAATTATGTACCGACCTTTCAGCTCTCTAGCAGTCAACATTTAATGAGTTCAGACGTATAATTATGTACCGACCTTTCAGCTCTCTAGCAGTCAACATTTAATGAGTTTAGACGTATAATTATGCACTGACCTTTCAGTCAACATTTAATACAGCAAATGGATATCTTTGCATTATATTTATTTAATTTTTCATTTATTTGTTTGGCTTCGGAAATTTTAACCGAGACAACTTCCTCGGTGTGCCTCAGTGTGGCTCGGTGTGCCTCAGTGTACCTTGGTGTGCCTCAGTGTGGCTCGGTGTGCCTCAGTGTACCTTGGTGTTCCTCAGTGTGCCTCAGTGTGGCTCGGTGTACCTCGGTGTGGCTCGGTGTGCCTCAGTGTGGCTCGGTGTGCCTCAGTGTACCTCGGTGTGCCTCAGTGTACCTCGGTGTTCCTCAGTGTGGCTCGGTGTGCCTCAGTGTGGCTCGGTGTACCTCAGTGTGCCTCAGTGTGGCTCGGTGTGCCTCAGTGTACCTCGGTGTGCCTCAGTGTACCTTGGTGTGCCTCAGTGTGGCTCGGTGTGCCTCAGTGTACCTCGGTGTGCCTCAGTGTACCTGTGTGCCTCAGTGTGGCTCGGTGTGCCTCAGTGTACCTCGGTGTGCCTCAGTGTACCTTGGTGTGCCTCAGTGTGGCTCGTGTGCCTCAGTGTGGCTCGGTGTGCCTCAGTGTACCTCGGTGTGCCTCAGTGTGCCTCGGTGTGCCTCAGTGTGGCTCGGTGTGCCTCAGTGTACCTCGGTGTGCCTCAGTGTGCCTCAGTGTGGCTCGTGTGCCTCAGTGTGCCTCAGTGTGGCTCGGTGTGCCTCAGTGTACCTCGGTGTACCTCAGTGTGGCTCGGTGTGCCTCAGTGTGGCTCAGTGTACCTCAGTGTACCTCGGTGTGCCTCAGTGTGGCTACGGGCCTGAAACTATCTCAGAATTTAAGATTTTCGTGAAAATATCTCCGAGTCTAAGATCCCCATGAAAATATATCGAAGCTTCAGATCTCTGTGAAAGTAGCTCGGAGTATAAGACCTCCGTGAACATATATCGGAGTTTAAGAGCTCCGTGAAAGTATATCGAAGTATAAGAGCTCCGTGAAAGTATATCGGAGTATAAGAGCTCCGTGAAAGTATATCGGAGTATAAGAGCTCCGTGAAAGTATATCGAAGTCTAAGTTCTCCGTGAACATATATCGAAGTCTAAGTTCTCCGTGAACATATATCAAAGTATAAGTTCTCCGTGAACATATATCAAAGTATAAGTTCTCCGTGAACATATATCGAAGTCTAAGTTCTCCGTGAACATATATCAAAGTATAAGTTCTCCGTGAACATATATCAAAGTATAAGTTCTCCGTGAACATATATCAAAGTATAAGTTCTCCGTGAACATATATCAAAGTCTAAGATCCCCGTGAACATATATCGAAGTCTAAGATCCCCGTGAACATAGTATACGTGGTTTGTAACGTCCTAAATCCATGTGTGTCTAGAAGCTAAGAGTGCATAGTCGGCATGCCGGATATTTTCTTGTCAGTGAAGAAGCTCCTGAGGACTAGCACCTGTCCAATGCCAATTAGCAGTACAATAATTGATTCACCGATGGACCAGATCATCACGTGGTGGTTCAGGTCCTCGGCAAACACTCTACCCTGAGCCTCTCGCAGCTTGAAGTATGTCTGATCGTACAACACGTCTTCCAGGCTACCGTGTATGTTCAGCCCGGTAGATTCCATCTGTAAATACAGGTAAACATACATTAGCGAACACCGGTTTAAGCAGCTACCTGTAAACATCAGTATTACGAGACTCTATAAATTGGCCTACCTGTAAAGAACAATATACCCCGTACCTGTATTAAGTATAAAGAAATGTACCTGCATAAAGAAATGTACCTGTATAAAGCAATGTACCTGTATAAAGCAATGTACCTGTATAAAGCAATATACCTGTATAAAGCAATGTACCTGTATAATGAAATGTACCTGTATAAAGAAATGTACCTGTATAAAGCAATATACCTGTATAAAGCAATGTACCTGTATAAAGTAATGTACCTGTATAAAGCAATGTACCTGTATAAAGCAATATACCTGTATAAAGCAATGTACCTGTATAATGAAATGTACCTGTATAATGAAATGTACCTGTATTAAGTATAATGAAATGTACCTGTATTAAGTATAAAGAAATGTACCTGTATAAAGCCATGTACCTGTATAAAGCCATGTACCTGTATAAAGCCATGTACCTGTATAAAGCAACGTACCTGTATAAAGCAACGTACCTGTATAAAGCATTATACCTGTATAAAGCATTATACCTGTATAAAGCATTGTACCTGTATAAAGCATTGTACCTGTATAAAGCATTGTACCTGTATAAAGCATTGTACCTGTATAAAGCATTGTACCTGTATAAAGCATTGTACCTGTATAAAGCATTATACCTGTATAAAGCATTATACCTGTATAAAGCATTATACCTGTATAAAGCATTATACCTGTATAAAGCATTATACCTGTATAAAGCATTATACCTGTATAAAGCATTATACCTGTATAAAGCATTATACCTGTATAAAGCAATGTACCTGTATAAAGCATTATACCTGTATAAAGCATTATACCTGTATAAAGCAATGTACCTGTATAAAGCAACGTACCTGTATAAAGCAATGTACCTGTATAAAGCATTATACCTGTATAAAGCATTATACCTGTATAAAGCAATGTACCTGTATAAAGCATTATACCTGTATAAAGCATTATACCTGTATAAAGCAATGTACCTGTATAAAGAAATGTACCTGTATAAAGAAATGTACCTGTATAAAGAAATGTACCTGTATAAAGCAATGTACCTGTATAAAGCAATATACCTGTATAAAGCAATATACCTGTATAAAGCAATGTACCTGTATAAAGCAATATACCTGCATAAAGCCATGTACCTGTATAAAGCAATATACCTGCATAAAGCCATGTACCTGTATAAAGCCATGTACCTGTATAAAGCAATATACCTGCATAAAGCAATGTACCTGTATAAAGCAATATACCTGTATAAAGCCATGTACCTGTATAAAGCAATATACCTGTATAAAGCCATGTACCTGTATAAAGCCATGTACTTGTATAAAGCAATATACCTGTATAAAGCAATATACCTGTATAAAGCCATGTACCTGTATAAAGCCATGTACCTGTATAAAGCCATGTACCTGTATAAGCAATGTACCTGTATAAAGCAATATACCTGTATAAAGCAATATACCTGCATAAAGCAATATACCTGTATAAGCAATGTACCTGTATAAAGCAATGTACCTGTATAAAGCCATGTACCTGTATAAAGTAATGTACCTGTATAAAGCAATGTACAGGTATAAAGCAATGTACAGGTATATAGCAATTTCGTCTTATTAAACACTCTAGAACGGTGCATTTTGATTTGTTCAAAGTGTTTTATGTATATTATGTGCGCTTTACTCCCAATTATGTACTTTATGCTACTAATTATGTGCACATATAATCACAAGGTAAAGCAAAAGTGGGCATTATGTGCGCGCGCGCGTGTGTGCTGTGTGTGCTCACATGTGTGCTGTATGCGCGTGTGTGTGTTGTGCGCGTATGTGTGTGTGCGCGTGTGTGTGCTGTGTGCGCGCGTGTGTGCGTGAGTGCGCGCATGTGTGTGCTGTGTGCGAGCGTATGTGCTGTGTGTGCGCGTGTGTGCGCGCGCATGTGTACGCGCGCGTGTGTGCTGTGTGCACGCATGTGTGCTGTATGCGCGTGTGTGTGCTGTGTGTGTGCTGTGTGTGTGCTGTGTGCGCGCGTGTGTGCTGTGTGCGCATGTGTGTGTGCTGTGTGTGCGCGCATGTGTGTGCTGTGTGCGCGCGTGTGTGCTGTGTGCGCGCGTGTGTATGCACGTGTGTGTGCTGTGTGTGTGCTCTGTGTGCGCGCATGTGTGTGCTGTGTACGCGTGTGTGTGTGCTGTGTGTGCTGTGTGTGCTGTGTACGCACGTGTGTGCTGGGTGCGCATGTGTGTGTGTGTGCTGTGTGTGTGCGCGTGCATGTGTGTGCTGTGTGCGCGCGGTGTGTGCTGTGTGTGTGCTGTGTGTGCGCGCATGTGTGTGCTGTGTACGCGTGTGTGTGCGCGCATGTGTGTGCTGTGGCGCATGTGTGCGTGTGCTGTGTGTGTGCGCATGTGTGTGCGCGTGCATGTGTGTGCTGTGTGCACGCATGTGTGCTGGTGTGCGTGTGTGTGCGCTGTGTGTGTGTGCTGTGTGCGCGCGTGTGCTGTGTGCGCGCGGTGTATGCGCGTGTGTGTGCTGTGTACGCGTGTGTGTGCTATGTGCGCTCGTGTGTGTGCTGTGTGTGCGCGCATGTGTGTGCTGTGTGCGTGTGTGTGTGCTGTGTGCGCGCGTGTGTATGCACGTGTGTGTGCTGTGTGTGTGCGCATGTGTGTGCTGTGTACGCGTGTGTGTGCTGTGTGTGCGCGCATGTGTGTGCTGTGTGCGCGCATGTGTGTGCTGTGTACGCACGTGTGTGCTGTGTGCGCGTGTGTGTGTGTGCTGTGTGTGCGCATGTGTGTGCTGTGTGCGCGTGCATGTGTGTGCTGTGTGCACGCGTGTGTGATGTGTGCGCGCGTGTGTGTGCATGCTGTGTGTAAGCGTGTGTGCTGTGTGCACGCGTGTGTGCTGTGTGCACGCGTGTGTGCTGTGTGCGCGCGCGTGTGTGTGTGCTGTATGCACGTGTACGCGCGTGTGTGTGCTGTGTACACGCGTGTGTGCTGTGTGCACGCGTGTGTGCTGTGTGCGGGCGCGTGTGTGTGCTGTGTGCACGTGTACGCGTGTGTGTGTGTGTGCTGTGTGCACGTGTACGCGTGTGTGTGCTGTCAGCGCTGTCAATGTATATGTTGGTTGTCATCAGTGCTGTCAATGTCTATGTTGGTTGTCATCAGTGCTGTCAATGTCTATGTTGGTTGTCATCAGTGCTGTCAATGTTTTATGTTGGTTGTCATCAGCGCTGTCAATGTTTATGTTGGTTGTCATCAGCGCTGTCAATGTTATGTGTGTTGTCATCAGCGCTGTCAATGTTTATGTTGGTTGTCATCAGTGCTGTCAATGTTTTATGTTGGTTGTCATCAGTGCTGTCAATGTTTATGTTGGTTGTCATCAGTGCTGTCAATGTTTATGTTGGTTGTCATCAGTGCTGTCAATGTTTATGTTGGTTGTCATCAGTGCTGTCAATGTTTATGTTGGTTGTCATCAGTGCTGTCAATGTTTATGTTGGTTGTCATCAGTGCTGTCAATGTTTTATGTTGGTTGTCATCAGCGCTGTCAATGTTTATGTTGGTTGTCATCAGCGCTGTCAATGTTTATGTTGGTTGTCATCAGCGCTGTCAATGTTTATGTGTGTTGTCATCAGTGCTGTCAATGTTTATGTTGGTTGTCATCAGTGCTGTCAATGTTTTATGTTGGTTGTCATCAGTGTTGTCAATGTTATGTTGCTTGTCATCAGTGCTGTCAATGTTTATGTTGGTTGTCATCAGTGCTGTCACTGTTTATGTTGGTTGTCATCAGTGCTGTCAATGTTTTATGTTGGTTGTCATCAGTGCTGTCAATGTTTATGTTGGTTGTCATCAGTGCTGTCAATGTTTATGTTGGTTGTCATCAGTGCTGTCAATGTTTATGTTGGTTGTCATCGGTGCTGTCAATGTTACCGTTTGTACTCCTAAAATGATATATGGTCGAGTATCTTGTATGGTCGAGTATCTTGTATGGTCGAGTATCTTGTATGGTCGAGTATCTTGTATGGTCGAGTATCTTGTATGGTCGAGTACCTTGTATGGTCGAGTATCTTGTATGGTCGAGTATCTTGTATCGTAGAGTATCTTGTATGGTCGAGTATCTTGTATGGTCGAGTATCTTGTTGTATGGTCGAGTATCTTGTATGGTCGAGTATCTTGTATGGTCGAGTATCTTGTATGGTCGAGTATCTTGTATGGTCGAGTACCTTGTATGGTCGAGTACCTTGTATGGTCGAGTATCTTGTATGTATGGTCGAGTATCTTGTATGGTCGAGTACCTTGTATGGTCGAGTACCGTGTATGGTCGAGTATCTTGTATGTATGGTCGAGTATCTTGTATGGTCGAGTACCTTGTATGGTCGAGTATCTTGTATGGTTGTATTTCTAGCGTATATTGCTGTGCATTACGTAGTTGTATTGTTCTACACCGGTGCACATATAGCCATGGTAACAGTAGGTTTACTTTCATTGTACATCAATTTGTTCTACACCGGTGCACATATAGCCATGGTAACAGTAGGTTTACTTTCATTGTACATCGATTTGTTCTACACCGGTGCACATATAGCCATGGTAACAGTAGGTTTACTTTCATTGTACATCAATTTGTTCTACACCGGTGCACATATAGCCATGGTAACAGGTTTACTTTCATTGTACATCGATTTGTTCTACACCGGTGCACATATAGCCATGGTAACAGTAAGTTTACTTTCATTGTACATCGATTTGTTCTACACCAGTGCACATATAGCCATGGTAACAGTAGGTTTACTTTCATTGTACATCGATCATACAATGTTACTTAATAAAGCAGCTGGGGATCAGATCAACATTAAGAAAATGGAAATAATGACGAAATTGCTTGGAATAATGTCTATTTCTGATAAGACTGGGTAGAGTAGGCTGGTCGGAATATGCTTATAATTAATTAGGGCCTGGATTGGGGTGTCTGCGACATAGCATTAGGCTGGTCGGAATATGCTTATAATTAATTGGGGCCTGGGTTGGGGTGTATGCGACATAGCATTAGGCTGGTCGGAATATGCTTATAATTAATTGGGGCCTGGGTTGGGGTGTCTGCGACATAGCATTAGGCTGGTCAGAATATGCTTATAATTAATTGGGGCCTGGGTTGGGGTGTATGCGACATAGCATTAGGCTGGTCGGAATATGCTTATAATTAATTGGGGCCTGGGTTGGGGTGTCTGCGACATAGCATTAGGCTGGTCGGAATATGCTTATAATTATTTGGGGTCTGGGTTGTGGTGTCTGCGACATAGCATTAGCTGGTCGGAATATGCTTATAATTAATTGGGGCCTGGGTTGGGGTGTCTGCGACATAGCATTAGGCTGGTCGGAATATGCTTATAATTATTTGGGGCCTGGGTTGTGGTGTCTTCGACATAGCATTAGCTGGTCGGAATATGCTTATAATTAATTGGGGCCTGTGTTGGGGTGTATGCGACATAGTATTAGGCTGGTCGGAATATGCTTATAATTAATTAGGGCCTGGATTGGGGTGTCTGCGACATAGCATTAGGCTGGTCGGAATATGCTTATAATTAATTGGGGCCTGGGTTGGGGTGTCTGCGACATAGCATTAGGCTGGTCAGAATATGCTTATAACGGTGTCTGCGACATAGCATTAGGCTGGTCGGAATATGCTTCTAATTAATTGGGGCCTGGGTTGGGGTGTCTGCGACATAGCATTAAGTGGCTATTTAAACAAAGGGTTTATTATCAATTACACACTATAGTATATACTTCCACTTTCTTGAAGAATTCTCATATATTTATGTTTGAAATGATATGGGATAGGTTAAGCATTTAGGGTTAGGTTTCAAATGTATGCTACATATTTCGAGCTAATAATGACATCGAAATGGTTAGGTTAAATATGTACAACATGGGTTAGGTTAAATATGTACATGTAGGTTTACGTTAAATACATACATGTAGTTAGGTTTAATATGTTCAAGCTGGGTTAGGTTAAATATGTATATGTAGGGTTAGGTTAAATATGTATATGTAGGGTTAGGTTAAATATGTACATGTATGGTTAGGTTAAATACATACATGTAGGGTTAGGTTAAATATGTTCATGTATGGTTAGGTTAAATATGTACATGTAGGGTTAGGTTAGATGTGTACATGTAGGGTTAGGTTAAATATGTACATGTAAGGTTAGGTTAAATATGTACATGTATGGTTAGGTTAAATATGTACATGTATGGTTAGGTTAACTATGTACATGTAGGGTTAGGTTAGATGTGTACATGTAGGGTTAGGTTAAATATGTACATGTAGGGTTAGGTTAGATGTGTACATGTAGGGTTAGGTTAAATATGTAAGGTTAGGTTGTATATGTGTGGGTTAGGTTGTATATGTGTGGGTTAGGTTGTATATGTAAGGTTAGGTTGTATATGTAAGGTTAGGTTAAATATGTAGGATTAGGTTGTATATGTGTGGGTTAGGTTATATATGTGGATTAGCTAAGATACTATATGTGGATTAGCTAAGATAATATGGGGCTAAGTTAAATAGTAGGCTCGTTCAGTATATGAAAAACCAACTGTGTGTGGGGGGGAGGGTGCCATGGACTTATTGAATAACAGAGAAACACTGATTGATATGTTGTGAATTTATTATACAAAAGTAAACGACCTACATGTATGACCAAACTTACTAACAGTACAGATAAACCAGAAACTCCCCTCATTTAAATAATGTATTAATATGTTCATCATTAATCCACCCACATCTCATGTGCACAGACAACGCACGCTTCATGTACACAGATGACGCACGCCTCATCTGCACAGACGACGCACGCCTCATGTGCACAGACGACGCACGCCTCATGTGCACAGACGACGCACGCCTCATGTGCACAGACAACGCACGCCTCATGTGTACTTGCATCTTCATATGCACAGACGACGCACAGGTGACATGCGCAAACAGATGCTCACAATTAACATATATTTAAAATAAACAACCAAACACGTTTCAATGCACTACACAACAATGTATAAACATCCAAACATGTTTCAATGTACTACACAACAATGTATAAACATCCAAACATGTTTCAATGTACTACACAACAATGTATAAACATCCAAACATGTTTCAATGTACTACACAACAATGTATAAACATCCAAACATGTTTCAATGCTCTACACAACAATGTATAAACATCCAAACATGTTTCAATGTACTACACAACAATGTATAAACATCCAAACATGTTTCAATGTACTACACAACAATGTATAAACATCCAAACATGTTTCAATGTACTACACAACAATGTATAAACATCCAAACATGTTTCAATGTACTACACAACAATGTATAAACATCCAAACATGTTTCAATGTACTACACAACAATGTATAAACATGGTAAAGATTTCTGACATAGATACAACAAACTGATATCATTTTAACAATTGGTTTAACACAAACAATTATTTCTGTGTTCTGATTTATGTTATAAAGTACGGAGGATTAATATGAACCCTGACACTTGAGGCAAGGGCTGTCCCTGACACTTGAGGCAAGGGCTGACCCCGACACTTGAGGCAAGGGCTGACCCTGACACTTGAGGCAAGGGCTGACCCCGACACTTGAGGCAAGGGCTGACCCCGACACTTGAGGCAAGGGCTGACCCTGACACTTGAGGCAAGGGCTGACCCTGACACTTGAGGCAAGGGCTGACCCTGACACTTGAGGCAAGGGCTGACCCTGACACTTGAGGCAAGGGCTGACCCTGACACTTGAGGCAAGGGCTGACCCTGACGGCAGATGTTGCTCAAATGATGGCACTGACAAAAATGGTAACAAAGTTGATTACGATTTTACAATAAACTTGATCTATAGCCGTAGCTTACACCCCATTGATAACTTTTGTATAGCAAGATTCTTCTGAATAGAACACCAAATGTGGCAACAGCCCTGACATACCTCGATAAATATGGCTACTGCGCATACATGTAGATATTTGTGCATTACTACCATACATGTAGATATTTGTACATTACTGCGCATACATGTAGATATTTGTACATTACTACCATACATGTAGATATTTGTACATTACTACCATACATGTAGATATTTGTACATTACTACCATACATGTAGATATTTGTGCATTACTACCATACATGTAGATATTTGTGCATTACTAGACATACATGATGTAGATATTTGTACATTACTACCATACATGTAGATATTTGTGCATTACTAGACATACATGTAGATATTTGTACATTACTACCATACATGTAGATATTTGTACATTACTACCATACATGTAGATATTTGTGCATTACTAGACATACATGATGTATATATTTGTACATTACTACCATACATGTAGATATTTGTGCATTACTAGACATACATGATGTAGATATTTGTACATTACTACCATACATGTAGATATTTGTGCATTACTACCATACATGTAGATATTTGTGCATTACTACCATCTGTTCACAACTTCCATGCAATGTTTCCCTGGCAGCACATCTAGTTGTCTGCCAGACTACGATTAACACAAGTTTTAGGATTAATATAACAAGTGTCTGTCACACCTAATATATAAACTTCACATCTTTTATTCTTACTAATCTACAATGAAAAAAGGCTCATAAGAACATTATCTCCGGGGCTGGTTTTCATTTTTGTGATCGGTGCCTTTTGACATCATAATTCAACTTTGTTTCATTTCCCCCATTGCCTCTAGTGTACTGTATTATAGCACCAAATTCCAAGTGATGCTGATCAAACAACTTCACACACAGGACATTTCAAAAGTATTTAGCTGGTGTTAGGCCATAATAAAATAAATCCTAGATTTTCATCCAAATTTTTTTGAAAATGGGGGCGGGAGGTGAAATTTTATTTTTTATTTTATATTTTCAGGATATCGATATTTATGCTGATAAAATGGTGTTTTGACAAGATTCAACTTTTTTTTTTTTTTTTTTTTCAAATAGTAATAAAAAAAATCGGGGCGGGCCCTAAAAACGGGGGCGGGCGGGGATGAAAATCTAGGAAATATTTTATTATGGCCTTAATAACGTTACATATTATAACCTTGAGTTCCACATTGAATATTTACTACACAGCATGTTGTATAATAAGGTGGAGTGGTGGTCATTTATAAACAGGCTTGTTTAGAATTAATATTGCATGTGTATTGTCCACCTACGTCAATATTACTTGGCATAAACAAACAAAAATATTACAGTACAGTTAAATACTTTATTTACTATCTACCAGACAAGTTACTCTGATTTATTTGAAAACAAAATTATACAGACAGACAGACAGAGAATTTATTTCAAAACCATGACGTCATACATATGCATAATACAAGATAACGAACAATGAAACACAATATATAATTCATTATACCAAACACGGGGAAGGCCCAGTAATGTGACAGCCAAGGCCTGGTAATGTGACAGCCAAGGCCTGGTAATGTGACAGCCAAGGCCCAGTAATGTGACAGCCAAGGCCTGGTAATGTGACAGCCAAGGCCTGGTAATGTGACAGCCAAGGCCTGGTAATGTGACAGCCAAGGCCCAGTAATGTGACAGCCAAGGCCCAGTAATGTGACAGCCAAGGCCTGGTAATGTGACAGCCAAGGCCCAGTAAAGTGACAGCCAAGAAGCCCAGTAATGTGACAGCCAAGGCCCAGTAATGTGACAGCCAAGAAGGCCCAGTAATGTGACAGCCAAGGCCCAGTAATGTGACAGCCAAGGCCTGGTAATGTGACAGCCAAGGCCCAGTAATGTGACAGCCAAGGCCTGGTAATGTGACAGCTAAGGCCCAGTAATGTGACAGCCAAGGCCTGGTAATGTGACAGCCAAGGCCCAGTAATGTGACAGCCAAGGCCTGGTAATGTGACAGCCAAGGCCCAGTAATGTGACAGCCAAGGCCTGGTAATGTGACAGCCAAGGCCAGGTAATGTGACAGCCAAGGCCTGGTAATGTGACAGCCAAGGCCCAGTAATGTGACAGCCAAGAAGCCCAGTAATGTGACAGCCAGCCCAGTAATGTGACAGCCAAGGCCAGGTAATGTGACAGCCAAGGCCTGGTAATGTGACAGCCAAGGCCCAGTAATGTGACAGCCAAGAAGGCCCAGTAATGTGACAGCCAAGGCCCAGTAATGTGACAGCCAAGGCCTGGTAATGTGACAGCCATGGCCCAGTAATGTGACAGCCAATGCCTGGTAATGTGATGGCCAAGGCCCAGTATTGTGACGGCCAAGGCCCAGTAATGTGACAGCCAAGGCCCAGTAATGACAGCCAAGGCCCGGTAATGTGACAGCCAAGGCCTGGTAATGTGACAGCTAAGGCCCAGTAATGTGACAGCCAAGGCCAAGTAATGTGACAGCCAAGGCCTGGTAATGTGACAGCCAAGGCCCAGTAATGTGACAGCCAAGGCCTGGTAATGTGACAACTAAGGCCCAGTAATGTGACAGCTAAGGCCCAGTAATGCGACGGCCAAGGCCTGGTAATGTGACAGCCAAGGCCAGGTAATGTGACAGCCAAGGCCTGGTAATGTGACAGCCAAGGCCCAGTAATGTGACAGCCAAGGCCCAGTAATGTGACAGCCAAGGCCTGGTAATGTGACAGCCAAGGCCTGGTAATGTGACAGCCAAGGCCAGGTAATGTGACAGCCAAGGCCCAGTAATGTGACAGCCAAGGCCCAGTAATGTGACATCCAAGGCCTGGTAATGTGACATCCAAGGCCTGGTAATGTGACAGCCAAGAGCAGTTGGTTTTTAAGAATTTCCTGACTGAAGCTTTATGTCATCCTCTCGAGACAGCTTAAAGTCAATATTTCAGCTGTACTTCCGGTCAATATTTATAGAATTGTGTGCAGTGAGTGTTCATGTTCGCTCAGGTATAAAACATGAATTGTGTCTCTGGAGCAGGTTATGCAATAATAGATATAGAAATGTGGGTTTAACCCTTTCAACCCCAAGTAACTGGCATGGACTAGTCCATGATATTTTTAGACCAATAAATTAATAACAAAATTACATTTGGATCAGTTCATTTATCAAAATGGGTAATTTTATCTAAAAATAGTAATAATTATTACTGGCAAAAAAGTGCAGATCCTGATGAGACGGCTCGTTACGAGCCGGCTCATCTGGATCTACACTTTTCATAAGCCTATTTAGAGGCCTGTGGGGTTGAAAGGGTTAATGTAGGCCTACAGTGGTGAACAATATCAATGTGCCGAGTTCACACCCCACCCACCATCAATCACAGGAGCATGAAATAGTATCCACAAACCACCAAAAGCCTTGTAATGCTAGGACCTCGTATCATTAAAAACAATATAGATGGATGCGATCTTAGGATAGAGGTACAAACCACCAAAAGCCGTGTAACTCTATCCTAGGACCCCGTATCATTAAATGGATATGACTCAACAAACTCAACAATGACTACACTGAACAATGACTACACTGAACAATGACACTATACTGAACAATGACACTACACTGAACAATGACACTACACTGAACAATGACACTACACTGAACAATGGCTACACTGAACAATGACACTACACTGAACAATGACACTACACTGAACAATGACACTACACTGAACAATGACACTACACTGAACAATGGCTACACTGAACAATGACACTACACTGAACAATGACACTACACTGAACAATGACACTACACTGAACAATGACACTACACTGAACAATGACTACACTGAACAATGACTACTCAACACTCAACAATGACTACACTCAACAATGACTACTCAACACGTAGTCCTATAAATAAGACTTTTACATAAAAAATTTTTTTCGAAAAATGCCTGGATTTGTCACATTTTTACCTATTTGGTCCACAGGGCAACGTTTGGGGGTACTAGTATAATTATATATTTAAGTACAGGGATTCGGCACGTTTGGGGGTACTAGTATAATTATATATTTAAGTACAGGGATTCGGCACGTTTGGGGGTACTAGTATAATTATATATTTACTACAGGGATTCGGCACGTTTGGGGGTACTAGTATAATTATATATTTAAGTACAGGGATTCGGCACGTTTGGGGGTACTAGTATAATTATATATTTAAGTACAGGGATTCGGCACGTTTGGGGGTACTAGTATAATTATATATTTAAGTACAGGGATTCGGCACGTTTGGGGGTACTAGTATAATTATATATTTAAGTACAGGGATTCGGCACGTTTGGGGGTACTAGTATAATTATATATTTAAGTACAGGGATTCGGCACGTTTGGGGGTACTAGTATAATTATATATTTAAGTACAGGGATTCGGCACGTTTGGGGGTACTAGTATAATTATATATTTAAGTACAGGGATTCGGCACGTTTGGGGGTACTAGTATAATTATATATTTAAGTACAGGGATTCGGCACGTTTGGGGGTACTAGTATAATTATATATTTAAGTACAGGGATTCGGCACGTTTGGGGGTACTAGTATAATTATATATTTAAGTACAGGGATTCGGCACGTTTGGGGGTACTAGTATAATTATATATTAAGTACAGGGATTCGGCACGTTTGGGTACTAGTTATAATTATATATTTAAGTACAGGGATTCGGCACGTTTGGGGGTACTAGTATAATTATATATTAGTACAGGGATTCGGCACGTTTGGGGGTACTAGTATAATTATATATTTAAGTACAGGGATTCGGCACGTTTGGGGTACTAGTATATATATTTAAGTACAGGGATTCGGCACGTTTGGGGGTACTAGTATATATATTTAAGTACAGGGATTCGGCACGTTTGGGGGTACTAGTATATATATTTAAGTACAGGGATTCGGCACGTTTGGGGGTACTAGTATA
>CM026390.1:19817388-19872657 GCA_014843695.1 Archivesica marissinica | reverse complement strand
ATATTCAACTTGTATATATATATATATAACATAACAACTGTATGGTAACGTATTCAACTTGTATATATATATAACATAACAACTGTATGGTCACGTATTCAACTTGTATATATATATATAACATAACAACTGTATGGTAACGTATTCAACTTGTATGTATATATATATATAACATAACAACTGTATGGTCACGTATTCAACTTGTATATATATATAACATAACACTGTATGTACGTATTCACTTGTATATATAATATAACATAACAACTGTATGGTCACGTATTCAACTTGTATATATATATATATATAACATAACAACTGTATGGTCACGTATTCAACTTGTATATATATATATATAACATAACAACTGTATGGTAACGTATTCAACTTGTATATATATATATATATAACATAACAATTTGCATGCCTTTATGTTATTGTGGTCACGTTTCTGTTTATCTTAGCCCCCCCGGGAGAAGTTCGGGAGTTTATCTTAGCCCCCCGGGAGAAGTTCTACTACATGTAGTCACAAACAATAAAAATGTAAAATAGTTTTTAGACATGCATATTTTGTATGAGGTGGTACAGAGTTACTACATGTATATGTGTGGTACATGTATGAGGTATACAGTTACTACATGTATATGTGTGGGACATGTATATTTACATTATATAACATACACTGTATAGTTACATGTATATATACATACACATACATGTATGAGGTATACAGTTACTACATGTATATGTGTGGTACATGTATGAGGTATACAGTTACTACATGTATATGTGTGGTACATGTATGAGGCATACAGTTACTACATGTATATGTGTGGTACATGTATGAGGGTATACAGTTACTACATGTATATGTGTGGTACATGTATGAGGTATACAGTTACTACATGTATATGTGTGGTACATGTATGAGGTATACAGTTACTACATGTATATGTGTGGTACATGTATGAGGTATACAGTTACTACATGTATATGTGTGGTACATGTATGAGGTATACAGTTACTACATGTATATGTGTGGTACATGTATGAGGTATACAGTTACTACATGTATATGTGTGGTACATGTATGAGGTATACAGTTACTACATGTATATGTGTGGTACATGTATGAGGTATACAGTTACTACATGTATATGTGTGGTACATGTATGAGGTATACAGTTACTACATGTATATGTGTGGTACATGTATGAGGGTATACAGTTACTACATGTATATGTGTGGTACATGTATGAGGTATACAGTTACTACATGTATATGTGTGGTACATGTATGAGGTATACAGTTACTACATGTATATGTGTGGTACATGTATGAGGGTATACAGTTACTACATGTATATGTGTGGTACATGTATGAGGTATACAGTTACTACATGTACATGTATGAGGGTATACAGTTACTACATGTATATGTGTGGTACATGTATGAGGGTATACAGTTACTACATGTATATGTGTGGTACATGTATGAGGCATACAGTTACTACATGTATATGTGTGGTACATGTATGAGGGTATACAGTTACTACATGTATATGTGTGGTACATGTATGAGGGTATACAGTTACTACATGTATATGTGTGGTACATGTATGAGGTATACAGTTACATGTATATGTGTGGTACATGTATGATGTATACAGTTACTTCATGTATTGGTGTGGTAAATGGCTGCTTACACAGTTCCACACTAGACAGTCACACTAAGACACTTTGTAACTGGTTGCTTACACAGTTCCACACTAAGACAGTCACACTAAGACACTTTGTAAATGGCTGCTTACACAGTTCCACACTAAGACAGTCACACTAAGACACTTTGTAAATGGTTGCTTACACAGTTCCACACTAAGACAGTCACACTAGACACTTTGTAAATGGCTGCTTACACAGTTCCACACTAAGACACTTTGTAAATGGTTGCTTACACAGTTCCACACTAAGACAGTCACACTAGACACTTTGTAAATGGTTGCTTACACAGTTCCACACTAAGACACTTTGTAACTGGTTGCTTACACAGTTCCACACTAAGACAGTCACACTAGACACTTTGTAAATGGTTGCTTACACAGTTCCACACTAAGACACTTTGTAAATGGTTGCTTACACAGTTCCACACTAAGACACTTTGTAAATGGCTGCTTACACAGTTCCACACTAGACAGTCACACTAAGACACTTTGTAAATGGCTGCTTACACAGTTCCACACTAAGACAGTCACACTAAGACACTTTGTAAATGGTTGCTTACACAGTTCCACACTAAGACACTTTGTAAATGGTTGCTTACACAGTTCCACACTAAGACACTTTGTAAATGTTGCTTACACATTCCACACTAAGACACTTTGTAATGGTTGCTTACACAGTTCCCACTAAGACACTTTGTAAATGGTTGCTTACACAGTTCCACACTAGACAGTCCACTAAGACACTTGTAATGGTTGCTTACACAGTTCCACACTAAGACACTTTGTAAATGGTTGCTTACACAGTTCCACACTAAACACTTTGTAAATGGTTGCTTACACAGTTCCACACTAAGACCTTTGTAAATGGTTGCTTACACAGTTCCACACTAAGACACTTTGTAAATGGTTGCTTACACAGTTCCACACTAGACAGTCACACTAAGACACTTTGTAAATGGTTGCTTACACAGTTCCACACTAAGACACTTTGTAAATGGTTGCTTACACAGTTCCACACTAAGACACTTTGTAAATGGTTGCTTACACAGTTCCACACTAAGACACTTTGTAAATGGTTGCTTACACAGTTCCACACTAAGACACTTTGTAAATGGTTGCTTACACAGTTCCACACTAAGACACTTTGTAAATGGTTGCTTACACAGTTCCACACTAAGACACTTTGTAAATGGTTGCTTACACAGTTCCACACTAAGACACTTTGTAAATGGTTGCTTACACAGTTCCACACTAGACAGTCACACTAAGACACTTTGTAAATGGCTGCTTACACAGTTCCACACTAGACAGTCACACTAAGACACTTTGTAAATGGTTGCTTACACAGTTCCACACTAGACAGTCACACTAAGACACTTTGTAAATGGCTGCTTACACAGTTCCACACTAAGACACTTTGTAAATGGTTGCTTACACAGTTCCACACCAAGACACTTTGTAAATGGCTGCTTACACAGTTCCACACTAGACAGTCACACTAAGACACTTTGTAAATGGCTGCTTACACAGTTCCACACTAAGACAGTCACACTAAGACACTTTGTAAATGGTTGCTTACACAGTTCCACACTAAGACACTTTGTAAATGGTTGCTTACACAGTTCCACACTAAGACACTTTGTAAATGGTTGCTTACACAGTTTCCACACTAAGACACTTTGTAAATGGTTGCTTACACAGTTCCACACTAAGACACTTTGTAAATGGTTGCTTACACAGTTCCACACTAAGACACTTTGTAAATGGTTGCTTACACAGTTCCACACTAAGATACTTTGTAAATGGTTGCTTACACAGTTCCACACTAAGACACTTTGTAAATGGTTGCTTACACAGTTCCACACTAAGACACTTTGTAAATGGTTGCTTACACAGTTCCACACCAAGACAGTCACACTAAGACACTTTGTAAATGGTTGCTTACACAGTTCCACACTAAGATACTGTGTAAATGGCTGCTTACACAGTTCCACACTAAAAAAAATTAGTAAATGGTTGCTTACACAGTTCCACACTAGACAGAGACTTACAAATTCAACATATCCTGCACCATCTTGTCATAATATACATGTAACTGGTTTTAAAAAAACAGCCAACCAGTCTGTGTGCAAAAGAAACACCACCAGTCAATGTTGAAAAAACTACACAAGTCATAATGCCGAAGAAACTGCACACGTCATAATGCCGAAGAAACTACACCAGTCACAGATCGGAAATACTGCACCAGTCACAGATCGGGAAAAACTGCACAAGTTAGATTGTGAAAAATTGTACCCCAGCAGACAAATCCTTATGGGACCCCAGCAGACAAATCCTTGTGGGACCCCAGCAGAAAAATCCTTGTGGGATCCCAGCATAAAAATCCTTGTGGGACCCCAGCAGACAAATCCCTGTGGGACCCCAGCAGACAATCCTTGTGGGACCCCAGCAGACAAATCCGTGTGGGACCCCAGCAGACAAATCCTTGTGGGACCCCAGCAGACAAATCCTTGTGGGACCCCAGCAGACAAATCCCTGTGGGACCCCAGCAGACAAATCCTTGTGGGACCCCAGCAGACAAATCCTTGTGGGACCCCAGCAGACAAATCCTTGTGGGACCCCAGCAGACAAATCCTTGTGGGACCCCCAGCAGACAAATCCTTGTGGGACCCCAGCAGACAAATCCTTGTGGGACCCCCAGCAGACAAATTGTGGGACCCCAGCAGACAAATCCTTGTGGGACCCAGCAGACAAATCCTTGTGGGACCCCAGCAGACAAATCCCTGTGGGACCCCAGCAGACAAATCCCTGTGGGACCCCAGCAGACAAATCCTTGTGGGACCCCAGCAGACAAATCCTTGTGGGACCCCAGCAGACAAATCCTTGTGGGACCCCAGCAGACAAATCGGACAAGGATTAAGTAATGTTAGAGATGACAACCCTCTGTTTTCGATTGGACAAGTAGATGTATGAAGATAACCAATGTAGGAGGTTACCGTAGACACCAATGGATGAGAGCTTATACAAAATGTATGTATTAATCCTCGGTGCCAGACTCTGTCGAAGGCCTTAGAAATATCGCAAAGCACTGCCCTCACCTCTTTTCCTTCGTACAGGGCCTTCGATACTAGTATACCGGTGTAAAGAAACGTTAGTTGATTGATTGTTGACAAAACCGGACTGATACGAAGATAATATAGTTACTGGTGATGTAGTTATAGAGGTGTTTATGAATACAACGTTAACTTGCCTAGAACGAAGACGTACACACGGCGGTATTTGGAAGTATTTGATGGGTCTGCCTTTTTATATTTTGGGGTTATTACAGAATTATCAAGAAGTTTATTAAATATGCTAACATAGGTGCTGCTATGTAGTTTGTTTGCCCCTTCTCGAAATAACTTTGGCCATATCAGATCTGGACCACACTAGGGGACTATGAGAGAAATGGTGTCTGACATATTGTACCGACAGCCTAATGTTTGTCCTCTCATTCAACATAAATCAAAGTTACACAGTTTCTCGTTGGTTTTAACGATTAAGCAAGTTCTAATAACATATATATTAATCATTATTGTTGGCGCAGATGAAAGAGTAAATGTGGTCACCCCCCCCCCCCCCAAAACGTATTCAAATCGATTGTCGTGCTTAAAATACGTTTTGAATTTGAGACATGTGCGTAATAAAATGCATGATTTAGTCCCGTGTGACCTTATAATCGATTAGCACAACATTGTTCCGCTCAATCAAACACGCCATTCACACAAACAATGGCGTATTATTGTATCATTGGATCAAAGCGCGGTCAATTTCGAAAAACCGCTGTCGCAAGCGACATGTAGTATGTTACAATATTTAACTGTCCAACACAGTCACGACGTTCCAAAGAACATTGCTAGGGTGTTAATTGACGATCTAGTTGTATCCGTAGCCAATATATGTGAAAAGAAAAGCAAAAAACATACAAGTGTTAAGTTATCGGACAAAACGGTGCGGATATGGGAAAGCCAGTATAGTTGGCTTGAAGTTAACACAATCGACGGAATCAAACTTCGTCTGAAGTGCTCGATTTGTACAAAACAGAATGTGTCTTCTGAGTGGGCTACTGGTGGGTCGTCAAACATTCAAAAGAACTGACACTGTGAGTCATAAGATTTTAAAACAGCTGCAGAACAGTTCTACTCTTCTGAAAAACCTGAAAGTTTGGTAAACTACCCTTGGCCAAAAATTCAAGGGGTACATTACCCGTTGCCAAAAAATTCAAGGGGTAAAATACCCGTTACACCAAAACTTATCTAGAGCTCTGGTTTGGCTTTAACGTTAGACGAATTTATTTGACTAATTAACTTTTTATTGTACTCTGATTTAGATTTATGAATGACTTTAGTGTTCATGTATAGGTGTGGTACATGTATGAGGTATACAGTGTCCATGTATAGGTGTGGTACGTGTATGAGGTATACAGTGTCCATGTATAGGTGTGGTACATGTATGAGGTATACAGTATACAGTGTTCATGTATAGATGTGGTACATGTATGAGGTATACAGTATACAGTGTTCATGTATAGGTGTGGTACATGTATGAGGTATACAGTATACAGTGTTCATGTATAGGTGTGGTACATGTATGAGGTATACAGTGTCCATGTATAGGTGTGGTACATGTATGAGGTATACAGTGTTCATGTATAGGTGTGGTACATGTATGAGGTATACAGTATACAGTGTTCATGTATAGATGTGGTACATGTATGAGGTATACAGTGTGTGGTACATGTATGAGGTATACAGTGTCATGTATAGGTGTGGTACATGTATGAGGTATACAGTGTTCATGTATAGGTGTGGTACATGTATGAGGTATACAGTGTTCATGTATAGGTGTGGTACATGTATGAGGTATACAGTATACAGTGTCCATGTATAGGTGTGGTACATGTATGAGGTATACAGTATCAGTGTCCATGTATAGGTGTGGTACATGTATGAGGTATACAGTATACAGTGTTCATGTATAGGTGTGGTACATGTATGAGGTATATAGTGTTCATGTATAGGTCTGGTACATGTATGAGGTATACAGTATACAGTGTTCATGTATTGATGTGGTACATGTATGAGGTATATAGTGGTCATGTATAGGTGTGGTACATGTATGAGGTATATAGTGTTCATGTATAGGTGTGGTACATGTATGAGGTATATAGTGTTCATGTATAGGTCTGGTACATGTATGAGGTATATAGTGTTCATGTATAGGTGTGGTACATGTATGAGGTATACAGTATACAGTGTTCATGTATAGGTGTGGTACATGTATGAGGTATACAGTGTCCATGTATAGATGTGGTACATGTATGAGGTATACAGTGTCCATGTATAGGTGTGGTACATGTATGAGGTATACAGTATACAGTGTCCATGTATAGGTGTGGTACATGTATGAGGTATACAGTATACAGTGTTCATGTATAGGTGTGGTACGTGTATGAGGTATACAGTGTTCATGTATAGGTGTGGTACATGTATGAGGTATACAGTATACAGTGTTCATGTATAGGTGTGGTACGTGTATGAGGTATACAGTGTTCATGTATAGGTGTGGTACATGTATGAGGTATACAGTATACAGTGTTCATGTATAGGTGTGGTACGTGTATGAGGTATACAGTGTTCATGTATAGGTGTGGTACATGTATGAGGTATACAGTATACAGTGTTCATGTATAGGTGTGGTACGTGTATGAGGTATACAGTGTTCATGTATAGGTGTGGTACATGTATGAGGTATACAGTATACAGTGTTCATGTATAGGTGTGGTACGTGTATGAGGTATACAGTGTTCATGTATAGGTGTGGTACATGTATGAGGTATACAGTATACAGTGTTCATGTATAGGTGTGGTACGTGTATGAGGTATACAGTGTTCATGTATAGGTGTGGTACATGTATGAGGTATACAGTATACAGTGTTCATGTATAGGTGTGGTACGTGTATGAGGTATACAGTGTTCATGTATAGGTGTGGTACATGTATGAGGTATACAGTGTCCATGTATAGGTGTGGTACGTGTATGAGGTATACAGTGTTCATGTATAGGTGTGGTACATGTATGAGGTATACAGTGTCCATGTATAGGTGTGGTACATGTATGAGGTATACAGTGTTCATGTATAGGTGTGGTACATGTATGAGGTATACAGTGTTCATGTATAGGTGTGGTACGTGTATGAGGTATACAGTGTTCATGTATAGGTGTGGTACATGTATGAGGTATACAGTGTTCATGTATAGGTGTGGTACGTGTATGAGGTATACAGTATACAGTGTCCATGTATAGGTGTGGTACGTGTATGAGGTATACAGTATACAGTGTCCATGTATAGGTGTGGTACATGTATGAGGTATACAGTATACAGTGTTCATGTATAGGTGTGGTACATGTATGAGGTATACAGTGTTCATGTATAGGTGTGGTACATGTATGAGCGTATACAGTGTTCATGTATAGGTGTGGTACATGTATGAGGTATACAGTGTTCATGTATAGGTGTGGTACATGTATGAGGTATACAGTGTCCATGTATAGGTGTGGTACATGTATGAGGTATACAGTGTTCATGTATAGGTGTGGTACGTGTATGAGGTATACAGCATACAGTGTCCATGTATAGGTGTGGTACATGTATGAGGTATACAGCATGCAGTGTCCATGTATAGGTGTGGTACGTGTATGAGGTATACAGTGTTCATGTATAGGTGTGGTACATGTATGAGGTATACAGTGTTCATGTATAGGTGTGGTACATGTATGAGGTATACAGTGTCCATGTATAGGTGTGGTACATGTATGAGGTATATAGTGTTCATGTATAGGTGTGGTACATGTATGAGGTATACAGTGTTCATGTATAGGTGTGGTACGTGTATGAGGTATACAGTGTTCATGTATAGGTGTGGTACATGTATGAGGTATATAGTGTCCATGTATAGGTGTGGTACGTGTATGAGGTAT
The DNA here is from genome assembly GCA_014843695.1 of Archivesica marissinica. Classification (NCBI taxonomy): domain Eukaryota; kingdom Metazoa; phylum Mollusca; class Bivalvia; order Venerida; family Vesicomyidae; genus Archivesica; species Archivesica marissinica. The sequence continues at coordinate 19,863,917 of CM026390.1, read as the reverse complement.
ACAGTATGCAGTGTCCATGTATAGGTGTGGTACGTGTATGAGGTATACAGTATGCAGTGTCCATGTATAGGTGTGGTACATGTATGAGGTATACAGTATGCAGTGTTCATGTATAGGTGTGGTACATGTATGAGGTATATAGTGTTCATGTATAGGTCTGGTACATGTATGAGGTATACAGTATACAGTGTTCATGTATTGATGTGGTACATGTATGAGGTATATAGTGGTCATGTATAGGTGTGGTACATGTATGAGGTATATAGTGTTCATGTATAGGTGTGGTACATGTATGAGGTATATAGTGTTCATGTATAGGTCTGGTACATGTATGAGGTATATAGTGTTCATGTATAGGTGTGGTACATGTATGAGGTATACAGTATACAGTGTTCATGTATAGGTGTGGTACATGTATGAGGTATACAGTGTCCATGTATAGATGTGGTACATGTATGAGGTATACAGTGTCCATGTATAGGTGTGGTACATGTATGAGGTATACAGTATACAGTGTCCATGTATAGGTGTGGTACATGTATGAGGTATACAGTATACAGTGTTCATGTATAGGTGTGGTACGTGTATGAGGTATACAGTGTTCATGTATAGGTGTGGTACATGTATGAGGTATACAGTATACAGTGTTCATGTATAGGTGTGGTACGTGTATGAGGTATACAGTGTTCATGTATAGGTGTGGTACATGTATGAGGTATACAGTATACAGTGTTCATGTATAGGTGTGGTACGTGTATGAGGTATACAGTGTTCATGTATAGGTGTGGTACATGTATGAGGTATACAGTATACAGTGTTCATGTATAGGTGTGGTACGTGTATGAGGTATACAGTGTTCATGTATAGGTGTGGTACATGTATGAGGTATACAGTATACAGTGTTCATGTATAGGTGTGGTACGTGTATGAGGTATACAGTGTTCATGTATAGGTGTGGTACATGTATGAGGTATACAGTATACAGTGTTCATGTATAGGTGTGGTACGTGTATGAGGTATACAGTGTTCATGTATAGGTGTGGTACATGTATGAGGTATACAGTATACAGTGTTCATGTATAGGTGTGGTACGTGTATGAGGTATACAGTGTTCATGTATAGGTGTGGTACATGTATGAGGTATACAGTGTTCATGTATAGGTGTGGTACATGTATGAGGTATACAGTGTCCATGTATAGGTGTGGTACGTGTATGAGGTATACAGTGTTCATGTATAGGTGTGGTACATGTATGAGGTATACAGTGTTCATGTATAGGTGTGGTACATGTATGAGGTATACAGTGTTCATGTATAGGTGTGGTACATGTATGAGGTATACAGTGTTCATGTATAGGTGTGGTACGTGTATGAGGTATACAGTGTTCATGTATAGGTGTGGTACATGTATGAGGTATATAGTGTCCATGTATAGGTGTGGTACGTGTATGAGGTATACAGTATGCAGTGTCCATGTATAGGTGTGGTACTGTATGAGGTATACAGTATGCAGTGTCCATGTATAGGTGTGGTACATGTATGAGGTATACAGTATGCAGTGTTCATGTATAGGTGTGGTACATGTATGAGGTATACAGTGTTCATGTATAGGTGTGGTACATGTATGAGGTATACAGTGTTCATGTATAGGTGTGGTACATGTATGAGGTATACAGTGTCCATGTATAGGCGTGGTACATGTATGAGGTATACAGTGTTCATGTATAGGTGTGGTACGTGTATGAGGTATACAGCATACAGTGTCCATGTATAGGTGTGGTACATGTATGAGGTATACAGTATGCAGTGTCCATGTATAGGTGTGGTACGTGTATGAGGTATACAGTGTTCATGTATAGGTGTGGTACATGTATGAGGTATACAGTGTTCATGTATAGGTGTGGTACATGTATGAGGTATACAGTGTTCATGTATAGGTGTGGTACATGTATGAGGTATACAGTGTCCATGTATAGGCGTGGTACATGTATGAGGTATACAGTGTTCATGTATAGGTGTGGTACGTGTATGAGGTATACAGCATACAGTGTCCATGTATAGGTGTGGTACATGTATGAGGTATACAGTATGCAGTGTCCATGTATAGGTGTGGTACGTGTATGAGGTATACAGTGTTCATGTATAGGTGTGGTACATGTATGAGGTATACAGTGTTCATGTATAGGTGTGGTATACAGTGTTCATGTATAGGTGTGGTACATGTATGAGGTATACAGTGTCCATGTATAGGCGTGGTACATGTATGAGGTATACAGTGTTCATGTATAGATGTGGTACATGTATGAGGTATACAGTGTTCATGTATAGGTGTGGTACGTGTATGAGGTATACAGTGTTCATGTATAGGTGTGGTACATGTATGAGGTATACAGTGTCCATGTATAGGCGTGGTACATGTATGAGGTATACAGTGTCCATGTATAGGCGTGGTACATGTATGAGGTATACAGTGTCCATGTATAGGCGTGGTACATGTATGAGGTATACAGTGTTCATGTATAGGTGTGGTACATGTATGAGGTATACAGTGTTCATGTATAGGTGTGGTACATGTATGAGGTATACAGTATACAGTGTTCATGTATAGATGTGGTACGTGTATGAGGTATACAGTGTTCATGTATAGGTGTGGTACATGTATGAGGTATATAGTGTTCATGTATAGGTGTGGTACGTGTATGAGGTATACAGTGTTCATGTATAGGTGTGGTACATATATGAGGTATACAGTGTTCATGTATAGGTGTGGTACGTGTATGAGGTATACAGTGTTCATGTATAGGTGTGGTACATGTATGAGGTATACAGTGTCCATGTATAGGTGTGGTACATGTATGAGGTATACAGTGTTCATGTATAGGTGTGGTACATGTATGAGGTATACAGTGTCCATGTATAGGTGTGGTACGTGTATGAGACATGTATGAGGTATACAGTGTTCATGTATAGGTGTGGTACATGTATGAGGTATACAGTGTCCATGTATAGGTGTGGTACATGTATGAGGTATATAGTGTTCATGTATAGGTGTGGTACATGTATGAGGTATACAGTGTTCATGTATAGGTGTGGTACGTGTATGAGGTATACAGTGTTCATGTATAGGTGTGGTACATGTATGAGGTATATAGTGTCCATGTATAGGTGTGGTACGTGTATGAGGTATACAGTATCAGTGTCCATGTATAGGTGTGGTACGTGTATGAGGTATATATCAGTGTCCATGTATAGGTGTGGTACATGTATGAGGTATACAGTATGCAGTGTCCATGTATAGGTGTGGTACGTGTATGAGGTATACAGTGTTCATGTATAGGTGTGGTACATGTATGAGGTATACAGTGTTCATGTATAGGTGTGGTACATGTATGAGGTATATAGTGTCCATGTATAGGTGTGGTACGTGTATGAGGTATACAGTATCAGTGTCCATGTATAGGTGTGGTACGTGTATGAGGTATACAGTATGCAGTGTCCATGTATAGGTGTGGTACATGTATGAGGTATACAGTATGCAGTGTTCATGTATAGGTGTGGTACATGTATGAGGTATACAGTGTTCATGTATAGGTGTGGTACATGTATGAGGTATACAGTGTTCATGTATAGGTGTGGTACATGTATGAGGTATACAGTGTTCATGTATAGGTGTGGTACATGTATGAGGTATACAGTGTCCATGTATAGGTGTGGTACATGTATGAGGTATACAGTGTTCATGTATAGGTGTGGTACGTGTATGAGGTATACAGCATACAGTGTCCATGTATAGGTGTGGTACATGTATGAGGTATACAGTATGCAGTGTCCATGTATAGGTGTGGTACGTGTATGAGGTATACAGTGTTCATGTATAGGTGTGGTACATGTATGAGGTATACAGTGTTCATGTATAGGTGTGGTATACAGTGTTCATGTATAGGTGTGGTACATGTATGAGGTATACAGTGTCCATGTATAGGCGTGGTACATGTATGAGGTATACAGTGTTCATGTATAGATGTGGTACATGTATGAGGTATACAGTGTTCATGTATAGGTGTGGTACATGTATGAGGTATACAGTGTTCATGTATAGGTGTGGTACATGTATGAGGTATACAGTGTCCATGTATAGGTGTGGTACATGTATGAGGTATACAGTGTCCATGTATAGGTGTGGTACATGTATGAGGTATACAGTGTTCATGTATAGGTGTGGTACATGTATGAGGTATACAGATACAGTGTTCATGTATAGGTGTGGTACATGTATGAGGTATACAGTATACAGTGTTCATGTATAGGTGTGGTACATGTATGAGGTATACAGTGTTCATGTATAGGTGTGGTACATGTATGAGGTATACAGTGTTCATGTATAGGTGTGGTACATGTATGAGGTATACAGTGTTCATGTATAGGTGTGGTACGTGTATGAGGTATACAGCATACAGTGTCCATGTATAGGTGTGGTACATGTATGAGGTATACAGTGTTCATGTATAGATGTGGTACATGTATGAGGTATACAGTGTTCATGTATAGGTGTGGTACATGTATGAGGTATACAGTGTTCATGTATAGGTGTGGTACATGTATGAGGTATACAGTGTTCATGTATAGGTGTGGTACGTGTATGAGGTATACAGCATACAGTGTCCATGTATAGGTGTGGTACATGTATGAGGTATACAGTGTTCATGTATAGATGTGGTACATGTATGAGGTATACAGTGTTCATGTATAGGTGTGGTACATGTATGAGGTATACAGTGTTCATGTATAGGTGTGGTATACAGTGTTCATGTATAGGTGTGGTACATGTATGAGGTATACAGTGTCCATGTATAGGCGTGGTACATGTATGAGGTATACAGTGTTCATGTATAGGTGTGGTACGTGTATGAGGTATATAGTGTTCATGTATAGGTGTGGTACATGTATGAGGTATATAGTGTTCATGTATAGGTGTGGTACATGTATGAGGTATATAGTGTTCATGTATAGGTGTGGTACATGTATGAGGTATATAGTGTTCATGTATAGGTGTGGTACATGTATGAGGTATACAGTGTTCATGTATAGGTGTGGTACATGTATGAGGTATACAGTATACAGTGTCCATGTATAGGTGTGGTACATGTATGAGGTATACAGTATACAGTGTTCATGTATAGGTGTGGTACATGTATGAGGTATACAGTATACAGTGTTCATGTATAGGTGTGGTACGTGTATGAGGTATATAGTGTCCATGTATAGGTGTGGTACATGTATGAGGTATACAGTGTTCATGTATAGCTGTGGTACATGTATGAGGTATACAGTGTCCATGTATAGGTGTGGTACGTGTATGAGGTATACAGTATACAGTGTCCATGTATAGGTGTGGTACATGTATGAGGTATACAGTGTTCATGTATAGGTGTGGTACATGTATGAGGTATACAGTGTTCATGTATAGGTGTGGTACATGTATGAGGTATACAGTATACAGTGTCCATGTATAGGTGTGGTACGTGTATGAGGTATACAGTGTTCATGTATAGGTGTGGTACATGTATGAGGTATACAGTATCCATGTATAGGTGTGGTACGTGTATGAGGTATACAGTGTTCATGTATAGGTGTGGTACGTGTATGAGGTATATAGTGTTCATGTATAGGTGTGGTACGTGTATGAGGTATACAGTGTTCATGTATAGGTGTGGTACGTGTATGAGGTATACAGTGTTCATGTATAGGTGTGGTACATGTATGAGGTATATAGTGTCCATGTATAGGTGTGGTACGTGTATGAGGTATACAGTGTCCATGTATAGGTGTGGTACATGTATGAGGTATACAGTGTCCATGTATAGGTGTGGTACATGTATGAGGTATACAGTATACAGTGTTCATGTATAGGTGTGGTACATGTATGAGGTATACAGTGTTCATGTATAGGTGTGGTACATGTATGAGGTATACAGTGTTCATGTATAGGTGTGGTACATGTATGAGGTATACAGTGTTCATGTATAGGTGTGGTACGTGTATGAGGTATACAGATACAGTGTCCATGTATAGGTGTGGTACATGTATGAGGTATACAGTGTTCATGTATAGGTGTGGTACGTGTATGAGGTATACAGCATACAGTGTCCATGTATAGGTGTGGTACATGTATGAGGTATACAGTATGCAGTGTCCATGTATAGGTGTGGTACGTGTATGAGGTATACAGTGTTCATGTATAGGTGTGGTACATGTATGAGGTATACAGTGTTCATGTATAGGTGTGGTATACAGTGTTCATGTATAGGTGTGGTACATGTATGAGGCATACAGTGTCCATGTATAGGCGTGGTACATGTATGAGGTATACAGTGTTCATGTATAGATGTGGTACATGTATGAGGTATACAGTGTTCATGTATAGGTGTGGTACGTGTATGAGGTATACAGTGTTCATGTATAGGTGTGGTACATGTATGAGGTATACAGTGTCCATGTATAGGCGTGGTACATGTATGAGGTATACAGTGTCCATGTATAGGCGTGGTACATGTATGAGGTATACAGTGTCCATGTATAGGCGTGGTACATGTATGAGGTATACAGTGTTCATGTATAGGTGTGGTACATGTATGAGGTATACAGTGTTCATGTATAGGTGTGGTACATGTATGAGGTATACAGTATACAGTGTTCATGTATAGATGTGGTACGTGTATGAGGTATACAGTGTTCATGTATAGGTGTGGTACATGTATGAGGTATATAGTGTTCATGTATAGGTGTGGTACGTGTATGAGGTATACAGTGTTCATGTATAGGTGTGGTACATATATGAGGTATACAGTGTTCATGTATAGGTGTGGTACGTGTATGAGGTATACAGTGTTCATGTATAGGTGTGGTACATGTATGAGGTATACAGTGTTCATGTATAGGTGTGGTACATGTATGAGGTATACAGTGTTCATGTATAGGTGTGGTACGTGTATGAGGTATACAGCATACAGTGTCCATGTATAGGTGTGGTACATGTATGAGGTATACAGTGTTCATGTATAGATGTGGTACATGTATGAGGTATACAGTGTTCATGTATAGGTGTGGTACATGTATGAGGTATACAGTGTTCATGTATAGGTGTGGTACATGTATGAGGTATACAGTGTTCATGTATAGGTGTGGTACGTGTATGAGGTATACAGCATACAGTGTCATGTATAGGTGTGGTACATGTATGAGGTATACAGTATACAGTGTTCATGTATAGGTGTGGTACATGTATGAGGTATACAGTGTTCATGTATAGGTGTGGTACATGTATGAGGTATACAGTGTTCATGTATAGGTGTGGTACGTGTATGAGGTATACAGCATACAGTGTCCATGTATAGGTGTGGTACATGTATGAGGTATACAGTGTTCATGTATAGGTGTGGTACATGTATGAGGTATACAGTGTTCATGTATAGGTGTGGTACATGTATGAGGTATACAGTGTTCATGTATAGGTGTGGTACATGTATGAGGTATACAGTGTTCATGTATAGGTGTGGTACGTGTATGAGGTATACAGCATACAGTGTTCATGTATAGGTGTGGTACATGTATGAGGTATACAGTGTTCATGTATAGGTGTGGTACATGTATGAGGTATACAGTGTCCATGTATAGGTGTGGTACATGTATGAGGTATACAGTATACAGTGTCCATGTATAGGTGTGGTACATGTATGAGGTATACAGTATACAGTGTTCATGTATAGGTGTGGTACATGTATGAGGTATACAGTATACAGTGTTCATGTATAGGTGTGGTACGTGTATGAGGTATATAGTGTCCATGTATAGGTGTGGTACATGTATGAGGTATACAGTGTTCATGTATAGGTGTGGTACATGTATGAGGTATACAGTATACAGTGTCCATGTATAGGTGTGGTACATGTATGAGGTATACAGTATACAGTGTCCATGTATAGGTGTGGTACATGTATGAGGTATACAGTGTTCATGTATAGGTGTGGTACATGTATGAGGTATACAGTGTTCATGTATAGGTGTGGTACATGTATGAGGTATACAGTATACAGTGTCCATGTATAGGTGTGGTACGTGTATGAGGTATACAGTGTTCATGTATAGGTGTGGTACATGTATGAGGTATACAGTATCCATGTATAGGTGTGGTACGTGTATGAGGTATACAGTGTTCATGTATAGGTGTGGTACGTGTATGAGGTATATAGTGTTCATGTATAGGTGTGGTACGTGTATGAGGTATACAGTGTTCATGTATAGGTGTGGTACGTGTATGAGGTATACAGTGTTCATGTATAGGTGTGGTACATGTATGAGGTATACAGTGTTCATGTATAGGTGTGGTACATGTATGAGGTATATAGTGTTCATGTATAGGTGTGGTACATGTATGAGGTATATAGTGTTCATGTATAGGTTTGGTACGTGTATGAGGTATACAGTGTTCATGTATAGGTGTGGTACATGTATGAGGTATATAGTGTTCATGTATAGGTGTGGTACGTGTATGAGGTATACAGTGTCCATGTATAGGTGTGGTACATGTATGAGGTATACAGTATACAGTGTTCATGTATAGGTGTGGTATGTGTATGAGGTATACAGTGTTCATGTATAGGTGTGGTACATGTATGAGGTATATAGTGTCCATGTATAGGTGTGGTACATGTATGAGGTATACAGTATACATGTATAGGTGTGGTACATGTATGAGGTATACAGTATACAGTGTCCATGTATAGGTGTGGTACATGTATGAGGTATACAGTATACAGTGTTCATGTATAGGTGTGGTACATGTATGAGGTATACAGTGTTCATGTATAGGTGTGGTACATGTATGAGGTATACAGTGTTCATGTATAGGTGTGGTACATGTATGAGGTATACAGTGTCATGTATAGGTGTGGTACATGTATGAGGTATACAGTGTCCATGTATAGGTGTGGTACATGTATGAGGTATACAGTGTCCATGTATAGGTGTGGTACATGTATGAGGTATACAGTGTCCATGTATAGGTGTGGTACATGTATGAGGTATACAGTATACAGTGTCCATGTATAGGTGTGGTACATGTATGAGGTATACAGTATACAGTGTTCATGTATAGGTGTGGTACATGTATGAGGTATATAGTGTTCATGTATAGGTGTGGTACATGTATGAGGTATACAGTGTTCATGTATAGGTGTGGTACGTGTATGAGGTATACAGTATACATGTATAGGTGTGGTACGTGTATGAGGTATACAGTGTTCATGTATAGGTGTGGTACATGTATGAGGTATATAGTGTTCATGTATAGGTGTGGTACATGTATGAGGTATACAGTGTTCATGTATAGGTGTGGTACATGTATGAGGTATACAGTATACAGTGTCCATGTATAGGTGTGGTACGTGTATGAGGTATACAGTGTTCATGTATAGGTGTGGTACATGTATGAGGTATACAGTATACAGTGTTCATGTATAGGTGTGGTACATGTATGAGGTATACAGTATTCATGTATAGGTGTGGTACGTGTATGAGGTATATAGTGTTCATGTATAGTGTGGTACGTGTATGAGGTATAGTGTTCATGTATAGGTGTGGTACATGTATGAGGTATACAGTGTTCATGTATAGGTGTGGTACATGTATGAGGTATACAGTATACAGTATTCATGTATAGGTGTGGTACATGTATGAGGTATACAGTGTTCATGTATAGGTGTGGTACGTGTATGAGGTATATAGTGTTCATGTATAGGTGTGGTACATGTATGAGGTATACAGTATACAGTGTTCATGTATAGGTGTGGTACATGTATGAGGTATACAGTATTCATGTATAGGTGTGGTACGTGTATGAGGTGTATAGTGTTCATGTATAGATGTGGTACGTGTATGAGGTATATAGTGTTCATGTATAGGTGTGGTACATGTATGAGGTATACAGTGTTCATGTATAGGTGTGGTACATGTATGAGGTATACAGTGTTCATGTATAGGTGTGGTACGTGTATGAGGTATACAGTGTTCATGTATAGGTGTGGTACATGTATGAGGTATACAGTGTTCATGTATAGGTGTGGTACATGTATGAGGTATACAGTGTCCATGTATAGGTGTGGTACGTGTATGAGGTATACAGTATACATGTATAGGTGTGGTACATGTATGATGTATACAGTGTCCATGTATAGGTGTGGTACATGTATGAGGTATACAGTATACAGTGTTCATGTATAGATGTGGTACATGTATGAGGTATACAGTGTTCATGTATAGGTGTGGTACATGTATGAGGTATACAGTGTTCATGTATAGATGTGGTACATGTATGAGGTATATAGTGTTCATGTATAGGTGTGGTACATGTATGAGGTATACAGTATTCATGTATAGGTGTGGTACGTGTATAAGGTATACAGTGTTCATGTATTGATGTGGTACGTGTATGAGGTATACAGTATACAGTGTTCATGTATAGGTGTCGTACATGTATGAGGTATACAGTGTTCATGTATAGGTGTGGTACATGTATGAGGTATACAGTATACAGTGTTCATGTATAGGTGTGGTACATGTATGAGGTATACAGTGTCCATGTATAGGTGTGGTACATGTATGAGGTATATAGTGTTCATGTATAGGTGTGGTACATGTATGAGGTATATAGTGTTCATGTATAGGTGTGGTATGTGTATGAGGTATATAGTGTTCATGTATAGGTGTGGTACGTGTATGAGGTATATAGTGTTCATGTATAGGTGTGGTACGTGTATGAGGTATACAGTGTTCATGTATTGATGTGGTATACAGTGTTCATGATTATGGTACACTATCTTAGACAATGGAACACAAAGCAACACAACCCGCACCATAGAATACACGACCACCACATAAAGGCATGCAATATAACAAACAAACAAATAAACAATGTCAACAGGTAAATACTGAACAGTTTACTACAAGATTACTGACTGAGCTTTGTATAATATTGAAAGCACATCAACAGTCGCATGCAAACAATTAAATTTACGATGATTCAGTCAAAAATGGTGCTGGACTGTCGTGGTTGATTTCTGCTCGGGTTGGTGTTGTTCTGAAACTCTGCTAGTAACCTAGTAACCTAGGAAATAATTTACTCAGACAATTTATAACGAACTCATGTATAGTCTATAATAGATCTACCAAATGGGCAGTCTCACAATTCTGGACTTTGCCCGAGATGAACCATCGCTAGACTACAGGTGCTTGCAGAAAACAGTTTTTTACAATAACCCCACAACCTACAGATGTAGTTGTACTTAGTAGTACATGTAGGTCTAACCCCACAACCTACAGATGTAGTTGTACTTAGTAGTACATGTAGGTCGACGTTTCTATGATCAATGTACAGTAGTTATAGTTATAAATTTATTATATTGCTGCAGGTTTGACCAAAATTAACAGTCTTTCAGATGGGAGACCCTGGAATGGGTATCTGTCTGTATCATTGCACTATCCTCCAAAAATCTAAAATGACTCTTCAGGAGGTGTCGCTCATATGGGCAACTGGTAGCGACGATAAATAAACGTAAAACACACACTCAGTGTACATGAAATTAACGTAGAAAGCAATAATATCACAAATTGTGCTTTCTATGTTCATGAGTGAAATATAACTTGCTGATTCATTTAAAATGTTGGCGTTGACAAATATTTCAAACCCCAGTAATTAGTGAGAAATATTTTTGATTTCACTGATAAATTTCTATATTTCATACGTCATTGAAAATCATAAAATATTATAAATAACTACTGTACAGTAATTCTTAGATTGTTGTAACTTGATAGAACTTCAAGCTCATGTGGTTAGATTTGTATTTAATATCAAATTTGCTCACCATGGTCATAGCAGTGGCCTGCGCATCCCCTTGATCACGCTTTGCTAACGGGTCGTCATCCCCGACCTCCAGATCAAAATATACCACTTTATGGGTGAACGTGGAAAACTCGTTACTAAAACAGAACGAGTGGATCCCCTTATCATCTGCTGTCCACGTAAAACTGTCGTACTGTTTCTTCACATCCTTGTACAGCACTTTCCCATTTGGACCCTTTAATTCCATGTCCACATCGTAGTGACCGCCCGTAATCACCTGAAATATACGTTAATATATCAGTCATTAAATTCATGTCCATAAATTTTAGACCTACATGTATACTGCAAACAGTTGGGGGAAAATTGGGTGTAACTTTCCATTGTCGGAAATCTTAAGCAATACCACAAAAGTACTTCTACTTGTTCGCCTCCGTGGTTACGGTCGCTGACTTGTAAACTATCATCACTGATGATCACGGGTTCAAGCCCCTCAGACCTTATCAGGCTTCATTCTAGGTCCGAATTTTCGCTTCCTTAAATGGTGTTCTTTAATATACTTCTGCAAAATAGGGTTAAAATGCACAGTACAACCATTAAATACAACATTTGAATAGAAGGAGTGCTTTATAATGGGCCAGTGTATCTTACACTATATATAGACAAAATTTGGTTTGAAAATCGTAGAAGAGGGCGAAGTCGGCCCTAGGGCGACTATTTCACCAACATCGCCCTCTATAATGATCCCTGCTTTATATGAAAAAGTTGGCAGATTCTTATGGAGGTTGGTGCATCGCTGGAGGTTGGTGCATCGCTGGAGGTTGGTACATCGCTGGAGCCTGCCCACGAAACTCAAGATGTTGTTAGGTAAACTGCTAGTCCTATATATAAGAGTTCTACATAAATATTTGTTTCTGTTATTTTGAGGTCTTATCGTTAAAGCTCATTTTCGCATAGCACTTTCCGCCCTGATCCGATGGCGGGATTTCTGACCTGGTGTTAAGAATAATCCTAAATATAGATATTAAGAACGTTTAAAATATATTGTCTAACCGTTGTGCATATCATTTAACTGATTGAGATTCTCCCATTTTTTCTGCGCAGTATTCACAAAAGAAATATATTTAGTACATTTCATGCGTATGAACAATTGGATATTAAACAAAATCTTATTTGGTTCACCGTAATGGCACGGAGATAAATATTGTAAACATTTTCGACTAATGATTTCTATTTTTGATTTTCACAAGAATCAAATAATCAAAATGGACGATTTGGAATGGTGAAACTCTGCTATGAAATTTAAACGTTGATTTCATGTATAATATTGTGTCAAGAGACGTTATAGACTGTGCAGAATTCCAACAACGGTATGTGTGTTGATCTTGTTAACAATTTTAATTTATAAAAATGACTTTTTAGAATATAAAATATGCTACGCGCAATTGAGGTTTAGCGCTTAGCATTTTTCAAGTCTAAATATTTGGACTAGACTACGACCTGGACACATTGATTACCATTGGATGCCAGTGATTTCATGATTATGTCAAAGACATAGAATCTACAAATAACATGCCCCGTACACGAATTCAGGTATAATCCCTTGTTCGTCTAATGGTAGTTTCGTATAGTAGTGCATTCGTATAATCACAGGTTCGTATAATTGATTAATCTTTACACGTCCAGTCTATTTCAAGTTCTTTACGAACCATCTTCATATAATCAGCATATGATACACCGGTTCCGCATTTTCAATGATTACGGTGGCATTTATCGCAGCTAAGAGCATGCATACGGCTGGAAATATAGACGCCATGGTTGTAATGAAATTGATGTGAAGAGCATGATATTTATACATGATTCAAGGGCTTGGACATATGGCACAGGTAAGCTCTAAAGCTGATAAAACACAGGCATACAAGCCAGCATCACAAATGTTTGAGCCGACCAATCAAGGTGTGAAAAATAATATATTCTCCTTTAATTGATTAATTTGTCAACAGCCCATCTCCTAATTGGCGTAGGTGTGATAATATACTATTAGACGAATCCACCACAATGTTTCACTCTATATTGCCTTGTATACGAAGAAGTAGTTATACGAAACCACTGACACCCCCCGTACACCACCTGTTTTCTGAAGCTCATCCATATGGACTTGCATAGATCTCCACTGTGGTTCTCCTAATGTGAACATGTCCATATGGCCGGGTGTAAACATGTGTTAGACCATATGGATAGTTGTGTACAGGCTTATTTTCTGGAATATACATTAGAAAACTATCCATATTGAACAAGTCCATACCTGAAACTCCAGGGTACTTTCTACCCCCTTGTCAATAATCTCATAAAAACATTGTTTTTCGTTGTCTGGAAGCTCAAACGTCATTTCTCCCGCTCGTGAGAGACTAAAACATAGACAGATCAATGGGAATATGGCAAGTATATAATCCATGGCTGATCTGTGTAGAGATTTCCAGTGCAAAACTACAAAATAGTGTTGTTTTTGTTGGGAACCGAATACACCGGTTTGTTTTCTTCCAATATGGCAGCCTCCAGCGTGGCAAGCGGTGTACACGATAATATGTCCTCGTTTGATTGGCCCAGATTCCAAAGATCGGACCATTAAAAGTTTAAACTTTATTTATTTTACAACGATTGCGAAGCAAGTTTTAACAACTTAATCAATCACTCTCCTTGCCGCGGATGAAAACGTAAATGTGGCCATTCATGTGGGAGGAAACCGGAGAAAACCCACCTGTCCGATCTGGCGACCATATCGTATCATCTCACATAGGCCTACTTCCCGATACGAGGATCGAACCCGGGTTATATTGGTGAGAAGCGATCGCGCTAATCGGACAATCAAATTGACTGTTACTATAGACTGTTACTGACACATTTTTATCTTTGTTTCTGATTGTTTGTGAACAAATATAGCTCTTGAAATAATGTTAAGAGTCAGCATGTCCAACGATTTTGAACCAAAACCCCGGGAACTATGCTAGTAATCAGGTCCAGATGAAATGTCTCCTAACATCCTTAAAGAGGTACGAGAGTGCTCTCATCTTCACAACAATCTTTAAATTATCCTTAGAATCAGACACAGTGTCCCATCAGATTGGAGAAGTGCAGTTGTTGTCCATGTCTATAAAAAAAGTCCAAAGCCTTTAACTTCCCCCGTATTGCCTCCAAAGCCTTTAACTTCCCCCGTATTGCCTCCAAAGCCTTTAACTTCCCCCGTATTGCCTCCAAAGCCTTTAACTTCCCCCGTATTGCCTCCAAAGCTTTTAACTTCCCCCAAAGCCTTTAACTTCCCCCGTATTGCCTCCACACTATTGGAGCATATTTTGGTCTCCAACATCATGACCCATTTCGACAATAATAACCTCCTAAGCCAATTCCAACATGGCTTCAGATCAAAGCACAGTGGTGAATCTCAGCTGATCAGATTCATACAAAGGTGTATGACAACCTTGAAAATGGTCAACAAACAGATGCTATTGTTATGGATTGTAGTAACGTCACAACAAACTGATATACAAACCTAATGAGCTGGGTGTTCACCCCTGGTACCACGGTGGATCAAGTACATCCTAAGGACCAATACCAAAGAGTAGTTGTGGATGGCTGCACTTCAGATACACTGCCTGTCATCTCCGGGGTCCCGCAATGCTCTGATTTAGGACCTTAATTGCGTCTTCCTAACCTATATCAATGACCTGCAAAACTCTATCAAAGTAAAGCAAGACTGTTTGCAGATGACATCATAGTGTATCTCACAATAAGATCCTCTTCCGATGCACAAATCCTACAAAGCAATTCTTAGGACTGGCAAAATTGTGTATTCCAACTAAATTAGTACAAATTCGCCCAAATCACAAACCTCGGTAAAATTCATTTACATTGTATTCGTAAAATATCTCGCCAACATGATCTTTTAAAACGAATACATGTAGCTACTTAATTTGTGTGGAAGTCATGATAGCGCAGTGGATGCGCGTTGGCTTCAGGTGTGAAAGGTCCGGAGTTCGAGCCCTGCCGGAGCCGTTACGATTGTGCCCTTAGGCAAGGCATTTAAATTCTACGTTGCCTCTTCTCTCTCCCTCGTGGCGATGGATTCCATCAGGAATAAGGTCTCGGGAGTGATTAATATAAGTTGTAAGAACTTGTTTCGCAATGGAGCTCAAATAAATTATTTATGAATACATAATACTTCTTCTTAGCATGTAAGATTTCATTATACATTTTGCTGATTTTCTGAGGTAAATGTTCATAAGTAGGCAAAGTTTATCAGTTTCTGACATGTTCAAGTAATCAATATTCAAAATAATATCACCATAAATTTCTTGTCTTATTTCTCTGTATAAGTCACAGTCTAATATAAAATGCATCTCACTTTCTACAACGTTTTTAACACAAAAATTACACAACTTATAACTCTTTCATATGTGTAGCACTTGAAGCACGCCTGTCACTGTGTTGAACAATGGCTACATCGGTCAGTATTGTGTCAGTATTGTTACGTAACGTCCCTATACAAGCGTTTTACACGATTTGCCCGTGCACTGTCTGGACAAATGTGAAATCGGTCAAATAATCTCTCATTACTTTCTTACAACATCTAGGAGTAAGAAAAACTCACAGCAATTTAAATATTTTCAAAACTCGCCATGCCCAGACTCTCTCGGCGTCAACATATTGAAGCTTTGATGATGCTTAGCAGAGTTGACTCCAATGATACTGTTTCACGGGCATTTAATTGCCACACAAAAACAGTAAGTAAACTTCGTGTCAGGTTCCAGCAAACAGGAACAGTTGCCGATCGTCCTCGAACCGGCAGGCCTCGTGTAACTGACGTCAGATTAGACCGTCATTTTGAACTGACGCTCTCCAGACGTCGTTTTCAAAGTGCTTTTTGTATGTATGTTCCTTTTTTAATGTCAAACCCCTCGCGGGGACTTAGACATGTTTTCCTGGGCATGCTTAGCCGACCTAAGCGATTAACCAGTACTAAGCAATGTGTGTGAGGTGCCTTGCTCAATGACACTACATACGTGGCCTGACCGAGTATCGAACCCGGGACCGTTCGATTCCAAATCCGACGCTCTACCACTGGACCACGGACGCCACACTTTCGCTACAGCGAGGCAGTACGGTATTAGCAAGGACAGAGTTTTGAGGCGTCTGCGTCATTGTGTTCGGCCTATCAGACCTAGACGGGCTTACGTTGGTAATGTACTCGAACGACGTCATCGCGCACGGGCACGGCTTCATCTCCGTTGGCAAAGACGTCAGTGGGATAGAATTGTCTATTCCGATGAATCTAGGTTTAACCTGAGTTATCATGATGGGAGGATGAGGGTATTTAGGAGGAGAGGGCAGCGATTTGCTGACGCCTGTGTTGTAGAGAGAAACAGGTTTGGCGGGGGCAGTGTTATGGTTTGGGGTGGGATCATGGGAAACAGGAAAACGGATCTGGTTATTGTTAATGGCAATCTTAATGCAGCCGAGTACATTAACCAGGTGTTAAGACCAGTAGCTGTTCCATTCGTTAATCAGCATGCACCCGCCACATTGAAGCACGACAATGCACGTCTGCATACGGCACAGCTAACGCAGCAATACCTAAATGCAAATGGCGTTAACGCCTTGCCTTGGCCTGCCGTTTCTCCTCACCTCATCCCAATCGAGCGTTCTTGATCGTAGAGTTATGTCAAGACATGTCGTCAACAATTTGCAGGACCTACAGAATGCTCTGCAGATGGAATGGAACAACATACCGGCACACGTCGTACAACGTTACGTCAATTCCATGAGACGCCGTATTGTACAGGTTATCCGACAAACTGGCGGCCATACCCGGTATTAATCAAATAATCACAACAAAACCATTAGTAGAGCTGCAAAACGTGATTATACTCACAATAACACCAATATCACAGTTTGTGTATTTTTCATTTTGACCCTAAACACATGCATCTATAGTAACCGCTATTTTTAAAAGTATTATTTGGGTTTGTAGGCAATTGAATAAGCTAAACAGTGGTACCAAACATCATACAATTTCTATTATGGATATATGGAATATTAAGAAAACCCTCTATGCACACTTTCGTTTGAGTATATCTAAAGCATTTGACCGAGTCTGGCACATATGTATTTTATTCATATTAAAACAAGACGGAGATTCTGCAAATTTGCTTAAACTGGATCGCAGACTATCTTCATAAATCGCACACAAAGGAGTATTTGTACAACAATCCTACACTTACTGCTAGAGTACCTCAAGGGTAAGTTCTCGAGCCACTTTTAATTCTTGTTTATGTTAATGACATAGCCGAATCTCCCATACGTACTACTAGATTATTCGCTGATGAAAGTTCACTTGCTGTATCTACCTCTGATTCTGCTGTCATGGAAACTGTTTTAAATTCTGATTTAGAATAAATATCTAATCTAAACAGTGGCTAGTTAAGTTTAATCCAGCAAAAAACCGAAGTTACTCAGAAATACTACTCATTCTTCCCCCCTCACTTTCCAATACGTTCCGCTAAATTGTGTAGATGATCATTGCCTAGTCTCACGTTAAGCAATGGTGGATCATGTCATACTCATATTAACAATATTGCTGACTGCTTCTACAGTTCTTGGGTCAATGAGAGCTTAAATACAAACTTAAACGTTCTACTCTCAATACTACATGTATTTACATATATTATTTAAGATCTTTGCTTGAATATACAGTAATAGCAGTGTCTCTCAATACGGGAGTTTGGTAGCAGTGTCTCACAATACGGGAGTTTGGTAGCAGTGTCTCACAATACGGGCAGCAGTGTCTCACAATACGGGCAGCAGTGTCTCTCAATACGGGCAGCAGTGTCTCTCAATACGAGAGTTTGGTAGCAGTGTCTCACAATACGGGAGTTTGGTAGCAGTGTCTCACAATACGGGCAGCAGTGTCTCTCAATACGGACAGCAGTGTCTCTCAATACGGGCAGCAGTGTCTCTCAATACGGGCAGCAGTGTCTCTCAATACGGGCAGCAGTGTCTCACAATACGGGCAGCAGTGTCTCATAATACGGGCAGCAGTGTCTCTCAATACGGGCAGCAGTGTCTCTCAATACGGGCAGCAGTGTCTATCAATACGGGCAGCAGTGTCTCTCAATACGGGCAGCAGTGTCTCACAATACGGGCAGCAGTGTCTATAATACGGGCAGCAGTGTCTCTCAATACGGGCAGCAGTGTCTCTCAATACGGGCAGCAGTGTCTATCAATACGGGCAGCAGTGTCTCTCAATACGGGCAGCAGTGTCTCACAATACGGGCAGCAGTGTCACTCAATACGAGAGTTTGGTAGCAGTGTCTCACAATACGGCAGCAGTGTCTCTCAATACGAGAGTTTGGTAGCAGTGTCTCACAATACGGGTAGCAGTGTCTCTCAATACGGGCAGCAGTGTCTCACAATACGGGCAGCAGTGTCTCTCAATACGGGCAGCAGTGTCTCTCAATACGGGAGTTTGGTAGCAGTGTCTCACAATACGGGCAGCAGTGTCTCTCAATACGGGCAGCAGTGTCTCTCAATACGGGCAGCAGTGTCTCACAATACGGGCAGCAGTGTCTTCTCAATACGGGAGTTTGGTAGCAGTGTCTCACAATACAGGCAGCAGTGTCTCACAATACGGGCAGCAGTGTCTCACAATGGCAGCAGTGTCTCTCAATACGGGCAGCAGTGTCTCACAATATGGGCAGCAGTGTCTCTCAATACGGGCAGCAGTGTCTCTCAATACGGGAGTTTGGTAGCAGTGTCTCACAATACGGGCAGCAGTGTCTCTCAATACGGGCAGCAATGTCTCTCAATACGGGAGTTTGGTAGCAGTGTCTCACAATACGGGTAGCAGTGTCTCTCAATACGGGCAGCAGTGTCTCACAATATGGGAGTTTGGTAGCAGTGTCTCACAATACGGGAGTTTGGTAGCAGTGTCTCACAATACGGGAGTTTGGTAGCAGTGTCTCACAATACGGGCAGCAGTGTCTTCTCAATACGGGAGTTTGGTAGCAGTGTCTCACAATACGGGTAGCAGTGTCTCACAATACGGGTAGCAGTGTCTCACAATACGGGTAGCAGTGTCTCTCAATACGAGAGTTTGACAGCTGTGTCTCACAATACGGGAGTTTGACAGCAGTGTCTCTCAATACGAGAGTTTGACAGCAGTGTCTCACAATACGGGAGTTTGGTAGCAGTGTCTCTCAATACGATAGTTTGACAGCAGTGTCTCACAATACGGGAGTTTGGTAGCAGCGTCTCTCAATACAGGAGTTTGATAGCAGTGTCTCTCAATACGGGAGTTTGGTAGCAGTGTCTCGTAATACGGGAGTTTGGTAGCAGTGTCTCTCAATACGGGAGTTTGGTAGCAGTGTCTCTCAATACGATAGTTTGACAGCAGTGTCTCTCAATACGGGAGTTTGACAGCCGTGTCTCTCAATACGGGAGTTTGACAGCAGTGTCTCTCAATACGGGAGTTTGACAGCAATGTCTCTCAATATGGGAGTTTGACAGCAGTGTCTCTCAATACGGTAGTTTGACAGCAGTGTCTCACAATACGTTTGATAGCAACACGTCACAGAAGGGACATTTTACTTATCCTACTATACAGTGTTGGTAGTCGGGTGGTACCTACTATACAGTGTTGGTAGTCGGGTGGTACTTACACATCCTACTATACAGTGTTGGTAGTCGGGTGGTACCTACACATCCTACTATACAGTGTTGGTAGTCGGGTGGTACCTACTATACAGTGTTGGTAGTCGGGTGGTACTTACACATCCTACTATACAGTGTTGGTAGTCGGGTGGTACCTACTATACAGTGTTGGTAGTCGGGTGGTACCTACTATACAGTGTTGGTAGTCGGGTGGTACCTACTATACAGTGTTGGTAGTCAGGTGGTACCTACAATACAGTGTTGGTAGTCGGGTGGTACTTAAACATCCTACTATACAGTGTTGGTAGTCGGGTGGTACTTAAACATCCTACTATACAGTGTTGGTAGTCGGGTGGTACCTACTATACAGTGTTGGTAGTCGGGTGGTACTTAAACATCCTACTATACAGTGTTGGTAGTCGGGTGGTACCTACTATACAGTGTTGGTAGTCGGGTGTACTTAATCATCCTACTATACAGTGTTGGTAGTCGGGTGGTACCTACTATACAGTGTTGGTAGTCGGGTGGTACTTAAACATCCTACTATACAGTGTTGGTAGTCGGGTGGTACTTAAACATCCTACTATGCAGTGTTGGTAGTCGGGTGGTACCTACTATACAGTGTTGGTAGTCGGGTGGTACTTAAACATCCTACTATACAGTGTTGGTAGTCGGGTGGTACCTACTATACAGTGTTGTAGTCGGGTGGTACTTAATCATCCTACTATACAGTGTTGGTAGTCGGGTGGTACCTACTATACAGTGTTGGTAGTCGGGTGGTACTTAAACATCCTACTATACAGTGTTGGTAGTCGGGTGGTACTTAAACATCCTACTATGCAGTGTGGTAGTCGGGTGTACCTACTATACAGTGTTGGTAGGGTGGTACTTAAACATCCTACTATACAGTGTGGTAGTCGGTGGTACCTACTATACAGTGTTGGTAGTCGGGTGGTACTTAATCATCCTACTATACAGTGTTGGTAGTCGGGTGGTACCTACTATACAGTGTTGGTAGTCGGGTGGTACTTAATCATCCTATTATACAGTGTTGGTAGTCGGGTGGTACTTAAACATCCTACTATACAGTGTTGGTAGTCGGGTGGTACTTACACATCCTACTATACAGTGTTGGTAGTCGGGTGGTACCTACTATACAGTGTTGGTAGTCGGGTGGTACTTACACATCCTTCTATACAGTGTTGGTAGTCAGGTGGTACTTAATCATCCTACTATACAGTGTTGGTAGTCGGGTGGTACTTACACATCCTTCTATACAGTGTTGGTAGTCAGGTGGTACTTAATCATCCTACTATACAGTGTTGGTAGTCGGGTGGTACTTACACATCCTTCTATACAGTGTTGGTAGTCAGGTGGTACTTAATCATCCTACTATACAGTGTTGGTAGTCAGGTGGTACTTAATCATCCTACTATAGTGTTGGTAGTCGGGTGGTACCTACTATACAGTGTTGGTAGTCGGGTGGTACTTACACATCCTACTATACAGTGTTGGTAGTCGGGTGGTACCTACTATACAGTGTTGGTAGTCGGGTGGTACCTACACATCCTACTATACAGTGTTGGTAGTCGGGTGGTACCTACTATACAGTGTTGGTAGTCGGGTGGTACTTACACATCCTACTATACAGTGTTGGTAGTCGGGTGGTACTTACACATCCTACTATACAGTGTTGGTAGTCGGGTGGTACCTACTATACAGTGTTGGTAGTCGGGTGGTACTTACACATCCTTCTATACAGTGTTGGTAGTCGGGTGGTACTTACACATCCTACTATACAGTGTTGGTAGTCGGGTGTTATCTATCAGACTATGGTGTTGTCTATCAGACTACGGTATATTATTACAACTTCAAATTGAGTATGAAATTTAATTGGTTACTTTGTTTTATCAAGTAATTTGAGGTTTTATATATCTAGATTATGCGGTACTGCTCACTCTTTAAGATTACAATCTGGGTGCCATATATGACCGCCATATCAAAATCAGTCGTAAGTCGGGATTATCGTAAGGCAGATAATTACATTATAAGTCAACAAAATGGTATTTTAACAATTTTCAGATTATTGTATAATGGTATTTTATAATCATTTATCTTTATAATAAATGTGATAGAAGCACGTATTTGTGTAATTTAAGGCATTAAAAACACATTTTAATTAGCTTGGTGTTAATTTCCATTGTTATTAATCGCAGTGAAACAAAAGATCTAAGCCGAGTAGGTGGTGTTTTCCGATGGCCTTCAATGATACTGTCCCGTGGTTTGGCCCCATGTATTTGGTACCGAAATAAACTAGAGATGACGTATTTTCAGCTGATGCTATTTTTGAAGTAAGATCTTATATGCTTCCAACTAATCAATGGCTTTAAAGCAATCAAATTTTTTCAAAAATCTCTTCGGTTGCGACGTAAACGTGATTCCCACTCATCCATTGGCCGATAAACACCATGTGATCTGCAAGTGCGCACCTGTTCCTATGTTCACAGATGATTGGATAGAAATAAAACGGTGTGATTTCATGACGATTATTCATTATATAGCTTAATATTTAGATTTATTTCGATGCAAATCAGTCATATATAGGTAAATGGTAAACCTAGACAAGTGTAGAACCTTTATCTGCTGATTTGTTGTGTGAAATTTTAACACACCATTAATCTGTACCTGTGTTCCGTGTAGCCCAGTATTTCGGACGTACATGTATTTAATATAAATTCTAAAATAATACTTCACCTGAATCCAAAAGTTCATTCATTCTTTTATAACTGTGACTGAATTCAGCTTTTATGTTTCATAATATTACAAAAGAATTTTTTACTTTTCACTGTGAACCAGCTTTTCACCCCTTTTCTAATTCAGAGCTGCACAATATACAAGGTTACTTTACTTCCCACAAAAAGCCATAAATTACCCCCTAATCCTTTCCTAAAACAACACAACTGATAAAGTAAACATTTTAATTGATCAATGAAACACTAATACTGTGTACTATGATCCAATAAACAATTTTATATAACACCATGTGTCCACTTATGCCCTACGCACTGTCAGATGAGACTAATCAAAGGAGTCAATATACAGGGGCCATAAAACTAGAATATCTACAAAGACATGGAGATTGCTACATGTACTCTGAAAAGTCAAAATAATCCTTGATGATGATTGCGTTTATTTACCTCGCCTTTCAGGATATATTGGTTTAAGTAAATAAAATTTAAGTCAATAAAAAATATTTTTAAAAACAATGTTAATTATTTTTTTTATTAATTATTATTATTTTATTTATACTAGAACAGCTGAACCACTATGGATACTACTAAGTTCAGCAAAGTGGCATTTTAAAGAATGGACATTTACCTTTAATTTGATACCAAATATGACTAGTTGTGTCATGTGGAACATATTGGTTGCTATGATGTTTGCTCAGAATATTAATCGCGTGAAGTCCATTATTCAAATGGTCATAACTTTGGACTGAAACGAGCCACATGAATGATACTGATATCACTAGAAAGCTTATACTTATACCTATATGATGGTATAGTTAACTCATTGTTTATTTTTTAAGATTTAAGACTGATTTTGTCATGCAATTATATGCAATAGAATCCTAGAAATGAACGATATTGTATTTATTGCAATACCAATGACATAGAAGATGAATATCACATTGCATACAATGCTACAATGACATTAGACAAACATATTTAAAGCCATACTATTACAGAAGGCCCATACATAAAAAATCATCTGATCAAAACATCCTATTTAATTTAGTAAATTACAGGTATATGAAAAAAGCAAAAAACAAGAAATATCACAGTAGGTGATGAATGCCCCCCGAAGTTTATATCCGAAGAAGTTACAGCCTGGACTGCAAATGTTCACTAAGATGGACACATACGGACAGTGCAAAAACTGTATGCCCCCCTTTAGGGACACATACGGACAGTGCGAAAACTGTATGCCCCCATTTAGGGACACATACGGACAGTGCGAAAACTGTATGCCCCCCTTTAGGGACACATACGGACAGTGCGAAAACTGTATGCCCCCCTTTATAAATACTAGCAATAAAACATTTACTGCTATGCCTGGCCAGTTCTTTAATACTGTATTACAGAAGTATCCAGAACATCCAGTGTGTAGCATGAACAATTTCTTGTTGAAACGTAATGGATAATCGAGGGGCATGAGTTCTAACCTCGTCATAACACTAACCTCGTCATAACTCTAACCTCGTCATAACCCTAACATTGTCATAAGTCTAATCTTGTCATAACTCTAACCTCGTCATAACACGTACCTCATCATAACTCTAACATTGTCATAACTCTAACCTTGTCATAACTTTAACCTCGTCATAACTCTAACATTGTCATAAGTCTAATCTTGTCGTAACTCTAACCTCGTCATAACTCTAACCGTGTACTCTGTAACACCAGTATACCAAATACTCTGTAACACCAGTATATCAAATACTCTGTAACACCAGTATACCAAATACTCTGTAACACCAGTACATCAAATACTCTGTAACACCAGTATACCAAATACACTGTAACACCAGTATACCAAATACTCTGTAACACCAGTATACCAAATACTCTGTAACACCAGTATATCAAATACTCTGTAACACCAGTATATCAAATACTCTGTAACACCAGTATACCAAATACTCTGTAACACCAGTATATCAAATACTCTGTAACACCAGTACACCAAATACTCTGTAACACCAGTATACTCTGTAACACCAGTATAACAAATACTCTGTAACACCAGTATACTCTGTAACACCAGTATATCAAATACTCTGTAACACCAGTACATCAAATACTCTGTAACACCAGTACACCCAAATACTCTGTAACACCAGTATATCAAATACTCTGTAACACCAGTATACCAAATACTCTGTAACACCAGTACATCAAATACTCTGTAACACCAGTATATCAAATACTCTGTAACACCAGTATACTCTGTAACACCAGTATACCAAATACTCTGTAACACCAGTATACTCTGTAACACCAGTATACCAAATACTCTGTAACACCAGTATACCAAATACTCTGTAACACCAGTATATCAAATACTCTGTAACACCGGTATATCAAATACTCTGTAACACCAGTATACCAAATACTCTGTAACACCAGTATACTCTGTAACACCAGTATACTCTGTAACACCAGTATACTCTGTAACACCAGTATACTCTGTAACACCAGTATATCAAATACTCTGTAACACCAGTATATCAAATACTCTGTAACACCAGTATACCAAATACTCTGTAACACTAGTATACCAAATACTCTGTAACACCAGTATATCAAATACTCTGTAACACCAGTACATCAAATACTCTGTAACACCAGTATACCAAATACTCTGTAACACCAGTATACTCTGTAACACCAGTATACTCTGTAACACCAGTATACCAAATACTCTGTAACACCAGTATACCAAATACTCTGTAACACCAGTATATCAAATACTCTGTAACACCAGTATACCAAATACTCTGTAACACCAGTATATCAAATACTCTGTAACACCAGTATACCAAATACTCTGTAACACCAGTATACCAAATACTCTGTAACACCAGTATACTCTGTAACACCAGTATACTCTGTAACACCAGTATACTCTGTAACACCAGTATATCAAATACTCTGTAACACCAGTATACTCTGTAACACCAGTATATCAAATACTCTGTAACACCAGTATATCAAATACTCTGTAACACCAGTATACCAAATACTCTGTAACACTAGTATACCAAATACTCTGTAACACCAGTATACCAAATACTCTGTAACACCAGTATACTCTGTAACACCAGTATACCAAATACTCTGTAACACCAGTATATCAAATACTCTGTAACACCAGTATATCAAATACTCTGTAACACCAGTATACCAAATACTCTGTAACACCAGTATACTCTGTAACACCAGTATACCAAATACTCTGTAACACCAGTATACTCTGTAACACCAGTATACCAAATACTCTGTAACACCAGTATATCAAATACTCTGTAACACCAGTATATCAAATACTCTGTAACACCAGTAACAAATACTCTGTAACACCAGTATATCAAATACTCTGTAACACCAGTATATCAAATACTCTGTAACACCAGTATACCAAATACTCTGTAACACCAGTATACTCTGTAACACCAGTATACCAAATAATCTGTAACACCAGTACATCAAATACTCTGTAACACCAGTATACCAAATACTCTGTAACACCAGTATACTCTGTAACACCAGTATACTCTGTAACACCAGTATACCAAATACTCTGTAACACCAGTATACCAAATACTCTGTAACACCAGTATATCAAATACTCTGTAACACCAGTATACCAAATACTCTGTAACACCAGTATATCAAATACTCTGTAACACCAGTATATCAAATACTCTGTAACACCAGTATACCAAATACTCTGTAACACCAGTATACTCTGTAACACCAGTATACTCTGTAACACCAGTATACCAAATACTCTGTAACACCAGTATATCAAATACTCTGTAACACCAGTATATCAAATACTCTGTAACACCAGTATACCAAATACTCTGTAACACCAGTATACTCTGTAACACCAGTATACCAAATACTCTGTAACACCAGTATACTCTGTAACACCAGTATACCAAATACTCTGTAACACCAGTATATCAAATACTCTGTAACACCAGTATACTCTGTAACACCAGTATACTCTGTAACACCAGTATACTCTGTAACACCAGTATATCAAATACTCTGTAACACCAGTATATCAAATACTCTGTAACACCAGTATACCAAATACTCTGTAACACTAGTATACCAAATACTCTGTAACACCAGTATATCAAATAATCTGTAACACCAGTACATCAAATACTCTGTAACACCAGTATACCAAATACTCTGTAACACCAGTATACTCTGTAACACCAGTATACTCTGTAACACCAGTATACCAAATACTCTGTAACACCAGTATACCAAATACTCTGTAACACCAGTATATCAAATACTCTGTAACACCAGTATATCAAATACTCTGTAACACCAGTATATCAAATACTCTGTAACACCAGTATACCAAATACTCTGTAACACCAGTATACTCTGTAACACCAGTATACTCTGTAACACCAGTATACTCTGTAACACCAGTATACTCTGTAACACCAGTATACTCTGTAACACCAGTATATCAAATACTCTGTAACACCAGTATATCAAATACTCTGTAACACCAGTATACAAAATACTCTGTAACACTAGTATACCAAATACTCTGTAACACCAGTATACCAAATACTCTGTAACACCAGTATACTCTGTAACACCAGTATACCAACTACTCTGTAACACCAGTATATCAAATACTCTGTAACACCAGTATATCAAATACTCTGTAACACCAGTATACCAAATACTCTGTAACACCAGTATACTCTGTAACACCAGTATACCAAATACTCTGTAACACCAGTATACTCTGTAACACCAGTATACCAAATACTCTGTAACACCAGTATATCAAATACTCTGTAACACCAGTATACTCTGTAACACCAGTATACTCTGTAACACCAGTATACTCTGTAACACCAGTATATCAAATACTCTGTAACACCAGTATATCAAATACTCTGTAACACCAGTATACCAAATACTCTGTAACACTAGTATACCAAATACTCTGTAACACCAGTATATCAAATAATCTGTAACACCAGTACATCAAATACTCTGTAACACCAGTATACCAAATACTCTGTAACACCAGTATACCAAATACTCTGTAACACCAGTATACTCTGTAACACCAGTATACCAAATACTCTGTAACACCAGTATATCAAATACTCTGTAACACCAGTATATCAAATACTCTGTAACACCAGTATACCAAATACTCTGTAACACCAGTATACTCTGTAACACCAGTATACTCTGTAACACCAGTATACTCTGTAACACCAGTATATCAAATACTCTGTAACACCAGTATATCAAATACTCTGTAACACAGTATACCAAATACTCTGTAACACTAGTATACCAAATACTCTGTAACACCAGTATATCAAATACTCTGTAACACCAGTACATCAAATACTCTGTAACACCAGTATACCAAATACTCTGTAACACCAGTATACCAAATACTCTGTAACACCAGTATACTCTGTAACACCAGTATACCAAATACTCTGTAACACCAGTATACTCTGTAACACCAGTATACCAAATACTCTGTAACACCAGTATATCAAATACTCTGTAACACCAGTATACTCTGTAACACCAGTATACTACTCTGTAACACCAGTATACTCTGTAACACCAGTATACCAAATACTCTGTAACACCAGTATACTCTGTAACACCAGTATACCAAATACTCTGTAACACCAGTATACTCTGTAACACCAGTATACCAAATACTCTGTAACACCAGTATATCAAATACTCTGTAACACCAGTATACTCTGTAACACCAGTATATCAAATACTCTGTAACACCAGTATACCAAATACTCTGTAACACCAGTATACTCTGTAACACCAGTATTCTTAAATACAATAACTTCCTTATGCTGAAAATACTTGATTAAACCTTGTTGTAAACAAATACGTTGGTACAGCCTTGTTACCGACTGTGTTTACCACACAGATACGTTGGTAAAACAGTGTTATAGACTATGGGTTTATCACACAGATACGTTGGTAAAGCAGTGTTATAGACTATGGGTTTATCACACAGATACGTTGGTACAGCCGTGTTACAGACTATGGGTTTATCACACAGATACGTTGGTACAGCCGTGCTACAGACTGGGTTTATCACACAGATACATTGGTACAGCCGTGTTACAGACTATGGGTTTATCACACAGATACGTTGGTACAGCCGTGTTACAGACTATGGGTTTATCACACAGATACGTTGGTACAGCCGTGCTACAGACTGGGTTTATCACACAGATACATTGGTACAGCCGTGTTATAGACTATGGGTTTATCACACAGATACGTTGGTACAGCCGTGTTATAGATTATGGGTTTATCACACAAATAAGTTGGTAAAGCCATGTTATAGACTATGGGTTTATCACACAGATACGTTGGTACAGCCGTGTTACAGAATATGGGACATCACACAGATACGTTGGTACAGCCGTGTTATAGACTATGGGTTTATCACACAGATACATTGGTAAAGCCATGTTATAGACTATGGGTTTATCACACAGATACGTTGGTACAGCCGTGTTACAAACTATGGGTTTATCACACAGATACGTTGATACAGCCGTGTTACAGACTGGGTTTATCACACAGATACGTTGGTACAGCCGTGTTACAGACTATGGGTTTATCACACAGATACGTTGGTACAGCCGTGCTACAGACTGGGTTTATCACACAGATACATTGGTACAGCCGTGTTATAGATTATGGGTTTATCACACAAATAAGTTGGTAAAGCCATGTTATAGACTATGGGTTTATCACACAGATACGTTGGTACAGCCGTGCTACAGAATGGGACATCACACAGATACATTGGTACAGCCGTGTTATAGACTATGGGTTTATCACACAAATAAATTGGTAAAGCCATGTTATAGACTATGGGTTTATCACACAGATACGTTGGTACAGCCGTGTTACAAAATATGGGACATCACACAGATACGTTGATACAGCCGTGTTACAGACTATGGGTTTATCACACAGATACATTGGTAAAGCCATGTTATAGACTATGGGTTTATCACACAGATACGTTGGTACAGCCGTGTTACAAACTATGGGTTTATCACACAGATACGTTGATACAGCCGTGTTACAGACTGGGTTTATCACACAGATATGTTGGTACAGCGTGTTACAGACTATGGGTTTATCACACAGATACGTTGATACAGCCGTGTTACAGACTATGGGTTTATCACACAGATACGTTGGTACAGCCATGTTACAGACTGTAGGTTTATCACACAGATACATTGGTACAGCCATGTTACAGACTGGGTTTATCACACGGATACGTTGATACAGCTGTGTTACAGACTGTAGATTTATCACCCAGATACGTTGGTACAGCCGTGTTACAGACTATAGGTTTATCACACACAGATACGTTGGTAAAGCAGTGTTATAGACTATGGGTTTACCACACAGATACGTTGGTACAGCCGTGTTACAGACTATGGGTTTATCACACAGATACGTTGGTACAGCCGTGTTACAGACTATGGGTTTATCACACAGATACGTTGGTACAGCCGTGTTACAGACTATGGGTTTATCACACAGATACGTTGGTACAGCCGTGTTACAGACTATGGGTTTATCACACAGATACGTTGGTACAGCCGTGTTACAGACTATGGGTTTATCACACAGATACGTTGATACAGCCGTGTTACAGACTGGGTTTATCACACAGATACGTTGGTACAGCCGTGTTACAGACTATGGGTTTATCACACAGATACGTTGGTACAGCCGTGTTACAGACTATAGGTTTATCACACACAGATACGGTGGTAAAGCCGTGTTACAGACTATGGGTTTATCACACAGATACGTTGGTAGAGCCGTGTTACAGACTATAGGTTTATCACACAGATACGGTGGTAAAGCCGTGTTACAGACTATAGGTTTATCACACAGATACGTTGGTACAGCCGTGTTACAGACTATGGGTTTATCACACACAGATACGGTGGTAAAGCCGTGTTACAGACTATAGGTTTATCACACAGATACGTTGGTACAGCCGTGTTACAGACTATGGGTTTATCACACGGATAAGTTGGTAAAGCCGTGTTACAGACTATTTTATATAAAATATCTCAAGAGGAGATCATTAGAACAATATTTACATTGTATTAATAGCAATTTACAAATACTGTCAGAAATGTTGGTGGGCCATTGCACTTTCATGCTAAGATAAATCTTCCATTTCCAGCTTAGGAATCTGCTCAGAGTTAATCAGAACTGATGGAATATTGCAATCATTTGCTTTATCGTTCATACATTTATCAACCATGCCCTTTTGATTTTCACTCATCAGTGATAATTCGTTTTGCTCTACTTCACAATATTTCCCTTCAAAATGATTTGCACCTACTCGCTTCCCGTCAAAAATCTCTACATCATCGTCTATAGAAGTTTGATTAATAACATTACAAGTGTCATCATCAGAAACCTCCGTCTTGATTACTACGTCATCGCTCATCAATTCTTCACTGCTTGTCTGTGTCCGAGAAGTTTCCAAGTTCAGTTTATTTAGATTATTATATAAATTGTTTGAATTACCCTCGTTGGGTGCCATTGCCCCTTCAACTTCAGCAGACATATCCTCGATTTCATCTTGTACAATATTCTTTTCCTTCAGTAATTTACTAACTAGTTTATCATAAGTAAGAATTTCACTATATGAAGCATCAGCCGTTTTATCAGGTTTATTCAACTGTTTGGGAATTTTTGCGTAGATTTCTTCTCGCTCACTTTTATTGTGTCGTGTATAGTGATTCTCGAGGTCCCACTTCCGCGTGAACTTCTTCTCACACAGAGAACACTGATATGGTTTCTCCTTTGTGTGAGTTCGTAAATGGCGCTTCAAGTCGTGTCGGTCACGCGTGGTCTGCCCGCACATGGGACACTTGTATCGCCCGACTCCCAGTTTTGATGCATCCAACAGAGCCGTCTCTGCAGCATTCTCATCGTGTGGTACGGGCTTAAATCCTTTCTTTCGTGAAGGAGTCGTGTTCAGGGGACTGCTGTCAAATATCTAAAAATAAAAATTCCATAAATAATGAATGGCAAAGAAATCAACATCGCTAACTTACATCATCAATACCATACTGTACCGTGATGTACATCTATACCATACCGTACCGTACCGTGATGTACATCTATACTATACTGTACTGTGATGTACATCTATACCATACCGTACCGTGATGTACATCAATACCATACCGTACCATGATGTACATCTATACCATACTGTACCGTGATGTATACCTATACCATACAGTACCGTGATGTACATCTATACCATACTGTACCATGATGTACACCTATACCATACAGTACCGTGATGTACATCTATACCATACCGTACCATGATGTACATCTATACCATACCGTACCGTGATGTACACCTATACCATACAGTACCGTGATGTACATCTATACCATACTGTACCGTGATGTACATCTATACCATACCGTACCGTACCGTGATGTACATCTATACTATACTGTACTGTGATGTACATCTATACCATACCGTACCGTGATGTACATCAATACCATACCGTACCATGATGTACATCTATACCATACTGTACCGTGATGTATACCTATACCATACAGTACCGTGATGTACATCTATACCATACTGTACCATGATGTACACCTATACCATACAGTACCGTGATGTACATCTATACCATACCGTACCATGATGTACATCTATACCATACCGTACCGTGATGTACACCTATACCATACAGTACCGTGATGTACATCTATACCATACAGTACCGTGATGTACACCTATACCATACAGTACCGTGATGTACACCTATACCATACAGTACGGTGATGTACACCTATACCATACAGTACCGTGATGTACATCTATACCATACAGTACCGTGATGTACACCTATACCATACAGTACCGTGATGTACATCTATACCATACAGTACAGTGATGAATGTACATCTATAACATACAGTACCGTGATGAATGTACATCTATACCATACAGTACCATGATGTACATCTATACCATACAGTACCGTGATGAATGTACATCTATACCTTACAGTACCGTGATGAATGTACACCTATACCTTACAGTACCGTGATGTATGTACATCTATACCATACAGTACCGTGATGAATGTACACCTATACCATACAGTACCGTGATGTATGTACATCTATACCATACAGTACCGTGATGTATGTACATCTATACCATACAGTACCGTGATGTACATCTATACCATACAGTACCATGATGAATGTACATCTATACCATACAGTACCGTGATGAATGTACATCTATACCATACAGTACCGTGATGAATGTACATCTATACCATACAGTACCGTGATGTACATCTATACCATACAGTACCATGATGAATGTACATCTATACCATACAGTACCGTGATGAATGTACATCTATACCATACAGTACCATGATGAATGTACATCTATACCTTACAGTACCGTGATGTACATCTATACCATACAGTACCGTGATGAATGTACATCAATACCATACAGTACCGTGATGAATGTACATCTATACCTTACAGTACCGTGATGTACATCTATACCATACAGTACCGTGATGAATGTACATCTATACCTTACAGTACCGTGATGTACATCTATACCATACAGTACCGTGATGAATGTACAGCTATACCTTACAGTACCGTGATGAATGTACATCTATACCATACAGTACCATGATGAATGTACATCTATACCATACAGTACCGTGATGTACATCTATACCATACAGTACAGTGATGAATGTACACCTATACTATACAGTACCGTGATGAATGTACATCTATACCTTACAGTACCATGATGTACATCTATACCATACAGTACCATGATGAATGTACATCTATACCATACAGTACAGTGATGAATGTACATCTATACCTTACAGTACCATGATGAATGTACATATATACCTTACAGTACCATGATGAATGTAGATCTATACCTTACAGTACCATGATGAATGTACATCTATACCATACAGTACCGTGATGAATGTACATCTATACCATACAGTACCATGATGTACATCTATACCTTACAGTACCATGATGAATGTACATCTATACCATACAGTACCGTGATGTACATCTATACCTTACAGTACCGTGATGAATGTACATCTATACCATACAGTACCATGATGTACATCTATACCATACAGTACCGTGATGTACATCTATACCATACAGTACCGTGATGTACATATATACCATACAGTACCGTGATGTACATCTATACCATACAGTACCGTGATGAATGTACATCTATACCATACAGTACCATGATGTACATCTATACCATACAGTACCGTGATGTACATCTATACTATACAGTACCATGATGTACATCTATACCATACAGTACCGTGATGAATGTACATCTATACCATACAGTACCATGATGTACATCTATACCTTACAGTACAGTGATGAATGTACATCTATACCTTACAGTACCGTGATGAATGTACATCTATACTATACAGTACCATGATGAATGTACATCAATACTATACAGTACCATGATGTACAACTATACAATACAGTACCGTGATGAATGTACATCTATACCATACAGTACTATGATGAATGTACATCTATACCTTACAGTACCTTGATGAATGTACATCTATACCTTACAGTACCATGATGTACATCTATACCTTACAGTACCATGATGTACATCTATACCTTACAGTACCATGATGTACATCTATACCTTACAGTACCATGATGTACATCTATACCTTACAGTACCGTGATGTACATCTATACCTTACAGTACCATGATGTACATCTATACTATACAGTACTATGATGAATGTACATCTATACCTTACAGTACCGTGATGAATGTACATCTATACTATACAGTACTGTGATGAATGTACATCTATACCTTACAGTACCGTGATGAATGTACATCTATACCTTACAGTACCGTGATGAATGTACACCTATACCATACAGTACCATGATGAATGTACATCTATACCATACAGTACCATGATGAATGTACATCTATACCATACAGTACCATGATGAATGTACATCTATACCATACAGTACCGTGATGAATGTACATCTATACCATACAGTACCGTGATGAATGTACATCTATACCATACAGTACCGTGATGAATGTACATCAATACGATACAGTACCATGATGAATGTACATCTATACCTTACAGTACCATGATGAATGTACATCTATACTATACAGTACCATGATGAATGTACATCTATACTATACAGTACCATGATGTACATCTATACCTTACAGTACCGTGATGAATGTACATATATACCATACAGTACCATGATGTACATCTATACCTTACAGTACCATGATGAATGTACATCTATACCTTACAGTACCGTGATGAATGTACATCTATACCTTACAGTACCATGATGAATGTACATCTATACTATACAGTACTGTGATGAATGTACATCTATACCTTACAGTACCGTGATGAATGTACATCTATACCTTACAGTACCTTGATGAATGTACATCTATACTATACAGTACTGTGATGAATGTACATCTATACTATACAGTACTGTGATGAATGTACATCTATACCTTACAGTACCGTGATGAATGTACATCTATACTATACAGTACCTTGATGAATGTACATCTATACTATACAGTACTGTGATGAATGTACATCTATACCTTACAGTACCGTGATGAATGTACATCTATACCTTACAGTACCGTGATGAATGTACATCTATACCATACAGTACCATGATGAATGTACATCTATACCTTACAGTACCGTGATGAATGTACATCTATACCATACAGTACCGTGATGAATGTACATCTATACCTTACAGTACCGTGATGAATGTACATCTATACCTTACAGTACCGTGATGAATGTACATCTATACCTTACAGTACCGTGATGAATGTACATCTATACCTTACAGTACCGTGATGAATGTACATCTATACCTTACAGTACCGTGATGAATGTACATCTATACCTTACAGTACCGTGATGAATGTACATCTATACCTTACAGTACCGTGATGAATGTACATCTATACCTTACAGTACCGTGATGAATGTACATCTATACCTTACAGTACCGTGATGAATGTACATCTATACCTTACAGTACCGTGATGAATGTACATCTATACCTTACAGTACCGTGATGAATGTACATCTATACCTTACAGTACCGTGATGTACATCTATACCGTACAGTACTATGATGAATGTACATCTATACCTTACAGTACCGTGATGTACATCTATACCGTACAGTACTATGATGAATGTACATCTATACCTTACAGTACCGTGATGAATGTACATCTATACCTTACAGTACCGTGATGAATGTACATCTATACCTTACAGTACCGTGATGAATGTACATCTATACCATACAGTACCGTGATGAATGTACATCTATACCTACAGTACCGTGATGAATGTACATCTATACCATACAGTACCGTGATGAATGTACATCTATACCTTACAGTACCGTGATGAATGTACATCTATACCTTACAGTACCGTGATGAATGTACATCTATACCTTACAGTACCGTGATGAATGTACATCTATACCTTACAGTACCGTGATGAATGTACATCTATACCTTACAGTACCATGATGAATGTACATCTATACCTTACAGTACCGTGATGAATGTACATCTATACCTTACAGTACCGTGATGAATGTACATCTATACCTTACAGTACCGTGATGAATGTACATCTATACCTTACAGTACCGTGATGAATGTACATCTATACCTTACAGTACCGTGATGAATGTACATCTATACCTTACAGTACCGTGATGAATGTACATCTATACCTTACAGTACCGTGATGTACATCTATACCTTACAGTACCGTGATGAATGTACATCTATACCTTACAGTACCGTGATGAATGTACATCTATACCTTACAGTACCGTGATGAATGTACATCTATACCTTACAGTACCGTGATGAATGTACATCTATACCTTACAGTACCGTGATGAATGTACATCTATACCTTACAGTACCGTGATGAATGTACATCTATACCTTACAGTACCGTGATGAATGTACATCTATACCATACAGTACCGTGATGAATGTACATCTATACCTTACAGTACCGTGATGAATGTACATCTATACCTTACAGTACCGTGATGAATGTACATCTATACCTTACAGTACCGTGATGAATGTACATCTATACCTTACAGTACCGTGATGAATGTACATCTATACCTTACAGTACCGTGATGAATGTACATCTATACCTTACAGTACCGTGATGAATGTACATCTATACCTTACAGTACCGTGATGAATGTACATCTATACCTTACAGTACCATGATGTACATCTATACCTTACAGTACCGTGATGAATGTACATCTATACCTTACAGTACCGTGATGAATGTACATCTATACCTTACAGTACCGTGATGAATGTACATCTATACCTTACAGTACCGTGATGAATGTACATCTATACCTTACAGTACCGTGATGAATGTACATCTATACCTTACAGTACCGTGATGAATGTACATCTATACCTTACAGTACCGTGATGAATGTACATCTATACCTTACAGTACCGTGATGAATGTACATCTATACCTTACAGTACCGTGATGAATGTACATCTATACCTTACAGTACCGTGATGAATGTACATCTATACCATACAGTACCGTGATGAATGTACATCTATACCTTACAGTACCGTGATGAATGTACATCTATACCTTACAGTACCGTGATGAATGTACATCTATACCTTACAGTACCGTGATGAATGTACATCTATACCATACAGTACCATGATGTACATCTATACCTTACAGTACCGTGATGAATGTACATCTATACCTTACAGTACCGTGATGAATGTACATCTATACCTTACAGTACCGTGATGAATGTACATCTATACCTTACAGTACCGTGATGAATGTACATCTATACCTTACAGTACCATGATGTACATCTATACCTTACAGTACCGTGATGAATGTACATCTATACCTTACAGTACCGTGATGAATGTACATCTATACCTTACAGTACCGTGATGAATGTACATCTATACCTTACAGTACCGTGATGAATGTACATCTATACCTTACAGTACCGTGATGAATGTACATCTATACCTTACAGTACCGTGATGAATGTACATCTATACCTTACAGTACCGTGATGAATGTACATCTATACCTTACAGTACCGTGATGAATGTACATCTATACCTTACAGTACCGTGATGTACATCTATACCTTACAGTACCGTGATGAATGTACATCTATACCTTACAGTACCGTGATGAATGTACATCTATACCTTACAGTACCATGATGAATGTACATCTATACCTTACAGTACCGTGATGAATGTACATCTATACCTTACAGTACCGTGATGAATGTACATCTATACCTTACAGTACCGTGATGAATGTACATCTATACCATACAGTACCGTGATGAATGTACATCTATACCTTACAGTACCGTGATGAATGTACATCTATACCTTACAGTACCGTGATGAATGTACATCTATACCTTACAGTACCGTGATGAATGTACATCTATACCATACAGTACCATGATGTACATCTATACCTTACAGTACCGTGATGAATGTACATCTATACCTTACAGTACCGTGATGAATGTACATCTATACCTTACAGTACCGTGATGAATGTACATCTATACCTTACAGTACCGTGATGAATGTACATCTATACCATACAGTACCATGATGTACATCTATACCTTACAGTACCGTGATGAATGTACATCTATACCTTACAGTACCGTGATGAATGTACATCTATACCTTACAGTACCGTGATGAATGTACATCTATACCATACAGTACCGTGATGAATGTACATCTATACCTTACAGTACCGTGATGAATGTACATCTATACCTTACAGTACCGTGATGAATGTACATCTATACCTTACAGTACCGTGATGAATGTACATCTATACCTTACAGTACCGTGATGAATGTACATCTATACCTTACAGTACCGTGATGAATGTACATCTATACCTTACAGTACCGTGATGAATGTACATCTATACCTTACAGTACCGTGATGAATGTACATCTATACCTTACAGTACCGTGATGAATGTACATCTATACCATACAGTACCGTGATGAATGTACATCTATACCTTACAGTACCGTGATGAATGTACATCTATACCTTACAGTACCATGATGTACATCTATACCTTACAGTACCGTGATGAATGTACATCTATACCTTACAGTACCGTGATGAATGTACATCTATACCTTACAGTACCGTGATGAATGTACATCTATACCTTACAGTACCGTGATGAATGTACATCTATACCTTACAGTACCGTGATGAATGTACATCTATACCTTACAGTACCATGATGAATGTACATCTATACCATACAGTACCGTGATGAATGTACATCTATACCTTACAGTACCGTGATGAATGTACATCTATACCATACAGTACCGTGATGAATGTACATCTATACCTTACAGTACCGTGATGAATGTACATCTATACCTTACAGTACCGTGATGAATGTACATCTATACCTTACAGTACCGTGATGAATGTACATCTATACCTTACAGTACCGTGATGAATGTACATCTATACCTTACAGTACCGTGATGAATGTACATCTATACCTTACAGTACCGTGATGAATGTACATCTATACCTTACAGTACCGTGATGAATGTACATCTATACCTTACAGTACCATGATGAATGTACATCTATACTATACAGTACTGTGATGAATGTACATCTATACCTTACAGTACCGTGATGAATGTACATCTATACCATACAGTACCGTGATGAATGTACATCTATACCTTACAGTACCGTGATGAATGTACATCTATACCTTACAGTACCGTGATGAATGTACATCTATACCTTACAGTACCATGATGAATGTACATCTATACCTTACAGTACCGTGATGAATGTACATCTATACCTTACAGTACCGTGATGAATGTACATCTATACCTTACAGTACCGTGATGAATGTACATCTATACCTTACAGTACCGTGATGAATGTACATCTATACCTTACAGTACCGTGATGAATGTACATCTATACCTTACAGTACCGTGATGAATGTACATCTATACCTTACAGTACCGTGATGAATGTACATCTATACCTTACAGTACCGTGATGAATGTACATCTATACCTTACAGTACCGTGATGAATGTACATCTATACCTTACAGTACCGTGATGAATGTACATCTATACCTTACAGTACCGTGATGAATGTACATCTATACCTTACAGTACCGTGATGAATGTACATCTATACCTTACAGTACCGTGATGAATGTACATCTATACCTTACAGTACCGTG
The DNA here is from genome assembly GCA_014843695.1 of Archivesica marissinica. Taxonomy (NCBI): domain Eukaryota; kingdom Metazoa; phylum Mollusca; class Bivalvia; order Venerida; family Vesicomyidae; genus Archivesica; species Archivesica marissinica. The sequence continues at coordinate 19,822,943 of CM026390.1, read as the reverse complement.
ATGAATGTACATCTATACCATACAGTACCGTGATGAATGTACATCTATACCTTACAGTACCGTGATGAATGTACATCTATACCATACAGTACCGTGATGAATGTACATCTATACCTTACAGTACCGTGATGAATGTACATCTATACCATACAGTACCGTGATGAATGTACATCTATACCTTACAGTACCGTGATGAATGTACATCTATACCATACAGTACCGTGATGAATGTACATCTATACCTTACAGTACCATGATGAATGTACATCTATACCTTACAGTACCGTGATGAATGTACATCTATACCTTACAGTACCGTGATGAATGTACATCTATACCTTACAGTACCGTGATGAATGTACATCTATACCTTACAGTACCATGATGTACATCTATACCTTACAGTACCGTGATGAATGTACATCTATACCTTACAGTACCGTGATGAATGTACATCTATACCTTACAGTACCGTGATGAATGTACATCTATACCTTACAGTACCGTGATGAATGTACATCTATACCTTACAGTACCGTGATGAATGTACATCTATGACATCTACGTACCTGCATGTCCAGCTTTGGGCTGTTTTCCACTGACTGTTGTCCAAGTAAGCGACTGTTCTCATGCGGAGACCTCGAGTTGTTTACCCCGATCTCACCAGCTATCATTCTCATATTTCCGTCTTCGTCAAATAATATTCTTGGTAAAGTTGCATCATCAGGACCATCTACATCAGTCCCACCCACGTTGGCTGCGACCACATTGTTTGCATAGATAGAGGACTTCATTAGATTATCAAGGTTAGGGAACACGGGCATGGATTGGTCAGTTTGAAATGATGTTACTGCTTCCATTTCATAACCAGCTTCTGGTACAAAACCCATAGATGGATTAGATTTCACAGGTTTTCTTGCAGAAATGGTCACCTTACATGGTAAATGGTCTTTGGTGTTTCGTAAACCGGCTAACAAGTCATTGTCGTTGTTTGAGGACAGCAGACTGGTAGACTGGTTTAAAATATTAATTCCTTTCTTTGAAAAGTTTCTGTTGTGAGACAAAGCATTAACATCATAATCATCTGAAAGAAATTCTTGAGGTTCAGATTTGTTCACACTTATTTCGTCCAAAGACTGCGACTTTTTCACACCAAAGTTTCCACTCATAGAAACAGTTGTTTCTAAATTCTCAGACTGGGTATCAAAGATTTCATCATTAGACTGGTAGCCACTGTTTGAAAAAGAGATATCAGGATTTTCATCAGAGTCGTAATTGGTCACAATCTTCTTTGGCATTCGTTTTCTCCGCGACCTCACTGGAAACATACACAACATATGTTCTCAATGAATACCTAGAGGATGTGGAGGAGTGGGATGCACAGATTGATACTACAAATGTGGAGGAGGGGGTGCACAGATTGACACTACAAATGTGGAGGAGTGGGATGCACAGATTGACACTACACATGTGGAGGAGTGGGATGCACAGATTGGCACTACAAATGTGGAGGAGTGGGATGCACAGATTGGCACTACAAATGTGGAGGAGTGGGATGCACAGATTGACACTACACATGTGGAGGAGGGGGTGCACAGACTGCCACTACAAGACACATTGCAGTAACAATAGCTGATACGAGCTTTGCTCAGGTGAGCTAAAAATAAACTTACCACTGAATTATTTATTGGATACCCACTTACAGGCAGACATGGCAAGCATTGGTTCCCCACTTACAGACAGACATGTCAAGCATTGGTTCCCCACTTACAGGCAGACATGACAAGCATTGGTTCCCCACTTACAGACAGACATGTCAAGCATTGGTTCCCCACTTACAGGCAGACATGACAAGCATTGGTTCCCCACTTACAGGCAGACATGGCAAGCATTGGTTCCCCACTTACAGGCAGACATGGCAAGCATTGGTTCCCCACTTACAGGCAGACATGTCAAGCATTGGTTCCCCACTTACAGGCAGACATGGCAAGCATTGGTTCCCCACTTACAGGCAGACATGGCACACATTGGTTCCCCACTTACAGGCAGACATGGCAAGCATTGGTTCCCACTTACAGGCAGATATGGCAAGCATTATTTCCCACTTACAGGCAGACATGGCAAGCATTGGTTCCCACTTACAGGCAGACATGGCAAGCATTATTTCCCACTTACAGGCAGACATGGCATGCATTATTTCCCACGTAAAGGCAGACATGGCATGCATTGGTTCCCCACTTACAGGCAGACATGGCAAGCTGGCCTATATAACCACAAAACGTAGAACTGTTTGCCAAGATAACCGAAACAGTCCAACTGAAGAAATAAAATGTATTATCACCATTAATTGTAAACAATTACGACAGAAACGTTTCTTACTAGACAATACGGAATGGTCAGACTTGGCATTTATATCTGCTTCCATCGTCGCCTCCATCGCCAAGTCCTGCAACTCAAGCCTATCATCCTGACTGACAGAATTTCCTGAGTTATCATCCGATGTAGATTGAACTTCTTGTTTGATGTGTTGCCTGCAATCTGCATGAGCTTCCTTCGTATGTTGTAAATTAGCAGTAATTGATGCCCGACCAGGTCGTTTCTGTTGTTGTAAGTACGCCATGATGGATGCCTGATGCTCGTTGTCTACACGAGGCCATTTGTGTTGTTGTAAGTACGACTTTCTTCTACGCTTCCGTCTTTGTTCTGTGAATGGTAAAAAAGCTTAGACATACAAACAATTTTCCCTTTTTTAGAAACACAAATTCAATTTCCTTGTTGAATTTTGGTTCACAGTTGCTACAGATGAAAATACTCTCGATAAATATGCTTCTTCAATCCCCACATCCAACTCTCACCCTGTGAAACCAGATACAATAAGTCATCTTCACAGAAACCAGATACAATAAGTCATCTTCACTGCGAAACCAGATACAATAAGTCATCTTCACAGAAACCAGATACAATAAGTCATCTTCACTGTGAAACCAGATACAATAAGTCATCTTCACTGAAACCAGATACAATAAGTCATCTTCACTGTGAAACCAGATACAATAAGTCATCTTCACTGTGAAACCAGATACTAAACATCATAGTTTCTGTGAACCCAGATACACAAAGTTAGCTTAACTTTGAACCCAGATACACCAAATTAGCTTAACTTTGAACCCAGATACACCAAATTAGCTTAACTTTGAACCCAGATACACCAAATTAGCTTAACTTTGAACCCAGATACACCAAATTAGCTTAACACCAAGTTAGTTTAACTTTGAACCCAGATAGAAAGCTGACTACTTATGTTTGATATGGGTTAGGAATAGAAAGCCAGACCAGATATGTATACATACACCAGACCAGCATACATACACCAGACCTGCATACATACACCAGACCTGCATACATACACCAGACCAGCATACATACACCAGACCAGCATACATACACCAGACCTGCATACATACACCAGACCAGCATACATACACCAGACCAGCATACATACACCAGACCTGCATACATACACCAGACCAGCATACATACACCAGACCTGCATACATACACCAGACAAGCATACATACACCAGACCAGCATACATACACCAGACAAACATACATACAACAGACCAGCATACATATACCAGACCAGCATATACATACACCAGACCAGCATACATACACCAGACTAGCATACATACAGCAGACCAGCATACATACACCAGACCAGCATACATACACCAGACCTGCATACATACACCAGACCTGCATACATACACCAGACCAGCATACATACACCAGACCAGCATACATACACCAGACTAGCATACATACACCAGACCTGCATACATACACCAGACCAGCATACATACACCAGACCAGCATACATACACCAGACTAGCATACATACAGCAGACCAGCATACATACACCAGACCAGCATACATACACCAGACCAGCATACATACACCATACCAGCATACATACACCAGACCAGCATACATACACCAGACCAGCATACATACACCATACCAGCATACATACACCAGACCAGCATACATACACCATACCAGCATACATACACCATACAAGCTTACATACAGCAGACAAGCATACATACACCAGACCAGCATACATACACCATACCAGCATACATACACCATACAAGCTTACATACAGCAGACAAGCATACATACACCAGACCAGCATACATACACCAGACCAGCATACATACACCAGACAAACATACATACAACAGACCAGCATACATATACCAGACCAGCATATACATACACCAGACCAGCATACATACACCAGACCAGCATACATACACCAGACCAGCATACATACACCAGACCAGCATACATACACCAGACCAGCATACATATACCAGAGCAGCATACATACACCAGACCAGCACATACATACAGCAGACCAGCATACATACACCAGACCAGCATACATACAACAGACCAGCATACATATACCAGACCAGCATATACATACACCAGACCAGCATACATACACCAGACTAGCATACATACAGCAGACCAGCATACATACACCAGACCAGCATACATACACCAGACATGCTTACATACACCAGACCAGCATACATACACCAGACCAGCACATACATACATACAGCAGACCAACATACATACACCAGACCAGCATACATACACCAGACCAGCATACATACACCAGACAAGCATACATACACCAGACAAGCATACATACAACAGACCAGCATACATATACCAGACCAGCATATACATACACCAGACCAGCATACATACACCAGACTAGCATACATACAGCAGACCAGCATACATACAGCAGACCAGCATACATACACCAGACCAGCATACATACACCAGACACGCTTACATACACCAGACCAGCATACATACACCAGACCAGCATACATACACATACACCAGACCAGCATACATACACCAGACCAGCATACATATACCAGACCAGCGCATACATACACCAGACCAGCGCATACATACACCAGACCAGCATACATACACCAGACCAGCATACATACATACACCAGACCAGCATACATACATACACCAGACCAGCATACATACACCAGACCAGCACATACATACACCAGACCAGCATACATACACCAGACAAGCATACATACACCAGACCAGCATACATACACCAGACCAGCACATGCATACACCAGACCAGCATACATACACCAGACAAGCTTACATATACCAGACTAGCACATACATACACCAGACCAGCATACATACACCAGACCAGCTTACATACACCAGACCAGCACATACACCAGACCAGCATACATACACCAGACACGCATACATACACCAGACCAGCACATACATACACCAGACCAGCACATACATACACCAGACCAGCATACATACACCAGACCAGCATACATACACCAGACCAGCACATACACCAGACCAGCATACATACACCAGACCAGCACATACATACACCAGACCAGCATACATACACCAGACCAGCACATACATACACCAGACCAGCACATACATACACCAGACCAGCA
>CM026390.1:19786687-19816388 GCA_014843695.1 Archivesica marissinica | reverse complement strand
ATACATACACCAGACCAGCATACATACACCAGACCAGCATACATACACCAGACCAGCACATACACCAGACCAGCATACATACACCAGACCTGCATACATACACCAGACCAGCATACATACACCAGACCTGCATACATACACCAGACAAGCATACATACACCAGACCAGCATACATACACCAGACAAACATACATACAACAGACCAGCATACATACACCAGACCAGCAATACATACACCAGACCAGCATACATACACCAGACTAGCATACATACAGCAGACCAGCATACATACACCAGACCAGCATACATACACCAGACCAGCATACATACACCAGACCAGCATACATACACCAGACCAGCATACATACACCAGACCAGCATACATACACCAGACCAGCATACATACACCAGACCAGCATACATACACCAGACCAGCACATAACCAACCAGCATACATACACCAGACTAGCATACATACAGCAGACCAGCATACATACACCAGACCAGCATACATACACCAGACCAGCATACATACACCAGACCAGCATACATACACCAGACCAGCATACATACACCAGACCAGCATACATACACCATACCAGCATACATACACCAGACCAGCATACATACACCAGACCAGCATACATACACCAGACCAGCATACATACAGCAGACCAGCATACATACACCAGACCAGCATACATACACCAGACCAGCATACATACACCAGACAAGCTTACATACACCAGACAAGCATACATACACCAGACCAGCATACATACACCAGACCAGCATACATACACCAGACAAACATACATACAACAGACCAGCATACATATACCAGACCAGCATATACATACACCAGACCAGCATACATACACCAGACCAGCATACATACACCAGACCAGCATACACCAGACCAGCATACATACACCAGACCAGCATACATACACCAGACCAGCATACATACACCAGACCAGCACATACATACACCAGACCAGCATACATACACCAGACCAGCATACATACAACAGACCAGCATACATATACCAGACCAGCATATACATACACCAGACCAGCATACATACACCAGACTAGCATACATACAGCAGACCAGCATACATACACCAGACCAGCATACATACACCAGACATGCATACATACACCAGACCAGCATACATACACCAGACCAGCACATACATACATACAGCAGACCAGCATACATACACCAGACCAGCATACATACACCAGACAAGCATACATACACCAGACAAGCATACATACAACAGACCAGCATACATAACCAGACCAGCAATACATACACCAGACCAGCATACATACACCAGACCAGCATACATACACCAGACCAGCATACATACACCAGACCAGCATACATACACCAGACCAGCATACATACACCAGACAAGCTTACATACACCAGACCAGCATACATACACCAGACCAGCATACATACATACACCAGACCAGCATACATACACCAGACCAGCATACATATAACCAGCATACATACACCAGACCAGCACATACATACACCAGACCAGCATACATACACCAGACCAGCATACATACACCAGACATGCATACATACACCAGACCAGCATACATACACCAGACCAGCACATACATACACCAGACCAGCATACATACACCAGACCAGCATACATAAACCAGACCAGCATACATACACCAGACAAGCATACATACACCAGACAAGCATACATACAACAGACCAGCATACATATACCAGACCAGCATATACATACACCAGACCAGCATACATACACCAGACTAGCATACATACAGCAGACCAGCATACACACACCAGACCAGCATACATACACCAGACCAGCATACATACACCAGACACGCATACATACACCAGACCAGCATACATACACCAGACCAGCATACATACACATACACCAAACCAGCATACATACACCAGACCAGCATACATACACCAGACCAGCATACATACACCAGACCAGCATACATACATACACCAGACCAGCATACATACATACCCAGACCAGCATACATACACCAGACCAGCACATACATACACCAGACCAGCATACATACACCAGACAAGCATACATACACCAGACCAGCATACATACACCAGACCAGCATACATACACCAGACCAGCACATGCATACACCAGACAAGCTTACATACACCAGACTAGCACATACATACACCAGACCAGCATACATACACCAGACCAGCATACATACACCAGACCAGCTTACATACACCAGACCAGCACATACACCAGACCAGCATACATACACCAGACCAGCATACATACACCAGACCAGCACATACATACACCAGACCAGCATACATACACCAGACCAGCACATACATACACCAGACCAGCACATACATACACCAGACCAGCATACATACACCAGACCAGCATATACACAGACCAGCATACATACACCAGACCAGCACATACATACACCAGACCAGCTACATACACCAGACCAGCATACATACACCAGACCAGCATACATACACCAGACCAGCATACATACACCAGACCAGCATACATACACCAGACCAGCACATACATACACCAGACCAGCTTACATACACCAGACCAGCATACATACATCAGACCAGCATACATACACCAGACAAGCATACATACACCAGACTAGCATACATACAGCAGACCAGCACATACACCAGACCAGCACATACATACACCAGACCAGCACATACACCAGACCAGCATACATACACCAGACCAGCACATACATACACCAGACCAGCATACATACACCAGACCAGCATACATACAGTAGACCAGCATACATACACCAGACCAGCATACATACAGCAGACCAGCATACATACACCATACCAGCATACATACACCAGACCAGCATACATACACCAGACCAGCTTACATACACCAGACCAGCACATACATACACCAGACCAGCATACATACACCAGACATGCATACATACACCAGACCAGCACATACATACACCAGACCAGCACATACATACACCAGACCAGCACATACATACACCAGACCAGCATACATACACCAGACCAGCATACATACACCAGACCAGCACATACATACACCAGACCAGCATACATACACCAGACCAGCATACATACACCAGACCAGCACATACACCAGACCAGCATACATACACCAGACCAGCACATACATACACCAGACCAGCATACATACACCAGACCAGCACATACATACACCAGACCAGCACATACATACACCAGACCAGCATACATACACCAGACCAGCATACATACACCAGACATGCTTACATACACCAGACCAGCATACATACACCAGACCAGCACATACATACACCAGACCAGCATACATACACCAGACCAGTATACATAAACCAGACCAGCATACATACACCAGACAAGCATACATACACCAGACAAGCATACATACAACAGACCAGCATACATATACCAGACCAGCATATACATACACCAGACCAGCATACATACACCAGACTAGCATACATACAGCAGACCAGCATACACACAGCAGACCAGCATACATACACCAGACCAGCATACATACACCAGACACGCTTACATACACCAGACCAGCATACATACACCAGACCAGCATACATACACATACACCAAACCAGCATACATACACCAGACCAGCATACATATACCAGACCAGCATACATACACCAGACCAGCATACATACATACACCAGACCAGCATACATACATACTCCAGACCAGCATACATACACCAGACCAGCACATACATACACCAGACCAGCATACATACACCAGACAAGCATACATACACCAGACCAGCATACATACACCAGACCAGCATACATACACCAGACCAGCACATGCATACACCAGACAAGCTTACATACACCAGACTAGCACATACATACACCAGACCAGCATACATACACCAGACCAGCATACATACACCAGACCAGCTTACATACACCAGACCAGCACATACACCAGACCAGCATACATACACCAGACACGCATACATACACCAGACCAGCACATACATACACCAGACCAGCACATACATACACCAGACCAGCACATACATACACCAGACCAGCACATACATACACCAGACCAGCACATACACCAGACCAGCATACATACACCAGACCAGCATATACACCAGACCAGCATACATACACCAGACCAGCACATACATACACCAGACCAGCTTACATACACCAGACCAGCTTACATACACCAGACCAGCATACATACACCAGACAAGCATACATACACCAGACTAGCATACATACAGCAGACCAGCATACATACACCAGACCAGCATACATACACCAGACCAGCATACATACACCAGACCAGCACATACATACACCAGACAAGCTTACATACACCAGACCAGCATACATACACATACACCAGACCAGCATACATACACCAGACCAGCACATACATACACCAGACCAGCACATACATACACCAGACCAGCATACATACACCAGACCAGCATACATACACCAGACCAGCACATACACCAGACCAGCACATACACCAGACCAGCATACATACACCAGACCAGCACATACATACACCAGACCAGCATATATACACCAGACCAGCATACATACATTATAATGAATAACAATGCATAAATCAAAATGACATTACCTAAATTAATGCTAGAATATGGTACAAGATTATTTGTAAACTTCCGCCCTGAATCTAAGGTAGACTTCTGTCCTGAATCTAAAGTAGACTTTGGGCCGGGAGATAATCTCTCTGTGGATAAATCTTTATAAACGTCCTGTTCCCCTCTCTCCGAGAGACCTGAAATGTACATAATTATACTCTTCTTATTTGGAGATGTCTTCATTTTTGTTATTTCTTTTTTTGTTTGGCGAAGCCTTTAGGCTTCATTGATTTCCTGGACATTTTTTAACGATACATAACAATTCAGACTATACGAGAGGAATATACGTCTAACGATACATAACAATGCAGACTATATGTCTAACGATACATAACAATGCAGACTATACGTCTAACGATACATAACAATGCAGACTATACGTCTAACGATACATAACAATGCAGACTATACGTCTAACGATACATAACAATGCAGACTATACGTCTAACGATACATAACAATGCAGACTATACGTCTAACGATACACAACAATGCAGACTATACGTCTAACGATACATAACAATGCAGACTATATGAGAGGAATATACGTCTAACGATACATAACAATTCAGACTATACGTCTAACGATACATAACAATGCAGACTATACGCAGTGTTCTCCGGAAGACCCGGCGGCCGGCGATTTCGCCGACTACACGCTGACTGAGCGCCGGTTACTTTCCGGTATAATAAATATATTATTTCGAAACAAAACAGTGAATATTTAGGACGAAATCGTCAAATAAATCGATCCGGAAGTGATTCTGTGGGCGCATCCATTTTATCGGATGTTTTTGTTACAATGCGCATAAGAGACGCGCATCTAGTACAAATGCAAATGATCAGGGCTATCTACCAATCATATCGCTGGGAAAATCTTGATTTTCCGTGAGTTTCTAAATTTAGACGACTTTTTTTTTTGAAAATGAATGCAAAAAAGAAAAGTAAACTTTCCAATAATCAAAGAGTTATGTCAGATTTTTGTCACACAGGTAATGATCAGTGATGTACAGGTAGTAGGGCAGTGCACATGTACCATGTGTGTATGGGTCTGTGTGTTTATTAGAGTTGTGGAACCTATGCTAGGTGTAATAATCCACATATAATAATGACCAGTATAAAATGTTAATTGCACTTGCACTATATTATTATTTTCTTAAGTCGTGAAAACAACTTTCAAAACACTCTTGTTGAATTTTTTAGCTTCATCACGTGACCTTGCTGCTCAATATCGCAACGGTGTCGGTCGGCACCGGTTTATATGCCTGAATACTTCAGGGCACCTATGGCTATGCACTGTGTACTTGTTGTTTTTTTTATTTATCCACCATAATTTATTGAATATCTTATTTTGATATAGTACATCATTGAGTAAAAACATTTATTGGTCTTAATCAGAAATGGTATAGAAACTATTTTTCGTGTTAGGTGTAGATTTTTTAAATTCGGATAGCTACCCGAATTGCTCATACACTGTAACAGTTTCGGTGGAAACATTAATGTCAGAGACTGCCTTTAGAAGAAGATAGTGTCGAGTGTGTTGCATACATAACTGGTATATAGTTGTACAAGTGGAAAGAACGGGTCAACAATAGTAAAACAAAGTACATGTACATGCTTGAAACTCCATGACACCAAGATCTAACATTTGTTATATAGTCTCAATCTGTGTTTAACAATTTATTTTTTTCTGTGAAAATAAAATGTGTAAAAATGATCAAAAAATTGGTGTAAATATTGCCTTAAAAATGCACCAGGTTGCACGAAATGAGACCAATTTTGGAAAATTTTCTGGGGGAGACCCCCCCTGCAGGAGGGGAAACCCCTCCCGTCTAACGATACATAACAATGCAGACTATACGTCTAACGATACATAACAAAGCAGACAATACGTCTAACGATACAAAACAATGCAGAATATGGTCGCATGTCAAGAACTGGTCATAAAAAGTATCACATGGCAAAATTTGTCAAATTTTGAATAATTTTGCCAGGGAATGTGTTCATGGTCTTACAACAGAAAATGTCATTAGAATTCATCAATTCAGTTTATTAATTAATTAACAGGTAATTAAAGGCTGGCAATTAATAGGAAATTCTATTGAAATTGATTTACGTTTTTGCCGTTTTCTCAGTTTGGACGTCTTTTGGGGAGACAGCCCTGGGCAAGTCAATTCTCAATGGAATTGAGAGATGCTGGTCTTAAAATGTTCAGGAATAAAAGGGCTTTCAGAAAAACTGAACAGAAAAGAAATAGAAGAAGTACATCATAGGTAGATTCCAACTCAAACTTCCCTTTCGAAAATAAAGTCATCCACTGTCCGATCAGTTCACAAGCTGAGCTTACCATAGCCCAATGTTCCTACACTCTGCTACAGGCCATAAATACAGCCTTTTTCCATCACTAACACCAACTACACCAACATTATGTAATCTACTGACCATGCTGACAGACTCACGATGGAAGGTTCAGCCACAATCATGTTAATTCCACCTGTATTTTTCATCGAGATTGATTTCCTGTACATCAATGCACTGAGTGCCTAGTGTGTTTACATCTCATATTGAAACCAAGTTTAAAACAAATCTCTGCTGTCTAATTACAAATCTAAAGTGTAAAACCTTCTACTCTAAAGTTTATTTACCGTTTTTGCTCCTGAAAATGTTCGGAAATCGGGTAAAATCGTCTATTTTCAATGTTTTCAAATGACCCTGAGATCAGGCATGTCATTAAAATGGCTTCCTTTTGTTGCCACCTACCATGCCTACAGAGACATATATCAAAAGAAATTAGAACTAAACTGAAAGAGCTATCAGTGGTCAATTGTTTTTGAAGACACAAGTATGTTCCCATTGGAACCACCGCCACCTCCACCTCTGGCCCCTCCCCTGACAAGCTTTACATTTTCTGGTCTAGCTTCCTTTGTATTGCCTGTAAATAGCTAAATTTGGTATCATTTGAAAGCTAACATCCTAAGGAAAAGAATGATACCAAATACTCTGCAATAGCTCACCAGTTAGCTGAGAAATCCTACAAAGAAGGGTGAGAAAAAACGTGAATGTGATAACTCCACCTTTTTTGATTGACCAATTCTTGACATGCGACCCAATACGAGAAGAATATACGTCTAACGATACACAACAATGCAGACTATACGTCTAACGATACAAAACAATGCAGACTATACGTCTAACGATACATAACAATGCAGACTATACGTCTAACGATACATAACAATGCAGACTATACGTCTAACGATACATAACAATGCAGACTATATGTCTAACGATACATAACAATGCAGACTATACGTCTAACGATACATAACAATGCAGACTATACGAGAAGACTATACGTCTAACGATGGGCTTTCTTCACATAGTGCAACTGACATTGTAAGTTGTTGCCATAATAGTTTAAAGTATATATACAAACATGCGTATATACACACATACATGTACACTCTACATCCGTTATGTTGAATTCCGTCATATAAATGAGACACGGCCTGAGCGGGGCTCGAACCCGATAGGTTAGGTGATGATAGGTTACAGTGGTATACAAGTCAACGACCGTAACCACTCGACCAAGGAGACGGACATAATTATCATGTAGGTAGTCGCTTAATTGCTTTAGAAATTGTAAGCCATTAATGTACGAGTTGTCGTAATATCTATGCAGGAGATAGAACTCGTGTTTAAATATACGATATATATTCACAGTATCACATCTACTATCACTTAAGAAATATGCTTTGTAAATACGTAAACCAATTACTGAAAGAATTACGTTGATGACAAAATACTTCGGAGTACATCACTTTATATCCAAGAATCATATATTTGAGAGCTCATATTTCGTTTCTGATTGCAATTTAACGTAACATGATAGAAATACATGTAATAAAGACATGTTCATTCCGGACAATTACAAATAAAACAGTTTGGAGACCATTGTCGGGACTATTGTTGATAAACCTGTATACTGGTGCCCAGCAAGAGTGGTGGACCAGAATCTATGAATATATCACAAGGTTTGGTAAATTTTGAACAAACCATATATTGATATATATCTTTGTTATCAGTATCAGCGAATGGTTTTTTATTGATCGTTGGAAGTCTTAAACCAGAAGATCGTAGATGTAAATAATTCCAGATTTTATCCAATGTAGATAAAATAAACATTTCCCAGCAGCTGATGTACATGTACTTGTTTCCCCAGATCAATTGTGTTCTAATGTCACAAAACGTATTAGGCTTTTGTGTTTCGATTTTTATTGTTGATCTATCTATAGTTGTGCAAAAGAATAAAAAGTAATTTCCCAATGTTTGGAAGAAATATCTCTGTCATATAAGAATCTACTGTCCCACATCCCCAAACGTCATCTCCTTACCTAGACAACACTTGGTGACTCCATACCTAGACAACACTTGGTGACTCCTTACCAATACAACACTTGGTGACTCCATACCTAGACAACACTTGTAACTCCTTACCTAGACAACACTTGGTGACTCCATACCTAGACAACACTTGGTGACTCCATACCTAGACAGCACTTGGTGACTCCATACCTAGACAACACTTGGTGACTCCTTACCTAGACAACAATTGGTGACTCCTTACCTATACAACACTTGGTGACTCCTTACCTAGACAACACTTGGTGACTCCTTACCTAGACAACACTTGGTGATTCCTTACCAATACAACACTTGGTGATTCCTCACCTAGACAACACTTGGTGACTCCATACCTAGACAACACTTGGTGACTCCATACCTAGACAACACTTGTAACTCCTTACCTAGACAACACTTGGTGACTCCTTACCTAGACACCACTTGGTGATTCCTTACCTAGGCAACACTTGGTGACTCCATACCTAGACAACACTTGGTGACTCCTTACCTAGACAACACTTGGTGACTCCTTACATAGATACAACACTTGGTGACTCCTTACCTAGACAACACTTGGTGACTCCTTACCTATACAACACTTGGTGACTCCTTACCTAGACAACACTTGGTGACTCCTTACCTAGACAACACTTGGTGACTCCTTACCTATACAACACTTGGTGACTCCATACCTAGACAACACTTGGTGATTCCTTACCTAGACAACACTTGACATCTCCTTACCTAGACAACACTTGGTGATTCCTTACCTAGACAGCACTTGGTGATTCCTTACCTTGACAACACTTGGTAATTCCTTACCTAGACAACACTTGACATCTCCTTACCTAGACAACACTTGACATCTCCTTACCTATACAACACTTGGTGACTCCTTACCTAGACAACACTTGGTGACTCCTTACCTAGACAACACTTGGTGACTCCATACCTAGACAACACTTGGTGACTCGTTACCTAGACAACACTTGGTGACTCCATACCTAGACAACACTTGGTGACTCCTTACCTATACAACACTTGGTGACTCCATACCTAGACAACACTTGGTGACTCCTTACCTAGACAACACTTGGTGACTCCATACCTAGACAACACTTGGTGATTCCTTACCTAGACAACACTTGACATCTCCTTACCTAGACAACACTTGGTGATTCCTTACCTAGACAACACTTGACATCTCCATACCTAGACAACACTTGACATCTCCTTACCTATACAACACTTGGTGACTCCTTACCTAGACAACACTTGACATCTCCTTACCTATACAACACTTGGTGACTCCATACCTAGACAGCACTTGGTGATTCCTTACCTTGACAACACTTGGTAATTCCTTACCTAGACAACACTTGACATCTCCTTACCTAGACAACACTTGACATCTCCTTACCTAGACAACACTTGACATCTCCTTACCTATACAACACTTGGTGACTCCTTACCTAGACAACACTTGGTGACTCCTTACCTAGACAACACTTGGTGACTCCATACCTAGACAACACTTGGTGACTCCTTACCTATACAACACTTGGTGACTCCATACCTAGACAACACTTGGTGACTCCTTACCTAGACAACACTTGGTGACTCCATACCTAGACAACACTTGGTGATTCCTTACCTAGACAACACTTGACATCTCCTTACCTAGACAACACTTGGTGATTCCTTACCTAGACAACACTTGGTGACTCCTTACCTAGACAACACTTGGTGACTCCATACCTAGACAACACTTGGTGACTCCTTACCTAGACAACACTTGGTGACTCCTTACCTAGACAACACTTGGTGATTCCTTACCTAGACAACACTTGACATCTCCTTACCTAGACAACACTTGACATCTCCATACCTAGACAACACTTGGTGACTCCATACCTAGACAACACTTGGTGACTCCTTACCTAGACAACACTTGACATCGCCATACCTAGACAACACTTGGTGACTCCATACCTAGACAACACTTGGTGACTCCTTACCTAGACAACACTTGGTGACTCCTTACCTAGACAACACTTGACATCTCCTTACCTAGACAACACTTGACATCTCCTTACCTATACAACACTTGACATCTCCTTACCTATACAACACTTGGTGACTCCATACCTAGACAACACTTGGTGATTCCTTACCTAGACAACACTTGACATCTCCTTACCTAGACAACACTTGGTGATTCCTTACCTAGACAGCACTTGGTGATTCCTTACCTTGACAACACTTGGTAATTCCTTACCTAGACAACACTTGACATCTCCTTACCTAGACAACACTTGGTGACTCCATACCTAGACAACACTTGGTGACTCGTTACCTAGACAACACTTGGTGACTCCATACCTAGACAACACTTGGTGACTCCTTACCTATACAACACTTGGTGACTCCATACCTAGACAACACTTGGTGACTCCTTACCTAGACAACACTTGGTGACTCCATACCTAGACAACACTTGGTGATTCCTTACCTAGACAACACTTGACATCTCCTTACCTAGACAACACTTGGTGATTCCTTACCTAGACAACACTTGACATCTCCATACCTAGACAACACTTGACATCTCCTTACCTATACAACACTTGGTGACTCCTTACCTAGACAACACTTGACATCTCCTTACCTATACAACACTTGGTGACTCCATACCTAGACAGCACTTGGTGATTCCTTACCTTGACAACACTTGGTAATTCCTTACCTAGACAACACTTGACATCTCCTTACCTAGACAACACTTGACATCTCCTTACCTATACAACACTTGGTGACTCCTTACCTAGACAACACTTGGTGACTCCTTACCTAGACAACACTTGGTGACTCCATACCTAGACAACACTTGGTGACTCCTTACCTATACAACACTTGGTGACTCCATACCTAGACAACACTTGGTGACTCCTTACCTAGACAACACTTGGTGACTCCATACCTAGACAACACTTGGTGATTCCTTACCTAGACAACACTTGACATCTCCTTACCTAGACAACACTTGGTGATTCCTTACCTAGACAACACTTGGTGACTCCTTACCTAGACAACACTTGGTGACTCCATACCTAGACAACACTTGGTGACTCCTTACCTAGACAACACTTGGTGACTCCATACCTATACAACACTTGGTGACTCCTTACCTAGACAACACTTGGTGACTCCTTACCTAGACAACACTTGGTGACTCCATACCTAGACAACACTTGGTGACTCCTTACCTATACAACACTTGGTGACTCCATACCTAGACAACACTTGACAACTCCTTACCTAGACAACACTTGGTGACTCCATACCTAGACAACACTTGACATCTCCTTACCTAGACAACACTTGACATCTCCTTACCTATACAACACTTGGTGACTCCTTACCTAGACAACACTTGACATCTCCTTACCTATACAACACTTGGTGACTCCATACCTAGACAGCACTTGGTGATTCCTTACCTTGACAACACTTGGTAATTCCTTACATAGACAACACTTGACATCTCCTTACCTAGACAACACTTGACATCTCCTTACCTAGACAACACTTGACATCTCCTTACCTATACAACACTTGGTGACTCCTTACCTAGACAACACTTGGTGACTCCTTACCTAGACAACACTTGGTGACTCCATACCTAGACAACACTTGGTGACTCCTTACCTATACAACACTTGGTGACTCCATACCTAGACAACACTTGGTGACTCCTTACCTAGACAACACTTGGTGACTCCATACCTAGACAACACTTGGTGATTCCTTACCTAGACAACACTTGACATCTCCTTACCTAGACAACACTTGGTGATTCCTTACCTAGACAACACTTGGTGACTCCTTACCTAGACAACACTTGGTGACTCCATACCTAGACAACACTTGGTGACTCCTTACCTAGACAACACTTGGTGACTCCATACCTATACAACACTTGGTGACTCCTTACCTAGACAACACTTGGTGACTCCTTACCTAGACAACACTTGGTGACTCCATACCTAGACAACACTTGGTGACTCCTTACCTATACAACACTTGGTGACTCCATACCTAGACAACACTTGGTGACTCCTTACCTAGACAACACTTGGTGACTCCATACCTAGACAACACTTGGTGATTCCTTACCTAGACAACACTTGACATCTCCTTACCTAGACAACACTTGGTGATTCCTTACCTAGACAACACTTGGTGACTCCTTACCTAGACAACACTTGGTGACTCCATACCTAGACAACACTTGGTGACTCCTTACCTAGACAACACTTGGTGACTCCTTACCTAGACAACACTTGGTGATTCCTTACCTAGACAACACTTGACATCTCCTTACCTAGACAACACTTGACATCTCCATACCTAGACAACACTTGGTGACTCCATACCTAGACAACACTT
The DNA here is from genome assembly GCA_014843695.1 of Archivesica marissinica. NCBI lineage: Eukaryota > Metazoa > Mollusca > Bivalvia > Venerida > Vesicomyidae > Archivesica > Archivesica marissinica. The sequence goes on along the minus strand of CM026390.1, from coordinate 19,802,802 downwards.
GGTGACTCCTTACCTAGACAACACTTGACATCTCCATACCTAGACAACACTTGGTGACTCCATACCTAGACAACACTTGGTGACTCCTTACCTAGACAACACTTGGTGACTCCTTACCTAGACAACACTTGACATCTCCTTACCTAGACAACACTTGACATCTCCTTACCTATACAACACTTGACATCTCCTTACCTATACAACACTTGGTGACTCCATACCTAGACAACACTTGGTGACTCCTTACCTAGACAACACTTGACATCTCCTTACCTAGACAATACTTGGTGATTCCTTACCTAGACAACACTTGACATCTCCTTACCTAGACAACACTTGACATCTCCTTACCTAGACAACACTTGGTGATTCCTTACCTAGACAACACTTGGTGACTCCTTACCTAGACAACACTTGGTGACTCCATACCTAGACAACACTTGGTGACTCCTTACCTAGACAACACTTGGTGACTCCATACCTATACAACACTTGGTGACTCCTTACCTAGACAACACTTGGTGACTCCTTACCTATACAACACTTGACAACTACTTACCTATACAACACTTGACATCTCCTTACCTAGACAACACTTGACATCTACTTACCTATACAACACTTGACATCTCCTTACCTAGACAACACTTGACATCTCCATACCTATACAACACTTGACATCTCCTTACCTAGACAACACTTGGTGACTCCATACTTATACAACACTTGACATCTCCTTACCTAGACAACACTTGACATCTCCATACCTATACAACACTTGACATCTCCTTACCTATACAACACTTGACATCTCCTTACCTAGACAACACTTGGTGACTCCATACTTATACAACACTTGACATCTCCTTACCTAGACAACACTTGACATCTCCTTACCTAGACAACACTTGGTGACTCCATACTTATACAACACTTGACATCTCCTTACCTAGACAACACTTGACATCTCCTTACCTAGACAACACTTGGTGACTCCTTACCTTGACAACACTTGACATCTCCATACTTATACAACACTTGACATCTCCTTACCGTGACAATATGACTGGAACTGTGACTTCACATTTTGTAGATCAGACATGGATAGGAAGCCTTCGGCCCTCGGAGAACCCAGTTCGGTGGTATCCCCATCGTTTAAACTGAGAGTAAACACAAATCCTTCCTCCCCGACCTCAGCAAGTCGATGTAACTATATAACAAAGAAAGCTATCACATGACATGGTCAAAACAAGATTGCCAAGTGACTCTTGAGTAGAAGTCAGCCTCCCCGCAACAATGACGATAGTCTTACGAAAATATAATGTTACTATGATCTGGCTTGGACAAGGTAGGTGTAGTAGATTTCGTTTGTTTACCGGTTCGTTTATCAGAGGTTTCGTCTATTTTTGGTAGTTTATGCGGTACCATGGGGGGAGGGAGTTTGGTATGGCATGGTACATTATGACCTACACTGGATGTCTGGATATGTCCTATAGCACAGACGCTACACTAGATATGTCCTATAGCACAGACTCTACACTGGATATGTCCTATAGCACAGACTCTACACTGGATATGTCCTATAGCACAGGCTCTACACTGGATATGTCCTATAGCACAGACTCTACACTGGATATGTCCTATAGCACAGACTCTACACTGGATATGTCCTATAGCACAGACTCTACACTGGATATGTCCTATAGCACAGGCTCTACACTGGATATGTCCTATAGCACAGACTCTATACTGGATATGTCCTATAGCATAGGCTCTACACTGGATATGTCCTATAATACAGACTCTACACTGGATATGTCCTATAGTACAGACTCTACACTGGATATGTCCTATAGCACAGACTCTACACTGGATATGTCCTATAGCACAGGCTCTACACTGGATATGACCTATGACACAGGCTCTACACTGGATATGTCCTATAGCATAGGCTCTACACTGGATATGTCCTATAGTACAGACTCTACACTGGATATGTCCTATAGTGCAGGCTCTACACTGGATATGTCCTATAGTACATTATATTACTGTACGTTACTGTATACTACAATACGTTACTGTATGCTACAATACGTTACTGTATGTTACAATATGTTACTGTATGCTACAATACGTTACTGTATGCTACAATGCGTTACTGTATGCTACAATAGTTACTGTATGCTACAATACGTTACTGTATGCTACAATACGTTACTGTATGCTACAATACGTTACTGTATGTTACAATATGTTACTGTACCAGGTGATGGATCTCCCATTTCAGTACAGCTTTCAAGGAGGTGAAGGTTTCATAACTCCCCCAGTCTGGTTGTGTAGTCATTGCAACGCCTCCTACACCAGTGATGTGATGTATACTCAATACATAATCTGATTCTCCCACCTGCAAAACACGAGTACAAAGCATGAGTACATTGCATTATGTATACCGGTATTTATATATATGGAATAATAAAGAGTTGGAACATATATGAGATTGGGCCACTTTGTTGCTTGATGCGAAATCTGTCATCTCATCAAGTAGAATCTCTGTATTTAAATTTGAAATTTATACACTGGTGCACAAGTCGTCCAATCCCTGTGATTCCCAGGGTTCATTCTAGGTCAGAATTATTGGGAAAGCGTGCGATCGCGTCCTTAAATGGTATTATTTAATAAATAATAATAATAAATTTACCGGTAATACGGTTAAAATGCACAGTATGACCATTAAATACGACATTTCATGATGATCGGGCTTATTTACCCTCGCCTCCGGCGAACCATGTGGGCAAGCGTACTAAGATGGGCTTATTTACCCTCGCCTCCGGCGAACCATGTGGGCGAGCGTACTAAGATGGGCATATTTACCCTAGCCTCCGGCGAACCATGTGGGTGAGCGTACTAAGATGGGCTTATTTACCCTCGCCTCTGGTGAACCATGTGGGTGAGCATACTAAGATGGGCTTATTTACCCTCGCCTCCGGCGAACCATGTGGGCGAGCATACTAAGATGGGCTTATTTACCCTCGCCTCCGGCGAACCATGTGGGCGAGCGTACTAAGATGGGCATATTTACCCTAGCCTCCGGCGAACCATGTGGGTGAGCGTACTAAGATGGGCTTATTTACCCTCGCCTCTGGTGAACCATGTGGGTGAGCATACTAAGATGGGCATATTTACCCTCGCCTCCGGCGAACCATGTGGGCGAGCGTCTAAGATGGCCTTATTTACCCTCGCCTCCGGCGAACCATGTGGGCGAGCGTCTAAGATGGGCTTATTTTCTGATTGGCGAATTTGGTGGCGCAAATTAAAATTGACCCAGAGAAAACCCTGGTATACATGCTTTGCACAAAATTCAGCAGGTGCGCGAAATCGATTAAAGCGACCATTTTGACAGGCAAGCCTCTTGTTGAAACTGAACACAGGAAGTGAAAAAAAAAAATTGAAAATAGATCAATTTAAGCCAAAATGACTGATAAAACACCACTTAAACCCGCCAAGAAACCGTACAAAGATACTTTAGATCAGAAGACACGTGTAAGGTATGAAGAGAAGACAGCGTGTATCGGTGTTGATCCGTATGAAGTGGCAAAGTGTTCTATGACAAATGATCGAAGTTGCCTTCCTGCAATAACGTACATTGACATTGTTAATTACTTGATCAATACAAAAAGTGCTTATACAATGGAGCAATTAAAGGCAGTTAAATCGCTAGATTCGTACAACCAGTTCATTAATGGGTGGGTGAAGGACGTTTCAAGTATGACAGTTAACAACAAGGTGTTGGTGACTGGAAGGGTAAGAACTGATTATTTGTTTCCGTTTTTAATCAAAATATCAAAAATACTTCAGAGCATATGCTTATGCAACAACCAGAATACTACACCTGCAATGTTCACAAACGAAAAGTTATATTTATTTTCTATCATGTATATGATTATTTACAACCCGGCAATAACTTTGACCGTCATTGGCTAGGACAGAAATCTATCTTAGTATCTATCTTCCACTAATGGCAAACACCTCGCAGGGATGTAGACATGTTGCGCCTCAAAAAAGCAAAGTTAAAAGGATGAGTAATAATAGTTAAGCTTTCGGTTAAAAGAAAAGTTGAGAAATGGATTGGAAAACAAGCTCAGTGCCTAATTTAAATTAATATATTATTATCCAGATGGCAGCCAAACTCATGTTACAGAGATAGACAGATAGTATTTTGCAGGAATGAATGAGTATAAATACATGTGGCAGATCCAGCGAATTGCCATTGTTTTCAAGTAAAGAAATTTATGCAGCCACACGTGAGCATGATGGGACTTTTGTTTACATGGTCAGCACTGTCAGCTATCCAGATCAATATATACATAATATATATAGATACTAGTTTATAATAATGCTTAAATGAATGATGTATGTTTCTATTCAGGTCCGACATTCTCAGCGAATGAATGATACACCGCTGAAACCCTGGGTCATCGCCAATCCAGATGGAATCATTGACTCTGCACACTGTGACTGCATGGCAGGCCTTGGAGAAGTTTGTAGTCATGTTGGGGCGTTGCTGTTTTACGTGGAGCAGGTATATAAGATCACTTCGGCGAAAACTGTTACACAGGAAAAGGCATATTGGCTGCTGCCTACCAGTATAGATAAGGTGCCTTACACTGAAGTACGCCACATTGACTTTACGTCGGCAATAACAAAGAAAAGACAGATGGATAGTGAAATATGTTGCACACCTGTGCCAAAACGTTCTTTGGCCAAAATGCCCATGATTCCTGAACCCTCAACTGAGGAGATATCAGCATTTAATGATAAACTTTTTCATTCTAACACAAGACCGTCCATTTTGGCTGTAACAGAGGCGTATCAGGACCACTACATCCCTGAAGTACTAAAGGATGAATATTTACCGATGGCCTTGCTTCATCTAAGGGATGAAAAGTATGCCGTAATGGATGGTTCTGAACTTAGAAAGGAATGTGAACAGTTATTTAGAACAATTTCAGTGACAGAAGTACAGGCTAAGAATGTGGAATATGTAACAAAATTGCAGAGTATGTGCAAGGAGTGGCATTCGTTACGCACTGGGAGGATTACGGCATCGGTCATGAAGGCTGTATGTCAGACAACAGTTGAAAAACCGGCAATATCGACTGTTAACTTAATATGTGGCAACAGCCGCTTTTCGAACAAGGCAACACAATGGGGATGTCGCCATGAGAGTATTGCACTGACTGCCTACTCCAAGGAAATGAAAAAGGAGCATGTCAATGTGTTTGTTGGCAAGTCTGGGCTGGCAATAAATCCCAAATATCCACACATGGGGGCAAGTCCAGATGCCATTGTGTCATGCGAGTGTTGTGGGGAAGGTGTTGTGGAGGTGAAGTGTCCGTACTGCGTGAAGGACAAGGTGTTGAGTGAAGTGGAAGATCGCGTTTTTAGAGGCAGGCAAGTTAAAGAAAAATCACAAATATGCCTTTCAAATTCAAACTCAACTTCTCGTGACAGAAAGGGATTTTTGTGATTTTGTTGTGTGGACTGAACAAGACTTGATGATCGAGCGGATTGAGCCGGACATGCAAATGCAGGATATCATCATGACAAAATCACAACTGTTTTTCGTGAAAGTTATCTTACCAGAGCTAACTGGCAATCTCATAACCCGCGAAACAGTAGCTAGAGGCACGAGACCCAGTCATAGTTCGCAGTTGAACACTGATCAGAGTGATGAAATTGTGTGTGTATGCCAGCAGGCATATGATAAAAATGGTGATGACGTAATAGGATGTGACAATGAAAACTGTCGCTATAAGTGGTTGCACTTCAATTGTATTGGTTTAAAAAAAATCCCCAAAGGATTGTATTTTTGTCCAGATTGTGTTAAGCAGAAAAAAAAGAGCAAAACAAGATAAATTGATTGTGAAATTACAGGCTTTGTCGCATTGCTCTATGTTCACTATATTGTTGCATCCTAGCTTGAGATAATCAATACATTATTTGCATTCTATTTGGATTTGTACGAGTGTACTTATTAAGATGAGTTACTTATTGGTTATACATGTATATATTATAGGCTGTTATGTACACAGAGAAGTAACATAATTCACAAACAGTCAAATTCCTGTATTTTCTGTACGTTTTTTGTTATTCTCCAGTAACACAATACTTGCCTTTGTACAAGAAATATTGGTGCAAATTGACAATTAACCTGCTAGATTAAAGCTAAATCACTGCTGATGGTTCGAATCCCACTGCGAGTGTCAAATACCTTTCATGTGAGGTCGGTGGTTCTACGTGGATACCATCCATGACTGCAACACTGCTTGGTGGGTCAACAGGAGTATTGGTGCAACATTAAACCACAAACCAAACGTCATAATCAAGTTTAAACAAATGATGTGATCATATATTTTATTACATCAAATGAATGCAAATAAAGTTTAAACGATTGTGAAACAAACTTAAAGAACTTAAGCGACAAAACCTGGCGACCACTGTACACATACTTCCCGGTCCGAGGATCGTACCCGGGTTGCATTGGTAAATAGACGAAGTTGTGATAGCTCAGTTGTAGTGAGTTTGCTTCAGGTCCAGAGTTTGAGCCCCGCTGGAGCCATTACTATCATGCCCAGGCAAGGCAATTTAAATTCCACATTACCTCCTCTCTCCCTCATGGCGATGGATTACATCACAAATGAGGTCTTGAGAGTGATTAATATAAGTTTATTTACTTTACAACGATTGCAAAGCAAGTTCTAACAACTTATATCAATCACTTTCGTTGGCTATAAGTGAAAGAACTTGTTTCGCAATCGAGCTAAAATAAATTTGTATATGTTAAATAGACATACATCAAGGTGCACAAAACTAATCGTACAATACAACTGAAATGTGCAATCACTCTATGTACATGCAACGTGATGTGTGCACTGATGATGACATGAGGAACTGTTAGCTTCATTAGTTGAAGGCCACAACTGATTCACATAAATTTGAAAGTGCACAGGCCACAGTTACAATTTTGTCTATCACTGGTAACCCATCTTCATTAACCATAAAATCTATAGGCAACTTAACTTGTAGCATTGTATATTTATTTCTAACCAATCCGATTACTCGTTCCACCTGTATCCTAACACTCGCTATGTTCCGAGTTGTTTCGATGTCTACTGGAGAAAGTCGAGATTTCCCCTTTGTAAAACTAGGAATGTTGACTTGGGCACAACACATACCCACACTTTCTGCTATATCGAATCCTCGATCTGCGAGAACTAAATCTCCAGGTAAAAGTTTGTCCAGCATACCACAATTCTCTGTGATATACTTATCACTGGCACGACCACCCCATGCCTTGGAAAGGAAGGACACTGTTCCCTGAGGTGTAATCCCAATGAGGAATTTTACTGTATTATTATGTTTATAACTTGACCAGGTCTGGGCACGAGCCATTAGGTTCTTTGGCCTTTGAATAAAGATTTCGAAACAATCAATAATCACTGCAGTTTTCTGTCCAAAATGTCGTCTAAACTCGATTGGCATAGTTTTTCTCAATTCTTCTCTTTGTGGCCAGTAGATTTTATGCTTTAATCGGACAGACAAAACATGTATGACGGTTGTAAACGTTCTTGAAATAGTAGATGCTGATGTTCTAAATCGGAATGCTAGATCCTGAACTGGAAAGTTCAATTTCAGTCTCATCAAACAAATCATCAATCGTTCAAATTTTCCAAGATCTTTAGAACACGGCAAATATTCAGATACAAATTCAAAAACAGCCAGTAATGTCATGTAACCTGGAAGGCCTGTGTAGTATTTTACCTTGTCATCGTGTCCAATGAAACTTTCCTGATTTAGTTTATAACCGTTTAATTGTTCTTTATATAAAATATTCTCAGAAATCAGCCTTTGAATTTCACTGTCAATTTGACTATTGGTCACTGGACTATAAATTACATCCGATTGATCTGTTTGGTCTGCATCATCAAGATGGCCTACTGACATGAACTCGCATACACGTTTCGGCTCCGGTGTAAGGGGAGTGGCAGTGTACTCCGGTTCACTCCAACTCCAGCAGCGCTCGTGCAACATGATGCTTCTCCTTCGTCTGTTGTCGCCCCTGGGCCCGATTGTATCTATGGATAATATACAAATAGATCAGCATTTACAAGATGTACATAGTTCTGTAAACAAAATATGTCTTATTAAACTGCTGGCTTGCTGTATACCACGTACAGTTTAAAATTAGACGCCGACACAAAATATTCATGCATGAAATAGAGGCTGTATTAAGAAAAGGAGTACAGTCCACAGAGAAAACCAGTCCTATTGGTGTTTGTTTTGTTTACGTTTATTTATCGTCGCTACCGGTTGCCCATATGAGCGACGCCTCCTGAAGAGATTAGTTATTTTAGATTTTGGAGGATAGTGCAATGATACAGACAGAGACCCATTCCAGAATCTCTTCTGGTTCTTTTACGTGCACAGTGTAAAGCACCGACACGAGACCTTGGTTTAACGTCCCATCTGAAAGACTGTTAATTTTATTATGGTCAGACGGGGGATCGAACCTGCGATCCCTGGATTACCAGTCCAGCGTGTTACCACTGGAGGTGTTTGTTTAACAACCTTAATTGGTATATGCCACGGTCACTGGTGACAAACTGTCTGCTGATAATTATATGTGCAAGTCATTGAAGTCAATATGCAGCTAATACATATAACAGTATACTGCTAGTTGTTATGAAGGTGGAATGTGGGTGTGTACCTTTATCTATATTTCCCATTATGCCTGCATTGAATTACTTAAAGATCTAGAATACATGTTCACCCTAACATAATACATGTACATGTAAATTGTTATAATGGGAGAAAATTATGAAATAAACGAACCGTTTAATATTTGTCTCTGTTTGTTGGAGTTTCTTCACCGATTGGGATTTTGTGATGGTAGCTGTCAGTTTAAGAGTTGGACACCAGTCTGGGTTGACCCTATCATACAGTGTAGCCGGTTTACCTTAAATATAAATACACACCTAATAATTGAAAATCACATGTCGTACAATATATTCAATAAATGTCTTCCTGATTACGATTGGCAGGTTCCTTTCATATTTTTAAGAAACATGTATTCGAGGATTAGACGGAGACAATGTGGAATTTAAGTGCCTTGCTTGGGCACCAATCTGATGCGAACGCACTACACGCTAAAAACACGAATTCCTACAGGGACTTAATGTCAAGAGCCAGCGGAAGTGGGTAGGGTAATCCAAATATTTAGACTTGAAAATGTGAAATTTTACTATCAATGCATTTTTCAAATAACAGATCGAAATAATTATGTAGAGGTCTTATATATATCTAGGTCATAATGTGAGAAATAAATACTAAAACGTGTAAAAGAGAAGAAAACATACCAGTAATGAAATGATCTGAGCATATCCTAGACGCTGCAGTCGGAGTTTCCTTTCTGTCGATACTTGCCAACCAAGCTCTTCGCCGTTCTTCACTATATGTGTGTGTTTTTTCGCCTTCATTTAATCTTACTTTAGGTATACAATAAAACCTTCGCTTATCATTAGTTTCGTTTCGGTTTGTGCAACCATTTACCCAGCAAGAGGTAACCATTTCGACGTAGTTATTTATTATAAGATCGAGCTAACACAAACGCTTGCCTTTTAAAATGGCCGCCAACAACAGGTGCTCTCGATCTGTGACGTCACATGCAAAGCATGTATTGGTATAAAACATGCTATCTTTCATAATGCAATATATATTCTAATTATTTGGAATTTAAAAGAGGAACGTTACTTTACTTACATCATACAATGATACATTTACAAACTATGCAGTTTACATGTCTACGTCCACGCGAGGGGTTCGACATTAACGGAAGACAGATAGTTTTAAGATTCGTTGTCACACAATGTGTTGAATGCCGATCATTTATTATCACATAATGAAAACTGGAAACTCGAGGGTACTACTTAATCTTGGGACAATTAGGTTTAAATTTGATCTTCTTGTTGAAGAGTTTTCTATTTGTCAGCCTTAGTTTACTGTCAGCTGTTCAGTGAGATTACTGCCTCTAACATGTCGACTACATACAAAGGTGAGATAACTCTTTTACTGACAGAAAAATATGGAAATATATATTTTCTTACACGTCTTCTTCAATTACCTAATTATTGTAACTTCTCTCTGACTGATCAGTGTTAGAATGAAGGAAATGTCGTCATAGATTATTGCAATATTAACAAAACGGTGAAAATGCAACGTTATTTGCTTAAAACAAGCAACTTATCGAAGTTTGTTTGACAAAAATTTACCGGAAGTATATTCTCGGATTGAAGAGCACTCAAAACATTCTAATTACCGGATCGGTCCGAATTGAAGGGGTATAACTAATGTAAGAAAATGACTATTTTCAAGAAAAGGCGTACTTTACTTTAGAAAATGGGGTAATTAAGCACATTAAGTTATTTTTTGCAGCTTTATATGCAATATATTTAGAAGAATATTACAACGTTATACAAATACGCGACTTTAACATGACAAAACTCAAACACTCTTGAGAAAGGATATGTGTTCTTAAGAACATGGCCAGTTAAAATACAGTTCATATGTAGCTTCAAATTCGTTTCAATCGATGCATAGTTATGAAACTACAAGTTCATATCTGCTATTATATAACCACTATTAAGAAAGGTACCAGTTAAGCACTGGCTATTTTAAAATGTGCTTAAAAGTTTCTCTGAGAGATATGTAAATGAGCGTAAAGGTTTCTCTGAGAGATAGGCAAGTGAGCTTAAAGGTTTCTCTGAGAGATAGGTACGTGGGCTTAAAGGTTTCTCTGAGAGATGGGTAAGTGAGCTTAACGGTTTCTCTGAGAGATAGGTAAGTGGGCTTAAAGGTTTCTCTGAGAGATATGTAAATGAGCGTAAAGGTTTCTCTGAGAGATAGGCAAGTGAGCTTAAAGGTTTCTCTGAGAGATAGGTAAGTGAGCTTAAAGGTTTCTCTGAGAGATAGGTAAGTGGGCTTAAAGGTTTCTCTGAGAGATAGGTAAGTGAGCTTAAAGGTTTCTTTGAGAGATAGGTACGTGAGCGTAAAGGTTTCTCTGAGAGATAGGCAAGTGAGCTTAAAGGTTTCTCTGAGAGATAGGTAAGTGAGCTTAAAGGTTTCTCTGAGAGATAGGTAAGTGGGCTTAAAGGTTTCTTTGAGAGATAGGTACGTGAGCGTAAAGGTTTCTCTGAGAGATAGATAAGTGAGCTTAAAGGTTTCTCTGAGAGATAGGTAAGTGAGCTTAAAGGTTTCTTTGAGAGATAGGTACGTGAGCGTAAAGGTTTCTCTGAGAGATAGATAAGTGAGCTTAATGGTGTCTCTGAGAGATGGGTAAGTTAGATAGATAGATATCTTTATTACCTCCACAATGGGAGAGCATCATCATTGTGTTGAACATATACAAGTAAAGCTTGTAATAAAACAGAAAATACAAATACATATGGTATGTACATATGTACATGAAATTAAACAGTGTTAATGCCCTTTTCAACATTTCGCTGACGGAATAAAATTAGATTAATCCAATACTGAATAGTGTCGAAACGAAACACAAGGTCCAGAGTAGGCAGCATAGTAAACATTCCTTGTGTCATATCGATATGTATGTCTAGCAACACTGAATTTAGTTATCAGTTTAACATTGAATGAATTGCCTTAGCACTAGCTAACAGTATATTTTGCCTGGCAAAATCATCAATATCATATCGGTAGAGACCAGCCACACATGACATATTTGGTTAATTGGTTGTTGGGAGATAAAGTCCATGTATATACGGGTATTAGTACGCGTTACAATAGTCGTCCATAAACATTTCCGCCGAGCTTCATTTTGCAACAAAAGTATATTTTGTGGACGATGAGATTATCAACTAGAAGGAGACATTTATCACACAGCTCTGTAGAAAGAGACAAGTTTATTTAACACATACACTGCAGTTAAGCAGTACTTCTTAGATGACGGATAGTGTTGGCACAGCTTCCAAAAGTAAATTATCTTCGATAAATAAACGTTTATATAGAATGGTATCATATCACAGTCTAGATGCTATACTAGTATATGTAGATGCTATACTAGTATATGTAGATGCTATACTAGTATATGTAGATGCTATACTAGTATATGTAGATGCTATACTAGTATATGTAGATGCTATACTAGTATATGTAGATGCTATACTAGTATATGTATATGCTATACTAGTATATGTAGATGCTATACTAGTATATGTAGATGCTATACTAGTATATGTAGATGCTATACTAGTATATGTATATGCTATACTAGTATATGTAGATGCTATACTAGTATATGTAGATGCTATACTAGTATATGTAGATGCTATACTAGTATATGTATATGCTATACTAGTATATGTAGATGCTATACTAGTATATGTAGATGCTATACTAGTATATGTAGATGCTATACTAGTATATGTAGATGCTATACTAGTATATGCAGAATTATAAACATGTCTTTGTAGAACATATTTCCAAACATTACATTACGTGTGATGGGTAGCTAGCGGATTCCATAAATTCCGTTTCGTTTATGATGTTTTGGTGACTTTATCCAAAAATGAGGTTTCATATCACCTTGAGCAGTAAACCTTTGGTATATGGTACGTGACATATGATATGACAAAATATAATCAAATTTGGCTTTGACGAATACTTTTCCATCACAACCAGTGTTGATCATATCTGCATTCACCTACGCACGTCACCTACGCACGTCACCTACGCACGTTTGCATTACTAGATTTAATCTTTATTTATGTCTCATCCATGTACATTACATAAAATATATACATAAAAGCTTACACATTAACAACAGTACATGGCCATTCTTCAAAGAATTATAAGAGACTATATATCACAGTACGACTATCACATAATTACAGTACAATTCACCAAGGTATTTACAACATAAAACCAAGAAACAGTTGCTAATTCTCTTGTTGAATATGAATTAAAATACATAGGTTTCAAACACTGAAATGGAAAAGAGGGCACTAATGTGCATATTAAGAAATATTTTAAAAGATCAATTATCAGCCTCGATCAGATCGAGAATGAACTAATTAGCAGCTGTTTCTTGTGATAAATAAAAGGTATCAACACATATATTTAAAAAATAAAAATAAATCATATATTATTTACAAAGGTAAAAGTAGCGTCGTTGAAGTATATTAAAACAGGTCTTGGCACAAATTCTAATTAGATATGGATCAGTAAACAGAAAAATAAGTTGATCAGTTTTGCTTAAATTAAGGAAGTTGCGTTCATACAACACTGCCTTTTCAAAAAGAACAGTTCTAAGGTCAGTGTATATGATACATTCTAATAGTACATGGCGTTCATCTTCCAAAACACTACAAAACGGACATTTGCGATCTTCTAAATGTAGATTTTCATACCTTCCAGTTTCTATGCGAATTGGGGCAACTCCACACCTAAATTTACTATATGCAGACCTATGTCTTGTAGGTAAAATTAGGTTACAATATTCCTCAGTTCGAAAATCAGTTTTAAATGTACAATATGTTCTTAATTTATTAAGTTATCATTAAACTGAACATTGAACACTAGTTTTGTTCCATTAATCGGTAACACCTGCCGCGGCGGACATTTTGTTGATAGCAGTTTATCGAGCAGTTTATAAACGATTAGTGTCGTAGGTTAAATGTGTTATTGTTGGGCGATGGTACCGTAGCGATGCTGGTTCGAACCCCGGACTATAACATTACACTTGGTTGTTCACTTGGAACATGTAATTGATCGGACACTTACAGTGAACCATATTTAAGCGCAATAATCAGCTAATGCTGTTATTTTGAAAACGTAAAACTTGAGAATCCCGTACATATTGGTCGACATCACGAATTGGTGCAAATTGCAATGGTTACCCATAATTACAATTTGGACAACCAATCTATTTTAGTTCTATGATAATGTATGACAAATTAATAATAAAACTATCGATGGAACATTTCTATGTTGTGTATTGAATATATTGGAACGTGGTTGCATTATTAAACTATTATAATACACGTGAGCAATAAACAAACATTGGCTAATATTGTCGACGAGATGGAATGCTATGCGTACGGTGCCTTAGTGTTAATGTTTATACATAACTCGCTGATAGACGCAAGGACAAATATTGCTGGTAAGTTATGTTGTTTGATGTTTATACATCACTCGCTGATAGACGCAAGGACAAATATTGCTGGTAAGTTATGTTGTTTGATGTTTATACATTACTCGCTGATAGACGCAAGGACAAATATTGCTGGTAAGTTATGTTGTTTGATGTTTATACATTACTCGCTGATAGACGCAAGGACAAATATTGCTGGTAAGTTATGTTGTTTGATGTTTATACATCACTCGCTGATAGACGCAAGGACAAATATTGCTGGTAAGTTATGTTGTTTGATGTTTATACATCACTCGCTGATAGACGCAAGGACAAATATTGCTGGTAAGTTATGTTGTTTGATGTTTATACATTACTCGCTGATAGACGCAAGGACATATCACTGGGATTCTCGAATTCTTTACAGTGTGGAAGCTATCCAGCTGGATATATTCATTGAGGGTCGGGGTGGCAGGAAGCTATCCAGCTGGATATATTCATTGAGGGTCGTGGTGGCAGGAAGCTATCCAGCTGGATATATTCATTGAGGGTCGTGGTGGCAGGAAGCTATCCAGCTGGATATATTCATTGAGGGTCGGGGTGGCAGGAAGCTATCCAGCTGGATATATTCATTGAGGGTCGTGGTGGCAGGAAGCTATCCAGCTGGATATATTCATTGAGGGTCGTGGTGGCAGGAAGCTATCCAGCTGGATATATTCATTGAGGGTCGTGGTGGCAGGAAGCTATCCAGCTGGATATATTCATTGAGGGTCGTGGTGGCAGGAAGCTATCCAGCTGGATATATTCATTGAGGGTCGGGGTGGCAGGAAGCTATCCAGCTGGATATATTCATTGAGGGTCGGGGTGGCAGGAAGCTATCCAGCTGGATATATTCATTGAGGGTCGTGGTGGCAGGAAGCTATCCAGCTGGATATATTCATTGAGGGTCGGGGTGGCAGGAAGCTATCCAGCTGGATATATTCATTGAGGGTCGTGGTGGCAGGAAGCTATCCAGCTGGATATATTCATTGAGGGTCGTGGTGGCAGGAAGCTATCCAGCTGGATATATTCATTGAGGGTCGTGGTGGCAGGAAGCTATCCAGCTGGATATATTCATTGAGGGTCGTGGTGGCAGGAAGCTATCCAGCTGGATATATTCATTGAGGGTCGTGGTGGCAGGAAGCTATCCAGCTGGATATATTCATTGAGGGTCGTGGTGGCAGGAAGCTATCCAGCTGGATATATTCATTGAGGGTCGGGGTGGCAGGAAGCTATCCAGCTGGATATATTCATTGAGGGTCGTGGTGGCAGGAAGCTATCCAGCTGGATATATTCATTGAGGGTCGTGGTGGCAGGAAGCTATCCAGCTGGATATATTCATTGAGGGTCGTGGTGGCAGGAAGCTATCCAGCTGGATATATTCATTGAGGGTCGTGGTGGCAGGAAGCTATCCAGCTGGATATATTCATTGAGGGTCGGGGTGGCAGAAGCTATCCAGCTGGATATATTCATTGAGGGTCGTGGTGGCAGGAAGCTATCCAGCTGGATATATTCATTGAGGGTCGTGGTGGCAGGAAGCTATCCAGCTGGATATATTCATTGAGGGTCGTGGTGGCAGGAAGCTATTGATATCCTCATTCTGGATTATTTCATTGAGGGTCGTGGGTGCAGGAAGCTATCCAGCTGGATATATTCATTGAGGGTCGTGGGTGGCAGGAAGCTATCCAGCTGGATATATTCATTGAGGGTCGTGGTGGCAGGAAGCTATCCAGCTGGATATATTCATTGAGGCTCGGGGTGGCAGGAAGCTATCCAGCTGGATATATTCATTGAGGGTCGGGGTGGCAGGAAGCTATCCAGCTGGATATATTCATTGAGGGTCGTGGTGGCAGGAAGCTATCCAGCTGGATAT
>CM026390.1:19733614-19785687 GCA_014843695.1 Archivesica marissinica | reverse complement strand
ATAAATATACAATACATGCATACATGTACAATACATAAATACATATACAATACATGCATACATATACAATACATGCATACACATACAATACAATACATGCATACATATACAATACATACATACATATACAATACATGCATACATATACAATACATGCATACATATACAATACATGCATACATATACAATACATGCATACATATACAATACATACATCATATACAATACATGCATACATATACAATACATACATACATATACAATACATGCATACATATACAATACATACATACATATACAATACATGCATATATACATATACAATACATACATGCATACATATAAAATACATACATACATATACAATACATACATACATATACAATACATGCATACATATACAATACATGCATACATATACAATACATGCATACATATACAATACATGCATACATATACAATACATGCATACATATACAAATACATACATACATATACAATACATGCATACATATACAATACTGCATACATATACAATACATGCATACAATACAATACATACATACATATACAATACATGCATACATATACAATACATGCATACATATACAATACATGCATACATATACAATACATATACAATACATATACAATACAATACATATACAATACATGCATACATATACAATACATGCATACATATACAATACATGCATACATATACAATACATACATACATATACAATACATATACAATACATGCATACATATACAATACATGCATACATATACAATACATGCATACATATACAATACATACATACATGCATACATATACAATACATGCATACATATACAATACATGCATACATATACAATACATGCATACATATACAATACATGCATACATATACAATACATGCATACATATACAATACATGCATACATATACAATACATGCATCATATACAATACATATACAATACATGCATACATATACAATACATACATACATATACAATACATGCATACATATACAATACATACATACATATACAATACATGCATACATATACAATACATGCATACATATACAATACATATACAATACATGCATACATACAATACATGCATACATATACAATACATGCATACATATACAATACATACATACATATACAATACATGCATACATATACAATACATGCATACATATACAATACATGCATACATATACAATACATACATACATATACAATACATGCATACATATACAATACATGCATACATATACATACATGCATACATATACATACATACATACATATACAATACATATACAAATATACAATACATATACAATACATATACAATACATACATACACCATACATATATAATACATGCATACATATACAATACAAACATACACATACAATACATGCATACATATACAATACATGCATACATATACAATACATGCATACATATACAATACATGCATACATATACAATACATATACAATACATGCATACATATACAATACATACATACATATACAATACATGCATACATATACAATACATACATACATATACAATACATGCATACATATACAATACATGCATACATATACAATACATGCATACATATACAATACATGCATACATATACAATACATACATACATATACAATACATGCATACATATACAATACATGCATACATATACAATACATGCATACATATACAATACATGCATACATAACAATACATACATAACATGCATACATATACAATACATGCATACATATACAATACATGCATACATATACAATACATGCATACATATACAATACATACATACATATACAATACATGCATACATATACAATACATGCATACATATACAATACATGCATACATATACAATACATGCATACATATACAATACATGCATACATATACAATACATGCATACATATACAATACATACATACATATACAATACATGCATACATATACAATACATGCATACATATACAATACATGCATACATATACAATACATGCATACATATACAATACATGCATACATATACAATACATGCATACATATACAATACATGACATAACAATACATATACAATACATGTATTCATATACAATACATATACAATACATGCATACATATAAAATACATGCATACATATACAATACATGCATACATATACAATACATACATACATATACAATACCTATACAATACATGCATACATATACAATACATGCATACATATACAATACATGCATACATATACAATACATGCATACATATACAATACATGCATACATATACAATACATGCATACATATACAATACATGCATACATATACAATACATGCATACATATACAATACATGCATACATATACAATACATGCATACATATACAATACATGCATACATATACAATACATGCATACATATACAATACATGCATACATATACAATACATGCACATACATATACAATACATGCATACATATACAATACATCATACATAATACTACATGCATACATATACAATATATATACAATACATGCATACATATACAATACATGCATACATATACAATACATGCATACATATACAATACATGCATACATATACAATACATGCATACATATACAATACATGCATACATATACAATACATGCATACATATACAATACATGCATACATATACAATACATGCATACATATACAATACATGCATACATATACAATACATACATACATATACAATACATGCATACATATACAATACATGCATACATATACAATACATGCATACATATACAATACATATAAATACATATACAATACATATACAATACATAGATACATATATAATACATGCATACATATACAATACAAACATACACATACAATACATGCATACATATACAATACATGCATACATATACAATACATGCATACATATACAATACATGCATACATATACAATACATGCATACATATACAATACATACATACATATACAATACATGCATACATATACAATACATGCATACATATACAATACATGCATACATATACAATACATACATACATATACAATACATGCATACATATACAATACATGCATACATATACAATACATACATACATATACAATACATGCATACATATACAATACATATACATACAATACATATATAATACATGCATACATATACAATACATGCATACATATACAATACATGCATACATATACAATACATGCATACATATACAATACATGCATACATATGGTATATCTACATATATATATATATTGCTTTTTGCCGACGACGCCCTATTATTTGCCTATAAACCGGAAGCCTTACAGTTAATGTTGGATGATATCGATCAGTATTGCAGAATATGGAGACTAACAATTAATACCGCAAAACTAAGGTCATGATATTTGAAAATGGTAGACACTCAACATATAATTTTAAACTGAACAACACTGACTTAGAGATAGTCACATCTTTTAAATATCTAGGAGTGTACTTTTTCAAAAACGGAAACTGGAACAGAACGAAAAAGAAAATAGCGCAACACGCAGCATATTCAATGCACAATCTATTCATCATATTCCACCAAATTGAATTACCTATCTCGGAAAAATGTAAACTGTTTGATACATTGGTAGCATCAAAGTTAAACTATTGCGCGGAGGTATGGGGGAACCACGAAGCTATTGAAGTAGAACGTATACATTCAAAGTTTTGTCATAAGATATTGGGCGTAAAAACATCCACGTGTATTGACGGAGTATATGGGGAATTAGGTAGAACACCGTTACATACCTGTAGACAAATAATAATGATCAAATACTGGATCAAGGTTATAAACAGTAATGAAAATTCGCTAACAAAGCAAATATACAAAATGAACATTCTCAAAATAAAGACAACTGGGCTTCAAATATAAAAACATTATTAAATAACATCGGCATGTCCGATATAATATGGGAAAATCAAAACGCGCTACATGTACACAGCCCCTATAAGACTAAGAATTTTAGATATGTATAAACTAGGGATGGCAACGAATAGCGATTTTGGTATTCGAATATTCGGTCGGGAAGGTATTCGAATATTCGAATATTTGATAGAATTCTATCAAAAACTCAAAATCACTCAAACTATCAAATTTGCATAAACGCCATCTTGTAAGGCCATGCAAATATGACGACGACTCATTCAGTTATTGTTGTCGGCCACTGTACATTGGTTTAAACATTGTTTATTCTAACATTTTACATATAAATTAACAGCAGTATACTGAAAGGAACTAGAACGAAAGAAAAAACATGCATAGTTCTTTTCCCTATCAATTGATTGATATACAAAGGGCAGGAGAATAATATATATAACAATGAATATACGTGAAATCTATGCTAGGTATATGCTAAAGAATTTCAGGAGTTATTGTATTAGTGAGTCAATATAGTTTTGGATGTTAAAAGGAAAATGGTTAATATTTAAAGGAATATTTAAAGAAAGCTCAAGAACGTGAAATATAAAATTGGAGCACGAGAAGAAGATATTAGTATAAATAAAAGTGGTTGAATAGGATGCATGGGTGTTTTCACAAATAAAACTACACGTTATTTAAAATTGTATGATACAGGTACGTGTGTGTAGATGTTGTTGCAAAGAGTCAGTAATATGTCATTCTCTGTCTAAACAGTTTTGACATCATAATTAAATAATACCTACCTTAACACCTACTGTACTTATCCGATTACATGGTGTATCTATCAACACCTGCCATGGATGCAACCACAACATAATTTATTCCCACCTCCTGGAGCGAATTCTTTTGTATTGGAAGGTGTTATGATGGTTTCAAAGGAAAAATAAAGTATCTGATTTATGACAGTTTATTTCATTTTTGCAAATATAATATTTCCCCCGAATATTCGAATACTGGAATAGTATTCGGATATTCGGACGTCCGAGCGAATATTCTATAAACAAAGTTGGTATGCCAGCATCAGCAACACTCGGACATTGGTAAATTATAGTTCAATTAAGCACACCTTCGGACTGGAACACTGTTTCGATGGCTAATTTGTGTGAACTTATTCTGAGTCTAGTAAGGGCATATCTATATTTATTAGGAAGATATTTAAATATAGATAGAAACAATAGGAAATGTTTAAATTGTAATATGAACCAAGTAGAATCAGAATACTATTTTATCTTAGTTTGTCCCAAATATAGACAGTTAAGATCACAATAGTTCAAGCCTTATTTTTGCAAATGGCCAACATCTAATAAATACATAACATTAATGAATCAAACATCGGAAACGTCATTAGTCAACTTAGCAACATTTATTTATTCAGCAGACAGAATGCGAACACAACAAACGTAATAAACAGTCAGACATGTAGTTTCTTTTTCCATTTACACTTGAATAACTCTTCTGTAAAAGTTCATGTATTTATTATGTATGTAATTATGCATAATTATGCTTTGCTCTTAGCATGTATATGCTTTATGCAATAAACAAGTTGAAACAAGTTTGAAACATAACATAACATAACATAACATAATATTTATTCAGCATAAAATAGCATGTGCATATTTATAGCCAATACAAAACAATGGTAGAAGAAATTCGAAAAGACAAAAACATGAACCGTACAAAGTCATATAATATGGTGTTTTCAAGGGAAAGCTAAGTATATTAAAGTGGATTAGTCATCAGTTCTCATTTTAAATGCAAAGTATATGAATTTTGATATGTTGTTTAAAATTACAGTAGATTTGGTTGTCATTAAATTGGTAAACTTATTCATATATGTATCAAAACCAGACTAATTACAAGCTTAAATATGAGTAATATTTAATAGCTCCAGTTTTCGTTAAATGTCTCTTTATAGTACCCATAGTACATAAACACAGTGCTTGCTATAAGTAGTTCTGTTCGGAATGTTAAAATATATGGGGAAAGAAACAGTTTGCTAATTAAGTCTTGTGGTATATGATGTACAGAGATATAACAATCTAATAAAACCATGGAAGCAGAACATATTCACAGTGCCTTCAATTTTGCAAACATTTTATGACTGTCAAAGTGACTTAAAATTGCACAAACACAAACATATTCTTCATGCATTAATAACTTCAGTTTATAAACATTCGTGTTATGTAAATAATTGTAAATGTCATAATTTCGTTGCATGTCTAATTGCATAATTTGTTTTAACTCGTCTGTAATATCTTTGCTAAATCACTTGTAGAAGTCGTGATAGCGCAGTGGATGCGCGTTCGCTTCAGGTGCGAAAGGTCCGGAGTTCGAGCCCCGCTGGAGCCGTTACGATTGTGCCCTTGGGCAAGGCATTTAAATTCCACGTTGCCTCTTCTCTCTCCCTCGTGGCGATGGATTCCATCAGGAATGAGGTCTCGAGAGTGATTAATATAAGTTGTAAGAACTTGTTTCGCAATCGAGCTAAAATAAATATGTATAAACTAATCAGCCAATTGCCATGAATCGTATCGCTGGCTGCTTAACACAGTTTGGACTGTATTTACAAACACTATAAGTGTAGGATGTGAACGAGTGACGTCGTCGTATCAACGTTCAACGTTGCAGGAACGTAGCTTGAGACACCTTTCTAGTTGAAGCGCTATCTTTTCCCCACGTTGGAATACTACATCACAATTTTGTTTACCATCTCGTGTATCGGGACCATTATGTATCTGTTTAAATGTATTACGTTATATATCCTCATTTTGTACACTAAATGTACCTGAGTGAAATAAAAGAATATGTTTGTCTGTCTGTCTGTCTGTCTGTCTGTTGTAGAATGATTAGTCGTATTGCAGATATATTAGAAGCATGAAATGACAATAATTAAAATTCATATCAGCTGCAGCGATCAATTAACGTTTTTTGTTTCATACATGGTGTAGCTAAAATAAATGGGGGCTATTTGTTTGCTTCATTGTATGATTTATTTATATGTCAACGAGCAAAACATTATTCTCTATGAAATGTATGTAATATAATTTAAATTTAATTAATTAAGTAATTAATTTTTTTTTTTGATCGTTCACTTAATAAATTACTGCTGCTGCAACTGCTGCTTGCTGCTGCTACTGCTACTACCGTTTATATAAAAATGTTTGAAGTGGTTTAAACATGGTATCTACAAGGTATGAACTGGTTTAGCATAGTATCTATCTACAATGTACGAAATGGTTTAAACATGGTATCTACAAGGTATGAACTGGTTTAGCATATTATCTATCTACAATGTACGAAATGGTTTAAACATGGTATCTACAAGGTATTAACTGGTTTAGCATAGTATCTATCTACAATGTATAAAATGGTTTAAACATGGTATCTACAAGGTATGAACTGGTTTAGCATATTATCTATCTACAATGTACAACATGGTTTAAACATGGTATCTACAAGGTATTAACTGGTTTAGCATATTATCTATCTACAATGTACGAACTGGTTTAAACATGGTATCTACGAGGTATTAACTGGTTTAGCATATTATCTATCTACAATGTACGAACTGGTTTAAACATGGTATATACAAGGTATGAACTGGTTTAGCATAGTATCTATCTACAATGTACGGAATGGTTTAAACATGGTATCTACAAGGTATTAACTGGTTTAGCATATTATCTATCTACAATGTACGAACTGGTTTAAACATGGTATCTACAAGGTATGAACTGGTTTAGCATAGTATCTATCTACAATGTACGGAATGGTTTAACATGGTATCTACAAGGTATGAACTGGTTTAGCATATTATCTATCTACAATGTACGAAATGGTTTAAACATGGTACCCACAATGCATGAAATGGTTTAAACATGGTATATATCTACAATGTAACATTGTACAAAATAGTTTAAACATGGTATCTATCAACAATGTATGAAATGGTTTAAACATGGTATCTACCTACAATGTATGAACTGGTTTAAACATGGTATCTATGTACAATGTATGAAATGGTTTAAACATGGTATCCACACTGTATGGAATGGCTTAGACATGGTATATACAATGTATGAACGTGTTTAAACATGGTTTAGTTTATGCAAATTTATTTGAGCTCGATTGCGAAACAAGTTCTTTCAACTTATATTAATCACTCTCGAGACCTCATTCCTGATGGAATCCATCGCCACGAAGGAGAGAGAAGAGGCAATGTGGAATTTAAATGCCTTGCCTAAGGACACAAACGGCTCCAGTGGGGCTCGAACTCCGGACCTTTCGCACCTGAAGCGAACGCACATTCACTGGCTATCACGACTTCCACATGGTATATACAATGTATGAAATGGTGTAAATATAACTTGGTATCTACAATGTGTGAACTGGTTTAAACATGGTATCTACAATGTGTGAACTGGTTTAAGCATGGTATATACAATGTGTGAACTGTTTAAACATGGTATCTACAATGTACGAAATGGTTTAAGCATGTTATATATATACAATGTATGAACTGGTTTAAAGATGGTATATACAATGTGTGAACTGGTTTAAACATGGTATATATGTACAATGTATGAAATGGTTTAAACGTGGTATATACAATGTATGAACTGGTTTAAACATGGTATCTATGTACACTGTATGAAATGGTTTAAAGATGGTATATACAATGTGTGAACTGGTTTAAACATGGTATCTATGTACAATATATGAAATGGTTTAATGATGGTATCTACAATGTGTGAACTGGTTTAAACATGGTATCTATGTACAATGTATGAAATGGTTTAATGATGGTATCTACAATGTGTGAACTGGTTTAAACATGGTATCTATGTACAATGTATGGTATGGTTTAAAGATGGTATATACAATATGTGAACTGGTTTAAACATGGTATCTATGTACAATGTATGAAATGGTTTAATGATGGTATCTACAATGTGTGAATTGGTTTAAACATGGTATCTATGTACAATGTATGGTATGGTTTAAACATGGTATATACAATATGTGAACTGGTTTAAACATGGTATCTATGTACAATATATGAAATGGTTTAATGATGGTATCTACAATGTGTGAACTGGTTTAAACATGGTATCTACAATGTACGAAATGGTTTAAGCATTGTATATATCTACAATGTATGAAATGGTTTAAAAATGGTATCTATCTACAATCTATGAAATGGTTTAATGATGGTATCTACAATGTGTGAACTGGTTTAAACATGCTATCTACAATGTACGAAATGGTTTAAGTATTGTATATATCTACAATGTATGAAATGGTTTAAAAATGGTATCTATCTACAATCTATGAAATGGTTTAAACATGGTATCTATCTACAATGTATGAAATGGTTTAAACATTGTATATACAATGTGTGAACTGGTTTAAACATGGTATCTATCTACAATGTATGAAATGGTTTAAACATGGTATAATTATACAATATGTGAACTGGTTTAAAGATGATATCTATGTACAATGTATAAAATAGATTAAGCCTGGTATATATCTATAATGTATGAACTTGTTTAAACATGGTTTCTATGTACAATGTATGAAATGGTTTAAACATGGTATATACAATGTGTGAACTGGTTTAAACATGGTATATACAATGTATGAACTGGTTTAAACATGGTATTTACAATGCATGTAGTGGTTTCAACATGGTCTCTACAATGTACGGACTGTTTAAGCATGGTATTTATATTGAATTAAGATATATATCTATGTATGTATATTCATTGCTTGTCAGTTGAATAATATGTTTTCTTATTACCTTATAATGTCATGTAAATGTATGCAATGAGTGCAACTTTTGATATGAATTGAATTGGAAAGTTATTAAGAATAACTGAAGCATGAACAAGACGAGGTATGTATAATTATAAACAAGATAACATGATATAAGTAATAATAATAATAATAATAATAAAGACTTTATTTAACGAGAGTACTCATTTAACAAAAGTTAATTTACCATGAGGCCTCGGTCGGTCGCTGGTCGGTCGGTCGGTCGGTCGGTCGGTCGGTCGGTCGGTCGGTCGGTCGGTCGGTCGGTCGGTCGGTCGGTCGGTCGGTCGGTCGGTCGGTCGGCGGTCGGTCGGTCGGTCGGTCGGTCGGTCGGTCGGTCGGTCGGTCGGTCGGTCGGTCGGTCGGTCGGTCGTCGGTCGGTCGGTCGTCGGTCGTCGGTCGGTCGGTCGGTCGGTCGGTCGCGGTCGGTCGGTCGGTCGGTCGTCCGGTCGTCTGTCGGTCGGTCGGGGGGATCGGTCGTCGGTCGGTCGGTCGGTCGGTCGGTCGGTCGGTCGGTCGGTCGGTCGGGTCGGTCGGTCGGTCGGTCGGTCGGTCGGTCGGTCGGTCGGTCGGTCGGTCGTCGGTCGGTCGGTCGGTCGGGGGTCGGTCGGTCGGTCGGTCGGTCGGTCGGGTCGGTCGGTCGGTCGGTCGGTCGGTCGGTCGGTCGGTCGGTCGGTCGGTCGGTCGGTCGGTCGGTCGGTCGGTCGGTCGGTCGGTCGGTCGGTCGGTCGGTCGGTCGGTCGGTCGGTCGGTCGGTCGGTCGGTCGGTCGGTCGGTCGGTCGGTCGGTCGGTCGGTCGGTCGGTCGGTCGGTCGGTCGTCGGTCGGTCGGTCGGTCGGTCGGTCGGTCGGTCGGTCGGTCGGTCGGTCGGTCGGTCGGTCGGTCGGTCGTCGTCGGTCGGTCGGTCGGTCGGTCGGTCGGTCGGTCGGTCGGTCGGTCGGTCGGTCGGTCGGTCGGTCGGTCGGTCGGTCGGTCGGTCGGTCGGTCGGTCGGTCGGTCGGCGGTCGGTCGGTCGGTCGGTCGGTCGGTCGGTCGGTCGGTCGGTCGGTCGGTCGGTCGGTCGGTCGGTCGGTCGGTCGGTCGGTCGGTCGGTCGGTCGGTCGGTCGGTCGGTCGTCGGCGGTCGGTCGGTCGGTCGGTCGGTCGGTCGGTCGGTCGGTCGGTCGGTCGGTCGGTCGGTCGGTCGTCGGTCGGTCGGCGGTCGGTGGTCGGCAGGTCGGTCGGTCGGTCGGTCGGTCGGTCGGTCGGTCGGTCGGTCGGTCGGGTCGGTCGGTCGGTCGGTCGGTCGGTCGGTCGGTCGGTCGGTCGGTCGGTCGGTCGGTCGGTCGGTCGGTTCGTCGGTCGTCGGTCGGTCGGTCGGTCGGTCGGTCGGTCGGTCGGTCGGTCGGTCGGTCGGTCGGGTCGGTCGGTCGGTCGGTCGGTCGGCGGTCGGTCGGTCGGTCGGTCGGTCGGTCGGTCGGTCGGTCGGTCGGTCGGTCGGTCGGTCGGTCGGTCGTTCGGTCGGTCGGTCGGTCGGTCGGTCGGTCGGTCGGTCGGTCGGTCGGTCGGTCGGTCGGCGGTCGGTCGGTCGGTCGGTCGGTCGGTCGGTCGGTCGGTCGGTCGGTCGGTCGGTCGGTCGGTCGGTCGGTCGGTCGGTCGTCGTCGGTCGGTCGGTCGGTCGGTCGGTCGGTCGGTCGGTCGGTCGGTCGGTCGGTCGCAGGGCTAATATCTTCCATGTAAGATTTGTTCTCGGGGTTGGAAAATATACTCCAAACTCCAATAATAGGTGAAATGGCATGGCAACCAACTTATGCCCCCTTCAGTGAAAAAGCATTGCGAATTTCTAGTGTCGCAATTCTTGTATAAAGCACACCCGAATAAACGTGTTGTACTCTGGGCACATGCTAAGTTAAGTAGATCATGCAATTCTGACATTAGTAAAAGAGTGTGTGTTTTACGTTTATTTATCGTAGCTACCGGTTGCCCATATGAGCGACGCCTCCTGAAGAGATTAGTCATTTTATATTTAGGAGGAGAATGCAGTGATACAGACAGAGACCCATTCCAGAGTCTCCTCTGGTTCTTTTACGTGCACGGTGTAAAGCACCAACACGAGACCTCGGATTAACGTCCCATCTGAAAGACTGTTAATTTTATTAGGGTCAGACGGGGGGGGGGATTGAACCTGCGATCCCTGGATTACCAGTCCAGTGTGTTACCACTGGACTACAGATCCGTCTGTCCTTTACCTTTAAATTGATATGACATTGTGTTATATATATGCAGTGTGCAAATTGTATAACATTGGAAATCAAATATTGTTGAATTATTACTTATACATCCCAACAATTAGTCTGTTTAACATGTTCTGTGTTGATGTGATGTATTTAGCTTTAAATCTGTATTGCATTATACGGGTGCTGTATGAAATGGGTGTTCCTTTTTAGTTTGTGAAAAGTCTAGTAAAAGCATTTATTTAGCAAACACCCAGGTGTATCATTTGTTGAAACAATGTGTATGGATTTATTCATTCTTGATTGGCTTGAGTCAGTACCGTGATATACTTGCTAGCCAGTCTGGAAACGGCTGTAACAAACTACGAACCTACCAGATTTTCAAACTAGAGTTCGATGTTGAACAGTAAGATTATTATACCATTTAACCATCGTTCAACATTTAGTAAGTTTCGTTGTGGCGTTGCGCCTCTACGCATTGAAACTGAGCGATACGAACATCTGACTACAGAATCGCAACTGTCAATTTTGTAATGATGTTGAGGATGAAATGTATGTCATTATAGATTGTTGTATGTATGAGGATATCAAGGATATATTATTTGGATAAGCTTCCAGTATCTGTGCTAAATTACAATCATTACATTTTCTAACTTAGTTTATACAAATTTATTTGAGCTCGATTGCGAAACAAGTTCTTGCAACTTATATTAATCACTCTCGAGACCTCGTTCTTGATGGAATCCATCGCCAAGAGGGAGAGAGAAGAGGCAACGTGGAATTTAAATGCCTTGCCCAAGGGCACAATCTTAACGGCTCCAGCGGTGCTCGAACTCTGGACCTTTCACACCTGAAGCGAACGCGCATCCACTGCGCTATCACGACTTCCACATTTAAATTGTCTAAATTTATCACACGACTCACTAATCTGGCATTAATACGTATAGCTGCCAAAACCTGCTTTAATATTTTACAGCGTCGTATTGCTTATCGATGTAAATAATCTGTTAATCTACTCATTTTATTTGTAGACACATCTTTATGTGTAAAAGCTACTAATCCATCAATCCATGATATGATCAGAGGTTGTTCTAATTTCTTGAAACATATTATAATTTGCGCGATAATGCTCATTTTCCCTGATAACAATCTATTGTCTCTTATAATTCTCATTTGTAGAATGACTACGTGCAATGTATGTCCTTTTAATATATACTTTTTATTTTGTGTGTTGTGTAGATTGTGACTACAAAATGTAGTTCCACTGTTCGCTATCTCTATCATACATATGTTTTGACCTCATGGGCTTTTTAGCCTAATGGTTTTGAATAAAATGTCTGTCTGTCTGTCTGTCTGTCTGTCTATATTGCAATGTATGTACTGTACATAGATGAGACAGAAATAAATATATAATAGATCTATATATACATGCTTCACTTTGTAATGTTTTGTATTGATGCTCTTTGTTCACGGGTAATAAAGAGCTTATTAACAGAACAGAACTTTAATCCATTTTTGATGTGAACATTACGTTCATCATCATTTATGTTATATACAAACATGTGT
Organism: Archivesica marissinica; assembly: GCA_014843695.1. Classification (NCBI taxonomy): domain Eukaryota; kingdom Metazoa; phylum Mollusca; class Bivalvia; order Venerida; family Vesicomyidae; genus Archivesica; species Archivesica marissinica. Next base: position 19,772,040 of record CM026390.1, on the reverse strand, counting down.
GAACATGTGCAGCGGTAGTGAATAATATAAACGTTAACATAAATTTGGAAATTAACCGCTGCAGCACACAACGATATTTAAAACATGTAAACATAAACGTCATATCATATTTACAAACATACGTACTTTTAAGCATTTAAATATGCTAACTGATGTTGTATCTGTTTAAATGCTTGTATACTGTTTTATCGTCGACAACGTGAAATCCATTGTGCACGTGTACGCATGGTTCCGCACATCTTAGAACCTTGAACTATGAAGAGATCGATAACCGTTGAACCGGTAAATGCATTACCGTTAGGGTATTAAGTTTAATACAACAACAACAACAACTTTTTATTTAACGTCGGGTTACAGGTTATGTAACAACATGACTTGAATATGTTGTACAAAATATAAACATTGGGTATACATGCCTGGGGGGACAGCAATTGTACTATATGTCCTATAGACAATTACAAAAATGTAATATAAGTTACACAAACAAACATCAAAATATACATCCAGGTGAATGTATGGACATATTTATGTGGATTATTTCTAAATACGTATGCATGCTCATATGAATATCGGTGTCTGTGAAAGATATATAAACATTGACCAAATTAATTAATCACTAATATGCTACTACATACGACAATAAGACTGTTTAGAAAAATACCGTGAGAACATTGTCACACGGTCATATTCGTTGCGCACGGGATTTAGTTGATATGAATCAAACCTATATAATTATAGTAGTTTTACATGGGTTTATATTTGTATGGGAAACATTTACGTCACATACACAAGTCGGAAAGTGGTGGGCAATGAATTAACCGCGCATTTGTAATTCACAAGTATGCAAGTTAGAATGTTCTGTCTATAGATACGGGTTCGTTCATATGCGCAATATGCGGGTTGCTTTAACTTGAAACTGTTCGATTAATAATTTCAAGTTGTGCTAATTTATTTTCGTTATATAATTATGTATGTACTGGAGTGGTAGGATAATTGATATGCGCCGCAACATATAGCTATTCACGTTTAAATTGAGTCATTATGATTTTCGCAAATATAGCGAGTCGAGTTAGAGTCCTAACTGATTTTGTACATAATAAATCTTTATATTTCAGCGTATTGGGGTTACAAAGTTTTTGAAGTTGAAAAGAACGGGCATTTTAAGAGGTAGTGGAATTCATCGCCTATGTCATTAAGGGGGCATAACCTACATGTCCGGTTTTCAATTGGTATAAAAGACTGTGACCAACGTCCGGTTTCTACCGGTAACCTGTGATTTCCAGTCCTAAAATGGAATAGAGATAAACGTAAATTTATTGAAAGCGACGTTAAATATGTTTCCAGGACAGCGTCTTCCTTGTATAATCTATAATTGATACCTTTAGATGAATTGTTTAGATTGCCGTACCAATTTTGTAAAAACTGATCTGTTAAATTTCGTTTTACTATTATGTGGATATTTTTTAAATCAATGGTTTTCTGGGCTACCCAAACAAAAGTGTTTCCTGTTGAATTTAAAATATGTTTGACAAAATTGAGCCATTTGTAATCAATTGCTGAACATAACATGTTCTCATAACAAACTCTTGATAACTTTGTTTCGCTACCAGCTAATAGTTTTGCCCAATATTTTATCAGTCGTGATTTAATAATAATATCTATTGGGTATCTCCCTAATTCTCCGTATAGCATGTAAAGTGGGGTACTTCTCTTGCTTTTTGTAATTTTTCGTAGAAAATCTGAATGTACTCGTTCTATAATATCATTATTTTCGAACCCCCAAGCCTCACAATTGTATGTTAAAATAGGTAGTATTGTCTGGTCAAAAAGCTTTAGTTGTATATCTATAGGTAAATCAAGATTATATATTCTAGAATATAAAATATGCATAGCTTTATTGGCTTGGCTAACTAGTTGCTTTTTCGCATTTGAGAAACTGCCTGAAGACGAAAATAACAAACCCAAATACATGTATTCTTTAACCGTTTCTACTACTTGTCCATTTAAAGTAAATTTAAAATTACCCGGTTTGTTAGTGCCAAAAACTATAACTTTTGTCTTAGTCATATTAATTTGTAGCTTCCATATTTTACAGTATGTATTGAATTCGTTTAACATGTGCTGAAATGATTCAGGGTCGTCACTTACAATAACTGTATCATCTGCATATAACAAAATAAAAATCTTAAGGTATGTGTTTACGTCTATATGCGGTTGATCAAGTTTCAGACCAGAGTTGTTAACCTCTAGATATGATTCTAAATCGTTTAAATAGATAGAAAATAAAATGGGCGACACATTTTCTCCTTGACGAACACCACAATTGCTTTTAAAAAATGTGGACAGATTATCGTTAACTGACACGCAAGATTTAATATCTAAGTACATGTTGTATATTATTTTAAAGATTTCCCCATTTATTCCATTTTTAGTTAGCTTGCTCCACAGACCCGCCCTCCAAATTTGATCGAATGCTAAAGAGAAATCCACATACGAGCAGTAGAGTTTCTTCTTCTGTTGTCTAACTTTGTCAATCAAAAATTTAAAGTAAAAATATGGTCACATGTTGAGTAATTTGCCCTGAAGCCCGCCTGGTTTTCGTTCAGTAAGTTATATTGGTTAAGGAAACGAGTTACACGTTCATTCAGTATAGCTGTGAAGAGTTTACCTAGGCAACTTAATATTGTAATAGGTCTATAGTTTGATGGCTGAAGTGTGGAACCCTTCTTTTTAAAGATAGGTTTGATAGTTCCGATTAACCAGGTTTCCGGGATTGTTCCCGTGTTAAAAATCATGTTGAAGAATGACGTATAAACTGGAAGCATATCAGTTGTAGTACATTTTAAATATTCATTATATATATAGTCATATGGGGATGCAGCCTTTGCATTATTGCATTTAAGTATCATTTTATTTATTTCTTGTGGAGATATTGGACAATTCAATATGGCATCGGCATTATTCTGGTCATATTGGAAATTATTGAATCTGTGTGATCTGGGTTTAAATTTACCTTTTTATAATGGTTAAAAAACGCTTGTGCATCGGGTATTTTACTTTGCGCCGGCTTATTGATATTATTTATTACCTTCCAAAATTCTTTTGGACATTTTGAATGCATTTCACGCAATTTTCGTTCGTTCCTAGATTTATGTAGCGTATATATGTATTCATCGTTTGCTTATAAAATCTACTTGCACGATTTAGTTGCTGTTTACAGTAATCCGTCTTATGGAGATTATACTGTCGGCGAGCTTTGTTAGAATTAGATCTCGCTTTCTTACACTGAGGACCGAAGAAGGGTTTATTATTTGTTGGCGCTTCATCCATAAATTTAAAATAATGTAAACCGTTGGTATTTTTGGGAAACGTTGCATGCGCAGAATCATTAAATAACTCCCCAATCATTTTCGACACATCATTTATATTATGTTTGGTAGGGTTTTCATATGAACTTGCCAGAACCGTTTTGATATCGTTTAGTTTGTTTAGGTCAATATTTGCAGTAAATTCGTTTTTTAAAGAATCCAACCACTTGGGCGGTTTGCGCAATAAATCCTCCTTACAACTTTCATTTACATTCGGGGTATTTAATTCATTTGCATTTGAGCGGTAAAACTTAAGATCGAGGGAAAGTAGCGCGTGACCATCAGAAAAGAGAGAATCTACATAGCTTATATTAAAATTTGAGAAATGCGCAAAACAATGGCTAGACGCAGCAATATAATCTATTACTGACGTATCTCTAAATGTAAAGTCTCCAACGCCCTTGTCGGTCCCTATTCTGCCGTTCAGTATAAATAAATTATTGTTTTTACAAGTGTCAAGGAATTTTGATACAGAAGAATTTACGTTAGTATCTTTCGAAGCTCTATTAATTGAGACATTATAGTTTGAAATAACATCCACCGAGTTGTATACACTTACTATTTCCTCATCAAAACCAAACTGATCAGCGAGAAAGTTATCGACAGAAATATAATCCTGTAATACAGAGGTATATCCATTCGTGTCACCTAGCAAAATACAATATTCATATTTATTACACATATTGGACACATCGTTCTGAAATAAGAAAAATTCATCATCATTAAAAAATCTGAACTGCTGCGGCGGGATGTACATTGCCCCAATAATGAGATTATTTTCGAAATTTTCAAATAAAGTGTTTTTCAGTTTAACCCAAAAAACATACTCACAGTCAGACACCAACATTTCAATAAAATCTAGTAGACGTGATCTAATAAAAAATCCAATGCCTCCAGATTTTCTCATATGGGGATCTCTTCTTGGGTTAGACAGAAATGTATAGTCCTTAATATCAATTATGTCATATTCCTCTAGTTTTGTCTCGGCAATACATAAAATATCATATGAATGGACTTTTTCAACAAATTCTGGGTACTTGGTCTTACGTTTAAGGCCACACACGTTTAAACAGCCAATTTTAAAGTCATTTTGACTATTTACACTATATGGTTTTGGTGGGATAGATTCAGGTTTATCATTATGGTTATCATGTAAAGTCAAATCAATATTCTTGTGGGTAGCTATGTCATGTTGGTCTGTATGATTACAGAACAGAACAGAACAGGGAATTAATTCCTACAAAAGCGATTTTTTGTATATACAATATATAGGGTGTCTTAACTAACATAGTAAAAGTCCACCACAGTCTTCTGATGCTAAATGCCTTTTTTGGGGGTAAAACGTTGAAAATATAAACAAAACTAAAATTCTGGAAGCCGCCTATAACTCCATCTTTATTTGTATTAGGAAGTTAAAATTGGCCATGGAAGTATAAATATAAATTGCGCATAGATTAAAGCCATTACCGTTTTCAAAAACAATCCAATATGGTGGCAAAATCCAAAATGGCCGCCGACGCCGAAAATTCGTTTTTCAAGATATATCAATATTTTTACATATACAAAGTAATGGTGTCCTACTTAAACAATTGAATGGTGTATTTATTGTATAGAATGTGAAATACAACATGTGAAAAGGTCATGAGAGTCCATTGCTGCTGGTCAATTTAGAATATCCAATATGGCGTCAAAACACAGAACTATGCAAATTAGCATCAATGAATATTATGCGTATACATTATTGTAATTATCTGGATTTGACAATGTGGTCGCAGAAAACAAACATAGGAAATGTTAAAACTGGTACTTGTTCTCAATTAGTGTACTATCAAATTCACATTCCAAGATGATTACAAATCTATTTTATGTGCAGACAGTTATGCACAATGTAAACTGCTAGTAGTCAGGTTCAAAGTCTGGATGTACTGAATTTTCACAACTACATGCAGAACTACATTCAAGGCCAACTTTTTTGCAGCTGCATGCCTTTGTTTTACAGCCACTAGAACAAGTACAACGCACAACCTTCAATATATGTACTGGAGCTGGACCTTTCCTAGTTCTCACAGGGAATAGCCTGTCTCCAACTAGTTCCCAGCCCCAGTCCGTTGGATTCAGTGCATCATCACATTTCCAGTCCTGTACTTGCAGGTATACTCGCAAGCTGTGGAATTCTGCAGCATCAGAGGTTGGGGGGAGTTGTTTCGGATCAACAAACATGGTACTTTTGGCTACCTTTTCGACAAACTTGCTCACACGTAAGCTGTCCAATGTTTCTCCACGACTGCCTTTGTATAGATACACAAGAGCTTGTTCCCCACTGCTGACAATATTCCCTTTTGTCACCTCTGTTGGTGGTGTATGAAACACTGATGCAACATGACGGAATACTTCACTCTTTTCAAATGCTTTCAGAGCAGTCCCTTTTCCTAAGCCATACATTTTTGACGTCGTATCGCACCCCAACACAGTATGTAAGAACAATATGTTCCTACAAACATCGTCGCCAAGGTACGCTTGTAGTTTGTGTATATCCCAACATATACTAAGGTTGAATTTGGGCCTAGGCTGTAGATATACAGGGTGCGAGTCATGTGATGTGTGATAACACAATAACACCAATAGGTCAGTGTCATCTCCGACCAATATGGTTGGTTTTGACTGAACGGCGTACAGCTGTTAATACGATGAGGCATCGGTAACGGCGTGTGATGTTTCTATGCCCTCACTGTTCATTTTCCCTGACATGTTTATGAAGAGCTGTTTGTTTTTTGGGTTAGCTACATATGTTTTCTTTTTCACTCTAAATGTGCTTGATTGGGTAAATCTTACTTCTGTACTAACCATTCCTGCAGTTCTAAGACCATGAGTGCTGTCTTTAGTAGTTGGCCCATTGTCATAACCATCAAAGGCAACAATGCAATTGGTGTACCTAGACTACACAAACTGGACATATGTAGAACAAATATCTTCAAATATCTGACCACTTTCCCAAGGAATCCACTGCAGCAACATACCACCATCAACATGATAACTATCACCAGGATCATGTGTTCTGGGACTAGGATTGCCGGCTGACTTCATAGCATTCGCTAATACAGGTTTGTCTGCTACTCTTATGTGTCTGGATGGTTCAAATAATGCCGGTGGGCGTGTGCATAACTCATATGTAAGTGGAAGATCGGGTTCATTAGTCATTCTGTTAGCCGCACTAACTAATCTCTGGAACAACAACTGAGGGTCGATCTTGACTGTATCTTCGTCAATTTTGAACGCAGATTTATCATGCATAGGCACGACTGCATCTTTCCTCTTGAACGAGAACTCGTTTACTTTTTGGCCAGTCATCTGTGTCACAATATTCTCTCCAATCTGCTTTGCCTGATCAGCAGTACTGTCATACGACACTACTCCACTTGTTATGCTTTTGAGATCATTTTCGGTTTTGAATGGGTTTCGTTCAAGTAGATACTCAGTTACCACTTGCATGTCTTTTTTATATCGCTTTCGCACTGATAAGTATGTATCTTTGTGTTGTTCACTTGAGCTATATATCGCACCAGAGAAGGTTTGCATTGCTTCATTAATAGACTATGTTGCAGGTCGAGAGAGTACCCACACGGCTCTTTGTATCTCAGTCATTCCTCTACCTCGAGTCAGTCCCCCTGCACTCTTCAAAAATCCGCATAAGCACCTGCTCAATCACTAGATCTGTCGACAATCCAGCCCAATACATATCACTCCGCCTAACAACATGAAACCCTGTCATGAAATATTCATAGAGCTTTGGGTGTGTTTTCTGCAATGCAATCATTTTCACTAGATACAAATAGGCTGATTTGGCATATAAGTTATGCCCAGATGCTGTGAAATATGGTAACATGGCCCTTAATGTCTTCAGGTGTAACAGCCAGTTTCCTGTTCGCTCTGCTTTTATGAATTCTCTCAGTAATTCCACCATTTCAATATATTGCAACCACAATCGTGCTGTTCTACTGTTAGCTGATATTTTGTCACAATATGCATCCATTCTGCTTTGAATTTTTGTGACTATTTCATCTTTACATGCCTGTTCTATGCCTATTTCTCCTGTCAATACATTGTCAAACAATTCCAGAGCAGATTCTAAATCAGCGTCAATCTCATGCGAAATCCCATCCATTGTTGATTCTCTATCAGTTTTCGAAACTGTATCATTCCTCATCTCGTCAGAGATATTCTTACTTTTCCCATGTGTTGAGGTACTATCATTGTGAGGCTGTAGAATACTATCATGTTCTACAGATTGTGAACTGCTCTGTGCGACATTCTCAATGTCCTCAAGATAAATTCCTTCTGTGTTCCTGGCCATCAGTTTCATCCAGATCTCTACCAATCAGGTTGAGATTAAACACTTCACATACGATGAGTGACTGGAGGGCCATGTAAACCAGTCCATGACCTCTTAAGGCTCTAGCTACAGCTTTTCCGGTAAGCATATGACACACTGCCTTTTCCGCATACACTGTTGTGATTACTTCCTGGAGACCCAAGTCGTTCATTATGTGTCCAACAGCACCAATGAAGCTCATTTCCGTGTGAAACCCTCCTAATCGAACAACAACCTTACTGACATCACTGCTGGATGGTTCTGCACTAACAATCATATTTGCCTTGAACCACAGAGGTTGGTTGAATGTTAACACAGGCGTCACATTATATTGCTTTGCATGCTGGCTGACCCAGATCAGCGTTGAATATATACATGTCTCGTCGCTTGGGTTGAGATCAATCATGGGCATGAATACTACTGATGATTGACCTGGGTATTCACCATTGGTATTAATCATTTGCATGCTTCCACTCCAAGATGTTCGATCATCTTTTAACAACCACGTCGTCTTCCAGAGGATATCTATGTTTGATGTATCATCCATGGTACTGGGAAGATCAGATAACGTCCCATAACTCATATCGGAGCTTTTCGTTGGACTATAAAAGTGTCGATTGATCTTGCCAATCTCATTTAGTTCAGTCATTGATATCTTCAGTCTGGGAATAGTTTTATTACATTTTACACCTGGCGTCGCTGCTGCAATGATACCCATTCCATGAAAGGTTCCATGGCCGTCTATAGTCTGGATATTGTGGTCAACGTTGTCGGCACAAATTGGTCTGAAGTATGTCCGGGTATATCGGAGTCGTTACTGACAGCAGCGTTTTGTTCATATCTCTGAACCTCTTTGTAACTACAGCAGAAACCGAGGTTGTGAAGAGTGTCAATCAAATACTTTGCGCTCTTTTGAATTCTCCTATCTGCTTCTCTTCATCAATTGTTGATATAAACATGTGGTGTCATGAATATTTACAATAAACATTAACATTAAGCTAGCTAATGAAAACTTTGTTCATGTAAACGTGTCGGTAAAGCTTGAAAAAAGACATTTTTGGCGGCCATTTTGGATTTTGCAGCCATATTGGATTTTTTTCGAAAACGATAATGTCTCTAGTATTTGCGCAATATTCATTTATACATTCCTGGCAATTTTCAACTTCCTCAGACAAATATGGATGAAGTTATGGGCGGATTCCAGAAATTCACCATTTCGTCTACATTTTCAACTTTTTACCCCAAAAAAGGGCATTTAACATCGGAAGACTGTGGTGGACTTTTACTATATTAGGTAAAACACCCTATATATTGCATATACCAAAAATCGCCTTTGTAGGAATTAATTCCTTTATTTGACATTATACACTGTTGTTAGACGTACTGGGTAATGTTAAACACTCATTGCATAGAAAAGTACACAATTTCACACTATTTCGTGTTTTAGATTCACACTGTTCTACGTAATTTACATGGCTACATATGGTATGCGTTGAAGAACTAGGTAATGTTAAACACTCATTACATAGCAAAGTACACACATTCACAATATTATCATTTTGTATTTTATGAGTACACTGTTCCGTCGACTCGATAACAATCGTGGGGTTGCCTAAGCACACTGTCCCCGGCCGGTCCTATCCGTTACCACCTGTGTTGTTACCGCCGGACGAGTGGACCAATGATGCATCAGCTATCGCTTGGTTCTGACAGTTAATATTCTGTCCTGCAGAATAATTTGGAGCACATGCCTCCATTAACGACTGTTCACGGCATGGAAATGACGAGGAATGATTTACAGGGCTCTCGGATTCCATGTTTGGGGCGCTGCTGTTAGGTGGAGAAGACCCGGCTGCAATTACTTCAGGGATGTATGGTATAGTTGATGTGACGGTCGGATCCAGTGCACCGGTATGAACGGTTGGAACTACGTTGGTGTGACGACCCTCGAGTACGCTGGCCCCCGATAATTCAGGGTCGACCTGAGGATGCTGAAACTGGGCGTTGTATGCCTTTATATTATGTTATATTTCGAGTTTTACGCCTGCATCAGCACCATTTTGGGCTATATCGCCGGCGGGCAGTTTACCTTACAACACCTTTCCTGGGCAGGCTCCAGCGGTTAACCAGTACTTGGGTGCACCAACCTCCGTAAGAAACTGCCAACTTTTTCATATAAATGAAACACGGTCTGAGCGGGGCTCGAACCCGTGACCATCAGTGATGATAGGTTACAGTGGTATACAAGTCAGCGACCTTAACCACTCGACCACGGAGGCGGACTATACATCTTTCTGATGGTCTCTGACCTAGTTTTCAACGCGTTAGATATGCGACCAGAGACGTCCGTTATGCGGGGCTCTCGCAATATATCATACCAGTCTGGGAATAGGTTGTGCGTTATACGACCGTTTACCTTTAATGCTGCCGGATATAACATTTTGACATTGTCCTTGCCAAGTTCGCCACGTTTCTTCTTAAACTCCGGTCATAAACGTTTCCTGGCTTCGCTAATTTCTTTGGGATAGTCACGAGATAAGCCAATACCAGTGTCTCTGAGAATTGGAGCACTACTTAACAGGGTTTGAACCTGGCCAGCATGGATGAAAGATACATGAATAAATCGCGGTTTGGTATGTTGGTCCTGACGTAGATGGGGAGCCCTTGGTGTGAACGTGCGCCCCAACCTGAAAGCCCGGATTATAGTGAACTTGGATGGATCTAGCAACAGATTGTTTTTAATAATATCTTCAACTATTTGAACAATGTTTTCACTTTTGGTTTCGGATACACCTGATATAAGTATATTGCTCTCCCTGCGACGTGCCTCACTGTCAATACTATAGTATTCTAGTACACGTAAACGTTGCTGTGTGATCTCGTGCGTGGCACTCATAACATAAACATGAGATTCTAGATTATCTATTCTGAATTTCAATAAACCCATGTTCGACATACCCTCTATAATATAATTCAGTTTTTCATAGTGTTGTAATTGTTTTACTTGATCCATTTCCATTTGTGATAGATTTTGAAATGTCTGCTCCGGCGGGGTTTGTTGACTTTCCCCACACGTTGAATGACGAGCTCGTTTGGACCTCTGTACTTTCTTAATTAATGATGACGAATAGAGACGATGACAAATTGACAATGATGGTTATGAATATTATGATGGTGATGTTGTTGAAGCTGATGACGACGCTGATGATGATAATGGATATGGTGACGCCGCCGATGATTTAAATGGCGAGTGTGGACGATGATGATGGCAATGATGGTAGTGTTGATGATGATTATGACACGGACCACGATGGTGATGATGGTGATGATCATTACAATAACGACGAAAATAGTAGCAACAGCATTGGAGATGAGGAAAACGATTCTGAAAATAACACTGTTGGTTTTAAACCTATTCGATACAATAAAAATGGCTGATGTGAAATTATTAGATTTTTCTTCTTCAGAAAACTCGTTAGATACTGGCAATGTCCACTAAAAACTAGTAAAATATAAAGGGCCATATCTTCACCCATACTCTATGAACTCGCATCAATATCACCAGATGCACATATCCACATGTTGATAGCATTGCTATACGATTGTATGCTTGTAAATCCAATAGTTTTAAGCTATCGGTGACACAAAATCAAGGGCCATAACGCTGCCAATAATAGATGAATCCACATCCAAAACCCAAGATGCACCACTCCCCATGTTGATAAACATTGCATGCCTCTCACTTAAATAGTTGTTCAGCTATGTACGACACAGGTTGAAAATCGCCACTTTTCTCTAGGTCAAGGGCCATAACTCTGCGAATACTAGATGAATCCGCATCTAATCCGCAGATGCGCAACTTCACATGACGACAAATACGTATTCATGTAAGTACTGTCACTAATATACTTTTGGAGATACACACGACACAAGTTTTGTGACGGACCTATGGATGTTTATGAGCTAAAATGTTAAAGACGGATGTGTTCTAAAACTGTAGTACTTAAGGGCAACAAAATGGTCCTAACCCTAATGACTTAGGAGATTTTCATCAGTTTTCATCTAAAAGTTAGCCCATAAACCCTCCATGACTGCCGGGACATACGGACAGACAGACGGACAACTCAAAATCAATATGTCTCCCCATACATGTGGGAAACATAATGACTGACATGAATATTCGTAGTTACATATGTGCTTTTTGTAGTTACATATACGACTTTAGTTACATATAGGTCCATTTTGTTACATATGTACCCTGTCTGATAATCATCGAAATAGTTACATATATGGCCGTTTTGTTACATATATGCTACCTTAGTTACATTTAGGGACGAGTTACATATAGGGCCCCCAACAGACGAGCATGTAAATACATTCTGGGCCAAGATTATATTTCTTTGCGTGAATCAATATCTGAAATTAATATAATGACGTTTGACCAACGCATTATTTTCAAAACGCAGTAACAATTTACAAAATTATGTACCGAATGTACCGAACTATTGGAATGAACATTTTCAATTAAGACGTCGCAATACAGTTACTTCATGTGAGATATGCTTCAAATATTGATCTCTATATTCCAAGATCTAAATGTGCAATGTACAAGAAATATTTAAGCTACATTGTACATACATTAACTCCGCCATGGACGGTCCTAAGCCCGACTGAGAAAGGAGGAAGGTTGTGCGTAGGGCCAGCACCCCTACCGCGTAAAACAACAACTCGCTACAGAAACCAACACTACAGCAACTACTACGGAGGATTTACGGTATCGACCAAGAGGAGAGCGTATGAAACAGAGCAATCTGTGGACAAATCTTCTCTCCCCTAAGAACGTCTCACGGATCGGATTTTGGAATGTAAGAACACTATACGAAACGGGAAAAGCGGCTCAGGTGTCCAGAGAGATGGATAGATATAAAATAGATATGTTAGGACTAAGTGAGGTACGTTGGACCACAGCAGGAAAGGTTACTTTGGCAACAGGACACACGCTTCTATACTCTGGACCAGCAAATGAGAACGATGCACATCGCAACGGAGTTGGACTCATGCTTACCAAGAAAGCGCACAAATGTCTTGGAATGGGAACCAATAAGTGACAGACTACTGACCGCCAGATTTCACTCTAAATTTCAAGAAGTTACCATCGTCCAGTGCTACGCACCAACCAACGCTGCAGACATGGACACCAAAGAAGACTTCTACCAGCAGCTTCAAGGAGTGTTAGACAGGGTGCACAAGAGGGACATCACCATTGTTATGGGTGACATGAATGCGAAAGTTGGAGGAACCAACACTGGTAGAGAGACCGTCATGGGAAAGGAGGGACTCGGGACCACGAATGAAAATGGGGAACTCTTCGTCAACCTCTGTGGGCTAAATGATTTTGTCATCGGTGGAACTATCTTTAAACATCGCATCATTCACAAGACCACATGGACATCACCCGACCAGGCAACAGCAAACCAGATCGACCATGTCACGATCTCCAGAAGATGGAGGAGGACCCTCACGGATGTCAGAGCGTATCGAGGAGCTGATGCAGGTTCCGACCATGAACTAGTCATCGCCAAACTACAAGTCAGAATTGCCAGTGCAAGAAAGACGGGCATCCAGCAGAACAAGCGATACGCCACATCCAAACTGAAGGCAGCAGAGCAACAGCAAGAGTTCGCCATCGCCCTCGGCAACAGGTTTCAGGCCCTAGCCGACTTAGAAGACGGATCGTTGGAAAAGAAGTGGGACCGCGTCAAATGCTCTTTCACAACGACATGCGAAGAGAAGCTGGGATTTAGAACGACGAAGTACAAGACCTGGCTCACAGACCATACCATACAGATCATTGAAGAAAGAAGAGAAATTCGGCACCGACTGAAGCAGGCGAAAACCAGAGCACAGAAACAGAACATCCAGGGAGAATACAGCACCAAGAACAAAGAAGTCAAGAAGAGCACACGACAAGACAAACGGGATCAGGTAGACAAGCTGGCTGGACAAGCACAGGAAGCAGCATACCACAACGACATGAAGACCCTATACAGCATATCTAGACAACTTTCCGGCAGAAGGAGCAACCCCAACAAACCAGTGAAGGACGTTGATGGTAACACCCTCTCCAAACCAGAAGACCAGATGACAAGGTGGAAGGACCATTTCCAGGAACTACTCAGCGGTACACCTGTGACCAACCCACCAGACATAGCAGACGAGACCAGAACTGGAAGTAGAGATGGGACAGATCACAAGGAATGAAGTGACAAGGGCCATCAACAAGATCAAAAATGGGAAAGCACCGGGGCCAGACAACATCCCACCAGAAGCACTGAAGGCATCGACTGAGACCACAGCAGCACTACTACTAGACCTTCTACAGCAAGTCTGGGATGAAGAAGTGGTTCCAGAAGAATGGAGAGTAGGGCACATCGTCAAGCTACCCAAGAAGGGTGACCTCAGCAACTGCCAGAATTGGAGGGGCATCCAGCTACTGTCTATCCCAAGTAAAGTCCTCACAAGACTCCTACTAGAAAGGATCAAGAATGCAGTGAACGCCAAGCTGAGGGAAGAACAGGCAGGATTCAGGGCAGGAAGATCATGCACGGATCAGATAGCAACACTCCGCATCATCGTTGAACAGTCCATCGAATGGCAGTCTCCAATCTACATCAACTTCATCGATTTCAAGAAAGCGTTTGACACGATTGATAGAGACGTCATATGGAGCATCCTCGGGCACTACGGCATACCAGGAAAGATCATCAACATTATTCGTAGCCTGTACAACAACACCACTTGCCATGTGATCCATGACATGAACCTTTCACAGCCATTTCCCGTCAGCACCGGCGTCCGTCAGGGCTGTATGCTCTCGCCTCTCATTTTCTCCGTCGTACTGGACTGGATAATGAGAACGACAGTAGACAGACCAAGAGGAATACAGTGGACACTTACAGAGAAGTTGGAGGACCTCGACTTTGTGGACGATATAGGCCTCCTGTCCCACACACACCAACACATGCAACAGAAGTCAGAACGCTTACACACAGTTGCGAAGACTACAGGGCTGGAGATCAACATTAAGAAGACCAAGTGCCTCAGGGTAAACGCGGCAAGGAGCATACCCATTCAGATAGATGGCCATCCAATCGATAATGTTGACTCCTTCACCTACCTCGGCAGTGTCATCAGCAAAACGGGGGGAACAGAAGAAGACATCCAAGCCCGTATTGGGAAAGCACGACATGCCTTTGTGACGTTGAAGCCAGTATGGAACAACAATAACATCCACCTCAAGACACAGCTCAAACTGTTTGAGACGAATGTTAAGACAGTCCTCTTGTACGGAGCTGAGACCTGGAGACGCACCAAGGGCCTTGACCACAAACTACAGGTATTCATCAACAACTGCCTCAGACAGATCCTACACATCAGATGGCCAGAAAAGATCACCAACCAGGAGTTGTGGCGGCAAACAAGACAGGACCCCATCACAGACTCTATCACACAGAGGAAGGGGCGGTGGATAGGGCACACTCTACGACGAGACCAGCCCAGCATAGCACGCCAAGCACTGGATTGGAATCCACAGGGCACACGGAAAAGAGGTCGACCAGTTACGACATGGCGAAGGACTCTGGACAGTGAGCTGCGCCGAAGCAGGATGTCCTGGGGGAAACCAAAGCAGCAGCAACGGACCGGTCCAAGTGGAGAGCAGTGGTGAAGGCCCTATACCCCAACCGGGGTGAAGAGGATTGATGATGATTGATGATGTACATACATTATGCATATTATATTGCATGGCGTAGCTGTGTACTTTGGCTATAATTATTGTGTATGTGCATTACTGCTATAGTGTTAAGAAAGTTAAGAAGGCCCTAAGGAAGATTAGTTCAGAACTAATTAGGTACCCATCTATAAATAAAGAAATCTATCGTTTCAACGAGTAACAGACGGATGTGTAGTCCAGTGGTAACACGCTGGACTGGTAATTCAGCGGTCGCAGGTTCGATCCCCCGTCTGACCCTAATAAAATGTACTGTCTTTCAGATGGGCATTTAAACCGAGGTCTCGTGTCGGTGCTGTACACCGTGCACGTAAAAGAATCAGAGGAGAATCTGGAATGGGTCTCTGTCTATATCATTGCACTATCCTCCAAAAATCTAAAATGACTAATCTCTTCAGGAGGCATCGCTCATATGGGCAACCGGTAGAGACATTAACAAAATTAAAAGTAAAATACACACTCAACGAGCAATGGAACATACTAGGATATATCTGACGACGAGGGCGTGGAAATGCGAGCAACAAATCATGCTATAAGCGAGCGTGCCTTACTTCAAGTTTATTTAACATCGCTACCGGTTGCCAATTTGAGCAACGGGCAGTTTACCTAACAATACCTTTCATGGGCAGGCTCCAGCGGTTAATCAGTACTTTGTGTACCAACCTGCAATATTGCTAACTTTTTCACATAAAGAGACACGGTCTGAGCTGGGCTGGAACCCGTGATCATCAGAGATGATCGGTTACAGTGGTATGCAAGCCAGCGACGTTAACCACTCGACCACGGGGCGTGCTTTAAATGCTTTGCCCCTATTTATACGCGCTCTATGTGCCATGATTAAAATACGTGTGTTTTATTAATTCTTTTGAGGGGAGCTCTCTGGTACATTTAAAAAAAGACAAATGCCGTAAAGCGTAAATAATTAAGTTTTGTGCTTGAATAGCTGATTATTTTATTCTATAAACAAATACGTTAGGTCATGAGGCGTGGCTAATGACGATTCCCCTCGGCGTTATTACTAATAATAAATAAAAATGATTACGCGTGTATATAAATGATCTCCCACAAAACATCAGTTTCAAAATCCGTATCCTTGCAGATGATACTGCAGCTTATCTATCACTGACATCTGTTTATGAGTCGGTCACCCTCAAAATGATCCAAAGAGGTTAGAAGAGTGGGGGTGGAGTGGGGCATGGAATTTAGCCCCCCTCCAAATGTCAAGCTATCAACGTCACCAGAGGGAAACATCCTATTCCCAGTCAATATAAACTCCACGGAGTCCTACTTGAGTCGGTCACCTCAGCCAAATGCATTGGCGTGGATATCTCAAATAACATGTCGTGGAATGCTCGCATAAATAGATCAACACACGAAAGCTAATCAAACATTAGGGTTCTACGTAGAAACATCCAGGTCAAATCCGAACCCCTTAAGTCCATGGCTTACCAGACACTAGTGAGACCCCAGCGGGAATATGGCTCCGAGATTTGGTCGCCCCATACCCAGACATTGATAGACCAAACTGAAGATGTCCAGCGAAGAGCAGCCCGTTGGATAAAGGCTCATACGCCTCGTTTGATTTGATAATATTTTATTGCTGTATATATATGTATGTAGCAATTACAAGTAAATTACAAATACATAAATAGCAAATGTTACAGATACACTACATTCCCTAAATCTACGCAGACTAGATCAACGGGGTATGGACAGTAGGAAAGCAGATTATGTGTTATAGCAGGGAATCTCATTGTTGCATTGCCCACATACGACCTAATTTGCACGCGTATTTCTCACGCTAAGTCCGTATTTAAAACATATTGTTCTTTGTTAGCGGTTTACATTAAATGACCAAGCATGTCCACGTTATATCCCTGAATTGACAGGGTCTTCGTGACAGAGGCAAACGTATGCGTCTTAATGAATATTTATTACAACAAAACATCGATATATTTTTTGCACAAAAATTTCATTTCACAGAGGATATTTCCAACATTTTAATATATGACTTCGACAAATGGTCCCCATATAATTCATACGGAAATAATCTAAGTAGAGGTTGTTCTATTTTCATTTTAAAATCATTCGATAATATTAGTGATACCAAGACAATTATTGCGGATGAAAATGATCGGTATATTTGACTAAATATTGATATTGAAGGAGTATCCTATAGGCTCGTGAATATATATATATATGCAAACAACGACTTCAAAAGTTACAGTGATTAAGGTTATCGGAGGTGACTATAATGAAACAGTAGGACATTTAGATAGAGAGAATCTGTAGACAACAATAACAGTAGAACACACAACACAGTTAAACCGTTACACAAGCTAACTAATAGTCACATATTATGTGATATATGGAGAGAATTAAATACAACTAAATCACTTTAAACCGAGGTATCGTGTTGGTGTAAACCGAGATATCGTGTTGGTGTAAACCGAGGTCTCGTATTGGTGTAAACCGAGGTATCGTGTTGGTGTAAACCGAGGTATCGTGTTGGTGTAAATCGAGGTATCGTGTTGGTGTAAACCGAGGTCTCGTATTGGTGTATACCGAGGTCTCGTATTGGTGTAAACCGAGGTATCGTGTTGGTGTAAACCGAGGTATCGTGTTGGTGTAAACCGAGGTCTCGTGTTGGTGTAAACCGAGGTATCGTGTTGGTGTAAACCGAGGTATCGTGTTGGTGTAAACCGAGGTATCGTGTTGGTGTAAACCGAGGTATCGTGTTGGTGTAAACCGAGGTATCGTGTTGGTGTAAACCGAGGTATCGTGTTGGTGTAAACCGAGGTATCGTGTTGGTGTAAACCAACGTGTAAACCGAGGTATCGTGTTGGTGTAAACCGAGGTATCGTGTTGGTGTAAACCGAGGTCTCGTGTTGGTGTAAACCGAGGTATCGTGTTGGTGTAAACCGAGGTATCGTGTTGGTGTAAACCGAGGTATCGTGTTGGTGTAAACCGAGGTATCGTGTTGGTGTAAACCGAGGTATCGTGTTGGTGTAAACCGAGGTATCGTGTTGGTGTAAACCGAGGTATCGTGTTGGTGTAAACCGAGGTATCGTGTTGGTGTAAACCGAGGTATTGGTTGGTGTAAACCGAGGTATCGTGTTGGTGTAAACCGAGGTATCGTGTTGGTGTAAACCGAGGTATCGTGTTGGTGTAAACCGAGATATCGTGTTGGTGTAAACCGAGGTATCGTGTTGGTGTAAACCGAGATATCGTGTTGGTGTAAACCGAGATATCGTGTTGGAGTAAACCGAGGTATCGTGTTGGTGTAAACCGAGATATCGTGTTGGTGTAAACCGAAGTATCGTGTTGGTGTAAACCGAGATATCGTGTTGGTGTAAACCGAGGTATCGTGTTGGTGTAAACCGAGATATCGTGTTGGTGTAAACCGAGATATCGTGTAGTTGTAAACCGAGGTATCGTGTTGGTGTAAACTGAGATATCGTGTTGGTGTAAACCGAGATATCGTGTTGGAGTAAACCGAGGTATCGTGTTGGTGCTTTACGCCGTGCACGTAAAAGAACCAGATGAGATTATGGAATGGGTCTCTCTGTCTGTATCAGTGAACTATCCTCCAAAAATCTAAAATGACTAATCTCGTCAGGAGACGTTGTCCATATGGGCGACCGGTAGCGACGATAAATAAACGTAAACACACTAAATCACATTTTACACATGGCGTCGAAAAAAGCAGACTAGATTATTGGTTAGTAGAAGATAGCATAGTCCCTAATATATTCTGTACTGATATCAGACCGGCATGTATTAAATACACTGACCACCAAGCAATCTCTCTCAAAATAATAAAACATAATAAGAGAGGGCCAGGATATCAGAAATTCAATAACACTTATTAAGATGATGCAATATTTGTTAACTATATGTCAAATGAAAGTATACGCTTTCTGTCTATCAATATAACTTATTCAGCTCAATCGAACTGGGAATTGCTAAAATCTGAAATTAAGGATAAAGCAACCATCTACCCGAGAGAAATAAATAAATTGAAACGTTTGCTAGAATACAGCAGTGAAAATATTGAACACGTAAATACAATTCAAACTGTCGAGAATGAAATAAATGAATTATACAATTATAAAGCGAAAGGTACCCACATTAGATCAAGAATAGACTTCTTAGAAAAAGTTTAAAAGAACACAAAATTAACGATATTACACACTCATTAAAATATCTAAATTAGCCGACGACACAACGCTTTTCCTTAAATCACGTATCATACAAATACATTAACCAAAGTATGCAAAAATAGCACGGACGTATCGTTCTGTAAAACTTCACTAGGGATACCGTCTATGCCACAGGCACCATCAATTGCCTTCTTTACTTCAAAAATAGTAATGTTTGCATTAAAAGACAGATCTGCATGATCACTTACATCATTCAATACATTAGAGCTCTGTGATGAATATACATAATTATCATTTTTATATAACGAGCTAAAATCATGTTTCCATTTGTTTAATACCTGTGACAAATCTGTAGAGATAGAACCATCATTTACTGTAACTTCTAGAGGTATACATTTATTCTAACTCTGAACAACGCCGATTTTACCGACCGATTTCCAAAAATTTGACTGGACTACATTACATTCATTCAGCAATTCATTTTGTAATGAATACCAATATAAACGTTTTGCCTTCTGTACTTCACGGTCAAACTGTTTACGGACCTGAATATACTCGGACTTGAGATAGTTCGGTTTTTATTACATGCAACACAATTCAACCAATTTCGTTCTGCTGTACAAACATTATTCCAGCTATCAGTTAGATCGCTACTCCACCACGGCTTTCCCGGTCTGCATTTTCTATTGCACCAACCAGAGGTAATTGTTTTTATCAGGAATTGACTTGTACATATTATATTTTAAAATAGTACACCAGTCCTCATACATATAATCAATATCAGTTTGCGTTCGATGGCAATGCTCAAGTTTATCAATAGTTACGAAGAAGAAGAAGAATGCTCTATTAAGACTTAAACTTTACAGTTTCTCGTCTGTAACATTTAAACATATTTACAATATACATAGTACAATATTATGATATATGCAATCATGATGAGGATGGCCACATGATGTAATGATTATGGACATACATGGAAAAATAATGACAATGTCATGCTGGATTTTAGACTATGCAAAACATGATCATGACTGTATTAAGAGTGTAGGGAGTATTCAACTGGTAACTCATATATCCTAAACAAGTGAATTACGTTAACATGATTAAGGACCTCTTGGTCTTATTAGAAAGGTTTCAGGAACATTTGATGTATCAAACTTGTCATAGCTATTATTGTATTGACTATTACTAGTAAACTGGGGAACTGCACTAATGGTGATACTCCATTTAATCATAGAATGATCTGGGATACTGGTAGATACCAACACTTTAAGGTCACCTGATTTATTAATCAAATCTGATGTACGTACAACGGTAAGATCCGAACGTGTGACGTGTAATCATTATTAGTGCAGTTAGGACCATTTAGCATACACATATTAGCATTAATCATAAAATCAACAAATAATTCACCATATGAATTAGATTTAAAATCAACAACATTGCGGATAGGTATATTATCATCTAAATCTCCACAACGACTGTTAAAGTCTCCACGTATAAATACAGTTCCTTCATTCTGATTTCTGTAAAACTAGTCAAAAGATTATCATAGAACGAATTAACATCAATGCGTCTAGATGAGTGTTCCGGTGGCAAATAACAAACACATGGCATGATAACACAATTATCAGATTTATGGGACATTTTCAACCACATAATTCCGTCAAACGAACAATCTAGTACAGAAATATTGAATTCATTGCAAATAACTTTTTTTTTTATCAAAAAGCCTACTCCACCGGAACCTGTCCGGGCATTTTTATGAATAGTATCACGATTAAAACCAAACCATTGATAACCATCAACGTGTAACACATAATAATTTAACAGGTGCGTCTCAGCTACACCTATAACATCACAATCACTATTTAAAACACAGAAAGATCTTAAAACATGAGTATCAGAATCAATATTACAATTCCAACTGCGGATGTTCCAAAACCCGACGTTCACTCATTTTCTGCTTTGGTTCAGTTGTCTGTAGCCACGCCGTCCGTTGTTGCCATTAAATCCGCGACCTACGCGATTCCAATTGTCGAGGCTCTGAGAATGACCTCGTGTGTTGTCACGATTGATAGATGAACGAGAGCCGGATCTATATTCGTTCGTATCACGCGTATGATCCTCGGAACGATCCCTCGTTGAGTCGTCGCCATAATTACCACGGACAATGCGGGATCCTCTGAGTGTAAGATTATGCTGCTTAAGAGCACCCAGAATTGTTCTAAAATTATTGCTTATCACTCTATCAGTCTGAGATAAATCATGGTTAATGTAAACACAAGAGAATCTGGAGTGCGATTTCAACATCTTCTTCTTTAGCATGACATTACGTTTATCGACGTGACATTTAAAGGTAGCAATCACAACCCTGTTTCTACTATTGTTGATTGACGCCTTGCGCTCAGCACTGGACATGTAACATCCGGGATTCATAAGCCGTATTTGTTAAGTGAGTTTACCCTGTTCTTTACATTTTCATTAGTGGTTTCAGGCAAGTCACGGATAACAATATTTAAGGCGATATCACGGGGTGCAGATGAACCAGCCTGGTTTACATTCTGAATTTTACTGTTCAAGTCATCTAACTCCGAGTTGAGATCTGCCTTTAGCGACTCTTTGAATGTGTCCGAATGGCTGTCAATATCCTTACGAATGCGTGACAGCTCCGAATTCACTCGCTTGTCAAGTATTTGAGCGACCTTATTGGCAATACGCTGTTCCATACCCGACCCTAACTTGTCCATTCTCTCAGTGAGAGCAGAGAACATCATATGCATGTCTGCGGAGAGTCTACTAATAAGCTGCTCAACCGAGGGGTTCGAATCTACATTTACATCTGCTGTAACGACAATACTGCGCTGCTGCTCTGGCGAATCGTAGAGGCTCCTTTTTGCTTTGGCGTTCACTCGCGGCTTCTTAACGACAGAAACACTGTCAATGTCAATATGTGATGGCTCTGAGCGATGTCTCTTCCTACTACCTGTTAAAGGGGTGTCAACTCTAGTAACACGTTGGGACCCCATAACAGAATCAACAAAATCCTGCGCTTCAATTGATGCATCCGTCATCTCATGACCTGATCCCGCTTTATTAAGTGTCATATTCGTCTACCGTACAGGGTGTATCAATGAGCGGTTCAGTCAAGCGTGATGAATTTTCTGCAGTATGAGGTGTTAAATAATGGCGATTACTAATCACGAAATCCAATAATGCTAAGTGTTTATACTGATACTATAAATAGCAACACAGGTGGTGAACATCAGGTTATAAATCAACCTATATCACCGTTCTGGATTCAAAATTCCACAATAATTCACACATAGTTAATATATAGATGATATTTGTTTGTTTTGAGTGAATATGGAATAGAGGTGAGATATAGTCAATATTCACTCAAAACAAACAAATTTTCTTTTTTTTAATGCTAATTGGTGAAAAACAAACACAAAATGAAGAAATTAAAATAGCTGGCCGCCGTGTTTTTTCCCGGATGAATACATTGACGACTATACGTCGTGAGTCGATTCACAAATCGATTTGATTTCTTTCATAACAAAAACAATAATACAGGTAAATAGTGTCATTGAAGCCAGGTAAACGGTGAAAATTAAATGACACGTGTGACACGGTGCAAGTTGGTGAAAAAACAGCAACATCGGATGATGACATTATTTGTGGGAAGGGAGATAATAAAAAAGTAGTCCGACAAAATACAGTGAATGATATGCAGTGAGTTATATGGATTATATCTCACTGATAGAACAGTGTATTTCATCATTTAGCATAAAATAAAACACCTCACCAAATTACTGTTACAAATATCTGTCCCGAAAAGGACTAATAAGACATAAAATGCATTGAAATAATCTCCGCAAAATGTAAACAACAACTTATTTATCACAACCGGAAGTCACCATGTCACAACCGGAAGTCTCTGTATAATATGCTATTGTCTCATTTTCTCATTTGTAGAATGGCTATGTGCAATGTATGTGTTATAATATAAATTGAAATGTATATACTGTGCATAGATGAGACAGAAATAAAGATATAATATATGTGTACTGCAGTTAATGAGGGCCTCATGGTAGATTAGCTTTTGTTAAATGAGTTCTCTCGTAAAAATTGTTTTTATTATTTTTATGATTATTATTCTTATTAATGAAAGCTGGAATTATAGTTCAATCAAACGTCATATTGGAATCGGAAACGAAATAAGAGCACTCAAATATATGATTCTTGGATATAAAGTGATGTGCACCAAGTATTTGTTCATCAACGCAATTATTTCAGTAAAGACGATAATTGAACGTATACACACGTAACACTTTTTATTGAAATTATTTGACCTTTCACCTCAGACACATGCACTTGTTTGTTTATGTTGGTGGTTTAAAGTCGTACAAACAGCGTAGGCTATATACATGACGACTCTCCAGCTAGTTCTGGTGGAGGAAGACCCTGTCTGTCCCACCGAGAAGTATTACATGCACGGACGAGCAAATTGTCACACTATGATTAAATATTCATAGCTAGATGGGTATATTTCACGGAGATTATATAGCAACTCTGGTTTTGTTTCATGTGAGACCACGAAAACCCATTGGCATTTATTATGGATGTTTGTTAATGTTTGATTCCCGGGATTCGGACTGTTTATTACCTACTGGATAATTAGACAAGAGAATGTTACACATGCTACATACTATACTATACTATGCTATGCTATGCTATGCTATGCTATGTTATGCTATGCTATGCTATGTTATGCTATGCTATACATATACCTATACCTATACTATACACCTATACTATACTATACTATGCTATGCTATGCTATGCTATGCTATGCTATGTTATGCTATGCTATGCTATGCTATGCTATGCTATGTTATGATATGCTATACATATACCTATACCTATACTATACACCTATACTATACTATACTATACTATGCTATGCTATGCTATGCTATGCTATGCTATGCTATGCTATGCTATGCTATGCTATGCTATGCTATACATATACCTATACCTATACTATACACCTATACTATACTATACTATACTATACTATACTATACCCTAATGGTGTGAAGATCTGATATCCTATTGGCTTATCAGTTATCACAAGATCTAGCGTTATGAATGTGGGCTTAAAAGTTGTGAAAAAGTACTCAACCAAGTCGGGCAACATACTGCAATATCTCCGTAAGTTATAACATATATATAATTGTTATGAACGTCATCTTCAGTCTTACTAAGAAAATGAATTTTGCTCGATTAAAGATGCATTCGTGTTCAAAATCACGGCCACAAACGGGTTGTTATATTGCAATAATACTCACCATTATTACCCAAGTGCCTCAGTAAACACGTGCAATTAAAGGCATTTTAAATGTATTCGAAAATAATACAATCCGTTTTGACTAACCTAGTGTATTTTAGAAAAATATTATCCCAAATTTGGCCGAAAATCGTTCGATATTTTCCGGAGCCATACACATTCTAGTCACGTGGTCGTAATTTAAATAATTTCTAAAAATAGCACGTCGTATGCAAATTAGTATCACCGGTCGTTTCCGAGTGGCTTGTCAATGTTGGGGATTCAACATATGACATTATTTGTATCCAATTCCATCGGCTTACGCAAGTAAATCATTAAGCAATATGTATTATAAATGCTATTTATAGCTTCCTACTTGATCCTTTGCATTATGTATTATGCATGTCAATGTATGTTATCGTGGACGTCGTGATAGCGCAGTGGGTGCGAGTTCGCTTCAGGTGCGAACAGTCCGGAGTTCGACCCTCGTTCGAGCCGTTACGATTGTGCCCCTAGGCAAGGCATTTAAATTCCACGTTGCCTCTTCTCTCTCCCTCGTGGCGATGGATTCCATCAGGAACGAGGTCTCGAGAATGATTAATATATATTAAGAACTTGTTTCGCAATAAATTTGTATAAACTAAACTTGTATGTTATATGTGATTTATGCTTTGCAATAAATACTGTTTAAAGCAAACATTTTAGCGAAGATTTGAATTTGCGTAAATCATTTTTTAAATCACATTGCAAGTATAACAAACCGGACACTCCCCTACAGTGCACTGTCTCCTTTCTGATGAGCGATGTCAATAATAGGAATAGCAACGGCATATCTCTGTGTCTAATTTGTTAGTAAAGACACAAGTGGTGTGCTTGTATTGTATAATAGTTGTAAATTGCGTTTTGAATACGAAACATATTTCGATAATATTCCATATAATTTACGATACTTAATAACTAGGTTAAGAATTTCAGCTCATTCATTAAGAATTCATACAGGTAGATATGGCCAAACTAAAATACCACAAACCGAACGGTTTTGCTCATGCTGTAAATCGAGAGGTTTGGAAGATGAATACCATTTCTTACTTGTATGTAAATTCTATATGCATTTGCGAATCAAATTAATTAAAAAATACTACTTTGTAAGACCAAATATGGCAAAGTGTATTGAATTGTTACAATCAAACAATAGAACTATATTATTGAACTTAGCATTATACTACAAACAAGCTGTTGCCATAAGAACTTCGATATTAAATATCATAGAAGTGCATTAACCTCTAAAAATAGGTTATTAAATACAGTATAATATTGTTGTTGATCAAGTTGTATATAGTTGTACGTAGAATAAGCGGTAAGCAACATTCAATATACTTACCTTGTTTCCCAGAATAAACAAGTAGACATGTATATTTGCATAAATACTAAATAAGTTATTTGTAATTTTAAAGTTTATCCTCTCTAAAAACAAATATATATCTATTCTAATTTTTAATATAAAATTTCTACTCAATACATGTATAATTTGCTTGTATGACATTGATCACGTGTAAATAGTATGTATAATATGTATATAATTATGACTATGTACTATGTATACGTCTAAATAAATAAATATATATATATCTATCTAATAATAATGAAACAAACACTAGGAGGCACATTATAGCAAAATAAAACAACGTGGTTGCTTTTTCTCTGAACACTTTATACGACCCTCAATTCGAATTGAATGTAACATTCAGTGTTTGAGTTTTTGTACACTTAGAAGGAGCCCGGCATCAATAATGACTGGAATGCGTTTATTTGCCTGTTTGCGATTACTTTTGTTGTTTAGATATGTATGTTCTACTACGGTTTCTAAGAAATTCCAGAAACAGTCAGGTTTAACTTACGTCGGAAATGCAATGATTAGTGCACCAACGGTGACGACAACTATGAAGTGTATCGTGCGTTGCCTAGATACGAGTGTCTGTACGTCTGTCGTATACCATGATACAAGTGGTCAATGTATCATTCTCGGACCAGGATACCACGAACTGCAGGAGACAACGGAGCTTGTATACTCGTTTATACATGTCGAAGGTAAACATAAAACTTCTTTATTAGACGCAAACATAAGACGAGGTTAATGAAAGATAAGATATCATTATTATATGCATTTGCATTCAATCTTTATTAACGTCTCCTCCATGTGTATATATAGCGAAACAATATATATGTATGTATAGCGAAACAATATATATGTATGTATAGCGAAACAATATATATGTATGTATAGCGAAACAATATATATGTATGTATAGCGAAACAATATATATGTATGTATAGCGAAACAATATATATGTATGTATAGCGAAACAATATATATGTATGTATAGCGAAACAATATATATGTATGTATAGCGAAACAATATATATGTATGTATAGCGAAACAATATATATGTATGTATAGCGAAACAATATATATGTATGTATAGCGAAACAATATATATGTATGTATAGCGAAAAACATATATATGTATGTATAGCGAAACAATATATATGTATGTATAGCGAAACAATATATATGTATGTATAGCGAAACAATATATATGTATGTATAGCGAAACAATATATATGTATGTATAGCGAAACAATATATATGTATGTATAGCGAAACAATATATATGTATATATAGCGAAACAATATATATGTATGTATAGCGAAACAATATATATGTGTATAGCGAAACAAATATATGTATGTATAGCGAAACAATATATATGTATGTATAGCGAAACAATATATATGTATGTATAGCGAAACAATATATATGTATATATAGCGAAACAATATATATGTATGTATAGCGAAACAATATATATGTATGTATAGCGAAACAATATATATGTATGTATAGCGAAACAATATATATGTATATATAGCGAAACAATATATATGTATGTATAGCGAAACAATATATATGTATGTATAGCGAAACAATATATATGTATGTATAGCGAAACAATATATATGTATGTATAGCGAAACAATATATATGTATGTATAGCGAAACAATATATATGTATGTATAGCGAAACAATATATATGTATGTATAGCGAAACAATATATATGTATATATAGCGAAACAATATATATGTATGTATAGCGAAACAATATATATGTATGTATAGCGAAACAATATATATGTATGTATAGCGAAACAATATATATGTATGTATAGCGAAACAATATATATGTATGTATAGCGAAACAATATATATGTATGTATAGCGAAACAATATATATGTATGTATAGCGAAACAATATATATGTATGTATAGCGAAACAATATATATGTATGTATAGCGAAACAATATATATGTATGTATAGCGAAACAATATATATGTATGTATAGCGAAACAATATATATGTATGTATAGCGAAACAATATATATGTATGTATAGCGAAACAATATATATGTATGTATAGCGAAACAATATATATGTATGTATAGCGAAACAATATATATGTATGTATACGAAACAATATATATGTATGTATAGCGAAACAATATATATGTATGTATAGCGAAACAATATATATGTATGTATAGCGAAACAATATATATGTATGTATAGCGAAACAATATATATGTATGTATAGCGAAACAATATATATGTATGTATAGCGAAACAATATATATGTATGTATAGCGAAACAATATATATGTATGTATAGCGAAACAATATATATGTATATATAGCGAAACAATATATATGTATGTATAGCGAAACAATATATATGTATGTATAGCGAAACAATATATATGTATGTATAGCGAAACAATATATATGTATGTATAGCGAAACAATATATATGTATATATAGCGAAACAATATATATGTATGTATAGCGAAACAATATATATGTATGCATAGCGAAACAATATATATGTATGTATAGCGAAACAATATATATGTATGTATAGCGAAACAATATATATGTATGCATAGCGAAACAATATATATGTATGTATAACGAAACAATATATATGTATGTATAGCGAAGCAATATATATGTATGTATAGCGAAACAATATATATGTATGTATAGCGAAACAATATATATGTATGCATAGCGAAACAATATATATGTGCGAAACAATATATATGTATGTATAGCGAAACAATATATATATATATATATGTATAGCGAAACAATATATATGTATGTATAGCGAAACAATATATATGTATATATATAGCGAAACAATATATATGTATATATATAGCGAAACAATATATATGTATATATATAGCGAAACAATATATATGTATGCATAGCGAAACAATATATATGTATATATAGAAAAACAATATATATGTATATATAGCGAAACAATATATATATATATATATGTATGCATAGCGAAACAATATATATGTATATATAGAAAAACAATATATATGTATATATAGCGAAACAATATATATATATATGTATGCATAGCGAAACAATATATATGTATGTATAACGAAACAATATATATGTATGTATAGCGAAACAATATATATGTATGTATAGCGAAACAATATATATGTATGTATAGCGAAACAATATATATGTATATATAGCGAAACAATATATATGTATGTATAGCGAAACAATATATATGTATATATAGCGAAACAATATATATGTATATATAGCGAAACAATATATATATATATATATATATATATATATGTATGTATAGCGAAACAATATATATGTATGTATAGCGAAACAATATATATGTATGTATAGCGAAACAATATATATGTATATATAGCGAAACAAATATATATATATTATATATATATATATATATATATGTATGTATAGCGAAACAATATATATGTATGTATAGCGAAACAATATATATATATGTATGTATAGCGAAACAATGGTTTAAACATTAATATTTGATATCTGTTTCGGTAACTTACCACAGTTTATAGCAAATGAAAGGTCAATTCAAATTGCAACAATTGTCGCGAAAACACGTTATGCTTAGCAATTATTAAATTTGTATATCTAGGACTGGTTAATGTGTTGCTTCTTGGATGTTTTTCACAGTAAAATAAACTACATTACAAACTTACCCTCTTCTTATTGAACAGCAATGCGGCTTTTCACGGGTCCACTTCCGTGTTTATTTTCAATATCACGCATGCAAACTTACTGGGAGATTGAAGAGTATATATACGGTATTGTGGGCTTTGTTTGCCGTCTTTGAATTTTAAGATTTTGCAATAATTCACACCAACCTTTTTCCAGTGTTGGCTCCATTTATAGAGTGCAACTTTTTGTGTGTGACTAATGTGCATATGAGCTTTCGCTCAGTATGAAAATATCAACTTTTGCAATTAGTTTGATCCTAATATATATATTAACAGACTTTTTCTACTTCTCTTATGTTACCATGTGGGGTATATTCGAAAAAAACTATTCTTCAGATCAGACTAGAGGTAAACTGCGGTAAAGAGAAACACGATATGGGATATTCAAATGACGCAAAATGTTCTGTCGAGAGAAATATGTGATTTTATTAGTTTCCTTCATGCCACGACAGGTTGTAGCACAGCATAGCGATTATATGGCATTGGAAAAGATGCCATACACTTCATTGAAAGTTATTACTAGTTTTGTTTGAGTTTTATATAGGGGTGGCAACGAATATACTAGAGGACATAGAAAACGCACACCTACATTATACGATTATTATTATTACATGAAAACCTAATACAAAGGATTCCATCAAAGATATATCACACACAAACTGGACCACTAAAAATATTCCAAAATGTTTAAAACTATGTATTTATATAGTTATTGTTTTTCATGTAAAACCCCACTTATCCGAAATGTGCGATTTCTATGTCCTCTATATATTCGGACGTTTGAGCGAATATTCGAATACTTTTCCGGTATTCGAATATTTGGAAACATATTATATTTGCAAAACTGAAATGAACTGTCATAAAATCAGATAGGTTGTTTTCTTTTGAAACCATCATAAAACCTTCCAATACAAAATAAATCGCCGAAGAATGTGTGGAAACCATGTTGTGGTCGCATCCATGGCATGTGTTAATTGACACTGTGTGCCATGTAATCGGTCAGTAGGTGCTAAGGTGGGTAGTATTTAATTATGATGTCAAAACTGTTTAGACGGATCTGTACTCCAGTGGTAACACGCTGGACTAGTAATCCAGGGATCACAGGTTCGATCCCCCGTCTGACACTAATACAATTAACAGTCTTTCAGATGGGACATTAAACCGAGGTCTCGTGTCGGTGCTTTACACCGTACACGTAAAAGAACCAGAGGATACTCTGGAATGGGTCTCTGTCTGTATCATGCACTATCCTCCAAAATCTAAAATGACTAATCTCTTCAGGAGGCGGCGCTCATATGGGCAACCGGTAGCGACGATAAATAAACATAAAACACACACTATTTACATGATCCTGTAGTCAAAACGTCGGAGTGGTAATCCAGGGATCGCATGTTCGACCACCCGTCTGTCCCTAATAAAATTAATAGTATTTCAGATGGGACTTTAAACCGAGGTCTCGTGTCGGTGCGTTACACCGTGCACGTAAAAGAACCAGAGGATAATCTGGAAGGGGTCTCTCTGTCTGTATCATTGCAATATCATCCAAAAATCTAAAATGACTAATCTCTTCAGGAGGCGTCGCTCATATGGGCAACCGGTAGCGACGATAAACGTAAAACACACACTATTTAGATGATCCTGTAGTCAAAACGTCGGAGTGGTAATCCAGGGGTACACACAAACTGTTTCGACGAGAACATTCCTTTGAAATATTACAGACATTTTGCAACAACATTCACCCCATGTATCTCAAATATTTAATTAACTGCTCAATATTACCCAAAACATACTATTTAAAGTACGATTTCTATGATATTGTCCTCAACAATGCCACCCGCTCAGTCACACGTTTGGAAAGCCTTCAATCGTTCTGATAAGAAAAATGCTAGGTGTAATCTATACAAATTGGATTTATCACAGTCGGGTACAATATAAATTTGAATAATTATTTGAAAAAGAAACACCCTTCAACGGAAAGCAGTTTCATAATGTGACACTAGCTTCATTTGTGAAAACGCCCATGAATGTACAGTGGCGGGTAATACTAACTGAATGAGTCGTCGTCTTATTTGCATGGCCATACAGGAAGACATTAGGTTAAATATTTCACATTTTATGAGAGTTTGAGTGATTTTGAGTTCTTAAGCAAAATTACAAATAAAATGTGAACTACTTTTTGTTGCGTTTATGTCACAGAACAGAACAGAACAGAACAGATAATTTATTTCGATTTGTACAAAGTACATCATCATATACAAATTATTACATACAATATATATATATATTAACACGTCATAAACAGTGAAGTGCTTAAACAAATTTACTCATACATAGAGGATGAACAAAACTGGTCTCTTAGAATGAAGACTGCATAATGGCATATTCATATTTCTAAGTGGTATAGATTTTAAATTAAGCATGTGTAATAGCATTCAAGTAAAAATTTCTTTCTTCAATGGCTCGTTTGTAAAATATTGCGAGCTTACATAGTGTATGCTGCGAGAATGACACGAGGGACAGCTTTTCTAATAGTTACGACTACCAGGATCAAGTGTAGATATACATCAGAATGACACGAGGGACAGCTTTTCTAATAGTTACGACTACCAGGATCAAGTGTAGATATACATCAGAAGCAAATTTACAGTTTATATACATAATGGATGATATAATTGACCTTTCTGCAAACGCTACTTAGGCACGCCCCCCATAGATACAGGTGCTCACTGTAACCACGCGAGACAAGCTATCTAACAAAATGGCGTCTAACGCAGACCTGCATCGGGTTGATCTAGATGAAATTCCGTCGAATTTCTCGGTTTTATTTTACCCAGATATTAATATCTTGTTGAAAGCAAGTCAACAAGTGTTTAGGTTCTTCAGTGAAGGTTATTTCTCTAATGTATAGATATATTTAACGGATGAGGACGTGTTAAGTGTTCGTGGAAAATGCTTTCACAGTCAACGGAAGAGTGAACAACCACATCGTGTCAACTTTGACATTAAAAGAAATGAAATATGCCACCGTCTTGAGAGACTCGACCCTATGCCTCCTAGAAGACTCGAACATTAGGCCCAACAACTGAACACCAGTACGTTCACTGAGCTAATATGGGAATCCCACAGCTCTGCACATGCATGGGTACTATTACTACTATCTGATCCCTAGTCCACCATCCACGACAATATGTATGAACCACATGTATAATTTTAATCACCATTATACTCACATATCTCTTGTGAACAGTAGATCTATAAATGCAGAATATATTTTTTCGAAATATTTTATTATGCATAAATAAATTAATTTCAACTTACTTGTGTGCACATATATATGTTTGCATTAATTTTGGATGTATTCAGCTGGTCGTTTGGTCGTCCACACAACTTAATCCACCTTAGACATTTGTCTTAGGTTTTGGAAATGGCACGAATTAAACGTCACCTATCAATCGATCTGGATATCTACTACCACTGTCACACAGCCCTAACTACATCTTTTCACCATTGTCAATGACAGACAGCATTAATTAATTTGTAATTATTTTTCAAAAAATAATTTCAGATCACGATCACTCGTTATCAGATTTGATTAAAATTTTACTAAATAACTCGTTTGTCTGACAGAACGATAAAACAATGACTCGGTGTAGTAATCAATACTATAATTGTGTGCACACATTTTATAATTGACCAATTATTAGCACACTCAGTGCTAAATTCCGATGTACAATACTTTGATCTTGATAATAGCAGTAGGCCCCTATCGGGATATTATGTCGGCGGTCTCTGTGATGTACCGGTAGTCGGTAAGTTGTTGATTACTCCCAATAAACAGTGTGACACGCTTAAATTTGATTGCTGTGTTTGCGATAAAAGAATGACTATATGGGGTCAGTCGGTGTTTTTATAGATGCATTGTTTTTAAAGCAGCTGTCTGGTATTTTGTGGTTCATATACACACTTAGATTTGTCCAAGGATTTTGAAATGGGTTGAATTTAACGTCGATCACCAGGATATCGACTAATGTTGTACTATAACTAACCCACACACCAAAGCTACACATTTTCAACATCATTAAAACAATTTAAAACCCGTATTTTCGATCAAATTCACGCCTTTTCAAATTTGTCTACTCGTTACTAGTTTGTCTAATATGCATTGTTTGTCTAACAAGATGGCGGCGATAAACCGTTGCCGGGGGTGCGCGCGAATGGTGCGATGCGATTGGCTAACGCCAGCTGTCAATCAAAATCGGCAGAAAGGTCAATTATCACAGTCAAGATGACAAACAACAGGATGGTAAATTATTGCTCGTACTTAGCGAGACGTTTGATTGTTCGTAGTTTAAATGTTCCAACGGTGGCTTTAATTGCCGGTCTGTTACGTCGCTAAAGGTAATTCACACAGTTTTGACCTGATATCTAATTCCGTAACTTGACACGTTAATCTAGCTTGATATATGTTTGCACTTAGTGCATTCAATACAATACAATACAATACAATATTTATTGCATTAAACATCAGCAGATGCTTATAGCATCACATATATACACAGTTTACAGAGAAGCATGAAATATAACAGTATAATAGCAATGTAAGGAATGATGGTAATGATCTATTGATTTCTTGTGTGATTTGCATAATAAATATACTTAGCAAGGTTTAAGATCTGTGTTTGTGACTGACAAGTCATTAAAGATAAGAATGTATGCATGTTAGGCCAAGAACAAAAATAACGTTTTAAATATTTTCTTCTTAAATCTTTAAATTTCGGACAGACTAAAAGGAAATGAGATTCATTTTCTATCATGTTGGTATTACAGTTATTACAAATTCGTAAATTTTTACTTAAATTTGAGTATCTTCCCTTTTCAATTGCATTCAGAGTGACAGTTCACTTCAACTTATTCAGTGGTTTTAATTAACAGTATATTTCTACTACATTACTCTACGTCCTGAGAACCTTGCCCACTGGCTGTGGACTCGATACTGGATGACCCAGCTACCGCTCACCACTGACACGTCCAGTCTCTATGGTTCACCAGCTGACGCCAGCAAAATCCCTCTGTTGGCCCGTGACCCAGCTCGTTCTGTCTCGGTTCTCTTGTTGGCAGAACCGGAAATACACCTTCGGGCTAACGTACCCAGGCAATTGCTCATGCTTGAAGCGACTGCAATAAGAACGAATATCATACCCTCTGACTACTCAGATCTACATTAGGCCTAATTCTACCGGACTTATACACTTATACAATTGTATTATATTGTATTACCTAGAGACAAATAACCCAACAAATATAAACGTTTAATGAATTTTATTTTAGTGTTATTGTATTGGCAAATATTGGCCATGGCTAGTGATATATTAATATTATATCATTTAAATGAATGTGAATATTAATAATATAAGTGATCATTTGCTCCGTTACCGGCAGCAATATATATATTTATGCTATAATACGCATTATTAGTCCATCTGTTCGATTTCACTAGTATATGTTGACTCTTCTGAATATGTCCAGTTCATTCTAAATATTTCTTAACCACTTCGAGTTTATACACAAAGACTATATTATGATATGAACAGAATAGAACAGATAATTTATTTCGATTTGTACAAAGTACATCATCATATACAAATTATTACATACAATATATATATATATTATCACGTCATAAACAGTGAAGTACTTAAACAAATTTACTCATACATAGAGGATGAACAAAACTGGTCTCTTAGAATGAAGACTGCATAATGGCATATTCATATTTCTAAGTGGTATAGATTTTAAATTAAGCATGTGTAATAGCATTCAAGTAAATATTTCTTTCTTCAATGGCTCGTTTGTAAAAAAATGCGAGTTTACATAGTGTATGCTTATTTTCGGACTTGAGTAATTGTATAAATTTAAACATGCTAGGGTTGTTACGGTAATATTGTTTTTCATAGACAATTCTTAAATTTTGATAATATGGGCAAACAATGATAAAATGATATTCATCTTCAATTTGTCCACTGTTACAACATTGACAATATCGCTCGTTTCGAGGTATTCGGTTTCTGGAATATCTACCAGTGTGAATTCGAAGTGTGTGAGCAGATATCCTCAATCTTATAACAAATAAAATATATCATATGTATAAGAGTCGGTGTTGTATGTATGACATCTTTCAGATGGACTATCACTCAGCCATGACACCTAGTGGACCTACTTCTTCGTCCTCGTAACTGAAAATATATAACACACCGAAAGCAAGGGGTATCTATATTGTTGTGGGAGGGGAGGGCTTTAAAGGGCATTACATTAAAATTTGTAAACAAATAAAATGGCTGCCTCATTCAATGTATGTGGAATCGATAAAAGATTGCACAAGCATGGTGCCTTTGCTTAATAGTTTGGGAGTCTGAAAATAGTTCCAAGGATATTCATACGCATAGAAATTGTTATTTGGTCGTAGGTAAAAGGTTCAATCTTAATTTGATTAAACCAAGTAATACCTAGAGACAAATAACCAAGTATTACCTAGAGACAAATAACCAAGTATTACATAGAGACAAATAACCAAGTATTACATAGAGACAAATAACCAAGTATTACATAGAGACAAATAACCAAGTATTACCTAGAGACAAATAACCAAGTATTACATAGAGACAAATAACCAAGTATTACATAGAGACAAATAACCAAGTATTACCTAGAGACAAATAACCAAGTATTACATAGAGACAAATAACCAAGTATTACCTAGAGACAAATAACCAAGTATT
Organism: Archivesica marissinica; assembly: GCA_014843695.1. NCBI lineage: Eukaryota > Metazoa > Mollusca > Bivalvia > Venerida > Vesicomyidae > Archivesica > Archivesica marissinica. The sequence continues at coordinate 19,735,088 of CM026390.1, read as the reverse complement.
ACATAGAGACAAATAACCAAGTATTACATAGAGACAAATAACCAAGTATTACATAGAGACAAATAACCAAGTATTACATAGAGACAAATAACCAAGTATTACATAGAGACAAATAACCAAGTATTACCTAGAGACAAATAACCAAGTATTACATAGAGACAAATAACCAAGTATTACATAGAGACAAATAACCAAGTATTACATAGAGACAAATAACCAAGTATTACCTAGAGACAAATAACCAAGTATTACATAGAGACAAATAACCAAGTATTACATAGAGACAAATAACCAAGTATTACCTAGAGACAAATAACCAAGTATTACCTAGAGACAAATAACCAAGTATTACCTAGAGACAAATAACCAAGTATTACCTAGAGACAAATAACCAAGTATTACCTAGAGACAAATAACCAAGTATTACATAGAGACAAATAACCAAGTATTACATAGAGACAAATAACCAAGTATTACCTAGAGACAAATAACCAAGTATTACCTAGAGACAAATAACCAAGTATTACCTAGAGACAAATAACCAAGTATTACCTAGAGACAAATAACCAAGTATTACCTAGAGACAAATAACCAAGTATTACCTAGAGACAAATAACCAAGTATTACCTAGAGACAAATAACCAAGTATTACCTAGAGACAAATAACCAAGTATTACCTAGAGACAAATAACCAAGTATTACATAGAGACAAATAACCAAGTATTACCTAGAGACAAATAACCAAGTATTACCTAGAGACAAATAACCAAGTATTACCTAGAGACAAATAACCAAGTATTACCTAGAGACAAATAACCAAGTATTACCTAGAGACAAATAACCAAGTATTACCTAGAGACAAATAACCAAGTATTACCTAGAGACAAATAACCAAGTATTACCTAGAGACAAATAACCAAGTATTACCTAGAGACAAATAACCAAGTATTACCTAGAGACAAATAACCAAGTATTACCTAGAGACAAATAACCAAGTATTACCTAGAGACAAATAACCAAGTATTACCTAGAGACAAATAACCAAGTATTACCTAGAGACAAATAACCAAGTATTACATAGAGACAAATAACCAAGTATTACCTAGAGACAAATAACCAAGTATTACCTAGAGACAAATAACCAAGTATTACCTAGAGACAAATAACCAAGTATTACATAGAGACAAATAACCAAGTATTACCTAGAGACAAATAACCAAGTATTACCTAGAGACAAATAACCAAGTATTACCTAGAGACAAATAACCAAGTATTACCTAGAGACAAATAACCAAGTATTACCTAGAGACAAATAACCAAGTATTACATAGAGACAAATAACCAAGTATTACCTAGAGACAAATAACCAAGTATTACCTAGAGACAAATAACCAAGTATTACCTAGAGACAAATAACCAAGTATTACCTAGAGACAAATAACCAAGTATTACCTAGAGACAAATAACCAAGTAT
>CM026390.1:19713143-19732614 GCA_014843695.1 Archivesica marissinica | reverse complement strand
ATATGTGATAAACACAGGGGCATAATTTGCCAATCAATGAGGTATATAATGTGATAAACACAGGGGCATAATTTGCCAATCAATGAGGTATATAATGTGATAAACACAGGGGCATAATTTGCCAATCAATGAGGTATATAATGTGATAAACACTGGGGTATATAATGTGATAAACAATGAGGTATATAATGTGATAAACACTGGGGTATATAATGTGATAAACAATGAGGTATATATGTTATAAACACTGGGGTATATAATGTGATAAACACAGGGCATAATTTGCCAATCAATGAGGTATATAATGTGATAAACACAGGGGCATAATTTGCCAATCAATGAGGTATATAATGTGATAAACACAGGGGCATAATTTGCCAATCAATGAGGTATATAATGTGATAAACACAGGGGCATAATTTGCCAATCAATGAGGTATATAATGTGATAAACAATGAGGTATATAATGTGATAAACAATGAGGTATATAATGTGATAAACAATGAGGTATATAATGTGATAAACAATGAGGTATATAATGTGATAAACACAGGGGCATAATTTGCCAATCAATGAGGTATATAATGTGATAAACACAGGGGCATAATTTGCCAATCAATGAGGTATATAATGTGATAAACACAGGGGCATAATTTGCCAATCAATGAGGTATATAATGTGATAAACACTGGGGTATATAATGTGATAAACAATGAGGTATATAATGTGATAAACACTGGGGTATATAATGTGATAAACACAGGGGCATAATTTGCCAATCAATGAGGTATATAATGTGATAAACACAGGGGCATAATTTGCCAATCAATGAGGTATATAATGTGATAAACACAGGGGCATAATTTGCCAATCAATGAGGTATATAATGTGATAAACACAGGGGCATAATTTGCCAATCAATGAGGTATATAATGTGATAAACACAGGGGCATAATTTGCCAATCAATGAGGTATATAATGTGATAAACAAGGGGCATAATTTGCCAATCAATGAGGTATATAATGTGATAAACAAGGGGTATATAATGTGATAAACAATGAGGTATATATGTAAAACATGGGCATAATGTGCTAAACAATGAGGTATATAATGTGATAAACACTGGGGTATAAATGTATAAACAATGGGTATATAATGTGATAAACACTGGGGTATATAATGTGATAAACACTGGGTTATAATGTGATAAACAATGAGGTATATAATGTGATAAACACTGGGGTATATAATGTGATAAACACGGTATATAATGTGATAAACACTGGGGTATATAATGTGATAAACAATGAGGTATATAATGTGATAAACACTGGGGTATATAATGTGATAAACACTGGGGTATATAATGTGATAAACACTGGGGTATATAATGTGATAAACAATGAGGTATATAATGTGATAAACAATGAGGTATATAATGTGATAAACACTGGGGTATATAATGTGATAAACAATGAGGTATATAATGTTATAAACACTGGGGTATATAATGTGATAAACACAGGGGCATAATTTGCCAATCAATGAGGTATATATGTTATAAACACTGGGGTATATAATGTGATAAACACAGGGGCATAATTTGCCAATCAATGAGGTATATAATGTGATAAACACAGGGGCATAATTTGCCAATCAATGAGGTATATAATGTGATAAACACAGGGGCATAATTTGCCAATCAATGAGGTATATAATGTGATAAACACAGGGGCATAATTTGCCAATCAATGAGGTATATAATGTGATAAACACAGGGGCATAATTTGCCAATCAATGAGGTATATAATGTGATAAACAATGAGGTATATAATGTAACATGAGGTATATAATGTGATAAACACAGGGGCATAATTTGCCAATCAATGAGGTATATAATGTGATAAACACAGGGGCATAATTTGCCAATCAATGAGGTATATAATGTGATAAACACTGGGGTATATAATGTTATAAACACTGGGGTATATAATGTGATAAACAATGAGGTATATCATGTTATAAACACTGGGGTATATAATGTGATAAACACAGGGGCATAATTTGCCAATCAATGAGGTATATAATGTGATAAACACAGGGGCATAATTTGCCAATCAATGAGGTATATAATGTGATAAACACAGGGGCATAATTTGCCAATCAATGAGGTATATAATGTGATAAACACAGGGGCATAATTTGCCAACAATGAGGTATATAATGTGATAAACACAGGGGCATAATTTGCCAATCAATGAGGTATATAATGTGATAAACACAGGGGCATAATTTGCCAATCAATGAGGTATATATGTGATAAACACAGGGGCATAATTTGCCAATCAATGAGGTATATAATGTGATAAACACAGGGGCATAATTTGCCAATCAATGAGGTATATAATGTGATAAACACAGGGGTATAATTTGCCAACAATGAGGTATATAATGTGATAAACACAGGGGCATAATTTGCCAATCAATGAGGTATATAATGTGATAAACAAGGGGCATAATTTGCCAATCAATGAGGTATATAATGTGATAAACAGGTATATAATGTGATAACAATGAGTATATATTGATAAACATGAGGTATATAATGTGATAAACAATGAGGTATATAATGTGATAAACACTGGGGTATATAATGTGATAAACACTGGGGTATATAATGTGATAAACACTGGGGTATATAATGTGATAAACACTGGGGTATATAATGTGATAAACACTGGGGTATATAATGTGATAAACATGGGTATATAATGTGATAAACACTGGGGTATATAATGTGATAAACAATGAGGTATATAATGTGATAAACACTGGGGTATATAATGTGATAAACACTGGGGTATATAATGTGATAAACACTGGGGTATATAATGTGATAAACAATGAGGTATATAATGTGATAAACAATGAGGTATATAATGTGATAAACACTGGGGTATATAATGTGATAAACAATGAGGTATATAATGTGATAAACACTGGGGTATATAATGTGATAAACAATGAGGTATATAATGTGATAAACAATGGGGTATATAATGTGATAAACAATGAGGTATATAATGTGATAAACAATGAGGTATATAATGTGATAAACAATGAGGTATATAATGTGATAAACAATGAGGTATATAATGTGATAAACACTGGGGTATATAATGTGATAAACAATGAGGTATATAATGTGATAAACAATGAGGTATATAATGTGATAAACAATGAGGTATATAATGTGATAAACAATGAGGTATATAATGTGATAAACAATGAGGTATATAATGTGATAAACAGGATAATGAACAATGAGGTATATAATGTGATAAACAAAATGAGGTATATAATGTGATAAACAATGAGGTATATAATGTGATAAACAATGAGGTATATAATGTGATAAACAATGAGGTATATAATGTGATAAACAATGAGGTATATAATGTGATAAACAATGAGGTATATAATGTGATAAACAATGAGGTATATAATGTGATAAACAATGAGGTATATAATGTGATAAACAATGAGGTATATAATGTGATAAACAATGAGGTATATAATGTGATAAACAATGAGGTATATAATGTGATAAACAATGAGGTATATAATGTGATAAACAATGAGGTATATAATGTGATAAACACTGGGGTATATAATGTGATAAACAATGAGGTATATGTGATAAACAATGAGGTATATCATGTTAAACAATGAGGTATATCATGTGATAACAATGAGGTATATAATGTTATAAACAATGAGGTATATAATGTGATAAACACTGAGGTATATAATGTGATAAACAATGAGGTATATAATGTGATAAACAATGAGGTATATAATGTGATAAACAATGAGGTATATAATGTGTTAAACAATGAGGTATATAATGTGATAAACAATGAGGTATATAATGTGATAAACAATGAGGTATATAATGTGATAAACAATGAGGTATATAATGTGATAAACAATGAGGTATATAATGTGATAAACGTCAGGTCAAGTCAAGTCAACATCCTTTATTTCTCTCAATTCATGTTAGCATGAACACATGAGGTTATACATGTAAATATCTTATTAGAGGCTCTTTGAACGACATTACAAACAATACATAAAACACTGATTTACAGTAGCATATTACATGTAATGCAAATATAAGTACAAAGGAATTATCCCAATATCATATCCCAAGCAAAATTGTTTTCATGAATTTGCACAGTTTCAGAAATTCTGATCTGTTCGTAGTATTTATGAGCTGTTCCATCTATGTGTTTGGACGACCGTAATAATATGGCTTTATATACTTTTTACCTGTTATCAATTAAATTCGGACATTCTAATAAATAATGTAATTCGTCTCCAATCTTGTCATTACAAAAATTGCAAGTTCTAAGGTTAATAGGGATTCTGGCCCAATTTCCTGTTTCAATTGGAAGATGGTGATTTCTAGTCCTAAATCTAATTATATACGGTAGAACTGCCTTAGGAGTAGATGACAAATAACATTCAAATTTCAACTCCTTTTTGAAAATCCTATAGAAGGTACTATTGCTCGAGTTGTCAACTTGTGAGTACCACTCATTTATGAACAGGTCCTGCAGTTTTTGCTTAACTGTCAATCTAAGCCATTTAGTGTTTTGAGGGTAATGGTCATACCAAATATTGTTTAGACCGCATTTATACAATATATTTCTGACATTAAAAAGCCAAGGGGTATATGATTTGATAAACACTTGGGTATTTAATGTGATAAACACAAGATATAATGTGATAAACATATGTATATAATGTGATCAATACCGAGGTATATAATGTGATAAACACTGGGGTATCATGATGTAATAAACAAAGGGTTATATAATGTGATAAACATTAAGGTATATTATGTGATAAACACTGGGGTATTTAATGTGATAAACACAGGATATAATGTGATAAACATATGTATATAATGTGATAAACATAGGATATATGATGTGATAAACATGGGATATATAATGTGATAAACATTGAGGTATGTAATGTGATAAACACTGGGGTATGTGATTAACAATGGGTATATAATGTGATAAACAATGGGTATATGATTTGATCAATACTGGGTATATGATGTGATTAACACCTGGTAATAATGCAGCCAACTTGTATTAAGCAATAACCTGTATTAATCAACCAACATGCGATCTGTATTAAGCAGCCAACCTGTTTTAAGCAACCAACATTGTATTAAGCAGCCAACATGCAACCTGTATTAAGCAGCCAACCTGTATTAAGCAGCCAACCTATATTAAGCAGCCAACCTGTATTAAGCAGCCAATCTGTATTAAGCAGCCAACCTGTTTTAAGCAACCAATATTGTATTAAGCAGCCAACATGCAACCTGTATTAAGCAGCCAACCTATATTAAGCAGCCAACCTGTATTAAGCAGCCAGTCACCATGTTCCAAGTGTGGCAATTAGTTCAACATTTGGTCTCAGACACCTCTGTTAAGCTTCATCACTATATTGGCTGGCCACTTAAGACAGGTTAGACTGTATGTTAAAAGGACAATATTTATTATTCAGGATTTCAAGCAAACAGATAAAAGCGTGTATTGATGTAGATAAATGGTCGTTAACTTAGTATATATATAACCAAATGAAATTGATAGCACCAAATTAATAATATTAAAGAATATTTCATGCATGACGACACATTTAACGAAGCTGATCATGTTTAAATGACACATTACTGTCGTTCGCATATTTACTTAGTTAGCCCGGGAGCATGTGTGTTATATTCTTCCCACGTTTAAACCTGATCAACTTTTATATTGAATTTAACTGTTCGAATATTGAATAGCATACTCCACCTTTTAGAACTTATAAATACATTTCTAATCTAATACATGTAATACTGGTATGCATTTTGTATAACAAGTTACTCTGTCTCGGAGTGTATGTATTATTTACCTAAATATGTACTGATGTGGCTGTTCTTTCACACAGTTTCAGGCCAGGGTTGGCTTTCTTCCGGGAAGAAAGGTATTTCTTCCCTTCCGTGGGAAGAAACATGGGAAAAAAGGGAAGAAACACCTTTCTTCCCGGAAGAAATGGGAGAAACTAGGAATAAACTGGGAATAAAGTGTGATATTTTTATTGCATCACTGTCAGCAACTATAAGAGAATAATATTTACATATATACATTAGCACAATGTTCTCACAATTAGCAGTCTTCACATCAGGTAGATAAGCACACTGTTCATGTAAAAAAACAGCAGTTAATAATCAATCTCAAGATCACCTCTCAGGAGCCGGAAACAGAACACTAACTTTCCTGCAGTTTGATTTCCTAGTCTGTTCTAATTTTACTGTGGATCTGTCCAAAGTTGGAAAATATACGCTCTACTGACGCTGAGGAAGCTGGTGCCTGTAGAAGACATACCACAAAGTCTACAAAGTCAGAATTTACACCACTGGATTTAGCTGCTTTCCACCAGGTAACTGGATCCATCTGAAGTGCTGCCTCATTGAAAAATGCAGCAGGGTATGGTGTGGATTTGGCTTGAAAGGCAATCAGCTCAGTGATGAAGGCAGGACTCTTGGACATACTAAAGTCATTAACAATCTCCAATTGCCAAGCAGATAGTTTAACACCCTGATATGCTGGATGTAGTTTGTAAGCTGTAAAGTGTTCTGGTATGATTGCTTGCTTAAACCGCTTTGTGACAAGGGTCTTGTGCGCTGGTGACTGAAGATTGGGATTATCCAGAAGAGACAGCCATGTATGGCACGCTGATGCCAGAGAGGAGTAGTCTGCCTGGCAAGCATCAATAGCAGTTGCTACAGGGCGAAGCAGCTCTGCCATGTCCTTGGAATTCCTATAGATATTGATATCCTGTATCTTTTTGGCAATGGTTTGGTCAATCTCATCCTCATGGTCCTGAACAATCTTCCTGTAGCTGGTTCTGTTGGCAATATAGCTGTCTAAACAGGTGAGTTGAGACTTCCATCGTGTTTCTCCAGGGAGCTGTGGTTTCTTACTTTCGGCACACTCAGACAGCCAAGCACATGGCTTATGGTGGTTGCGAAAATACTTCTGTACTTCCACAACATGCTTCATCACTGACTGTGAAGTTAGATCCAGCCCAAGTAAGTTGAGCCAGTGGGCAGAGCAGCCATACACAGTGAGGTCTGGGTCATCTTCTTGTAAGGCAGCACGCATTTTTTCCATGTTCTTAGCATTGTCAGTACATACTCAGTGCAGTTGTAGTTTTCCCTTGCCTTTTTGATGGACTCCTGACACAACATCTTGCAATTGTCCCCTGTTTTTGACATAGATCCAGTAGGGTGGCTATCTAAAAGATAGGATTTGTTCTCAACCTGGAGGCAACTTGCAATTATAGGTTCGTTGTGGCAATTACTCCAGCCGTCTTGTACAAGAGTTGCAGTTTTTCCGCCAATGACATGCTTCATATCCTCCTGGAGTTGATCATACACAGTGTCTAGGAGTTTCCGGCTATCTGCTTCCTGTTAGGTGGCTGATATCCTGCTCGTAGTGTACTCATCATCTTTTTGTACTGTGGATGGTCAGCGGCATTGAATGGTATATTGCATGCGTAGAAGATTTTGGCAATCTCCAAGTCAATGGCATTTTTCTGGTTTAGAGATGTCTTCACAACACAACTATCCATGTCTGGTTGGATTGAGATAGCTTGTCGTTTGGTTGGTGGAGGAGATGGAGATCTCCGTCTTTTTACTGACATAGGCTGCTCAGGGATCTCTTTTTCTGCTGGTAAGTGGTATGCTGCACTGCATTTCGCATAATGGAGTTTTAGACGGCAAGCTTTAGGAAGCTGCTGGTTCTCACAAAGTTTGCACCTAGCATACTCTTTTTCCAGCCACTGTCACAGAAACAAAGTGTTCCCAAATAGTGTCACGAGGTCTGCCACCCCTATACATTATGATTTAAATAGAACTGATGAGAAAAATAAATGTCAACTTGGTGATAATGGTTCCCAGTTTAACGCAAAGGCACTGTCAGTTTCTGAATTTAAATTACTTCTCTCGCTTGGTTATATAGTGAAAATGTAATCAATGGGATGCCTTTGAATAAAATGAAGCCATGGTAAAAGTTGTTTAATAAGGGGCATGCCATTGTTGTGTATTGTATTTCAATAGGAAACCCCTGAACAAAAATGAAGCCATATCACATGTTTGCCACTTTTAGAAGTCAATAACCTGTCAATTGAAACATATAACAATAGCTAGTAATTATAACAGGTTGGTTGGTGTGACCCAGCTTATGGGACTTCACTATACAATCTAATTGACACCTGTCAATTGGACTTGATCAACGGATGTTATTGTTGAAGCAATATTAATCATAATATATACATTTTATCTATATTTTGCGCATATATTACTAAACAAATTGACAACAAGGAGGTTTCTTCCATTTCTTCCCAGTAGTTGGGAAGAAACGTATTTCTTCCGTATCGGAAAAAACCGTGGTTTTTTCCCTATAGGGAAGAAACCTGCCAACCTGGTTTCAGGGTGGCTAGGTAAGTGAATAATACGAAAATATATGCCAATCGTGACATTGAGTCATACAACAGCCAATGAAAGTCCTAATTTAATGAGAAGTTTATACAAGCTACAGTTTGCATATACATATACTATTAGTTGTATGGAATTTATGTAAATATCCAGTTTGCCATAGTTTTATTATGGAATTTATGTAAATATCCGGTTTGGCATAGTTTTATTATGGAATTTATGTAAATATCCAGTTTGCCATAGTTTTATTATGGAATTTATGTAAATATCTCGTTTGCAACATTTTGTTGTTGAATGTTTTGTTATTTCACTAACACCTACCGACAGATTGCATCATATTTTGTTGTTGAATGTTTTGTTATTTCACTAACACCTACCGACAGATTGCATCATATTTTGTTGTTGAACGTTTTGTTATTTCACTAACACCTACCGGTAGATTGCGTCATATTTTGTTGTTGAACATTTTGTTATTTCACTAACACTTACCGACAGATTGCATCATATTTTGTTGTTGAAGAACGTTTTGTTATTTCACTAACACCTACCGGTAGATTGCATCATATTTTGTTGTTGAACGTTTTGTTATTTCGCTAACACCTACCGACAGATTGCATCATATTTTGTTGTTGAAGAACATTTTGTTATTTCACTAACACCTACCGGTAGATTGCATCATATTTTGTTGTTGAACGTTTTGTTATTTCACTAACACTTACCGACAGATTGCATCATATTTTGTTGTTGAAGAACATTTTGTTATTTCACTAACACCTACCGGTAGATTGCATCATATTTTGTTGTTGAACGTTTTGTTATTTCACTAACACCTACCGGTAGATTGCATCATATTTTGTTGTTGAACGTTTTGTTATTTCACTAACACCTACCGGTAGATTGCATCATATTTTGTTGTTGAACGTTTTGTTATTTCACTAACACCTACCGGTAGATTGCATCATATTTTGTTGTTGAACGTTTTGTTATTTCACTAACACCTACCGGTAGATTGCATCATATTTTGTTGTTGAACGTTTTGTTATTTCACTAACACCTACCGGTAGATTGCATCATATTTTGTTGTTGAACATTTGTTATTTCACTAACACCTACCGGTAGATTGCATCATATTTTGTTGTTGAACGTTTTGTTATTTCACTAACACCTACCGGTAGATTGCATCATATTTTGTTGTTGAACGTTTTGTTATTTCACTAACACCTACCGGTAGATTGCATCATATTTTGTTGTTGAACGTTTTGTTATTTCACTAACACCTACCGGTAGATTGCATCATATTTTGTTGTTGAACGTTTTGTTATTTCACTAACACCTACCGGTAGATTGCATCATATTTTGTTGTTGAACGTTTTGTTATTTCACTAACACCTACCGACAGATTGCATCATATTTTGTTGTTGAACATTTTGTTATTTCACTAACACCTACCGGTAGATTGCATCATATTTTGTTGTTGAACGTTTTGTTATTTCACTAACACCTACCGGTAGATTGCATCATATTTTGTTGTTGAACGTTTTGTTATTTCACTAACACCTACCGGTAGATTGCATCATATTTTGACATTGATAACCAACAAATGATTACTCGTAATCAATTACACAAACTTTAATAGCAGTAGAGATTTAAAATGCATGTTTAACCCTTTCATCACTACAGACCTCTAAATAGGCTTACAAAAAGTGTAGATCCAGATGAGCTGGCTCCTAACACGTCGTCTCATCAGGATCTGCACTTTTTGCCAGTAATATTACTATTTTTGGACAAAATTACCTGTTTTGATAAACAAATTGGTCCAAATGTAATTTTCTTATTTATCTATTGGTCTAAATATATTATGCCACCAGTCCATGTCAGTTACTTGGTGTTGAATGGGTGAAATAAAATCATCATAACTATTCAATTTATGTTTATGCTGAAGTGTTTTTGTGATAGAAAACGATGTAACTGTGTGCTAAATTGTGCTAGAACATCGTGTTTAACGACCAAAGATGGCTTATGTCTAAATACGTTCGTGTTGGCAACATTTCAACATGTAATTTGTCAGATTTACATGACATTTGAAACCGTAAAACCGGATTTATATCCTACAGAATTACTGTCAATACTCTCCTATAAGTCGAGTATTTTACCACCAGATTATGGCCTCAAAGGTGGCTTCACGGCTTATATTATTAAGTGAGTGGTAAAAAATATATATATATTGTTCAGAAACGAAAGTACTCTGACACTGAAATTTTTTTTAAAGCGACACTACATCAGTGAAAACACAAATTTCTACAGAATGTATTTTCCTATTATATGGTATAATTTCCCCCCAAATATTTCCCTCAAATACTGAGTATTTCAACCAATAAACAAACGTCGTATATGCGGTTTGTTGACATAACAAAATAATGTAAACATATATGCGTAATACAACTAGTGTATCCTGAATAACACGATTTATGGTCCAGATTTACCGTTATATCTCACATTTGTGACTATTTATTTGTAGACTATTCTTAGTTAAATTATCTCTAAACGACATTATATCACGTTTAGTATTGACTCCGATGAAACAAACATCAATTCAGGAGCATGGGTGACCGTTATATGAAATCATACTTTCATTCCACAAAAACACTGTTTATTGATTCAATGTCAGTGCTTGAATGTATTCGGAAAGATTTGTAGTAGCAATGCATTTATACGTGAACAAATGCAGTTTATTTGCTTTTAGCGATGTAATGTCGCTTTATCTTGCACTGGCCAAACATGCAATTTATACTTGTGTCTCGTGTGCATTTTATCAACCCGTCTTATATGCAAGTGCGTGCTAAAACCCACAATTTCAGGACCAGGACGTCATATAGGCGTGTTTGGACGGTACTCGATATATACAGATATAATAATAATTTTTTAATAATAAGATAATTTTGAAGTACATGGCCAATTGAGTTCACTGTAGTCTTGAAGTACAATCCAGTCTGGAAGTGCCTGCAGTCTGGAAGTGCCCGCAGTCTGGAAGTACAATCCAGTCTGGAAGTACAATCCAGTCTGGAAGTGCTCTCAGTCTGGAAGTGCCCTCAGTCTGGAAGTGCCCTCAGTCTGGAAGTACAATCCAGTCTGGAAGTGCCCTCAGACTGGAAGTACAATCCCACCTGGAAGTGCCCTCAGTCTGGAAGTGCTCTCAGTCTGGAAGTACAATCCAGTCTGGAAGTACAATCCAGTCTGGAAGTGCCCTCAGTCTGGAAGTACAATCCAGTCTGGAAGTGCCCGCAGTCTGGAAGTACAATCCAGTCTGGAAGTGCCCTCAGTCTGGAAGTACAATCCAGTCTGGAAGTGCCCGCAGTCTGGAAGTACAATCCAGTCTGGAAGTGCCCTCAGTCTGGAAGTGCCTGCAGTCTGGAAGTGCCCGCAGTCTGGTCTGGAAGTACATTCAGTCTGGAAGTACCCTCAGTCTGAAAGTGCCCTCAGTCTGAAAGTAGCCTTAGTCTGGAAGTACCCTCAGTCTTGAAGTTCAGTCTTGAAGTTCAGTCTTGAATTGACCACAGTATGGAAGTGCCCTCAGTCTGTAAGTGCCCTCCTGGAAGTTTTGAGAAACTGAAAGTGCCCTCAGTCTTGAAGTGCCCTCAGTCTGGAAGTACCCTCATGGATGTGCCTTCAGTCTGGAGGTACCATCATTCTTGAAGTGCTCTGGAAGTACCCAGTATCCACAATCTGGTCTATCAAGTGCTCTAATGCAAGAATTAAATTACTCTTCGTATTTATTATTATTAGTGTCCGAATTACTGATTTCCGCCTCAATATATAACTCCTTGTTGCATTCCATCCATCGTTCAGTCATCAACACCGTCATCATCACCATGGTATCAGTCAACATCACCATGGTAACAGTCAACATCACCATGGTAACAGTCAAAAAAATTATATACAGTGTTAGTAATGCTTCTGGAATGTTCTTTGTACGTGTGGTGTGGTTTGGTGTGGCGTCCGTGGTCCAGTGGTAGAGCGTCGGATTTGGAATCGAACGGTCCTGGGTTCGATACTCGGCCAGGCCACGTATGTAGTGTCATTGAGCAAGGCACCTCACACACATTGCTTAGTACTGGTTAATCGCTTAGGTCGGCTGAGCCTGCCCAGGAAAACATGTCTAAGTCCCCGCGAGGGGTTTGACATTAAAGGAACATACATACATACGTAAAGTTTGTGTTAATTTGGTTAAATCTGACATTAATAAGTTGTGTTATACAAAAGAATTACGATCCCTTGTGATACCAGAATACATGATACCGTTTTGTTTCTAAGATATGTCGCAAATCAGAAGCAACAGTATGTGCTATTGGATGGCTAGTAATCCAATCATATCGATCGATACAACCGACTTAGCTCTGAACATTTTGTGAAGCACGCCCCATGTCATTATGTTCATATTTAGTGAGGGCACTGAGACTTGTGATTGGGGCATTAAATACGAGGCGTTGCTACAGTGTTTGACAGATTCTATAAAATTGTTTGATATACTTTTGCCTTAATTCATTCAACCCCCAAGTAACTGATATGGACTGGTCCATGATATTTTCAGACCAATAAATTAATAAGAAAATTACCAGTTCATTTATCAAAATGGGTAATTTTATCTAAAAATAGTAATAATTATTACTGGCAAAAAAGTGCAGATCCTGATGAGACGGCTCGTCATGAGCCGGCTCATCTGGATCTACACTTTTCATAAGCCTGTTTAGAGGCCTGTGGGGTTGAAAGGGTTAAAGCAATAAACACAGAATATTTAAACATGAAGTGAAATTCGTCTTCTCTATACAGACGGTCTGTAGTCCGGTGGTTAACAAACACGCTGGACTGGTAATCCAGGGATCGCATGTTCGATCCCCCGTCTGACCCTAATAAAATTAACAGTCATTCAGAAGGGACATTAAACCGAGGTCTTGTGTCGGTGCTTTACACCGTGTACGTAAAAGAACTAGAAGAGACTCTGGAATGGATCTCTGTCTGTATCATTGCACTATCCTCCAAACACTAAAATGACTAATCTCTTCAGGAGGCGTCGCTCATATGGGCAACCGGTAGCGACGATAAATAAACGTAAGCACACACAGTGTTTGACATCGGTCTAGTCACAGACCCTTGAGACACCTAAAAAACACCTTCTCAAACACCCTGAGAAACCTACAGATCACACCTGCTTGTATTGAGACTATGTTTCGAGCATCTGTCAATTCATCAATATTTTACAAGTCTATACCTGATGTAGAAAATGAAATTAACACATACAATAAATCAATAAGGTGTCAATTAATGTGCATTCAGTGTCTCCAAGCTGTTAACCATACAGTCCAGTCCATAATATATTGCATAATAATTAATAACACGTTGTCACTGAAGTGGTTGAGTTGATGAGTCCAGTCCATAATGTATTGCATAATAATTAATAACACGTTGTCACTGAAGTGATTGAGTTGATGAGTCCAGTCCATAATGTATTGCATAATAATTAATAACACGTTGTTAATGAAGTGGTTGAGTTGATGAGTCCAGTTCCATTTTTTATGGTGAAGAAATATTGTGATATTCGGCTACATATTTTCATTGCAGGAACGTAGCTTGAGACACCTTTCTAGTTGAAGCGCTATCTTTCCCCCACGTTGGAATACTACATCACAATTTTGTTTACCATCTCGTGTATCGGGACCATTATGTATCTGTTTAAATGTATTACGTTATATATCCTCATGTTGTACACTAAATGTACCTGAGTGAAATAAAAGAATATGTCTGTCTGTCTGTCTGTCTGTCTGTCTGTCTGTCTGTCTGTCTGTCTGTCTGTCTGTCTGTCTGTCTGTCTGTCTGTCTGTCTGTCTGTCTGTCTGTCTGTCTGTCTGTCTGTCTGTCTGTCTGTCTGTCTGTCTGTCTGTCTGTCTGTCTGTCTGTCTGTCTGTCTGTCTGTCTGTCTGTCTGTCTGTCTGTCTGTCTGTCTGTCTGTCTGTCTGTCTGTCTGTCTGTCTGTCTGTCTGTCTGTCTGTCTGTCTGTCTGTCTGTCTGTCTGTCTGTCTGTCTGTCTGTCTGTCTGTCTGTCTGTCTGTCTGTCTGTCTGTCTGTCTGTCTGTCTGTCTGTCTGTCTGTCTGTCTGTCTGTCTGTCTGTCTGTCTGTCTGTCTGTCTGTCTGTCTGTCTGTCTGTCTGTCTGTCTGTCTGTCTGTCTGTCTGTCTGTCTGTCTGTCTGTCTGTCTGTCTGTCTGTCTGTCCATAATGTATTGCATAATAATTAATAACACGTTGTTAAATGAAGTGGTTGGGTTGATGAGTCCAGTCCATAATGTATTGCATAATAATTAATAACACGTTGTTAAATGAAGTGGTTGGGTTGATGAGTCCAGTCCATAATGTATTGCATAATAATTAATAACACGTTGTTAAATGAAGTGGTTGAGTTGATGAGTCCAGTCCATAATGTATTGCATAATATCACCTTGTCACTGAAGTGAATACAGTCAGATGGGACTTTAAATTGGAATGGATCTGTAGTCCAGTGGTAACATGTTGGACTGGTAATCCAGGGATTGCAGGTTTGATCCCCCGTCTGACCCTAATAATCTTTCAGATGGAACTTTAGCTGTCCATTCTTGGTTCTATCCATCCATCCATCCATCCATCCAGCCACAATCGTGTCATCGCTTCATCCATTATCCCGTGACAGATTTTCATGACACGTTACAGGAAGAATCAATATAATTTCTAGTTGTGCATACCGGTATTGTTCCACTTTGTTGATTTTGACAGAGTTATGGCCAAGCCAAGGTACTACATGGTAGCATGGCTAGCACATATTCACTACAGTAAATCAACATGAACTGACAGATTTACACTAACCAAAACAAGGTTGTAAGTTTTATTTTTTATTTCAGGGAACATCAAAATTCTGACTTGATCTTTTCTCCATAATGAAAGCAACCATCATACAAGTACTCGGGATTTTCTTTGCAGTGATACTTTCTGGTAAGACTTTTTAGCTATTGATTGTTAGTTTATACAAATTTATTTTAGCTCGCTTGCGAAAACAAGTTCTTACAACTTATATTTAATCACTCTTGAGACCTCATTCCTGATGGATTACATCGCCACGAGGGAGAGAGAAGAGGCAACGTGGAATTTAAATGCCTTGCCTAAGGGCACAATCATAACGGCTCCAGCGGGACTCGAACTCCGGACCTTTCACACCTGACGTGAATGCGCATCCACTGCGCTATCACGACTTCCACTTGATTGTTTGTTAACTCATTTGATTCTGGATAGCATTCAAACAGTATTTGCAAAGAACATAGAGCCAGATCAGCCGCTACGGAACGATCCGTCTGATCAGGCTCTATGCTGTTTGCTATTCAGATGATCTTTCTAAGACACTTGACTATGTAGCAAACAACATAGATCCTGATCAGCATGCAGCGTCACGCTGCGGCTGATCTGGATCTATGTTGTTTGCAAAAGCCTTTAAATGTATCCAGAATGAAATGGGTTAAGTAGAACACTTCCATTAAATAGTTAGCTCGTTATATTTTGAAACCCTCTAATATATGAGCAGGGCTTCAAAAATAAAGGGAGGTATACTGTCCTCTATATAGTCCGCATGAGAACACTTCTCTCTTTATCTCAAATTAGGTAGAAGTGAGGCAGCTCATGGGAGGCTAGGTCTCTTAAATCACCTGCGGGCTCCAGCCCGGATAATCTCCGGAAAAAGTGAATAGTTTTGTCCAGCAAGCTTGTGGTGAGACGCACATTCATGCTCTCCATTATGGGACGATGTGTGTTTGGCAAGACCTAGATCCGTACCTCTTAAATCACCTGCGGGCTCCAGCCCGGATGATCTCCTGAACAAGTGAATAGTTTTGTCCAGCAAGCTTGTGGCGAGACGCACATTCATGCTCTCCATTATGGGATGATGTGTGTTTGGCAAGACCTAGATCCGTACCTCTTAAATCACCTGCGGGCTCCAGCCTGGATGATCGCCTGAAAAAGTGAATAGTTTTGTCCAGCATGCTTGTGGCGAGACGCACATTCATGCTCTCCATTATGAGACGATGTGTGTTTGGCAAGACCTAGATCCATACCTCTAATGTCGAAGTCAACCCTTGAGATTAAACATAAAAAAAAGTGTACAATAATTTGTGTGGGGTTTGTAGTAGTTGTAGTAGTTACCATCGTTATGTGGGATTGTCATGGTTGTGTGTGTTTGAAACTTGGTCTATATATGCCTACTGGTATATTCAAAATAACTCTCTATTGAATTCTGCAAACTCCTACAATGTAGTGTGAGGCATACTGCTATATCTATTCTATATCCGTCCAACACTCTATTCCTGCTTGAAGTATTCAAGTGTCATAATATTAAAAGTTGTTGTCACTTCAACCCAAAGTTTATGGCTGTCTAAGTTCAGTACTACAAACGTTTCTATTCGCTCATACACACACTTTTTCAGAAGTATTTAGCCTTTAAATATTGATCTCCAAATCAGAAAATGTAGCTGCAACTTGGTGAAAGGAAGTAGTGATCTGTGTAACGGGAATTTGCAAACACCAACTTGCATCTGGTGAAATGAAGTAGTGATCTGTGTAACGGGAATTTGCAAACCCCAACTTGCCTCTGGTGAAATGAAGTAGTGATCTGTGTAAAGGGAATTTGCAAACACCAACTTGCATCTGGTGAAATGATTTAGTGATCTGTGTAAAGGGAATTTGCAAACCCCAACTTGCGTCTGGTGAAATGAAGTAGTGACCTGTGTAGTGGGAATTTGCAAACCCCAACTTGTGTCTGGTGAAATGAAGTAGTGACCTGTGTAGTAGGAATTTGCAAACCCCAACTTGCGTCTGGTGAAATGAAGTAGTGATCTGTGTAAAGGGAATTTGCAAACCCCAACTTGCGTCTGGTGAAATGAAGTAGTGATCTGTGTAAAGGGAATTTGCAAACCCCAACTTGCGTCTGGTGAAATGAAGTAGTGATCTGTGTAATGGGAATTTGCAAACCCCAACTTGTGTCTGGTGCAATGAAGTAGTGACTTGTGTAACGGGAATTTGCAAACCCCAACTTGTGTCTGGTGAAATGATGTAGTGACCTGTGTAGAGAGAACTCCCAAACCACATGCCTTTACAATGCTTGCATGGCCCCAATGTCAGCTCCCTTCTGCCGTGCCTGTTACTTGAGAACCATATCGCCCACAGTCCTAAATCTGTGTAGACATATAGATCTTGGCCAGATTTGGAGGTAAATTGTTGTTTCACCAGTATATTGGTTATTGTCAGTAAATGATCCCTGTTGTGTGTAGGGTGAAGTTTGGGGTCAAGAGGACAATTGTCGAGGTCACGTGTGCATTAAAAGTAACACCTTTTCTGCTCAATAACAATTTTGTATACTGTCTTCAAGCTTTATATGAGAATTTAAGACATGGTCAGTAAATTGATATTATTTGTATAATCTTCAAGGTTTACCTGCAGATTAGTCAGGGTTGCAGGGAGCTTGCTTTCTATCAGTTTTGATCAGTGTCTTGCAAAGTAATGGGCCTAATAGGTATTGCTTTTAAGATGTGCTAGATATTGTCTTAAAAATAAATTTAATGAAAAAAATACTTGTTATTAAAATACAGTTTAACCCTCCAAACTCTAAGCTGGAATTCCCTCCAAAGTGATCAAATATCTTTGTTTACTACGAATCTTTCCCTTCTTTGTTCATTGGAAAAGAACCTCCGTTATCCGGAACCCCTCCTTTCCAAATACTGAACAGATTTTTAAAAAAAATATGTGCCCTTTTCAACTGTAATTTACTTCTGTAAACCGAACAGCAACTTCTCTTCAACAAATATAGAACTGTCTATTCTTTCAAACGTACAACTTTCAGCTATTTTATTTTCAGAATATTATATTTTACACTTAAAATTAATCCGTTTTTTACTAACTGCCAACTATAAACAGGTATCAGACTACTTCTAAGCATTTCAGAGTTTATTAAAAATGTTAATTTAGGAGAAATCTAGCCTACCAGGGGTTCATTCTAGGTCAACATTTTTGGGAGAAGTGAGAAAGCGCTTGATCGCTTCCTTAAATGATGTTCTTTAATATACTTCTGCAAAATAGGGTTAAAATGCACAGTACACATTGAATACAACATTTGAATAGAAGGAGTGCTTTATAATGGGCCACTGTATCTTACTAGACAAAATTTTGTTTGAAAATCGTAAAAACCATTTTTTTTTTACGGAGAAGTGGGGCCCCAGAGGGCGAAGTCAAGGTCCCTAGGGCGACAATTTCGCCCACATCGCCCTCTAGAATGATCCCTGTAGCCTACTATGATAACCCCTCTAAACCGAAAACCCCTACAAACTGAACTTTACCTCTGGTCTGGGGGCAATTCGGTTAGGAGAGGTAGTGACGATAAATAAACGTAAAACACATGCACATAGAAACTTGAACTTGTAGTGCAAATTTATGACACTCTAGAACATTGTGTAACCTATATCGACCATAAGTCAGAAACAGTTGAGTTTATGTCAATATTGTACATTGTTATGACTTGTGTCAATATTTAGTGTACTGTATTGTTTGGCAATATTAAACTGAGACTAATCTCCGCCAAAGACTTCGTAAGTTTTCATGAACTCCGACCAGGACATACATTAGGTTTTTACCGTTAATATTTGAATCATTATCCAGTTTTTTATTCTTGCAAGTGAGTGAGTGAGTGAGTGAGTTAGTGAGTGAGTGAATGAGTGAGCAAGCAAGCAAGTAAGTGTACCATAATCTAATGCTCATATTTTACTTCGGAAATCAATTATCAATCAATAAGTCCGCCTCCGTGGTTGAGTGGTTAAGGTCGCTGACTTGTATACCACTGTAGCAGCAGGG